>JALMGA010000015.1:17325000-18525000 GCA_023333525.1 Aspidoscelis tigris stejnegeri
AATTTCTATACCAGTTTGAGCCAGAGCCGCTGAAGTTCCAATTTTTTCTGATCCTCTGGATATATTCTTTGCTGACCATGTTTTTCACATGCCCATGTTTGATGTTGTCCAATTGCAAATGTGCCCAGATATTTGTAGGCTTTGGGCTGGTGGCACTTTATTGCTTGTCCTTTAGCCATTTCTATGCCTTCACTATGTATGATTTTTCCTTTTTTAAGTGCCACTGTGGCACATTTGTCTATGTGGAAGTAAGCTGGGCCAATTTGTACCTTTAGCAGGTGTCCACCCTTGTGACCTCTGAACCATTCCAAACTTAGCCAGTACTTCTCCAAGTGCCAGCTAAGTCCAAGTGTCTTCCATCCCAGAGGTGATATCATCACCATCACAATGGCACCAATAGGCACGCATGCCACCGTTGCCACGTTGATTGGGCAACGCTACACCACCCACAATACGATCTGTACAGGCTCCTAATATAGTTGTGTAGCATGAAGGTGTGTTCCACCGCTATGTGGGCCAAGAGACACCCTGGCATGTGCAGAGCCATTTCTAGGATAGAAGCACACAATGTAGTAAAGACCCTTTGACAGTTTTACTTATGTGCTTACTCTTTATAACTTAATATATTAAACAAGTTGTATTTTGGTGTGGTACATTTTTTATTTCATTTGGCATACAGTTTTACACAAAATCTTTGTTATTCCAAAGTGGTGTAATGAAATCTTTGGAGTCACTAATCAGCTGCAATTTACTTTTTCTTGAAAATAGAAAGACATAACAAAGTTTAGTCTATCAAAAATGAAGCTGGGTCAAGTTCAAATGCAGCATAGAATCTATGTAAAGAATAACCTAGAACGCAGCACACATTTTCTGACAGACAAGGGACTCTTTTTTTTTTGTCTCGACTATCTCATGTTATTATTTTTAAATTGTCTGGCTGTTGGTTAAGTCGGCTACCTGTGGCTGTTTGAGATAAAAGCTGCAGAAGACCAAGCTGAGTTGACATATGATGACCTTAGCTGAGTACTAAAACAACTGTAAAAGTTGGAAATAACAAGCTCTTTCAGCATATTGTATCTGCAGGGAGACAACAGTAACCTTCGCTCTCTGCTTTTGACTTTGTAATAAGCTGTAATAGCCAAAGGGAATCTCTTCAGGCTGCATTTTTAGGATGCCTTTGGAGACTGTGGTTAATCCTTCAGATGCTTTAATTTAAGTGTCTGCATTTATAGAGCGAGCATTTCATGGTTTTTGAGCTTACCTGTTTTATTTCCTCTAAAGAAAGGTTTCAGCAGAATTTGAGAAAGTGTGAGTGAATCGCATATCTCGGTACCTTTCTGACTTGTCCTTAAATTGGCTTTTGGAGGGGTCCAGGAACTTCCCTTCTGCATCTGTACAGCAGACCTTTTCTAAGGAAGGGTCTGCCCCTGCTAGTATGCTCTGTCTGTACCTAACAGAACGTAATTATGGGTGTTTTTCCACTGTCAAAAAGTACCCATTACTGCACCCATTAAGGACCCATTTGGGTGTGAGCTGGATGATCCCATTTCCACCACGGCACCCATTTGGGACCTGATTGTTTCCACTGCCATGGGGGAAATCCAGATCTAATGGGTACATTTTGGCCTTTAATCTGGATTTTCTGTAGACCCCATTAATGGGGTCTACAATGGGGTCTTCTGCCAGAAAATCCGGATTAAAGGGAGTGGAAACAGGCAATGGGGTCCAAAGGAGGGGAGGGGATGCACCCATTGGGATCCCCCTGAACCTAGGCTCCAAAGGGACTTCGAAGCCATTTCAAAGTCATTTCGAAGCCACTTCGAATTGACTTCAAAGTCATTTCAAAGTCATTTTGAAGCCTGTGCAAAATAGCTCCGGAGTGCCTTTGAAGTCTGTGCTGATCTTCGGAGTGAACTTCAGAGTGACTCCAAAGTAGCTCCGAAGTGACTCTGAAGTGGCTCCGAAGTGACTCCAAAGTCATTTTGAAGTTCACTCCAAAGATCAGCACAGACTTCAAAGGCACTCCGGAGCTATTTTGCACAGACTTCGAAATGACTTTGAAGTCAATTCAAAGTGGCTTCGAAGACTGCACCCCCCCTGTCCCCCAAAACACCTGGGGTAACGGACCAACCCCTTGGGGGTCGATCCGGATTCCCCATATGGGTGCAAAGCTGTTACCACAGCAGGGGTGTTAGTACCCATTGCTAATGGGTACTACACCCCCCATGGAAACACAATGGGTGCTTCCCTTAATCTGGATCTACTAGATCCGGATTAAGGAATGTACCCATTCCTTAGATCCGGATCTAAGGGCTGCAGTGGAAAAACACCCTTAGTTCAGGAAGCAAAAAATGTCTTCCTGATCCAGATTACAGGTAAGCAGGTACACCGGAGTACAAACTGGTGGTAAACTGGATTAAGGACAGAGGTAGAAGCCTCCCTTTTGGTGACTCAAGAGGGTGTGCCACTGAAATGGGTCCATCAGGGGCTCTAAATTCAGAAACTTTTGTTCTTGGCCATTGGAGCTTTTGGAGGCCAGCTCCAAAGCTAGCGTGAGCTTTAGGCCTGGTTACTGGCCTGACACAGCCATTGCTACACAAACCGCCTTGTTTTAGTCCAGATTTGGGGCATATTGCTTGGTCTGGAAGAGTAGATCTGGATCAGCAAATGCAGAAAGGCCGTAACAAAGCATATATCAACTCTAGTCCTTCCTTTTTGTGAAGTCAGTGTGACACTTTGGAACACACAAAGAGCTGGAGACACATAGAGAAAAATAAATAAATTAAAGAAAGAAAGAAAAGTTTGCAATAGGCACAGCAATTACATTAAAAATCAGCTTGAATAAAAAAAGCAAGCAGTCAGGGAAGCTTTACTACCTTAAAAAGAGGTCTGTAACAACACTTCAAAGGCAAAATATCTCCTAGGGTTAGATCAGTGGCAGTGTGGGAGGTTAGCACAGTGGAACTATTACAGTAGAAATCATTGCTCATGCTAGGCTTCTTATACATGTGAAACAACATTGAAGGAGATTTCTTTGGCTGATAAGCAACACTTAACACTTTGATATTATTCATCCAAAATTGGACACAACCAATCAACCCCCAAGCTTTTGCAGTTGGCCTGTGAACAGCTTAACTGTAGGCTGCAAGAAATTATTCTTGGGGCAGTTGCAGAGGATTAGTTACTCTTTCCCACCATGTGGATTATGGAGAGGAGAGAAATGATTCACCAGGAACAGTTGTGGACCCGGAAGCCCAAATCCGGCTGATTTCCCACTTTAGTTCCAGTCCTCCAGAGTGGACCTAGATAAATATATCAGTGCTGGTAGTGGACTTCCTCAAGCAACAGTAATTCAGGACTTGAATGGGTAGTGTTTTCCAACACACCAGTTGCCTCATGATGTCTCCTGGCCCAGATCAACAGCCTGTGCTGATACAGCCTTTGTACAGAGTGCATCTGGAGCTATCCAGTGGTTCTGTAATCTGGTCAACTTGTTCTTTGATGTGCTAACTACTTTAGAAACAAATTAACCTTAATGTCACACTTGTGGAGTGGTCCTGTGACACTGCTGTTCTAACAGCCAACATATATTTGCTTTATAGAGTAAGCTGTTGAAGTCTTAAGAGTCAGAAATAGAAGGAAAGAGGGCATGGAAGGAGCGCACACATACTTCCACTGTTGCCCCTGAAGTTGACTAGCATGCTCTAAATCCATTCGTTTCTATTCATAGTTCAGCGCTGTGGCATAATGATCCCATCTAGTTCAGTGTTGTTATTCAGTACATAATTAAAGCAGAATGAAAATGGAAAGTAAGAGATAGGTGAAGTATACTAGTCAACCATAGCTAACGCTCACAGGATGCAAATACAGCTCATGACAGTTGCATGGGTGTGAATGTTTTGTAAGTGCATGGAAACGTGTCCAGATCCTTCAGTTAATATTTGTAGTTTCACACCCTTTGACCGTCTGATGCATCTCCCTCAATAGCTTGTCCCTTGGTAACGCATATAATGGGGTGAGGGGAAAACATATAAATTGGGAATATTGTGGGCTTACATGTTTAGGGAGAAAAAGCCACCATTCATACTATCTGTGAAATATAATACTATTTGGACTTTAAATTCTGAATCCAGTTATATAAATGTCCAAAGCATCCATAAGAGACTTTTCGGCTGGTGGGCTTATTTGTATGCATGGATGTGAACAGATGTTTCCATGGACAAGCTAAGTGGACAAGCTGTTTGAAAGCCATCGACGTAGAGTATTTTGGCAAAATGCAAAGCTTTGTGTTTAAGGCCACGTAGCTCTCTTGTCAGGGAAGCCGTGGGATGTGGAGACTTCTCCATTGCTCTACCATAGACTTGCCCTATTTCTGTTAGGCTGTTTTCTTTTCTGTTAGATATTTGTTTACCAGAAGATATTTGTATTTTATCTTAATTAGGAAGGGCAAAGAAAATGGTTACAGGATTCTTTGAAGTACATTTCTTCAGGACTTGCATGAAAAATATTTTAATTTATAGCTGTAGAGGGGAGGTTCAGGTTAATATCTGGCACGAAACTGAAGGAAATAATGAATATTCTTGTATTCCTTCTCAACTCTGTTCCTAAGAGCTGGTGTCTGTTGTTTTCGTTTTTGTTGTTAAGATCATTACTGCAACCTGCTGTTAGACAAATGTAAAGAATTTTGGATCTCTGTAACAGATGCAGTCGCCTGTGAACGTCTGCTGTGGGATCACACCAAAATAAAATGGTTGTGTTCACACAAGAGAAAGCAAAATCAGCTTTAAAGCATCTTACATATGGTAATATATGGCATTAACATTCTCATCCCACTTCTAGCCCATCTGTAATGCACTCTGGAAGTGCATTTTCTGGACTTCAGTGTGCATTAGGTTGGGATGGACACATTGGCAGGTAGCAGCTACCGCGTTTTCACCATCTCTGAGCTTTCTTTAAGGTCCCCAGCTCCAAGTGTGAAGGCAGCCATACTCGGGAGACAATAAAATATTCAGATGCATGAACCCTGGGAGGTGCCTAGTTCATAACTCCATTTATATAAAACTCCTCGCTCCTAGGGTGGGTTTTACACACACACACACAAATTAAAACTATTACTGTATACTGCAGCTGGGATTACTAGAACGTAACTATGCAGGATGCAAAATAAATAAATATCCAGAATATCTTGCCAATGTCTAGGCAAAGTTGTGCACGTTTGGTTAGATCTGGAAAGTAATCTGTAGTTTAATGCCAGCCCCAGTTCAAGCGGAGAGGTAATTCTGGATCCAGAGTGCCAACTCTCAGTAGTAATATCACTGGAGTATTCAAGCAATGTTTTTGGGTTTTTATTTTTGTTTAAAAAAGAATTCTTTGCCTGCTTAGTTCTTTATAGGATACCTCCAGACATGGGCTAAAACATATTATTATCCTGGGTTCATACATATGCAATTGTGGCATTCCCAATATAGCTGTAGGATATGGAGGCAATGTCCTGTAGTAGTGTTGTCATAGAAAATCTGGCAATGATCACTTATCTCCATCTGCCAGCTCCTTTTGTTATCATTCCTCTTGCAAATTACCTTTAAATCAACCAGGGCGACCAAGGCCCTAATCAGACGAGTCTAAAACAGGTTGGCCTATTTGTGAGTTTGAGTTGAGATCCTACCAGTGCTGGTCAGATGTGGATCAATATTGACCATCCTGAGGCTGACCCTGCCTTGGGCCACGTTGGTCACACATTTCTGCAGAGATTGGCCTGGGGTTCCTCCACAGATCTCTTTTGTCTCCACCCCTTTTGCTACATCACATCTGTCTCGCTTCCTACTGAATGATGTTCATGTCACTCAAGGGTTCGCAGTTCTTTTTAAAGCCTGCTCCTCCACCTTTTTTATGTGCTTTTCATCTCCTTGCAATTATTATTTTTTAAATAATAAAAATAAATTCATGTAAAAATGCTATAGAGAGGAATCATACACATAAACGGAGGTGGGGGGAGATGTCTCATGAACTCTGTGCATGCCGATTGATCAAAAGGAAATAGGGGCTGCCACCCACCACAGCATAGTTCTGCCTCCTTTAGGCCATCCCCCCACTCACATGTGAGGAAGCGGAAGACGGACTGGAATTTCAGGCTAGTCTGAGTTCCTGTCAGTCCGGTAAAAACAGGACTACATTTTAGGATGATCTAACGAGTGTAAGCCGGTTTGGAGTACAGCTTAGATAAAATTAATGTGAGTTACAGGACCAGGATGCCAACTCAGGTCAACCTAAAACTCACATGTGACCAGGTCCCAAGGCAGATTCCATGCCACAAATGGGCCTGAAGCCAGACTGAAGTGGATCTAGATAATCAGCTTCTCCCAACCATACCTGCAATTGAACAGTCACAACTTTTTCTAGTACCTTGCCAAGAAAAGGTTTCTTGGCCACCAGGCAATAGTTATTTAAATCTTCTGGATCCAGGGAGGTTCTCTTTAAAAGGGACATACCAGTGCCTGTTTAAGAGCCAATGGAACCACCCTAACTCTCAAAGAGGCATTCACTACTTCCTGGACGCACCTAGTCATACCTTGTCATACTAGAGCCTATGCCATACCATACTAGAGCTGTTCCCAACAAACAGTTTGCAGTCAAACTGAAAACCCATTGGTTCGGCACAATGGTGGACCATTTAGTTGAACACATGTTTTGTGTCTGATTTCAAACTTGTCTGAAAACGAAAAGTACCAGAGTTTTTTTTTTATCCCATTGAAAAAATACCCTTTCAAGGGAAAAATACAGCAAATACAAACTGCTTGATAAAATCCTTCATATTTGCGAACTGCTTCAATTCAATCAAATTTTCTGATATTTGAAAAACCCCATGTTCAGTTTGATGCAAACATCTTTGAATATGAGCTATTTGACTGAATTTTCAAACACAAACCAAACTTTGCACATCTCTGGTACATATCTTAATTATGCATATAATGCATATAATGTCTGCACATTATGCAACTCTTAAGGAATAAGGTGTGCAAACATGTACATGCGATTGTAGGTGATGCTATTTTGATAGACTACTTATTTATGGTCCACAGTGTGCATTTTTATTCTTGTCTCCTGTGTTTTATCCTCATGGCAACCCTGGGAGGTAGATTAGGGATCAGAGCAGTGGTTTTCAGGACCATGCAGGGTTTGAAATCTGGGGGTTCCTGGCTTGTAGCCTAGCCTAGCAGACTCTAAGGCATGCCGGCTCCAGTGAAGCAGTCAGTAGAAATGCTGAGGGCTATAACATTTGTTATTCATTTGGTAAGAAAAACATTTCAGAGCTGATTAGGATAAAAGAGGACCCGTTATTTTCATGCTGACCTTTAAAAGTGATCAGGATGTAATGCTGTGGGTCTGTTGGGTATAATATTATGTAAATATGCTCATTCTTATTCTCTTGGTTCCTCCTTCCCTCCTTCCTTCTTTTTCCCTTCTTTCCCCCCTTTCTCTCCCCCGCTTCCATTCAAGCCTAATATACTGACTTACAGTCAGTTCACTTCATAGTGCTACCTATACATATGCTGTGCTTGCTCTGTGTTTACCAGTACTGCACAATCTCATAGTCTTTGAGTGAGCCCTGAGATGATAAATGGTACTGCTGCTGCTGCTTTGACCAACAGAGTCGCACTACAGGCGCACTAAGGCTGGGACACGTGGAGACGGATCAACCATTTGCTTTGGCTGGTAAGGGACGCGTTCCCAACACGTCCCTTACCAGCCAAAGTGCAAATGGTTGCTCCATCCCTGGGTGTACTGGCCCAAAAAGGCTGCCACGGGGGTGGGACACCCTGCCCCAGGCTGCTGCCAATGGGCCATATTGGCTCACTGGCTGGCAGTCCGGTTCTGACCCATCTTTGGGTCCCATGGGCTGCCGCTGCCCCAGTCGTCCCCCAGCTCCCCATGCCAGACCTACCTCTTCGGATGCCTGGTTCAAACTGGGTAGGCATGGGGGGGCAGGGCTTGTCAGGATTGAACCAGGCGTTCCACCCCCAGGGCCTACCCAATTTGAACCAGGTCAAGCGTGGGGAGCTTGGGGGGGAGGCGCACACCCCTGGGGGGGGGCTTGGCATCCAGGAGGCCCTTGTGGGTGACCAGTGACCCAACTGGGGTGGCAGCAGCCCGCAGGACCCCAGGACAGCCCCAGCCTGGACTCGCCCTAATCATGAAAGGGGTTGCCAGCCGGCAGGGCCGATAGGGCCCAATGGCAGTAGCCCAGTGCAGGGCTCTGCACTCTCCCTGCCGGACAGCCCTGGAACAGCCAGGGACAGCTTGGGCCGGGTGCTCCATACTCTGGCCACAATTAGGCCAGCCCTGGGAGGGGACGTTTCTGGACCAAACCACTAGAGAGTGAATGCTGTTTCCCAGGACTTGCCTAATTGTGTCCACAGGCCCAAATGCAAATAGGTCCATGATGGCAGATTGTGAGTGGGACAGGAGAGGTGTGGTAGTCCTGTAGTTTGTAGATGCCCTTAAGTTGTAATTGTCTGCACTGGTTTATTGCAGCATTGCTTCCCTTTCCACCACTTAGAACATTAACTACTGGCATTAATTGTAACTTTTCTACTCCTGGAATTACTCATGGGCTGGCAGCTGTGTGGAATCAGCAATTATTTATTTACAGTTGCTCTTTAATGCATTTTAACACATTATTAGACCATAAAAAAGCTTAACAAAGGGCATTAATGCTTCTACTGACTCATCAAGCACAAAGCATGCTTCCTCTGCTAGGCAATAACAAGGTTTCTTTCCCATTTCTGGCGCTGGTCATTCTCTATTGTTCTACAAATAGCTGATGGATACAAAAATGAGCCTCCACTGAGGAATAATCAACACGCCCTCTGTAAGCAACAGTGGAGGACTGCAAAACAGTGTGTAGAATATTCCATGCTATCAAAAACACAAAGACAAATTAAGGGGCTGGAAATGGTGAAGCAGGCAGGGGACAAGGCAGACCTGCTTTCTTCTTGAACTCTTCAGATATAATGACTGATTAGGGCTCAGCTCAGGGCCTGCCTGTACCTCCCTTTTCATCAGAGTTATTCCACTTAAGGTAACCCAAAGATACATTTCTAGATTAAAGAATGAAATAGGAAAAGAAACTTGCCTCTTTGCTGATGTGCTCTCTCTTTCTGAAAATTGATCAAAGGAGCATTGATACTTAGGTGTAGCTGGGCTGGAGGAAAGCAACTACCTGGGCTTGGAGTAGTAGCTTGCTTTTTTGCCCTGTTCTGCTCGGCCTAGAAATGTACAGCAAAATGTGAGAATAAGTAGCATTGTGGCTGGTGTTTGCATAGCATGAAAGAAAAGAAAAACAATAAAAGCATTTGGTATTAAGCAGCAATGCATTTCACTTTTTCATGACTGGCACTTAAATTTGATGAACAGAACCATAACACTCCCATGAGCTGTATGGCCTTTTTGCCTTTACCTGGCATAGAATGCTGTGGTCAGAACGGTCCCAGCTGGAGGAGTCTAGCTGTGCCAAAACAAAGCCCTCTGCACTTGCTGTGGTTGTTCCAGGACAGACCTCACACCATCTCACACTGCTCCAAAGGCTCTTTTTTCCTATTTCACTTTTTGAGAAGCTTGCATTGCACTTCAGATCTATAAGTTGTTTATTCCATTGTACTCTCATCCGATGTATAGAGGTCTTCATTTTAACTCATCTGTCTCCACATGCTACGTTCCATGAAGCCTACCATGGGAGTTAGGCCTTGGGACAGCAGCAGCCCCTTGGCATGGAGCTCCACAGTGTGGGCAGAGGAGGTTCTCTTTGTGTTGGAATTGATTGGAAGCATTCTGTGTTCTTTGGTGCCTGCCGTCCCTCTTTCTTCCATCCTGTAATCATGATCTGTGGGCCACTGCTGGATGGAAGGTGTAATCATGCTGCTGGTTGGTGAGATGAGGAGGAATGATCTCCTTCAAGCAGCCCACAATAATCTGAATTATTTCTTCCAGTTAACGGTGGACAATTGCTTCTTCAAAAGAAGAGACATGTGGTCTAATCTGCTTTTCTATCCACACATCCCTCCTTTCTGGAAAACTGTCACTTTAGGCAAATATTATTAGGGACTGTATCACTACCGTTGGTTTTCCTGTCACCAGTATTACATTGCCTTGTCATGTTTTCCATAGCACTTGCTATACAAATCTGTCCTTCCCATCCTTCTCAAACAGCAAGATGGATTACAGACGGGATGACAATTCAGAAGCCACACACGACCATCTCCAAGGCGCTTTCAGAAGCTTTTCTTGCTGCCTCTGAATGGAGCCTCAGTCACATTTCCCAAGTTTCTTGCTCATAGATTCTGGGCGCATCTCCATGGGAGCTAATTGCTTCACTATTGATGCGATTAAAAAAATCCAGGTTGTAACTCGCAATAAAGTGACCCCCATGTGGTTTGGGGCAACATAGATTAAAATCACACTTTCCTGTCCCCATGGAAACCATTTTTTGTAAGCCCGCATCTTTTTCTCCCCCTCCCCCCTGCCCACTGGAGTGATGACAGGCTCCGTTCAGCTGTCAAATTCAGCTGCCGGCATTGACGTAAAGAAGGGCATCTGCTTTAATGCAAAAGCAAACGAGCAATCTTCTCTTTCTTTCACAGCGTGTGTGTGTCTGTCTCTCCCTCCCTTGTTTCTCCTCCTCCCTGTAAACTTCACTGGTGCCTGTCTCTTTCCCTCCTTCCCACCTGGAGGCAAGGAGCAGGGGAGAGAGGGAAGGGAAGGGAGAGGAACACACACACACGGGTGCACCTGGAGGCAAGAAACATTGTTATGTGATAAACAATGTGAATGCATGGAGCTGGATGACAGCTGAAGGGAGAGAGGGGAAAGGAAAACACAAAGAAAACGGAGGGAGATGAAGACACACACACGCATTGGTGCACCTGGAGGCAAGCAGCAGGGGAGAGAGGGAAGGGAGACAAAGATACACACACTCTCTCCCTTCAGCTGTCATCCAGCTCCCTGCATTCACATTGTTTATGAGCATAAGCAAAGCAGCGACCTGCCCTTTTCTCCCCTCTCTCCCCTGCTGCTTGCCTCCAGGTGCACCCGTGTGTGTGTCTTCCTCTCCCTCCGTTTTCTCTCCGTGTTTCCCCTCTCTCCCTTCAGCTGTCATCCAGCCGGCAAGCATGCAGGGCAAATGACAGCCTCCTAATGTTACGCTTGTAAACGTCTCCATGCTACCAGGAAAACCCGCAGCTTCCAACAACTTCAGATGTAGAACTGTTGAAAGAGGGGGTTTTCTGCCGCAGATTTTCCTCCTTTGTGGCTCTGGTAGCCTGGAGTAAAGCTCTGCATGGAGATGCTCTGAAGCAAAACAAGCTTAAATCTGGATATTTTTTTCCATGTAGATGCAGCCTCAGTTTACTTTTTCAGCCATTTCTACTAACACAGACATGTATAAGATTGACACATTAGCTACGCTGACCATCTAATACGTTCGGCAAGAAAAAGATATTACAAACTGTGTTGTATTTTTTGTCTCTAAATTATAGCCAAAAGTAGAAATATTTTAACTAAATAACAAATACCAAATGTGTGATTGCTTAGAAAAACAGTATCAAAAGCATGTTCTCCTTCAGTTTGGTCTAGTGGTTAGGGAGGCAGACTCTTATCTGGGATTACTGGGCTTGATTCCTCCCTCCTCCACGAAGCCAGCTGTGTGACCTTGGGCTCTCTTCTGTTGTGGGGAGAAGAATAGTAATCTTCATCAGCCACTTTGAGCCCCCTTAAATGGGTGAGAAAAGTGAGGTAGAAAAGCCAGCTCTTAAAAGTATCTACTGAGAAGGTATATGAATTGATTTACCAGTCCCTGCTCACCATTTAAGGGGATTAAAGAACTCAGCCATAAATATTTGTTTAGGTAATACATGACAGAGGAAAAGAGGAAGCACAGGGGATTGGGGAAGGGGAACCACATTTTCCTGTTAGAAGTTCTGATGAAGTAAATGAAGCGAATTGGCATTTGACCATCATTATCTTCCATCAGACTGTAGGAAACGGATGGTTGTACATTTTCTTCAGAACGGTACTTGTTGA
This sequence comes from Aspidoscelis tigris stejnegeri, assembly GCA_023333525.1. Lineage (NCBI taxonomy): Eukaryota > Metazoa > Chordata > Lepidosauria > Squamata > Teiidae > Aspidoscelis > Aspidoscelis tigris. Next base: position 17,337,076 of record JALMGA010000015.1, read on the forward strand.
AATGACATTTCCATAGTTGTTTTCCTTCTGTTTTGTATCAGCTCTTTACTAGCAGCTTTACCATCTCTTTCCTCTTTTTGCTATGCCTGTAATAAAAACCATAATGTGTCTATTATGAGTGAATTCTTTGTCTTCTAAAGCCGAGGAAAAATATACATCAACGCTAATGGGCTTATTTGTGCAGTTGGTTTCTGCCTGCTATTTTGAACTAAATAAATGTGTTACAGGAAATAATGTGAACGTTGAATCAAGAAGCTGCAGAGCATTGCTGTGAGTGGGTTTTTATTCATGGACACACAAATTAAAATTCCTGCTCCACTAAGCTACATTTGGCTTGCAAGACTTACTATACTCCTCCAGAAATTCTTTTAGCAAAGGAAAGGATATCTGAATGGATGCTTTTGCTATAAAATTTGCTTTTCTCCTGAAGAAACAACCTGCTTTCTCCTTTCAGGCCCTTTTATTGTTGTTTTAGCTAGTTCATTTTAATTGTTTTTTACATTCTTTTTATTGTGACCTGGCCTTTGGGTATAGGGCAGAACAGAAATGTAAATAAATGAATGGATACAGAGATACATAAATAAAACTGTAAGAAGCCTGGAACAAATATAGCTTGTACCATGTTAGGAAATAAAAAATCATTATGGTGTCTGTTTTGATCCTGGTTGCTCTGCAGAATCAGCAGTGACCCAAAGATAAGTGCAGTTCTTAGAAAAGAGTAAGATGCATTCATAGAATCATAGAGTTGGAAGAGACCTCTAGGGTCATCTAGTCCAACCCCCTGCTCAATACAGGTTTCCTTAAACCACCCCAGACAGGTGTAGGTCCAACCTCTGTTTGAAAACCCACAGCAAAGGAGAACCCACTACCTCCTGTGGCAACTTATTCCACTGACTGATTGCCCTAATTGTCACAAAGTTTTTCCTAATATCCAGTCTGTATTGACCCTTAAAGCTTCATCCTGTTGTTCCTAGTTCTCCCATCTTGTGCAAGTGAGAATAGGGACGATCCCCCTGCACCATGACAGCCATTCAGATACTTGAAGACAGTGATCATGTCTCCTCTCAGTCTTCCCTTCTGCAGGCTAAACATTCCAGATCCTTCAACCTTTCCTCATAGGACTTGGTTTCCAGGCCACTAACCATTTTAGTAGCCCTCCTTTGGACTTGCTCTAGTTTGTTGATGTCTTTTTTACATTGGGGTGCCCAGAACTGGACACAGGACGCTAGATGAGGTCTGACCAAGGTAGAGTAAAGAGAAATAATTACTGACCAAGGTAGAGTAAAGAGGAATTCCTATTTTCTCTATCACACAACACTAGAACTAGAGGACACTCCCTGGCCGTGTCTGCATGGCAGTTAGCTGATGTGATTTGGACACGTGTGAAAAGAATCTGCATTGTAACACTCAATAAAGCATCCCTAAGTGATTTTGGGCAACGTGAATTCAAAACACACGTGCCTGTCCGCGTGGAAGTCACTTTTTGGGAACCCTTTCTCTGCAGCAGCAGCAATCCTTAAAGATGAAGGAACTAATGAACGTGCCTTCCCGTCCTCCCTCCCTCTTACACGTTCTTTCCTTCCTTCTACATGCTCGCCTTCCTCCCCTCTCCCCCTCCCTTGGTTCTCCCCCCCCCCAATAATTTCAGCAGGGATAAGGTCTGTTGTGCACACATACAGAGCTTGGCTAAGATGATCCTTTTACTTCCCAGTGCCAGTAAGCTCTGATCAAGGAACTCATTAAATATGCACCTCTGTCAGCTGGCATTTGTCTTTGAGCCCAATGAGTCAGCCCCCGACCAGCCTGGCCAGCAAGGAGAAAGGCTCTTTACAGTTTGGAGGCAACAGGCAGCTTGAATCCTTTTGTCTCTTGCTCTGCAGCCCCGTGAGCACTTGTGTCTGTGTGAGAGAAGGCAAATTACAACCTCCTAATGACAGCCCTAATGAATGATAACCAGGAGCGTCCGCATGACTCCAGGACAATACGTGTTAGCCCCTTATTTCGGATGCAGTACATTTGCAAAGTGGGGTTTTTTAACATTTATTGTCTCCCATACAGTCCGTATTAGTGTTTTGCATGGAGACGTTCCCAGGTCAGACACGGAATACTTTCGTATTATTTTTAGCATGCGGGAGCTGATGGGTAGGAGAGTCAGTTCAGACAAGGGGAAGGATTTAAGAAAGTGTCAGGCAAATTCATGGATGACAAGTATATCAATGTTTACTAGAATGGATCCCTAGATACACCCACCAGGCTGGGGAGACAGGCAGGATGCCACTAAAAGCCATTTAATGAGATTTGAGAGAAGGTGAAGATCTTACCCTTCTACTTGAGATGCTCATAAGCAATTGGTGGGTCAGTGTGTGGAACAGGATGTTGTTCTAGACAGTAGGGGGACCTATTTCAGTGGTGCTCCAAAGTGGCCATTTGAAGTGTTCCTCAAGGGATCTGAGGGTAGACACTTTCATTTCTAGCCATCAGAACTGTTGGAGGTTGGCTTCAAAGCCTCTGCAAGGTAATGTCAAGGTAATTGCAGAAAGGCACTGAGGTAATTTTCTTATAGCCTTTTTGTTTTGTATTTAAATAAACATTATCTTTTTTATTTTTATCAGTACAGCTGCTACATTTGAACACACCATTAGGATTGGTTAGTGCTATCTGGGTTACATTTACTAAACAAGGTTGTATTTAGATTTGATTTCCATAAATATCATCAATTTATTATGCAAAAGCTACTTTCAAGTTTCTTTCTTAAGGCAACTGGATTTGTCCAAGAAAAGCTTTACTGCAGGACTTTTGTCTCCTGCTAAAATGTATTCTCCCCATTTTCTAAAACAGCACAGAAAGCACATCTGAGCTGAACCACCTCAGCTAATGAATAATAAAAGTAATGTACCCTGGTGAAAAACATCTCATTTGAATGGCACCTCTCTTTGTGTTTTTGACTTTTGCTCACTGGCTTTTTCAACTGTGGACAATGTACCTGAGATGCTATTGCAGTTACATGGTAACTGTTGTTTCCTCATCAATCTTCACATTTGTCAGAGGTTGGTGTGACTTTTAGGCCATTTCTGTACTGGCCCTAAGGTGAGATCCCACAGCCTAGTATAGATAACCTGGACTGAATTTGCACTTCAGCTCGTAACATGCAATTAGGTAACATCAGGGCAGGTGCATCTGCACTGTCAGGAGGTATTTACATGCTAGGAACGACCCTTGCCCGCCCAGAAATCATGCTCCAAAAGCTTACTAACCTTTAACCGGGGACTTACCTGAAGCATCCAGTGATGACCATCCATACCTCTGCTGAATGGGAGGTCACCACAAGCATGCTGGCAGCTCGTCTGACCTCCTGACGCAACTGTGTAGAACATCACTCATCATAGTGGTGGTGCTGATGCATGCATAGTCACGGGGGCGGGGAGGGGGCTGCACTCAAGATGGTGGTGCCCTGAAGAGGATCAGCCTGGCAATCAAACAGAGGTAAGTGTTTGATTGTGCGGGGCCTGAGCTAACATTGACTAGCATTCGCAAGTGTGATCACAACCTTAATCAACTATGCTCGTTTTCCATCCATGGAATGGGAAGGGAATTGCAAAAATGCCTCTGGAATGGCTTGTCAGTATTCAGTTTCAGGAGTATCTGCATTTCAGATAGCCTAGACTGGCCCAGTCCTGGCTTCTGGCATCAAAGACTAGGTCCAGCCTTCTAAGTTCTCAGTTGGGGCTTCTCTGACAACACAGCCAGAGTGGCACACTTCCAGTCTTTCTTCTCGGTGAGCCACCAAGAAGGGGGCAGGTTTGGTATACTAGCCCATGGTGGGAAGCCATCTGCAGGCTTTTTCTGGCTTCTTGTGGTAGTGAGATATGGCACCGTATTCCATTCCATGGCCTAATCCAATTTTAGAGTGCACGCTAAGTGGGCGGATGGGCCTCTGCTAGTCTCCACTGGCAAGTGTGGAAAGAGCCCCAGTCTATGAGGTTTTCTGAAATAATCTGGACAAAAGGGTCACAACTTTGCTTCTCGGCCTCATTAGTCTACAGATTAGTGTGAACGCATGGGGCCTTACACCCCATTGGAAAGCTCTATGTTGGAAGAAGCATAAACCCACCAGGAAAGCCCTTTTCAGGACTAAATGGAGACCTATTTAAACATGTCTACTGGTAGACCAGTGGGGCCTGGTTCAAACCCACACACCTCCATGATTGGGACTAGCAGGTGACCCATTTGGCAGTACACCAAAGCATTGAAATAAAATGGAGCCCCCATTAGCTGCGTTGCTAGAAAAAAAATTCTTAGCCCTTTCGACCACTCTGAGGCTGACCCCAAAGCTCATGCAAGGGTTGGCCCGGATCAGCGCCTTTCAGACTGTCCTTTTAGCAGTATACCTTTTTTGTTTAGACCAACTGGCTAGTCCAGACCCACTCATTCAGACCACGGAACGTAAGTGCATAAAAGGCCTAGGAAAATCTTGGTTCCTTTTTGCTAAGTCTCCAGTAGATGCTGAAAGAGCAGTAACCTATCCTGATAATATTTATTGTACCTTAGCATGCATTGCCTTTGGAGTTTTGTCATGCCTGTTTCTACTGTTTCCTTGTCCTGCATTGCCCAATATTTCTGAGCAAAAAGGTGAGTCTGTTCAAAGGCAGCCTACAGACTCCCCAGTAATGTAGGACATCTAGTCAAAATGATGCTTCAGGCACTTTTCCACACTTCAATCTGATTTTATTGTTGAATTTATAATACGTTGTTATTTTATTTCTGCTTTATGAAGTGACCCTAGGTTGTTTCAAAATGAGTAGTGTTCTAAATAAATAAACGTGTTCTGTTCTGATCCAGTTTGAAGTGGGAAAGATGAGCAGGTTAAACCAAACATTACAATATAATTATACCATGTTAGGCAAACACACAGCAGTAATTACACAATTAAATTCTCCTAAAGCAAGTATTAAGTTCTTTGCTGAACTTCTGCGAGGGTCTGTATGACCCTCATTCTTCTTATTATTGGAGATCAAGGGAGATGCTATTTCATTTCTTAGTGGCAGGATCAGATGCTGCAAGAGATACTAAAAAAGATACATTAGGCTATAGAAGTCTATTCCATATACTTTGTCAGATTGTTCCCTCCAGTGTATTAGTGAGTTCTCTATTTAGCCTGGTTTTAAATGACCGAGACTTTGGCAAGTATGCCGCTACGGGAGAGTTTCATAAATCTTTTGGTTGGTTTAGTTCAATAAAATAGATATAGTCAAACTCAGAGAAGATGTTATAAAACTATACAGACTTAATGCCTTGGTGATAGCTGTTTATCATATGATTATGGTCTTGTTTAATGATCCTCTCCAAAAGGCAATAATATGCAGCTTGACTTTGATTAATGTTCATTATTATTTCTTAATAGTCCCACAAAGTTGTATTTTAAAGCTAAATATTGTCTTCTCCTGAATTAGCACATTTTTAATTAGACAGATAACTTCTGGCATGCCTATTTAGGTTGTCAATTAAATTAGATTGCTAATTCTAAATACACTTGGATGCTCCTGCAGTTTCCACTGTGAGCACAGAAAACACTTTCACAATCTAGAATACAAAAACTCACCCCCAAAACAGAAGGAAATGTTGGATGGGAAGAGTGATACCAGAGACTAAGATGTACTAGTGTTCGCACTAGGGAAGGCTAGTACACTGTAGCCTAAGCCCCGTGCGACTGTGCCGGCCCCAGTGCTATTGTCTCAGCAGCAGTGACACTCTGTGCACTAAGAGCCATGTCAGGGATCATCTGAGGTGCCAGTGTGCTTGTGTGGCACCTCAGGTGGCCCCTCACACTGGAAATAGTGCAGATGGTCACCATGTGGATGCCACAGGTGAGCTTTTGGTCGGGACTGGGGATTGTGGTTCACAGGCAAGTGAGTGTCTGGTTGCACGGGGCTTAAGCTGTCATGTACTAGCTTCCCTAGTGCTAATGCTAGTGCATGTTAATCTCTTGTGCACTTTTCCCATCCAAAGGATGGGAAGGCAAGTAGTATAACAACTTGGGAAACGCTGCACTAGAAAAAAGTCACTCATAGCTGCAATCCTTAGGCGTTAATGTACGCTCCAACAAGAAAAGTGTTCAGTGAAGGTACCAATATCTATATATTTGTATTAATGTTACAGCCTGGTCAGGCGAGTATAGGGGCTGTCAAGAGCAGGAGGAGAGCTCCGGTAGATGATTAAAACAGACGCGAAAGCAGCGTCTGTTTTAATCATTTTAGTGGACCTCTGCTCATGCACATGACAGCTGCTATACCTGCCTGACAGCTGATCAGCTGATGCAGGGCAGCTGTCAGGAGGTTGTCTGGGGTAAATCAAGCCCTTACCTAGGCAGTTGCACACTCAGGCAAGGGGTGCTGGTGGAGAAAACCATGGCATCCCAATGCAGGGATTTGCTGCAGTTTTCATGGGGATGGGCGGGTTCAGTTTGAACCCACCCTGTTCTCCATTACCATGGGGACGCCTTAGTATGAATTAAGATTCGTATTAAGGCTGCCCCAAATTCAACACAATCCTTCTTCAGTACATCTTCCAGCCTCATTGGTTATACCTTTAAAGGCTAAGCCAGTTTATTTCCAGACTTTCCTTCCTCTAAATGGACTTTCCTATATCCAGATCAACGCAGCACTGAAGGGTGTGACCGGGAAGAGGACAAAAGGGGTCACACCATACTATTGAGAGCTGGTATTCTATCCACTGGCCCTCCCTTTTGACCAGTGCCTGGTCCTGTGGATGTCTCCTAGGCTGCACATTATCCCACCCTTTCCTCCTCCTCCTTTTCAGCCGGCTTGTAGTTTTACTCTGCTTCGAGGGCAGGGTGTGGCACCTCTAAGGAGGATGAAAGGGTTTGAGTCACCAGGGTGAAAAGGGGAGGGAGCAGATTGGGGTGGCAGTGGGCAAATTCATCAGTGGTAAAAAGGAAAGAGGTGAATGGCCTGAGATGTCCATGGGCAACAGCTGCAAGACTGTTTGGATGTCCCCTGCCTCTGTGGCCTTCCACATGGAGATGCTCTGGGAATACCCTTGACGGGGGACTGTTGGGGTCTGTCTGTGCCCACCTCAGGTAGAGCAGCCCTCCCCGGACACTTCTGATTTTCTTTCTTTTTCATAGAGGTAAAAAGGAGAGGGGGGCAGATTGGGTAACCTTGGCAGATGACCTTGGCCAAACCCTTTGGATGCCCTTCACCCTGGTGGCCTTCCTGGTCTTGTGATAGGCAGCCAGTTAGCAGAGCCATCCCTGGGTTTTTTAAATTTGCTGTTTTAGTGCATCAGATGTAAAAAGGCAAGAGGTGGATCGCTTGAGAGGCCACTATAACCCTTAAGCAAGAAAAGAAAGGGTGTCGGCAAAGAAAGTTGGTTTGAGATTTGACAGGGCTAGATCCAGTCAGAATGCAGGAGCCATGGTGACCAGGCTGAAGGTGGACAAGAGAAAAAGACCCGTCTGTAGGAACCTGCGAGCAAATGGCTGTGAGCAAAATGTCCCAAACTGAGGACTGACTGAAGTAGGGTTATCATGTTTGGGGTGTAAACTGGGTTAAATGTGTTTTCAGTCTGCACTGCAAATAATCTGCATTAAAAGGTGTGGCAGCCCCCTCCCCCAGTCCGAGGTGGGTTGTTAAGAGGCCGGAATATATTTAGATTGGGTAGCGAAAAGAACAGCGCCAGCCATGCCTTCCCAGCCTCGTGCGAGAGAGCGCTCCACCCTCCTTCTCCTTTCTCTGTTGAAGCAAGCGGTAAGCGCTTCTAACCGGCCTCCCTGCGGTTCACTTTCTCTGGCTCCTGCTTTCCCTGCTTCTTAAAGCTGTAGCAGCCCTTCTAAGGTAGCGTTCTCTTTAGCTTTCTAATACATCACTGTAGGCAATACTCTTCTTTGTAAAAAAAAGAAGAAGAAGAAGTCTCAAGCTTTATTGTTTCAGTGGTTTCCAAAGGTAAAGTAAAACAAATTAGTTGCGAAGTGTATCAGTGTTCACAGAAGGACCACACACACTCCTCGTTCCCTCATACCTTAGGCCAGTGGTTCTCAACCTGGGGGTCGGGACCCCCTTGGGGGGGTCAAACTACCCTTTCAGAGGGATCGCGACGAGTCTCCCACTGCCCTTCCCTCCCACCTCCCAGCTGCTCCACCCCCGTGGTTGGGGGTCTCCACAACGTGAGGAACTCCATTAAGGGATCGTGGCATTAGGAAGGTTGAGAACCACCGCCTTAGGCTATCCTAGTCTTCCCTTCCTGGCTTATCACGGCCCAAGAAGTCTGGATCAATGCAGGTACGTTTCCCTCAGGGTGTAGATCAGTATCACCTGAAACCTCCCACCCCCAAGTCTTCCTTCCCCTTGGCAGGTGGTTTAAGTACCTCCTGCCTGGCACGAGCCATAGCCCTGATTGGCTGCTCCCGGGGCATTCTCCCCCTTCCTTTATGTTAATTTGAATAACTAAGCCCTGCTGCTTGCCTGTCCTTGCCAACTGAGCATATTACATAGGCAATTTTTATAATAAATATATTCAAATACATTACAGTCAACATAAATAAACACATTAAATAGGCATGGGCACCACAAAAGGTTACGGTGTAACCACGGCCTAAGATGCATTTTGTTTTAACTGGCATTTTGAGGTTACAGTTTCAGTTCATGCTGAGCTGAAAGGAAAATCACATAAAAATGTATGAAAGTAAAGAACCAAAGCATTGGCCCTACATTTTAATATAATTTATGTATCATTACTGAAGATACAAACTAAAATTTCTCTTTCATTACTCTGTAAATACACCTATTTTAATAACATCTATAATGTTTTGCTTCTTTGTTCATCTAATTGCTCTCAGGAGAGAGTTGAAGAATCTCCAACATCAGCACGTTATAGTTTAAGGATCTAGAGCAATTTATAGGTTGCAAATTAACAGCACTAGATGGTGGTGAGTCTTGCCGCTGGTCTTATCAACCGGAAACGGAGGTCTTAGCCTGGGATATGTTGAATCTCTTGGGATGTATTTGGCTTTGATATTAATTGGGATCTACTCAACAAGGACCATTTGTGGAATGGTTCAGGGATGTCTTGCATTCCAATGCAATCACTGAGACCATATCACTGAAGCTTGATCAATATTTCACTCCAATGCCTACATTTTTAGTATAGATCTCTGTGGAGCAAAAGATACTGTGGATGTTCATATAGGCATACCTGAAACCCTAATGTGTGCCAAACGTTCAATTCACATATGTAAACATGGGTCCTTGTAACACGACCAGTCTGGTTTTCCAGTAGTCACATAAAGTGTATTGCATTACATTGCATTGATTTTTAATGACAACTTGATCTGCAGCTGCTTATATTGGTTTATAGAGTGGAAAGGGGTATGAATACCCTGCAGGTACCCTGGTTTTGCTTTGCATTTATGTAATTTGCAACGTTGTTATCTCAGAGAAAAATGCATTCCCTGCTTAATGTTACCCGATCAGGTACCTACCAATGGGTGACAACTGCTGTAAAGGAAGCACCAACTGAGAAAAATGCAGTGAAGAAATAATGTGGATGGCAACTTCATTCATACTACAAACAAATATAGTTACCACAACTGCCTATCTATCCTGTTCTTTCTCTAGCAAGGTGTAACCCATCCCCATGTAGTACCTGCTTTTGAGCAGACAGTAATACTAAATAGGGAGTGGTTTGCTGCATCAAAATACAGTGTGAAAAGGCAAGTAACGATAAGGCAATTTTGGAAGGAGAAATTAAACCTTTTTTTTTTAATAGTTTAGGAAGATCTGTCTTCCCCACACTTTTTTAAAAAGTGTACTCACTGCCAATACGTCTATGGTGTTTTATTTTAAACTAATTTATAAATACTTGCATACCTTTGCAAAGGATCCACAGTCAAATTGATTTATGACTATGCTGATTGCAGGAATCATGGGTAAGCAGGAGGAGCAAATACTGGGTAATCCATTCACTGCCAGGGAAGCATTGGGATGATTCATTCTGACTCCGGGGTATGGTGCTTTTACCAAGTGAGCCGCTTATCCACTGTGGCGACTTCTGGATATTATTGGACTACAGTTCTTACATTGGCTAGGGCTCATAGAAGCTGGGATCCATTTTCATGTGCAGGCTGGCATACAATGGTGTACATACTTCTGTAAAATGCCCTAGTGATTAAATGACTGCAGCCACAGCAGATGTGAAACAAGTACTGCTTCCATTCTTAAAGGCTAATGTATTTTAATGTATTCCAAATACATAAAATGACACAGATATTTTCATGCTTCGAAGCTTAGACGAAGCTAACCACCCCGAAAGTATTAAAATTAGCTTTGCAAATTTGAAACACTGAATACAAAATGCTGGCTTACCCCATATCTGATGTTCAGTATAAATTAGGCACAGATGAAATTCCAGTGCAGCTGTATTGAGAATGAGAACCTCCTACATATTTTCTTGATCCGTCACCTTAATTCAAAATTCTGATGGGTTTTTCTTTTTCTTTTGTTTCCCCAGATGGCATGCCATTTGCTTGGTGGGTTGGCCGTGCCAATGAAAAGCATTCATATTGGGGAGGGTCACCTCCAGGAGCCCAGCGCTGTGCATGTGGACTAGAAGAAAGCTGCTTGGATCTGAGATATTTTTGTAACTGTGATGCAGATAAAGAAGAATGGTAACTATGAGAATTTACCCTAATTTGACTTTGATAATTGACTGTGAAAAACCATAGATTATAGGTCAATATCAGAGAAATAGCCGTGTTAGTCTAATTTGAAAAGTCCAGCAAGCTAGTTAGTAGCACTTGGAGACTAACAAGAGAAGGGGTGGTGGCATGAGCCTTCATAGAAATGTCTACTTCTTCAGATTCTGGGGGGCCAATGGAGACGTCTACGAAAGCTCATGCCACCACCCCTTCTCCTGTTAGTCTCCAAGTGCTACTAACTACCTTGCTACTAACAACTTCTTCAGATGATAGGGGGGCCAGTGGACATGTCTACTTCTCCAGATGCTGGGGGGGGGGCAATGGGCACATCTATGAAAGCTCATGCCACCACCCCTTCTCCTGTTAGTCTCCAAGTGCTCCAAGAAGGGGTGGTGGCATGAGCTTTCGTAGACGTGCCTGTTGCCCCCCCTAGCATCTGAAGAAGTAGACGTGTCTACGAAAGCTCATGCCACCAGCCCTTCTCTTGTTAGTCTCCAAGTGCTACTAGCTACCTTGCTGGACTCATAGATTCACAGTACCAAACGACCAGCCTCTAGTTGGCAAAGAGGTGACTCAGGTAAACACCCATGTGTCAGCCTTCCATCTCAAAAGTTATTAAGGTAACCTAACAGAGCAGAATAAACTTCTGTGACAGTTCCCTGAAATATCATTGGATTGCAGACCTGGATATTGGGCCATGGAATCTCATATCCGAATCTGTTTCCAGTCCCTTGCTGCCATGTATGGTGAGGGAATTTGGCTTCTGCAGGCTGATCAGTTTCAGAGGGATTGAAAAGAAGCCTTGGATATTTGTTTTGTCTCTGTGTTGCTTGGACAGCCACTGTATCACCCCATACTGCAGAAGCCTCTTAAGAAGCATTTCAGAAGGTCAACATCTCCAGACCCAGGAAAGAAGAAAAAAATGCAGTTTTAAGGTTTACGAAAGCAAGGATTCTTTCTAATTTGTCAGTTTTGTCTTGAATGCACTTTGGTCAATACAATGAATAAAGATCTGCTCATGTACAAATGACTCGGGATATATTTAATGGCCTTTGCTTTTTTGCTAACATGCACTCATTTACATCATCGTTATTATATTTATTGTTGTCATTATCAATCATTTATAAAACTACTTTAAATTTAGAGAAGGGAAGGATAGAGTAGCATTTGGCATGTAGAATAGGAATCGTACAATTCAGGATCAATTACATTTTAAGAAAATCAGGATTAATTTTGCCATCTGACTAAAATCACAGTGGTGCCATTTGGATGAATAATGATCTTTGGAGGACAGCGAAGAGAAAAGCAGAGGAAAATGGACACTCATTAAGCTGAACTTGTAGGGCAGATTTGTATATCTTCCAAAAAAGATGAGCCTAGTTTATATCAGGTTTGCAGATATTCATTGTTGATGTTATTCTGTATTACTTTCATATTACTTTCAATTTTTTAAAAAAGAAATCATAAATTTCATTTTGATATTAATTGTATTATATGACATAGAGGACATATGTTTGTTCTATCACACTGAACAATGTACAAATGTCTAAATACGTTTCATCCCAAAATACCTATTTTCAAAGTACTGATTACATTTTAAAAAGAACATCATTCAGTAAAATTGGAGGCCTTTTCGCTGAACAGCTGAAGGCTAGGACATGTGAGGCCAGACTCCCCATATGGATCTAGGCAGGTAAGGAATGCGTGGGGACATGCCCCTACCTGCCTAGATCGAATGGGGAATCTGTCCCTATGTGGCCTAGCCCTGTGGCCCTTGGTTCCAGAGTTGACCCAAGGGCAGGCGGGCCGGTTCCGTCCCTTCCCAGTCGGGTCAGCTACAGCTTGCAGGAACCCCCCACAAGCACCCCCCATGCAGGGCCGCATACCTCCCCAGACACGCGCATGTGAGGGACTTACCTCCTCACTGCTGGAGTTTGGACTGGGGAGCCTGGGTGCAGGCTTTCCCAGTGCAGTTGGCGGTGCTCTGCGTCTGCGTGCGCTGCCGGCTCTAATTGGCCAGCAACCCATGCTTGAGCAGAATGCACAGTTTGATGCCAGGCATTCTGTGCAGGCATGGGCCGCTGGCGGATCAGAGACAGTGGCGCACGCAATCACACAAGACTGCCACCCACACCAGGAGGCCCCGCTCTATGTTTTCCTGTCCAAACTAAGGTGGTGAGGAGGTAAGTCCCTCGCGTGCACACGTCCTCAGGTAGGCCCTGGCCCTGGGTGGAGGGTGGGTCCACAGGGGGTCCACAGGGTTTAGCCACCTAGATCCGCCCTGATACACTAGCAGATGTGCTGCTCTGTGTGGTAGATGTGGCCCACACTGTGAGCACATCAGAATGGGGAGATGTGCAATGGTAGACGGGGGCCCCGGACTGCATTGGCCCCATCTACCATTATGCATGCCTTCGGTTTGATGCACTGACAGCGTGAGTTCAGTCTACCCCATGGAACAGCACATCAGCCCAGCCGAAGCCACCGCCAGCCCAGTCTCATGCCCCGCCCTTGAAGGGGAGGGGGAACCAAACCAAGCATGTCCTGCCAGCTGCTGCTGTCCCAGTCGGCCTGCAGCAGTTGGCAGTGAACCCCTGGGTGCCCAGTGTCGCCCTAGAGTTCATGGCACCGCCACACCCTATGCGTGGTGCCTCCTTACATCCCCAGGCCCTGGGTCCAGAGTTCGCGCAGCCTCGAGAGCGATGTGCCACGATCCGCACAGGTGCGCGCATGCTCCAGCAGCTCGACCCCATGCTCACCTGACGAGTCAGCATGGGTTCGGTCTACCACAGTGTGCATGGCAGATCACTCTCCGGGCCACGCAAGGAGCACCCCAGGCCCAGCAAGGTAAGGTGATTGCGCGGTCCTGCCTTCTGTTTCTATTTAGAAGTGGATCAATTTCAGAAGGGGGACGAAAGGGAATCAAAGCCTAGGAACTTCACCTCCTAGTGCTCAGCAAATCATGAAATGGCTCTATAGATTATGCAAACTCTGGCCTACCAGAACAAAATTTCCAGTGACTGTATGCAACCTAAATCTTTGTGAATTTCTCTGCAAGAAATGGTAGCCTAGAAACTTCTTGGATGACTGCTTTGAAAAAAAGTAAATTGATCTGAAATCTCTAGAAGAAATCAAAGTTTCTTAGGAAAGTGAGGCCTCACTCTGTCTTTCAGATATGCTTCTCATTAGGGTTAGGACAGGGGTAGGCAAACCATGGCTGGGGAGCCACATGCAGCTCTTTGGCCCCTTGAGTGTGGCTCTTCTAGCTTAGGATCATCCTAATTGAATTAATAACAGTGCACCTACCTATATAGTTTAAGTTTTAAATTTGGCTCTCAAAAGAAATTTCAATCATTGTACTGTTGATATTTGGCTCTTTTGACTAAAGAGTTTGCCGACCACTGGGTTAGGAGGTCATTTCATTAGAAATAATTGCTATTCCTTTATAAGCCAGACCCTTTCCTTTCTGTTTTCTTTTCCTTGGGGACTGTAAGCTGAATATCAGTTAATTGCTGTTTCATGATGTCCCACAGATTCCAGTTGTATCCAGAGAAGAAGGGGAAAAGCAGTACAACTGTAGCATTTCCCCCCCCCCTTATGCGCTAGAGTAGAGCACTGCTTTTTAGGCATGTGCTCAAATGCTTGCAGGGGGGAGGGGTTGTATTCTATTTGTATAGAATCAAATGCAAGAAAATTCATATTTGTTCAGATAGATCCTCTTCGAATGTGGTAGGATTCGTATTCAATATGAATATTCAGTCCCATAGGAATCCCATACTGGTGCATATAAATAGCACACAGATCCCATACAAATCCCACACAGAGCTTCATATGAAGCTTCATACGAATGCATCAGAACATTTCATTCAAATCTGAATGTCCGAATTTGGCTAAATCTGTATGAATTTCAAATGTTATGAATATTTTTGTTGTTCTGCACTCTGCATGGAGGCATGCTGTTTCCATACTGCCTTTCTGAAACTGTCATATCAAAGACTGTCTTTGACCTAACCCTGGAGGGAAGTCTCTGAATGCAGGAAATGGCTTCATGGGCCATTTCCAGGGTTCAAATGCAGAAATACTGATGAGGGTGCTGCAGGACTCCTTCAGCAGCAGCAGCAGCAGCAGGGTCATGGCATCTGGGCCCCCACCATGGGGCAAAAGCGTAAGACACCTGCCATGCCACCATGAGTATCTGCATTCAAAGTGCCATGCTGGCACCATTAAGGTTGTGCTTCCAAAAGCTCTCCTAACTTTTTGACGCTTGATTTTGTCTCAGATGACATACGAGGATAGAAAGATTATTGACATGACCTGAAAAGCTTGGCCTGAATACTGTTACCTTCCAGCGCCACTTATTATACCTTGCTTAATAGAATCCCAGCTGAAGTTTGCATGGGAGAAACTAATTAAACCTCTGTCCACTGTATTTTTAATCATACCACTGTGCTTATCTCAAACTTTCTAGAGCTGAAGTTTGTTTCTTTGGCTTCTTTCCCACTTATATTGCTGCTGACATCTGCTGATGGCACATTTTTCCCAAGTATACAGTATCTATCATGAATTTCATTAAATATCTGTGCCACTGAGCTTACCTACTCACTAGAGGTTTCATTAATGTAAAAGGAGAAGATATACCAATAGGGTTCCATAAGGGATGAAATTATATTTAATGACACCACTGCCCTACCATCTGTTCTGCAGGAAGAAAAAGTCTGTGAATATTCTGCCTAGAGACTTGGCCAGTGTACAGTAGGCCAGGATTCTGAAATAAAAATAATAATAGTCTTGTTTTCGTTTTTCTGTGGATCCATTTATTTTTAAACAGAAGCATGAAAAATAGTTCTAGAAGTCTAGTGTCCAGTTTTATATTTGCAGTTGCCACGGGATATTTCACAACAGTGTTTTCCCCCCATACTCAATGGGAAGAATGCTTGAGAGGGCACTTGCCAGCCCTAAGGCACCCTTGGAGGAGCACGGTATACCAGGAAGGGAGATACCGTTCATTGCCCATGTGGAGACAATGCCGTATCAGCCTTGCTTAGGCTGCACCAGCATCTGGAATGTGGCATCTCTTAGACCAGCCTCCCGTGGACCACACCAGAATGTGGAACAGAGACCCCTGGTGGGCTTGCTGACCCATTTTGGCCTAAAGCTCATAATCAAAGTGATTTTACTTTGGCACAACATTTGAATGAATTCACTATAATTATATTAATAATGAATTGTAAGATATTTGTCAGCAGATTATAATTTTGTGTCTAATTTAGATGAATTTGAACAGTGAAGTTTTGTGACTTGTAATGATATTAAAAAGTTCATCTAGCACTGTAAGCTAGGGAAAGCACCTGGACATGAAAATATCTTAATGGAACTCATTGCGACCAGACTTGACTGTTGTGTTTCACTTCTTTCAACTTTACTAACTGCAGTGAATATGTCTGGGGCAAATAGATAGAACAGAGATGGTAAAGTTCCTAAGGTATGGTGGATGATGCCGATAATTAGGTCAGTTTACTCTTGATTTTTTTGGAAAGCTTTATGCAAGGTATCTTGATGAAGCATGGGCCAGGCAAGGGCATGACAAATGAGATCGTAGCCCAATTTAGCAATAGACCTCAGTGATGGAGTCTACAGTATGACCAGACCAGATTCATGGAGACATAGTGGACAGGCAAATGCAACAGGCTCAGTCTTACTCTAGCAACAACCTGTCCAAGGTGAGTCTGGTCGGTTGTTCCATGACGGCACATCCTGACTGTCATGAGAAGAAGAGAAAGAGTGCAGAAAGGACTTCAGGCACCAACAGTGGGTTTCATGTGAAACAAAGATTGTGGGACTTCATTGCTGAGAGTTGATTATATAGAATACTTCCAGATGGCTACTTATTTGATACAAATTTACCCAAGGAAATGATTTGTTGCTTCAAGAATGATTTTTTTTCATTTATTTTTAATTTTAATTTTGAGTCTGGAATGTTATTTGGTAGGCATGTAAGGATCCCTGTTTCAGCTAGATCATGCTTCTGTGATGAGAACAGAGGGTGGTTTGTTTATTTTTTGTAATTAGAAATTTTTATTTAGATAAAAGAAGATACAATAACCAAGCTAAAAAAAGACAAAGAAAAAAAGAAACAGTATACATAAGTCTTCAAGTATAAAGAATAACCCCCCTCCCCCGCTCTTGGTTCAGTGGGTGTGGGCCACTAAAACTGGAAAATATACAGGAACAGACATAAGATCATTTTACTCCTTCCCTGTTAATTTGTATCTGTCCGTTTCCTTAAGGAACTTGATCCAAGACTGTCCAATCTGACAATTGCAGCCCTTAGATCCGGATCTAAGAAGATCCGGATCTAAGGAATGGGTACATTCCTTAATCCGGTTCTAGTAGATCTGGATTAAGGAAAGCACCCAATGTGTTTCCACGGGAGGTGTAGCACCCATTAGCAATGGGTGCTAACACCCCTGCTGTGGAAACAGCTTTGCACCCATGTGGGGAATCCGGATCGACACCCAAGGGGTCGGTCCGTTACCCCAGGTGTTTCAGGGGGCAGGGGGGTGCAGTCTTTGAAGCCACTTCGAATTGACTTCAAAGTCATTTCAAAGTCATTTCGAAGTCTGTGCAAAATAGCTCCAGAGTGCCTTTGAAGTCTGTACTGATCTTCGGAGTGAACTTCGAAATGACTTCGGAGTCACTTCGAAGTCACTCCAAAGTTCTCATCGAAGATCAGCACAGCCTTCAAAGGCACTCTGGAGCTATTTTGCACAGACTTTGAAATGACTTCAAAATGACTTCGAAGTGGCTTTGAAGTGACTTCGGAGCCTAGGTTTAGGGGGCCCACAATAGGTGCATCCCCTCCCCCTAGCCTCCTTTAGACCCCATTGGATTTTCTGGCAGAAGACCCCATTGTAGACCCCATTACTGGGATCTACAGAAAATCCAGATTAAAGGCCAAAATGTACCCATTAGATCCAGATTTCCCCCATGGCAGTAGAAACAATCGGGTCCCGAATGGGTGCCGTGGTGGAAACGAGATCATCTGGCTCACACCCAAATGGGTCCTAAATGGGTGCAAAAATGGGTACTTTTTGGCAGTGGAAAAACACCCATTATTAGCTTTCTACTTCAGTACCTCAAACATGAGATGCCACTGAAGACAACAAACTTTCTAAATGCTGTTGTAAAACTTAGATCTAGTTTTGATGCCTTTTAATTATTTTAATCATTTAATTGCTTGTTGAAGTTAAGGTGAATTTCAAACTATTTTACCACACTGATTTATTTAAATGTATAATTTGGGGGTTTAGGGCCATAAATGAAGTATACTAAGTAATTTACGTTATTGTTGTAAAGGACATTTCTTTTCTTTTTTACACTGGTCACTGCTGGATATATCCCAGAATAAAAGCCAGAGTGGAAAAAGCCTGAAATCCATAAATGTTTAAGTCAAGTGAACTTGGTTCTGGTCATGGTCTAACTCAGATTTTTTCTGGAACCTCAGTTATAGTACATTGCGTTTCAAACAAGGAAGAACTGAATGTATTAGATATTGTTATTCTCAGGATTTTGTTACAAATGATAACAAGTATATATACATATATGAATAAGACAGAACCTTGAGTATTCTGTTCTTAAAAATTATTTGCCGGCACCATTTCATTTCTTTTTCAGTTTTTGCAATTATTTTGGCTCATATTTCTACTGTGTTTCCCGTCTGTACCAAATGTACTTATAGGACTCTTACATAATTAATTCATGGGTAAACATTTTGTGTGCTATGAACACACATTTTGTTTGCTTCTGCATTTCCATAAGTTTCAACATTTCAGTGGATGCAGAATCTTCAAGTGGATTTTCTATGTAGGTTTTCTACTTTGTAGATCCAGCTTTGAATGCTACACAAGAGGCATGTTGAGATGCAGCAGATGAAATGAGATAGCACTAAGGAAAAGAAAACACCCCTCACATCCATGCCACTTGAATGCAATATGAAAGGCTGACCTGATATAGCATTTTTATACCTGTGGTGAAAAGCTTATAATCATTCAGCGATGGTTTCTCAGGAGATTTTAGGGTGTTGAGTTACAATCCAGTTAAGCAGCAGAAACAAACAACATTGTCTTCCCTGGTTCATATTATGAAGACTTTCATAGAAGAGATTGAGGTTGCATCCCCATACACTAAATAGTCCGAATCGAATCCGAACTGGGCAAGGAGCATCCCCATGCAAAGCCCCTAAACCGGGCTACATGCAGACCAAATTGCCCAAATCCGACCTAAATTCAGTCCTCTTGAAAACTGTTCTCACTACGGTTTGGGAGGCAAGTCTGCATTATTTTGGAGGACGAGTCTGCGCATGGGGATGCTTCCGGGCTATTTGGGGAGGAGTTAGGGTTAGCAGGCGGGTTTCACAACCTGTGCTGTCATTCCTGTCCTGTGCATTGGGGATCGCAACTGCTGAGCGTTTTTAAACAGTGATCAGAAACTGAACCTTTTCTCTTCATGATCCAATCACTGGGCAAACGTAAAAGAACTATCACTCCAGGTTGATAGGGAGGGGTCATCTGGACCTTGCTGTCCCACGAGCCTCTTCCCGCAACCCTTATTCCACCCCTGCTCCCCAATCGCTGGCAAGCAGCAGTTTAGCAGAGAAGCACTTCCCTGCTAAACTGCCTCTAAACATTGTAGCAGCTTTCATTAGCTTATTCCACCCCCACTCCTCAATCGCCGGCAAGCAGCTTCTGAAGTTTGCCAGCTTAATAGCTAACCAAAGCTGCTACAGTGTTTAGAGGCAGTTTAGCAGAGAAGCGGTGTGGTGCCCGCGAGGACCCCTCACCCTAAAATTAAGTTATTTTGGCAAAATTAGAAAGTGTGGTGAAATTGGGATGTCTATATGTTTAAAAGTGTTGCCAAAGTGTGTTTTTTAGAAATGGTAAGTAGCTTAAGGGAGGGGCTAGTCAAGCTGTCCAGGAGGGAGTGTGAAATAGAATCCTGGCAGAGTCTCAACCAATCAGGTTGAAGCTAGCCAGCCAGGCCCATATTTAAGGGAGCCGGAGGGAGTTGGTGTTCTCTGCCTGGGGTTAACTGACCAGAGGGTGGTTAACAGGAGGGAAACGGGCCTTTAGCTTAGGGAAGCTGGAAGAAGGGTCCTGAGTCATTAGTGAATTTATGGTGTTTAGAAAGTAAAAGAATTGAAATGGTTATATGTTACTGATGCTGCTGGCATTAATCTGAATAGGTTGGAGTCCTTGGGCTAAGTGAGGAAGCTGGGGACTATACAGTTTGATGAACTGAAGTGTCTAAGTGTAACACAAAGAAGAAACTGCGTGAAACTTGAATTGTAAACAATAAACTTGTTTTCTTGTTATTTTAAAGAAGCTTCAGCTATGTAATCTGTTTACAAAGTGAGCCAAGTTAGGCTGGAGTTCTAAACAGATACTGAAACCCACTGCTAGCTAGGCTGAGTGGGGGGAGGAGCTCAGGTCTAGCGGTTTTGCTACATTAATATCAAGACTTAGAGACAGAAGGAAGAGACCCATTGGTAAAGGGGAAGTTCTGACTTTGAATCATTATTTTAGAATATAAATACACGACGCTACTCAAAACAGTAAAGTAACTTAAACTGAAACGTTATAAAACCCGGCCATTACAACTGGTGGCAGCCTTTACATCTGGTGGCAGACATTACAAGCGGCAATCGGGGAGCAGGGGTAGAATAAGGGTTGTGGGAAGAGGCTTGTGGGACAACAAGGGCCAGGTGACCCCCCTCATCGCTGCACCTTTACCTGTCAAACTGGGGCGATCAGTTCTTTTATGTTTGCCCAGCAATTGGATCACGGAGAAAAGAGGTTTGTTTTTTGATCACTGTTTAAATATGGCCAGCAGTTGCGATCCCCAACGCACAGGGCAGGAATGGCAGCAAAGAGGCTCGTTTCTTTTTGTCACTGTTTAATGCCCAGCAGCTGTGATCAGGGAAGGGGCACTGGGTGGCATTTCCCTGCCCTCACTATAGCTGGTGGCACAGGGGTTGGTGGCGTCAACCCAGCTCGTGTCAGGAGAGAGGGGGAGGAGAGAAAGTGATGCTGTTCCCACAAGTAGCAGTTCAGCGTGGTTTGCATGGGGACAGGCGCATTCGAATTGAGCCCACACTTTCCTCAATCGCATGGGGACCGGTCAGTTCAGACTGGCCTCAGTATTCGGAATCAATATAGTCCAGTTTGAACTAAATGAGGTGCATGGGAACACAGCCTGAAAGAGCAGAAATATTGAGCAGGCAGCAAACACCATAGTTTTAATACAGTGTATCTGTATTAATTAGCTGTTGTCTTCTTGATATGCTAAGAAGTGGGCACACTGTGTAAAAGCAATGTCATCATAGAACGACTGTGTATGTATACTTGTACAAGAATAAATGAAGTGATTTCAGCTTTTTTCCCCTTTTCATATGCCTTTTCATATATATATGCCTATATATCCAGGACCAATGATACCGGCTTCCTTTCCTTCAAAGAACATTTGCCTGTGAACCAGATAGTCATCACTGACACAAACCGGCCTGGTTCTGAAGCTGTGTGGAGAATTGGCCCTTTGCGTTGCTATGGAGATAGTGAGTATCAGCTCTTTTCGGTTTCCCTGTGCACAGGCTGCAGAATATCTATGCGCATAAGTGTATCCTATATATACTAAGTATACATTTTGCAAACGCATTCCTAAGAATTATCTGAATCCCCTAATTCTCTCCAAGAACATTTTCTTAAAGGTTGATGAGGCACCATTTAAAAATGAGCAAAGATCAAAAACAAATGCACATTGTACGTTGCAACCTGCACTCTCTTTTGCTGCTTTGGTTTGATTAACATATGTTTCCCTTTGCCGACCTCCCTTTTTTCATGATCCAGTGAAATTACCTTTGTCAGTTTGGCCCTTTGCCTGCTACTTGCTTATGAGTCTTGTTGCTGTTTTCAGGACAGTTTTGGAACGCAGCTTCCTTCAACACAGAGGCCTCCTATCTCACCTTCCCCACCTTCCATGCAGAGTTCAGCGCAGGCATCTCCTTCTTCTTCAAAACTACGGCTGTATCTGGAGTCTTCTTGGAGAATCTGGGCATGAAAGACTTTATACGAATTGAATTAAGCTGTGAGTGTTTGATCCTTTTGAATGTTTCTTAGGGAATAACACTGAACCAACTCAGTGATGCCAGGGTTTGGCTAATTGAAAGCCAAGGGCCACAGATAGGGATTATGTTCAAGTCACTTAGGAACAGAGGGGCATAAGAAAGATGAGAACATAAGAAATGCCCCGTTGGTTCAGACTAGTGGCCATCTAGTCCAGCAGTCTGTTGTCAAAGTATTGAGCCAACTGCGCAAAGAAATCTCTTGGTAGGATACAGCACACAACTTGTTCTGCCAGGCAGGTGGCCTTTGAAGGAATATTGCCACCAACTCCAAAAGCGTCACACTGCCATCAGAGCTACTGTAACTTTCTTATAATGCACTATTCGTGCAATCAAGATAATCTCCTTTGCATAGTAATCCAAAGTACCAGGCTTCAGGAAGTTATTTTTTACTAAACAGTAATTTCTTAACTCTTTACAGCCCTGAGCCTTTTTCACACTTGCCATGGGCTGGCTGGTGGTGTTCACACTGCTAGTACAGGCCCATCTCAGACTTTGTCCGGAACCTACATGGTCTGGGTAAGTGTAAATGGTCCTCTCCAGGATCTTTTGCATCACCATACCGGTTGCCATGCACACTGGGCTGTTGCTACAGCGGTCACCAGTCTGGTGCATATCTGCACAGCCACACTGTCCTGTCCTGTGCAGCATCACAGTGCAAATGCTGCATCTGGAACTGCATCGAGAGCAGTAGCAATCAGGGTGGCTCTCAGCCAGTCTGGGACAGAGGGAGCACTGTGGGGGACTTACACTCGGTCCTGGAGTGAGTCAGGCCATTCTGATTGGTCCACGTCCTTTGTGGATTATGGTCTTTGGCTGTAATTAGTCCTGGCTGTAACACTTTAGAGTTGACCCCAGAGGAACCAATAATGGAGTTACCGTTAGGTTATTTTACAGAAAAGAGGACAAAGTGCCTTCATCTTTGGTAGTCATGCAGAAGAGGACATTTCGACAACTGTTGATGTCATTTTCCATATTCCACAAGCTCCCAGGCCGTTTAAGGTTTTCCCTAGTTACTCCAGGCAGTATAATCAGTATCTATACATTCAGGTAGTGTAAGGTAAAGAATAAGATACAACTAGGCAATCTAGGCTGTTTGAGGTTATTCAAGCAAAGCGTGAGCCAAACTTCTGTCTTAGGCTTTCCCATGCTTACCTGGAGTCCACTCCAGCACAGGAACTAGCTCTCTTCTGGACTCCCTCTTCCACATGTTAAAATGGAAGAGAGAGGCCACAACATCCACTTTGGGATGGAGTGAGCCCTGGTCTGCATGGCCAAAATGTCCACCTAGATTGGAACACTGATAGACCTACTGGCACTCTGGGGGCAGCTACATCAACATGTGTCTCTCTGTTCAGTTTTAACAGGTGGACTTATTTCAGTGGCACATCATATTGCGCTGCTAAATGGGTTCCCAAAGGCAAACAAGGCTAGGAGCTTTGGTTCCCAGTGCTCAGTAGAACCAGAAGTGATCCCAGAGATGATGCAGTCTACAGAGCTAGTGTAAGGCTCATAGACAGCCTTCCAAATGTAGAAGGCTTATTCTGGGATAGTGGTGCCATTTCTGCTCCCAGAACTGCTCCAGCCTGGCCTGCTTCCACTGGACTGGATGGAAACAGTAACTGTGAAAATGGCTTTAACTAACCACCTTCCCTATTGGAACTGTTTTTTTCAGTTGATACTCAGATGGTTATATATACCTGTCTCAGGAATGGAAGCCTGAGATGAGTTGGCAGAATTTGAAATGAAGCATCTGCGTAATAGATGTAGTAGACTGTATGTTTTAATTTGTAACATGCCTTTATTTTATTCATTGATTTCTTTATTTTAAAAACCAAATAATAAAGTAGATAGATAGATAGATAGATAGATAGATAGATAGATAGATAGATAGATAGATAGATAGATAGATAGATAGATAGATAGATAGATAGATAGATAGATAAACAGCAGTACTACAATTACAGCCTTACAAGTTCTAGCAAAACAAAATGCAATGCAATTAAGAATCAGCACAATGTCAAGTATGTTTTTAAAAAGGGCTCTTGTATTTTGCATCTAGGATTTTAGGCCTGTAGGGCATCTAGGCATGTAAGAAAGAATGAGCACAGGCTCGTATCTGGTATGCATGGTGCACTAAATATAATAGTATTTTATTTATGTATGAGTGCATTCATGGGGAAAGTGTCAAATAAATGCATTTCATATGTTCCTTAAGATACTCATTATGAATTATAGAGCACTCTTGTTAGAGAATGACTCTTTCCAGAAACAGCTGAACAACAATGGGCACAAGCTTGAAAGGGCAGAATGTCAGGAGCGATACTGAAGACAGATTGTTTTACCGGTTGACACACTGGTGATTGTCCCATTATCTGCAGAGCTTTCAGAAGTGACAAGACATTCAGAAATTTCTCGTGGTTAACAAGCTGTTCTATCACGTGGGACAGCTACCAGACCTTAATTTCTAGAATACGGTAGTTCTGAATGAGAAGAGGCTAAAGTCTATATGCCAGCGTCAGAGGGTAGCCTGCATTTCCTTTGGCCTTTTCTTAATGCTCCATCATCCTCCTTTAGATATCTTTTGTGTTGAAGATAAGAAGACAGAGGGCCTTTCTGCATTTATTGTGCTTTGCCTGAGGCCCACTGATGTGGAACATGGCATGCAGTGGTCCGTAACAGCTTCAGCTGCATGATGACGCTGGTCTGGACCAGACCAATACTGGCCACAAAGCTTTAGGGTTTGCTACTGATTTATCTTGTTGTCATTAAACAACTCATGGTGCATTTGTCAAACTAGTGCTATAAAATGCACTAATGAAAGTTCCTAGACTTGGAGCCATTGGAGGGCCCATTTCGGCAGCATGTTTTGATGCCCAATCAGAATGAGTTCTCTAGTGGTCAGGAACACAGAAAAATGCCTTTTGCATACCTCTTCAGTTCCAGGTGGGGTGAGAAAAGAGGGGTAGAAAAACCAACTCTTCTTCTTCTTCTTCTTCTTCAGATGGCTAGGATAGCTAGGACACACAAAAGAAAGCATTTTTTCACCCAGAGGGGCATGTTTCTATGGGCTCTGCTGCCAGAAGAGGTGGCAACAGTAACTAGCCTAGATAGTTTTAAGAAAGGGTTAGACAAATTCATGGATGACAGATGTATTAATAGCTGCTAGAATTGATGCCTAGGTACTTCTTCCAGGTTGGAGAGGCAGGCAGGATGCCTCTAAAGTCTATCTGCAGGATTTCAAGAGCAGGTGAAGGTTTTACCTTTGTCTTTTTCTTGAGAATGTCCAGAAGCAACTGGATGTGGATTAGATGGGTTGTGGCCTGATCCAGCAGGGCTCCTCTTATGTTCTTATGATCTGGATTATGCTCCATCCTCTGCAGATGGAGTGTACCAGCAAAAGGGGGGGGGCTATCCACAATAACATGCAAACCAATGAGGTCCTGAAGAGGACCACAAGTAATCCTAAAATAGAACAAGGGTAGGTGCAAAAAAGCTGAGAGACTGCTTAGTGGGAGAAAGAGGTGAAAGTGTAGAGGCTGATGCGGCCAAGTCTACGGCCATTTCAGAGCTCCCAGTGCCACTGTAATAACACTGGGAGGTTGTTTCTTAAGAATTGCCATCCATGGGTATTTCAGTGAAGAGCAACTAAAATGCCAAATGTTCTATAGCCAATGTGCACATGTCCTTACAGCGCTTGTGCTCACCATAGGGAAGGAAAAATGACTTTGCTAAGCTTGGTGTCTCATCTGCTGTGTTATTGCTATTATTTCCCATCTGGAGTGGAGCATAAACTGGCTGTTTTCCATGGATAGAATATGAGATCATTTATCAGTTATTTGACTCTCCTGGTATTAGATATTCTTGGCCAGTGGTAAATTGTACTTCTGCAATATGTTTTTGAAAAGTAGTTGGCATGCAATGCAATACAAGAAAGGAAAGATCCAAAACATTCTGGATACCACAGTAGGGTTTTGTTTTGTTTTTTTAATGTTTTCCATTCAGAAGCTAAATTACAATTCCTGCCCTGCTTGTTTTTTTTAATGAAAACTGATAACTTTAAAGCTGTATTTTATTCTTTTAGTTGAGCCTCCTTTGGAGTGAAACAGAGCCCTTCTGTTCCAGATTCCATCAGGCTGAACAAGCATGGAATAAAATGCCATCATTTCATAATATGGTTATAATAACTTCAACATAAAATTTAATAAAACAAAGCCCTCAAGGCCCTTTGATTCATTAAACCCATGGTAAATGCTGAGGTGCATTATCACTAGGTAATGAGGTATGGTTTAGTGTTAATTGCACATGAAAGTCCTATTTGGTTGACACTTCAATGTGCTGTATTTTATCCTCAAGGGCCATTGAAAAAAGCCAGACTTTGACATGAAATGATGTCAAAATAATGCAATCAATCAAAATGATAGTCTAGTTTGTGCCTTATGGGGAAAAAAAGAACTGGCTGGCATAAATGCAAGAAAATATGGAACCAGCAGTTCATTAGAACTTGGGTTGCTTATTAGCTACTTCTTGGGGAAAATCATGATGCAAAGAAAGGGTGGCTCTGTGTTGAGTATAATTCACCTCTGAGTGGCAAGTGAAGCCCAATGCAGTGCAGAATTCAGAACTATCTTCTAGCCTGTGATCCTGCAGAATATGGGCCATGGCCCAGTTTGTTCATAACACACACTCCATAAAAGATATAATTGAGAACAAGCATTCACAACTAGATACAGAGGCGGCTTTGCACAAAATGAACCCTGAAGGGATATTAGAGAGTTTTGTTTTTCTGCAGTTAAGCTCCTTCGAATGACCTTTCAAGGAAGTCTTCCATATTCTTCATTTTATTTTTTGAGACCTTCCACTTTGTCTAGTTCAGAAATGGCAGAGTTTTGCAACCTTTTTTTTCTTTCTGTTTAAATTTTTACTAGTATGGTGTATGAAAGTTCTAGCACATATCAGTAATTTGTGAATGGTCTATGTAATGGCCAAGCATTTCCTTGGGCTTCTGAAAAACATGCGTTGGTGATGCATTTATTTCACTCCCCTTTAAATGCGGGTGTGACATCATTTTTACGCTGCAAAGTAACATTATCTTATGATGTTACCTCTGGAATTGTCTAAAAAAAATGTAGGTCCAGAAGCAAAGGAATCTGGTTCCTCCTCAGTACACCACATTCCAGGCCTCATAAAAGAGCCCAGGATGCCTTCAAATATTCCAATATATGCACAGTAGGGATTTTCTCAGCAGTTTCCACTGAATTTGTACAGCTTTTTACATTCACGAGGCTTCCGTTCCTAGGGATATTTATTTTCAAATTCTGTATGGATACAGAAAAATAAATGTCTTTTTGCTATTTTATGCAAAAACCCAGTGTATGTAGCTAAAAGATATGCAGAATCCCTCTTCCCAGATGTGCGCATTTACCAGACTTCTTATTGTTTAAGAAGTGCACACAGAATGAAAGAACATAGGAAGTGCTCCTCTGGGTCAGACCCATCCGCCATCTGGTCCGGCAGTCTTGTTCATACAGTTGCCAACCAACTGTACAAGGAAGCCCATCAGCAGGACACGAGCTCACAGTTTATTATACTCACAGCCTTCCAGCAGCTGTTTTCAGAGATATTCACCCTGCAATTAGGGCTAACAGCCATTATTTGTGCTCCTGACATAGTAGGTATTTTTTCACTACAGCTGGATGACTGTAGTGCACTAAGGCTGTGACATGCGAGGGCGGAAAGACCTTTCGCTTACTGGCCAAGGTGCGAACAGTCGTTCCACCGCCGCGTGCCCCAGCCTTAGTGCACTACAGTCATCCAGCTGTAGTATTTTGAAGTCAGAATTTTTTACTATATTTAAGTCTTGATTCCCACAAAGAACTTTGGAACTTTAACTGGCTGCTGCTGTCACTAGGCCTGGATGCATGTGTGTATGGTTGCTTTCTGAACCTCACTGACTTGAGACGTGACAGGTACTACCTCCAGGTGGAGAGACAGGAAAGATGCCTCTAAAGACCATTTGTCTTTGTCTTCTGCTTGAGAATACCCAGGAGGTGATGTGTGAGACAAGATGCTGGACTACGGGCTAGGGCCCAGTTAACCAGGGCTCCTCCAATGCTCACACGTTCTTAAGGTCCTGGGACCCATAAATGCCTTTGAGTCATGGTGGGCTGAAAAATACACATACTATCATCTTTATGGTTCAGCCAATGCCTACAAATGTGACAAAAGGCACCACTGTCCATGTGAATAAATGGGATGTGTAATTTGATATTGCTTTTGGTGTTCTGCTAAATTAAAAAGATTGAAAAGATCTGTGAAATGGGTCCATAATTTTAACAACACTGGACAAAGTTGTTCTTTATAGTTTAGTCTGTGTGAAAAATGTGAAAAATGTGTCCAGATTCTTTGTGAATACCAGTGGGAGTCGTGAAGATTCATAGCTCAGGTTTAAGTTAGCAGTGCTGAGAAGTAAATGGTCAACAGTTATGTTAGTGTAGGTTTCATGTGCATGTCTGTACTCGGCCGTGGATCACAGCTAGGGTTAGGAAAAGGCAAAATCATTTTTTAAAATAAATAAATAAATCCCTCTGTACCATTCAGGGCTGCAGGATTCCACAGCCTTTATTTTGCCAGATGTCTGCAGGATTCCTGGGGACTTGTGGTATCACTTCACAAGTCTTGAATCTAGTATTTTTACTGTAAACTCCATGGGCAGAAAAAAATTTTGTAAGAAAATTGTGGTTTTGTAAGAATCTCCTGTGCAAACTAAGGAAACAATTCGTTTGTGTCCCATTAGGTGGTTTATTGTGAAACACTGAGTCCACAATTTTATTTTTTGACACTTTTGAGAAGCTACCTTGGTAAAATCACTGAAGGCCATGGGGATCTCCATTTTAAATTTGTTGGTTTTATGGTGGCAGTAGTACAAAAAAAAAAAAAAATAAGTAGATATATCAGAGCTCACCAAGCTCATGTTGGTTAGAAAAGTGCGAATGAAGTCCTTCTGAAAGGGACTGAGCAAGGTTTTAGCAGCACATCCCTTTAGAAGTTGAGAACCAAATGAAAAGTGAGAAGAGAGAAGTCAACTTAAAAAAAAAAAGAAAGTGTGCCATACAGTGCATGGTGCATTGACCCCCTCACCTTATGTTTAGTTCTGTAATATTGACGGGCATTTCCCTGCCAAACAGTGCTTCATTTGTGTAACATGCAAAATAGGTTAATTTATAAATGAGGCTAAATCGCATAATGTTCAGAACAGGCTGCCTATGTTTGGGTTGGAATGTGGCAACCTTATTCTTTATAGTTATCCCTGTTTTTTGTGTAATATTGAAGCATTTTCTCCAACCATAAAGTAGTAGGGAAGCAGCAAAGTCCTTTATGGCTCCCTTTATGAAAATTTGCTCAAACTCAAGCAAATATCACTTTTTTTTCCTTCCTTTTAGCATTCAGTGTGGTACAAGTTAATTTTTAAAGAAAGTTCATATGCCAGTGTACCATGTTGTTTATTGACAAAATATCTGATATATATCATTTTCCTCAGTATCTGCACGAGGGATTCATGTTACTCATCCATCTTATCCCTTTTTTAGCTCCTAATGAAGTTGTCTTCACAATAGAAGTTGGAAATGGTCCAGTAAAAGTTACTGTCCAGTCCCCAACAGTCCTGAATGACAACCAGTGGCATTACTTGCGTGCAGAACGAAATCTTAGGGAAACGTCTCTACAAGTTGATAACCTTCCAAAGAAGATCTTGGAGGCACCAGCTGAAGGACACTTCCGACTGCAACTGAACAGTCAACTATTTGTAGGTAAGGGTGCAAAAGGTTTTCCATAGTGCACACAACACATACTATTTGAAATAACCATCTGCATCCGAGCAGAGTGAAATAAACATTAAAATGGATTGGATGCTTAAGTAGAACTTGAGCAGACTTCAGCTTCTGTCTAAGTTACGCTATCTCAAAATGATAATCTTGCACATTTAATTGCAAAATTATAATACATTTGCAGTTAAGGCTCATGTGGAATAGTTTAGCTATGCAACTATCTCTTTAAAGAAGCCCACAGAGGGACCAAAATATGGCACCACCCTGGTACTGTATCCTTGTCCATCGCTTCATCCAATGCGACCACAATTCTGTAATAAGTATATAAGTGTCGGCCTTGGATAGAAATTGGGAATGTGTTCTGATCCAAAGTCAGTGGAGAAATGGGGCAGTGTTCTGCAAGTTATATAGTTTCTCCTCCTCCTCCTCCTTCCTCCTCTTCTTCCTAAAGATTTTTACCAAAGATCGGTGACTGAAACCAAATATTTATTTTTTGTTTCACTTGTACTAGGGGCCAGTGCTTCCAGAAAGAATGGCTTTATGGGTTGTATACGCTCTCTTCGTTTAAATGGACAAAAATTTGATCTTGAAGAGAGAGCCAAAGTAACCTCTGGTGTCAAGCCTGGATGCCCTGGGCATTGTAGCAGTTACGGCAGCCTTTGTCTCAATGGTGGTAAATGTATGGAGAAATTAAATGGCTACTTGTGTGACTGTACCAGTTCTCCATATGAAGGACCTTTCTGCAGAGAAGGTATGGCCAGAGGGCAGATCCGTATATTTTCCCCATGAAATTCAAACTGTACTCATTTATCTATTCTGTGTCTTTACGTCGATACACTGCTGGTATCACAGGGCATTTTTTAAAAGAATGATAACATATAAATAGTAAAGCCAAAATTAAAGTCCACAGAAAACCAGAATTAGATACAATTAAAATTTGAAGAGGCCCTTAATCCAGATATCTTTTAGACTTGATATATCAGGTCTACAGTTGGATTAAGGACTGTACCTGAATCATAGAGGCATGCAGATGGCACACCACTGTGTTCCAGAATTAACTGGAGCTATAATTCAACACAGCCAAAAATCACCCCCAAGACAGGAACTTGCACGAATATTCATATTATTCATTATTCGAATGGTGTTCTTTCTTTTAATGTTTGTGTACACACACACACACTAGAATCGCATATCTGAAGATATGGATGTATTCGTATCTGCGCATACAGATACATTTGTATCTTCACGTACGGATGTTTTTCGGAGAGCTGCAAAGGACAGGCTTAAATGTGAAAGCAAGTGCTTTGCAGGGCTCTGAATGATAATGTTCATATTTTGCACCTGCGCAAAATGGTGGATACGTATCTATGGTACGCATCTGCCATTTTGTGCAAGCGCAAAATACATATTACACACATATCTATGATACGTATCAGGCATAGGTATCATAGCTACGAATCCTCCATTTGCGTACATGTGTGAAACCTATGTATCTTGGATACATATCCAAGATATGTCTGCATCATGTGGGAGATTCTTATCTTCCATTTGCATACGCGTGCAATATATACGTATCTTAAGTACGTCTCTATGATACGTATGTTTCATATGAAAGATACGAGTCTCCCATTCGCGTACCTGACATTTGTACGTTAAAATTTGACATTCGTATCTGGTATGAATACTCGGTGAACTTTCAAATCCACTTGATGTGGATAAGGATCTAATGGTATTCGAGCTCATATTTATTTGCCTGAATACTAATGTCAAAACCTTTGATTCATCTTGAATCAAATGTCAAAAAAACATTTTTGCCCCTCCCTACTCCTAGATATTGGGGGCTGAGGTGAAGTGTCTGCAAAGCTTGTATAAACTCTGGAAGCTTCAGAAACTTGCACAGGATCAGCGGTATCAGTGCAGGTGGTGCTGATCTAGCCCTCAACTCCCCATTATGTGGATCAGTAGATCCAGTGAATCTACTGATCAGGATCTACAGTTGCTAAATGCAGAAAGAGCCTAATAGAACATTGGTCAAAACAGTATGGTCTAAAAGCCTAAGACAGCCAAATGCACAAGCTTTAACTGGAGTGTTTATAATTCCCAAAGGTCAGCCCTGACTTCATGGTCCCTAGCAGCATCGCTGAATAGGCAGAGGCCAAGGAACTAGCCAGGTTGATCCAGTCACTCTAACATTTCGGAGCTGAAACCCACAGTTCTGTGGGGATGTTCATAATTCTTTATTTCACTGAACCTCAAAGTTCAATAGAACATTCTGTCAGGCTCCATTTATGTGCAGGCGCAAACAGGACAACACTTTGAATCAGATATCCACTTTATCATTCACCTTGGGAACAGCCTAGGAAATCAATATTCAGAAGCCAGGCAATTGTAAGTAAAATGAGATGGGGTAGGGGAATTAAAAGTATTTTTCAGGGGATGGAAGACAATGGCCTCAGCTATTTTTGAACAGATGTTGCATATACAAAGAAGGAGAGAGAGAGAAAATAACATATTATTTAGCTGAGAAGTTATTGAGGGAGCACTGTAATAATCCCTCATAATTTTCCTTTGTCTTAAAAACACACATGTATCTCCAGAATCTGTTTGTGCATTTCAGTTTCAGTTGCTTTGCTGGTTTTGTGATGTCCTGCCTGAAAGCACGGGAGCAGAATTTATGTGTTTTGAAACCAAAAATATAGGTTTATAGTGGGTTCAGTTTTACAGCCTATGATACAGTATGTGGACTGAGTTAAGAACTGCTGTCTTTCATAAGTTGCTGCTGATCATTAAAAGATAGAGGCCTCTAGATAATATTTATATATATTACCCAGTAGGAACTATGACCACTTGTCTTCTCTATTCTAGATCATTTATACGAATTGATACTTGCGCATAATAGGCATGTCAGGCACATAAGTATGTCTATACCTGTACAAATCCTTACCCTAGACTAGTCTCCTTGCAGAATGTACACAATCCATGGCAAAGGCTAAATAAAATAATTGTGCATCTACTCTGGTATTACATTTTTAAAAATCCTGATTAATCTTCCATAAATACATTATTTTGCAATGTCTTTAAAATTTATCCAGGCTTACCATATACCCCATATATGACTTTCTCATCCTGCTATTGCAGATGTCAGGCCGTTTCTGCACCAGTCCTGAAGAAACCCCATTAGAAACCCAATAGGGTCCAATGCAGAACGGATCCTCCACCTACGTTCCACGTGGACGATCCCATGAGGACCTCACGAGGGAGGCATTGTCCGCACGAGTGCCTTCCGATTCTGGTCCTAATGGGGTCTTCGTGCCTGTAGATCTGGATTCTCAGTGAGCTGGATCGCAGAGAGCGCTTCCACACACTTGTCAGGCCAATGGCATCCAGGGGCGGGCCGAGAGGAAGTGAACCCTCATTGGCTTATACGCGGGTCAATTGTGCTACACCACTGACGGAACTTCCTCCTCTGGCCTCCTCATGGTGGCCCTGTCTGGCAGCTGAATAGGAAGTTAAGACGAAGAGAAAGAGGAGAGCAGACATGATGTCTCTCTTTTAGCCAACAAATTGCCAATAAAGGAGAATGGGGGCACCATCAGTGTTTCTGTGCTTGCCTTTCTGTACTAGCGTTTGCACTAGGGAAAACTAGTACATGATAGCTTAACCTCTGTCACCTCGGTCTGCCATTTTGGTTGCAGCGCCCTGCAAGAGAGTCCATGCGTCCGCACCATCAGCACAGCAGTGACGATGCTTGTGCACATGCAGTTGTTATAGGGGTCATCTGAGGTCCTCTCACACTGGACATAGTGCACATGGAAGCTACAGCTAAGCTTTTGGTCAGCATTGAGGAGGGTTGGGTTGCTTGCGGTGCTCAATTTCATGCACTACAGCTAGTATGCAATTTGTTAACATCTGGTCAGTCGGGGGCATTTGTAGGCCGTAAATGCCTCCTGTAAGTGCAGATGCACCTGGCCGGACGTTAACTGATTTCATACTATGAGGCCAAGTGCAAATAACAGGAGTCTAGACTAAATAAGTCTCTTATGTTTTCTTGATTTCTCTTTGCGTTTTTAGAAGTTTCTGCACTTTTTGAAGCAGGCACTTCCATTACGTACACTTTCCAGGAGCCTTATCCTGTGACAAAGAATGCAACCACTACGTCCTCTGCAATTTACGCAGACACTTCTTCATCCAAGGAAAACATTGCTTTTACCTTCCTGACTGCACATGCTCCAAGCCTGCTGTTCTACATCAACGCTTCCGCTCAGGATTACTTAGCTGTTATTCTCTCCAAGAATGGTAAGTATTTGACAGTGCAGCTGCTTGCAGTACTGAATTCATGGTGGGCAAGAGATTCGCCTGTCAGAAGTGCTCATGATTTGACTATGATGGTTTATTTTTCAGGCCTTGACTTTAGATTCAACACCGTCTGGCACTGCATGAATAACCAAGGTGCTGAAGCTGCAGTGTTTGTGATTTTTCACACAGCTATGATGCACAGTTTAATTGCCACGCTGCTGTTTTTTAAAGCTGAAATCCATTTGTATCCCAAGATATACTTGCTTATTCTATGAAATTTTAATCTGATCCAATCTAATAGAATCTCCAGATGGGCAGTGTCAAACAGAATACAAAAATGCAGAAAAGGTTTCACAAATAATTGCCCATTTATCTTTAATTCTTCATGTTGCTGCTCTCTACATTTTAAAATTCATTTGCACTAATTTATGGGTGCATAAAATATGCCACTTTATTTGTTTAAAAATTTCCAGTGAAAACTCCAGAAAGTGTCTTGAATCTCAACAGACTTATTTTTAAGGTTATATACAACACCCATCCTCCACTACCACAGCAATAAACTTCCGTCAATAAAACTAAAACATTTATTATGGGCATAGAGCCCCAAACACATGACAGCCTAGATGAATAAAATCATTCAGCGTAAAAGAGATTCAAAAACAAGAACAGGTTTTGAATCATGCAAACTCTGGACAAGTATGATAACCTTGGACAAAAAGGGATATTAAGGAGTTCTATACTGAGAGTAAAAACTAGAATTAAAAGTATTTGATATGTCAGGGATAAATACTTGGCAGGAGTCAAAGTAGTGTTGGTAGTTGGATGTAACAATAAGAGTCCAGCCAAGGTGGTACAGAATGGCTGGATCATTGCCTTAAGAGAAGCTCTTGGTGATGGCCTACCTACAAGTCCATACCAACACTCTGTGCTTGATTTATTCAGTTTCTCTGTTGATAAAGAGACAATGATTTATTCAACTCCCCTGTTGATCTTGATGGCCTTCCTCAAACTTTCCCTTCAGCATCCTGTTTGGTTAGACACTGAGGACATGGTCATCCTTTAGACCATCTTCAATCTATCTTACAATCACAACACTCAAGGCTTTTCATTTCTGTCCATTTTATTTGTGGAATTTTGCCACAAATAAAATGGATAGAATTGAAAAGGTGTGAGTGTTGCAATCAGAAGATGGGCTGAAAGAAGATTTGAAGCAAAGGTGTGGTTAGATTTTTTGCGTAAAGAGGCATATGCAGTGTATAGGAGAAGGGAAGTCCAAAGATTGCTGGTGAACTAGGGTCATTGGCTCTTGTGCTGTGTTGTCATTTAGTCTTTACTTGACCAGCACTTCAGCTAGGTGAAGTAAAGAGTTTGAACAGAGTCCAAGATGGGAGAGCTTGTCAGTTATTATTTCAGACCATTGAAACAGGTAGGAAAATATTTTGTTGACACTTAAATATGTACATCTGGAGCAAATGTTTTATGCTGAAAGCAGGCTTGTGAGCACAAGGGGAGCTGATCTGTCTTCAGCAAGGTAATAACAGTGGAGACACAATAAATGGCCAGTTCTCAGGGTGGAAAGAGGTGAAAAGTGGAGTCCCCCAGTGTTCTGTATTGGGACCAGTGCTTTTTAATTTAGTCATCATTGATCTCAAAGAAGGGGTACATAGTAAAATAGCAACATTTCCTGATGATACTAAATTATTAAGGATTGTAAAAACAGAAAGAGATTGCCAAGAGCTCCAGAGGGATCTCCAGTGAGTGGGTGAGTGGGCAACCAAGTGGCAAATGTGCTTTAATCTTAATATGTGCAAAGTCAGGCACATCGGGGCCAAAAATTCAAATTATGTCTATAAACTGATGGGGTCTGAGCTTTCTGCAACATACCAGGAAAGGGATCTCGGGGTTCTGGTGGACAGTTCAATGAAGGTATCAGTCCAGTGCACAGCAGTGGCAAAAAAAGCTAATTCAGTGCTGGGAATAATTAAGAAGGGAATAGAAAACGAGTTAGCAAGTGTCATTTTGCTTCTTTATAAATCTATGGTGAGGCCACATTTGGAATATTGTTTACAATTCTGGTCACCACACCTCAAAAAAGATATTGTGGAACTGGAAAAGGTGCAAAAAAGGGCAACCAGAATGATTGAGGGGCTGGAACACCTCCCTTACGAAATCAAACTGGAATGTCTGGGCATCTTCAGCCTGGAAAGACGGTGTTTAAGAGGGGACCTGATTGAAGTGTATAAAATCATGCACGGTATAGAAAAGGTGGATAGAGAACATTTATTTTCTCTATCACACAACGCTAGAACCAGGGGGCACTCTCTGAAGCTGATGGGTAGGAGAGTCGGATCAGAAAAGGGCAAGTATTTCTTCGCCCAGAGGGTCATCGGTTTATGGAATGTGTTGCCGGAAGAGGTGGTAACAGCAGCCAGTCTAGATGGCTTTAAGGAAGGATTTGACAAATTCATAGATGACAGATGTATCAGTGGCTTCTAGAATGGATGCCTAAGTACATCTTTCAGGCTAGGGGGAGAACTAGGATGCCTCTAAGGCCATTTTCTGAGATTCCAGAGCAGAAGGTTTGTCCTTGTCTCTGCTTGAGATGCCCATGGGCAGTTGGTGGGCCACTGTTTGAGGCAGGGTGCTGGAATAGATGGGTTTTGACATGATCCAGCAAGGCTTCTCTTATGTTCTTAATTGAGAATTCATGGCAGAGATCCCAGAAATTCAGCTTGGAAGCTTACTATTAGGGGACAGTGCATCCAGTTCAGGCAACCATATACTAATTGAGCCTTAGGTTTTGCCTTTATAACCTTGATTGTTGCTGGAACATAGTTTCTTCTGTGGTTGTAGTAAAAGCACCACAGTGCTATCGAAGAAGCTTGAGCATTCTGGATAGCAGGCTTTGTATGGAGAAGCCATGATAGAGAGTGGTGAAATCCTATGCCCAGATATGGGGGGGGGGGAATTACCTGTGGGAAGCAGAGTCATTTTGTCACTCCTGAATGACACATAGAGGCAGGATCAAGTCTAGCCACCTCTGCTGCTCCTCGATACCTGACAAAGTTTATAGACAATTCTGTGGATTTTGTGCAAATGCCAAAGATGACTTCCAGCCTGCAAAAAAAAACCCTGCATAGTCCTGCATGTCTTTGCAGAACAGTAGAATACAATAACTCCAGCTATCTCATCATGCTTTGCTATTCAGCCATAACAAGTTGAACCACGAGAATCTTCAGTGTTTATCTGAAATCACCAGTTTGACCAATTATGGGCATAATATTATCCTGCCTCCTTCCTATGCTTCAGTGCATTCATATTATTGAGCAGTAGTAGCAGCAGTAGTTGTATCCAATATGTAATTCTAGAGAATAGTAGCCAGTTAGGCCAAGTTGTGCTAAGGCTTGTAATAGCCATGATGCTAAGTGTTCCGGGAGCCGTATGCTTCCTTTATATTAGCTAAGATATAACAAGCTGTATCCATATATTGATATTAGAAATAAGCTGTATACCTGTATTTTATTTCATATATGCATGCAACATGTATTGTAACATTTATGTAGATATTGCTTATACACTAACTAAGAATAAAGTGCCTTCTGTTTGGAATGCAGTTGTTGCAGTCGCGCTCTGCAACCTGAAATCTTGGCTCTGGGAAGCCTGGTTGGAGGCAGCCTATGGCTACCTCAGTCTAGGCTGCAGTTTTGAAAACCACAGTGATGCTTGGTTACAACCCAAGGGCTGCAATGATACTTGGTACCAGTGGTTACTGGTACGATCCATCGGGTGTTGCAAAAGTTAATCCCTTATTCGCCACCGGTATGCGATAAGAGATCGCCATGTGCTCCTATGGCCAGTTAAAGACAGAGAGCACAGGGAAAGAAGTCAGACGGGAGACAGGATCTGCCGGAAAAGAGACCAGAGTTTAATTTTCCCAGGCTTAAATACAGCAGTCAGTGGAGGCATGGCAGAAATGATGTAAAGTCACAATCCAGCGAGGTGATTGGTGGAACTCAGTCAGGTGAGCAGGCCAGAGGTCCTTCTGATGTCACATCCTGTGGCAGCAGGAAGAGAAGATGGATGCCGTGTGGTTGCCGATGCCATTATGCCCAGAGGCTACCACCTAGAGTGGAAAGAGCCCCGCCCCCTGGTGTTGCTGAGTGTACACCACAAGCCCATGGGACAGGAAAGCAGCCGCACCTATTTTTCTCTGAGGCTTGAGAAATGGAAGGTTGAAGCCAGGGGAAAAGCTGTGCAGCCTTTGTGGTTACCACATGCAATCAAGTCTCTACAACTCTGCTTGTGATTCCAGTGTTCAGCCCATGTTATGCTGTACGCTAGTGCAGTTCTGCTTATCATGTCTACAGATCTCAACAACTTCCAATTACTGTTAAGGCTGGCAGGACCTCTGAAGCCAGGACAGTGTGAGGCCATCTCCAGTCAGTGGCTCAAAAGCCCCTATTAAGCAATACTTTGAAATAAACCTATTCTAAATAATCACTTGCTGTCCAGATGGCTGGCAATGGGGGGAAACAAGTAGGCAGACACCATGCTTCAACTGTCTGGCCTGCCTCATACTGTACATCTGGGTATGTCAAAGTGTGAAATACCTGGAAAGGTGTGATTGCCTCCTCCACCACCACCCATGCATGCCCAGTCACCATTTGGTGGAGGGGTGGCAAAAGAGTGGTGGCCATCTCCCGGATTATAGCTTGCAAGAGCAGCATCTATTCAGGTGAGTGAATATCTCTATAGCAAGAAAAAGCATGAGTTATTTTTCTCACTATAGCAATGTTATGAGATATCACTCCAATATTCTAGGGCTATGTTGGAATTGCCAAGAATACATTTGGCAATCCTGATGTAGCCCTGGGATACTAATGCGTTTTTTTTTCCAGTTTGGAACCAGCCTGTGTTACTATATGTGGAGTATAATTTTTGATAATTTGGAACCCCAAAATAAATCCGAATTCAAACTCCAAGGGAATTTAGCAAGATTGTTTACAACGGTTTTAAAAACAATAAATATCCATAAACAGAGACAAAACTCATTCCAAACATCTGGAGCCTATATTGTAAAATCATTGAAAAGAATTTATTAAAGCTTTATCAGAATCACAGAAAGGGCATTGAACACACAAACCATAGTCATTACAACTGTTACAAAACCCTACAAAACCCAAAACCCCTTTAGTTATTTTGAACTCTATTATACTTATTAAGTATTAAATTGTCCTAACATCTTCCTCACTGAATATGTCTTCTTAAATCCTCTGTCCCCAGTCCCAAAACACAATTTCCCCAAAAAAAGAAAGGAAAGTGGAGGAGGAAAAGAAAAATTCAACAAGTCTTTCCGAAACCTGAGGGCTTAAAAGAAGCTGGGAGCCATCAGTCACCCAAAACAAACTCCAAAACTGAATATATATGTATTTATAAAATCTCAAAATTCCTTAAGTAACAAAAAGGAATAATTTTAAAAATAACCCATTCTGTCTCTCGTTTCTCCCAGCAGCAAACTCTGGCTGCCTCCTCTCCCTTTAATCCCCTCAGCTGGAAAAAAAAGGATGGATGAGTGGGAGAAAACAAGAAAAACGCCTTTTAAAAAGCAGAGCCCTGCCATAAACAAAGCTCCTCAAAATTAATTATATTATGATAGCAACAAATAACTCGTAGCAAAACTGATTCTTAGAAAAAAGGAAAATGAAAAATCATAAAATCGTCATGGACCATTGGTTACATAAAATATGTGTGATGGACAATTTCTCACCCAAATGAGGGATAAGTCATATACCACACACAGGGCCTTCTCTGAAGCCTTTTGCAGAGAAGGGCAACCAGAATGATTAAGGGGCAGGAACACCTCCCTTACGGAACCAGGCTGCAACGTCTAGGCCTCTTCAGTCTGGAGAGATGGCGTTTAAGAGGGGACCTGATTGAAGTATACAAAATTATGCATGGTATAGAAAAGGTGCATTCTCTATCACACAACACTAGAACCAGGGGGCTCTCTATGAAGCTGATGGGTCGAAGAGTCAGATCCGTCAAAGGGAAGTATTTCTTCACCCAGAGGGTCATCGGTTTATGGAATGTGCTGCCGGAAGAGGTGATGACAGCTACCAGTCTAGATGGCTTTAAGGTAGAGTTAGACAAATTTATGGATGACAGATGTATCAGTGGCTACTAGAATGAATGCCTAGGTGCATATTTCAGGCGGGGGGGGGGACCGGGGTGCTTCTACGGCCATTTGCTGGGATTCTAGGGCAGGAATAGGTTTGTCCTTGTCTCTGCTTGAGATGACCCTGAGCATTTGGTGGACCACAGTGTGTGATAGGATGCTGGACTAGATGGGCTGTGGCCTGATCCAGCAGGGCTTCTCTTATGTTATGTTCTTATGTTCCCTCCCATACAGCTGTGGGGCAACCCAGGATCGGCAGGAACGCCCTGGGCCAGGTGTAGAGCACTATTTTGTGTTCTACACCTGGAACGTGAGTGGGTGCACTGGGACAGTTCCGAATGGAACCGCTGGTCCAGCAGAGCGAATGCTCCATCCCTGGATGTCCTACTTGCATTCCAGAGGCCCTCGTGTGAATAGGCCTCAGATTTCAACAACTGTTTAAGGCTTTCTTTTTTCCCCTTCAAACCCAAAATGTATCTTTACTTTTACCAAGGTTTTTCCTTATTTCAAAGTTTCTGAAAAAAAAAGACGTTTCCCATTATGAACAG
This sequence comes from Aspidoscelis tigris stejnegeri, assembly GCA_023333525.1. Taxonomy (NCBI): domain Eukaryota; kingdom Metazoa; phylum Chordata; class Lepidosauria; order Squamata; family Teiidae; genus Aspidoscelis; species Aspidoscelis tigris. Next base: position 17,377,808 of record JALMGA010000015.1, read on the forward strand.
AAAACTAAAATTCCTATCACCAATATCATACCCTACTCATAGAACTGTGATTCTGAATGCTTTTTCTTTTGAATGTTTGACTTCCCAAAGTCATTTTTCCTTCATCACTTTGCTTCCTTGTTTCCCCAAGTTAATAATCTGAATGGTGAATAGCATTGCAGAGAACCTTAGTAAATCATGAACTTTTTTCCAAATTCAGCACATTTTAAAGGATCTGTCTCAGAAATTATTCCCTCCTAAAATAATATAATGTCATTTCCTCCAATAATTCTTTACCCATTTACAAACAGACAAAGAGTCAGTTTGTTTCTCTTTTTCCTGGTGCCCAGGGCATCTCCTCTTTGAGTCTCCTGGAGTTAATTGCTTCAGTGAGTCAAGAAATAACCGTTTTGCCTAGATCAGATTCTCTGACTGAAGATAAAAAACTGTGTCCTTTTAAAACTTTTTCAGCAATATTTCAGATTATGGACCCTTTTCCCAAGGTTTTTTAGTATCCCATGTTTGTGGTCCAAGCCTCTTCTGTTAGTCCACTTATAAGCCAAATTCTTCCTTAAAGCTCTGACGGACTTAAGCTTAATGTTCGATTGCCAAATTCCTTTCATGATGCCTACGTAATACTTCCAAACATATATAGCCAATCATATATATTTATATTTCTGATTGTACCTCCTAACACCTCGGCACTGCGATCTCCTTCCCTGATGTCACACAGGCATATGGTGCATTTAGCTGTTGCAGGGGCAGTAACACTGCCCGGTTAATCTCAGAGCCCAGTTTTTGTATATACAACTGCAGCATTTCCATTCGAAACCTAAAATCCCAGATTTGATTTACATTCCAGACAGGCTCAGCTAAAATATAGAGCTTTTGAGAAGGCTGGGATAGTGCAAGAAAAAGCCCAAGTTTAAACATGTTTAAAGAAGTATTTCAATGATGAAAGAGGTTAGTCTACCAAAGAGGAAAATCAGTCCTATTAATTTAAAATGAAAGGAATGTATTAAAATAAGTATTGGCCAAGAGTGAGTGAGCATGCAGAGTCAATGCTCAGGGGAAGCTATAGGCACACTGGATACCCTTCCAGCTTTTCAGGCTAATTGGATGGTTATTTATTTACTAAAGTGAACCTCACCTTGTTCTAAAAGCTCCGCTTGCATAACCATCTATTATTAGGCAATTAAAAATAAAGAAAACTTGTAGGTTTACCAAGCATTGCACAGATGAAATAATAAGAGATTGTCAAGAACAAAGTGTGAGGCTTTAAAATGTATAATAACAGAGCACAGTTTTTATATAAGCAGGTTATGAATTGTGAAATTACTCCAGCATCAATGGTATTAAATCTTTTGTTCAGTTTGGTGATTAAATATCTCCTAAATGTTCGAAGCTACAATGAAATTTTGTACAACATATTGTAGATTTCTGCAAGTGACAAGTGGGAGAAATATTTACCAAATTCCTTTTGAATATTAAGTTTAGAAAGAATGAAAGAATGTAGGGGATGTGTTTCATCTGTCTTTTCCTATTTAGGATAACTGATCACCAACCAATTCTTCAAAAAATAGATTGTGAAGCAGCAGTTGTAGACATGTAGGCCACCTCTCCATTTCTGGTTGGAGGTGACTCCATTCTGAATAGATAGGGGAGGCATCCTAAGCTGCCAGGACTCCCTCTGTGTCTCTGTTTTGGGACACAGAAAGACCATGCCATTCCTCTTCCAAACAAGGCATCTCAGTGATTGTGCTGGCAGAGAGGCATTTCTGGTTCCCAGATATCTGAGAGAGACCTTCTTGAGAGGCTGAGGTAGATGGAGTTGAGCAGGTGCTCACCATCCCTACTGCCAGTCTGATCACGTCTGAGCAGCCTTGTTTGTCGGGCACGTTTTCAAACTCTACACAGAGGTCCTACTACAAATGACATCTCCACGCTCCAAAATAGAAACCCAGAGAGTGCCTTCTTTCATGCCGACACCTCCTCCATCTGCCCGGCAAGAACTGCTTCCAACGTGAAGTAGGCATGTGGCCTCTGTGTGCCTAGAGCCAAAGAAACCTTGTAACAAGCTATCAAAATGTCCTGCTAAATTCTGATGGCATCCAAATCAAGGATATACCACAAGCTTTAGTGACAAGTCTATGCTGATGAGATGCTGCCATTAAAGATGATCCAATTCCTGTCATGTGCTGCTACCTGTGCACAATGAGACCAGGCATGCCTGCCTCCTCCTCCTTCCTTGCAGCATACAAATGTTCTAACCTTCACGAGGTCTAATGTTAATTGCTGTTAAAGCAAACTCCAATTCCCACTTAATCAGAATTTGAAATTAGCTTCACTGCCTCATTTCAAAGCCTGCTAAGGGTGAGGATAGGGGATACTGATTAGCCTTTCTCACCTTTACATTCCATTGAGTTTGAAGATATTTATTTGCAGGTAGATGTTTATAGAACTGTGCCCCTAATTATAGTTAGGGGAGAGTAGGGAAATTTGAGTTGAACAAAATAGGTGATCAGATAGGGAGAAATTATGCAAAAGAATACAGGCCAGGACAAATTATACCTGTTGCGCTCCCGTTCATCTATTAAATGTGTCAGCTTTCCATGTCCACACTACTTTTGGCTACTGTAGGAAGCACGCAGTTCTTCAGAAAGGTTCTTACAACAAGTAAAGTTCAAGGAAATGTCTATGATTATGTATTTTTAAAAATAAATTCTCAACAGTAACATAGAATTTATACTGTTTCAGGTGTCACTACTAATAAAGCAGCTAAGGATTCAAGTTAGGATTGACAGATGGAAGGGAGGCTAGAGATCCTGTGTCTTTAATGGTTGCGTGGAAAGGAGAATTTCAGGAGATACCACTTTGCCATGCAGCTATTAGAGGTGTGTGAACTGTGTCCCTTCCATCTGAGCAATCTAACTATAATTCAAAGTTGGCAAAGGAAAACCTGGACAACTCACATCAAGTCAAGATATTCTGCTAAAGCAGTTCTAATTAACATTCCAGCATTCTGACAGGTATTGAGTGGACAAGCTCTTAATTAAGGGTCTGATTTGCCAAGTATCTTTACCTGCTGTGTGAAGGTTTAATATGCAACTTTAAGAGATGGCACAGTAGGTGAACTGGAAAAGAGTGGGTTCCTACTTTAGCAAGGGTCCAGGCATCAGCACATGTTAGAACACTGTAAACTAAGGACAGGAGAAAATGTTGTGACAGTGCTTACTTACTCATGCAACTTACTCAAGTCATCTTTGGTGTGGCTTATACAACCCTAATTTTATCAAACACAAGCAATGGTTCATTTCTGGGGAAAAGGTAGAATTTTCCCAGCTTGGAAACAAAAGCTCCTCTGCTGTGATATTTGCATGGGCAGATGCAGTAGCAATCATGTGAACATCACAACCCTGCTTTGAGGAAAAAGTGCAACAAGAGCAGCCCTTGGTCAGATCCTCCCGTATTGCCTAATTTCAGACCACGACAATTTGTGAAACTCCAAAAGATGCACAAGAGACTCACACAGTTAGCAAATAACACACTTTCATTAGATTGGAAAAAGGAAAAAGAAATTCTAGCTTCTCATAACTAATCTGAATGCTGGCACGCTGAATCCTGGCAGCTCAGCACTGTTCACATTTACCATCTGGGCTGAACCTTAGTTTGCTATGACCTCCAGCTAAGAGGGTTCCCTAACATAGTATTAGTAATAAGCAATAGAACAGTTGGAGCTGCGCTCTTCCAATTTTCCACCCACACACCTCAATGTTTCATTTTTAAAAAGCAAGGTGAAGAAGAGGAGAATAATTTTCTGTGTTGCAAGTAACTACATGTTGGATTTTCACGAGATGTATGGGACCACGATTTGGCCGTTTTTGCTCTATTGTAACATAGCAGCATCCGTGGAGATTATCCCCATCTCCACATCATGGCTGCTGTGGCCCACATAGTGTGGTCTGGTGAGCATGGGCCATGCTGGAGTGAGCCAGAAGTAGCCTGCTCAGTTGACTATGGCCCAGCTTCAGCTACCATTTTGAAGCTGGCATGAAACCTTTGAAGTTCCTGGTATCCCCTGCAGCAGTGAGGCCTTTTTTGAAGATGCCCTGACTTCTAGCAGTACCTCCTGGAACGCCAGTGAACTGAGTCCCCCAGAGTATTGCAGACTACGAGGGTGTGATACCTGCTTGCCCTTCCCAGTCTGGGATAAGACAGTGATCCAGTTGGGAAACTCTTTAATATGGCACCATCCTGGTACTGTATCCTGGCCCATCGCTTCATCCAATATGACCACAATTCTTCAAGAAGGATATAAGAGTGGCCCTTGGATAGAAATTGGGAATATATTCTGATCCAAAGGCAGTGCAGAAATGGGGCAGTGTTTTGCAAGTGATCTTGAGCTGTAGCTATACACAGCTTGAAAAGCAAAACCGCTTGAATTTTGCATTAGGAGAGAGCAGGCCAAGAATAGATAATGCATTTCCAGTGTGTTTATATTTTTCTGACTTGCCAAAAGAAGAAATGTGTCTAATTTTCAAGGAGTTCTCTGCCATCTGCTATACACTAGGGATGTGCACGAATATTCGTAGGCATTCAAAATCCAATCAAATTCCGGCATTTGAACTCAAATAGAAGGTCCCAAGATTTGAATGTAAACATTCATATCCATTTGTTCAAATTATCCAGACCTTTGCATGTGTACGGGTTCGTACACAATGCACACTTGAAGATCCGCACCTTTCCCACGTCTGTACGCATTTGTAATGGGTTGCATATGGGATAGTTATGGAATGCGTATGGATGTGTACTGATGCAGAGAAGATGTTGTCGACATTCATGTGTGCAGATTCGAATCAAGAATTCGCATGAATAGTTTCGAATTTGGTAAATACAAAGCAAATCTTGTCAAATTCAAATTTAACAGATTTGAATGGGATTCATGCACATTGCTACTGCACACCGTCCTTAACTCCTTCCCGGTCCACCCAACCTGTCGGTCTCCAGAGCTATCCTCCTTTTTCTTTTCCCCCAGTGCCATGGTCACACCTTCACTTTAAACCACCTTCAGTCCATCTTCAGGTCTGGCTGCTCACACCTTTTCATTTCTATCCATTTTATTTGTGGACTTTCCATTCAGGAAAGTCCAAATAGTGGGTGGAAAGCTGATGTTTCTTCTTCTTTTTCTTCCGCCTCTTCCTCCTTTTTACTGCCTGTGCATGCATCTGCGTTCTCAAAATATGGAGCATGTGAGTTATTCCGAAATGTAAACAGAATGGGTGAAAATAAACACCAATGTACATACACTTTTCTTGCCAATAATCAATACAGGTGTCTGCCATTGCATTGATAAATTTAATTCCAACCCTAGACGCCCATTGAAAGTTCCTTCTCCTAGGTGTGTTGCCCATAGAAACCCTATTTCGTCCATTCCATTTTGGTTCACTCTTTGACTATGGGTATGTGCTTTATTAAAGAAGCAAGTGTATACACTGCTGTGAGTGCACTACTGTAGATGTGCATGCCTGGTCTCTGCACATTGCTGTGGTAACATAGAAAGGCACAGGAAGGGAAATGCCCTCTTTCTCATTTCCATATGATGCCCTTCACCAGCACAGCAGTGAAACAGTCACCCATATTTTTGGCTTAAACACATCTCATGTGGTCATAAAATGTACTTCTGTGCCAGAGGAGCAATGGGCCCAGGAGATGCCTGCTGATTTAGCAATGGGTCACCACCACTTTTATTGGTCTTTCTGATCATGGCCTTAATTTTGTAGCTTACTGTGCATTAGGCTTACCAGTAACCCTTAAGCTTACCAGCAAGGAAGGTAGGAAATTAAGCCCTCCAACCACTAAGCTCTTCCGTTATAGCAAGGAGAACATGCATTCTCTCCTGGATCCAACCGATTCACGCTGGGTATTCTGCCTCCCCTTTTGCTTGGTCGAACAAAGACAAATTTTCCTCAACAGGTGTCTCTCCCTGGGGTTCACCCCTCATGATGCTCTGCTCCCCAGACTGTCTCGTTCGCTTGGTTGAGTCAGTTGTGTGTGAGAGAGCTCTTCAGTCTTTTATTCTCTTTTGTTTTTTTCTGGTGAGTTTCGCCCTGGATTTCCCCCCCTTTTCCTTTACTTAGGGTAACCCAGGGAAATAGAAGGGGGGGTCTGACCTCTTAGGACTCTGTGGGGTTCCTTCTTTTTTGATCTTAGGCACGGGCCTTTCAGGATTGCCTGCCTGCCATTGTGCTCAAAATAGGAGCAATTTGTAGTGGTTCTGACCCCCCCATTGCATTTTCTCTGCGGCGATCTGGGTTACAGGCAGGAAGCTCGCTGAAGGGGCAGCCACAGAGGGGTATGGGCCTTGGCCCTTTGTCCCCGCAGTCGTCACCACCACCCCACCCCTCCCCTCGGAGTACCTACTCAGCCCTCAGGCTTGTGAAGGGCCCAATCGCAGCAGCCAGAGCGCGACCACCATCGCGTTTTCGGCAGTATTCCTATAGCGGGCTTATATTGGAGATCGCGGACTTCTCTTGCAAGCCTGCCATCCTCCTAGCCAGTTCCCACACAGCCCGCCATTATCTCAGGCCTCCTGGATCGCGAGCGCCTGAGTGCAATCGCCATCCCTGGTCCCGCTTTTTTTTTGCCCAGCTGCCATTATCGGACTCACTGAAGTGGCAGCCGCCATTTGAGTGGTGGCTGCTGTTTGAGTGGCGGCCGCCATTTGAGTGGCTGACGTCCTTTTGAGTGGCGGATGCCATTTTGAGGGACGGACGCCATTTGAGTGGCGGATGCCATTTGAGTGGCGTACGCCATTTGAGTGGCAATGCAATTTTGAATTACGGACGCCATTTTGTTTAGGCTTGCGGCCTAATTTTTATTCTTTATGAAAAACAATGGGTTAATAGTTGCTTTTTAACACAAATGACCCTTATACCAGTTCGGGGACATATGAATCTTCTCCCCCATTTGTTCTTCTCATTTCAGAATCCTTCTTATTCGCAGGATGGCTTCGGATGGAAATGGGCCTCAGAAGCCTGAGTTACCTAAAGCTCTGAAACCTAAAAATCTGGTTCCTAAAATAAAAAAGACAACCAGTCAACAATCTGAGAGCAATGCAACGCAAAAACAAGTGACCTCTCAAGTCCGTACCTCACCGGCCTTGTAGGCAGAAATTGACCAGGCCGCATCTGCTTTCAATCCAGTGCCATCCTTCATCGTAGAGGCCCTGCCTGCTGGGGCAGCCCCATATAACTGGCCTGCTCCATCTTTTCTTCAAAATCCCGCAGATATTTTTGGTCTAGCGGCAACTTTGAAGGCGTCCATTGTAGCAGATGTGTTGTCTTCCCTGAAAGCTGGAGGTCTGCTGGCGCAAGCAGCCCCTCCTTCCAAGACTAAGGACAAGCGTAAAAGAAAGGCTTCTCCCTCACCTTCTTCATCTTTGGATGACCAGGTTAAGAGGAAACGTTCAGCGGACCAGGCAAAGAAATATAAGCCTCATAAACGTTCCACTCAGGCCTCTGCGTCATTGACTCTGTCATCTATGGCTAAAGCCCAGGGTGACTTGCCTGCTTCCTCCATAGTTTCACAGCCTCAGAAGCCTATGTCTGGGCATCATTCGGGGTCCTCTGGCCTTTCGGATGTATCCTCCATATTTTCAGAGGATCCAGAGAGACGGAAGATAGATCCCCTCCACCAAGAGGAGGAGGAGGAGGAAGGTCAACTGGATTCTCTTTTTCAAGTTCCGAATACTCCGAGATTGGTTTCCTTTGAGGACTATGTTCTAACTGTGGAACAAGCGGCCCAGACCTTATCCTTGTCTCTGCCTACTCAAACCAAGGAGGCATCTGCTGCAGAGGCTGCTAACCTCATGTGGATTCCGCTGGTGGAGGAGAAGATTATCCCGATCCCCTCTATCTTTGAGGATCTCATCTTAAAGGAGCCTGCTTCGGCTCGCAAGTTCCCACTTATCCTGCGTAAGATGCTGATACCCCAGAATCATTTGGAAAGCAAGTGGGTGGTCTCTTCTGTGGACGCCCCCATTACCTAATTGGTGTCAAAACAGGTGGTCCCTAGGGACTCTGAATCCATTCTTTGGGACCACCTGGATAGGAAAATGGAATCCATGTTGAGAAAAGCTTTTAATTCTGAGAGCAGCCTCCACTAATTCTGTTATTTCAAGGGCAGGCCTAAAATGGTCAGATGAGGCGCTAGCAGATCCCTCTCTGTCTGAGCCGGTTCGTGAAGCCTTGGAAGCAATAAGGAGATGCCTCGCCTTATCGGCAGACTTGTCTGTTGATGCATTGCAGTTGGCTGCCAGAGCATCAGGACTCTCCACCGCGACCAGGAGAGCCCTATGGTTGAAGAACTGGAACGTGGACCTCGCATCCAAGAATCAAGTCATCTGTTCTCCGTTCAAGGGCCAGTGTCTTTTTGGTGAGGACTGCCTGAAAGACATTTTGGTGGAATCGAAGGACAAAAAGAAAGTGATGCCTGTTTTGGCCCCAACTCCACCTTCGGCTGCTAGGGGCAGATCCTCGTTGCAGTTTTTCAGGAGACCCCAGAGAGAGGGGCAGTTTAAGCAGCCCTTTCAATCCAGGCCCCCCAGGGGACGAGCGTCCTGGGGGCACCTCTCTAACTCAAATACAGAACCGCTCGGCAGAGGGGATGGACGTTTCAATAGAGGTTACAATTTCCCACGTTATGGAGGGAAATGAGAAAGTCGGTGGGAGATTATCCAATTTTCTGCCACAATGGGAAGTGTCTTGTTCTGATATTTGGTTTCTCAATGTTATTCGTTTTGGTTATGAGTTGGAGTTCAAGGAAGTGGCTCTTTTTCATGTTGTTCAAGAGTTATTGGATCTGGGAGCCACTGAACTTGTCCCTCAGGAGGAAGAAGGTCAAGGGGTATACTCTATCCTTTTCCTGGTTCCCAAGAAATCGGACGAGTGGAGGTCAATTTTAGATTTAAAATTTCTTAACCAGTTCCTTAAGACTCACAAATTTAAGATGGAAACATTGGCCTCTATCCGCAGTGCCATTAGGCCTGGGGATTTTCTTGCTTCCCTGGACCTAAGGCATGCATATTTTCACATCCTGATGGCTCCGTCCTCCAGACCCTTCCTCAGATTTTGTCTGGACGGATGTCACTTCCAGTACCATGCTTTACCTTTTGGGCTTTGTAAAGCTCCTAGGATCTTCACTAAAACACTCTCGCCCCTCGTCTCATCCCTTAGACCGGTGATGGCCAACCTATGACACGCGTGTCACAGGTGACACGCCAAGCCCTTTTGGGTGACACACATGGTCACCCTGGCACCTGGGCATGTAGTGCTTGCTTGCTCTTGAAGTGTACAAAATACCAACTTTCAATTGAAGATTTAGCAAATGTAAAGAATTATTTGTTTTTGCTTTTAATAAAATATATATCAAAAATATAACTTTTTTTAACTAAAGCTACAAATATGACAAAATTATGGATATTTCTAGATGTGACACAGCACCCGAGTTAAGCTAGGTTTTCTTGCGAATTTTGACACACCGAGCTCAAAAGGTTCACCATCATTGCCTTAGACTAAGGGGGTTGGAGGTATATGCGTATTTAGATGACATTCTTTGTAAAGCCCAGTCATACTCTGAGGCAGTCCGTGCTACCAGTGAGGTAGTTAACACATTCCTAGCTCACAGTTTTTTGGTGAACTGGGAGAAGAGTTCCTTAACCCCTTCGAGGTCTATCAATCACTTGGGGGCACATTTTGACATGGAATCCTTTACTATCTCCCCAAGTCAAGAGAGGGTCCAGACTATTTCTACACTGGCTAGGGAGATTTGGAGGGCCCCAAGAGTCAAAGTCAGCTCGTTAGCATCCCTTCTGGGCAAAATGGTCTCGGTGATTGACCTAGTTCCTTGGGCTAATTTCCATCTTCGCCCCCTCCAATGGTTCCTCAAGCCCTTTACGGCCATGATCGCCTCTCGCAGAGATGCTAGGATTTTTCTTTCACAAGAGGCAAGAAGTTCCTTGCCATGGTGATTTACGAGAGCAAATCTGACAAAGGGATGTCCTATATCAGCAGTGGACAGAATAAGAATCACTTGTGACGCAAGCAACAGGGGCTGGGGTGCTCACTGTCTTGGACAAACTGCCCAAGGGATTTGGTGTCCATCTGAGGCTTCGCACTAAATAAATTGGTTGGAACTTAGGGCCATCTATCTAGCCCTTCTTGCCTTTCGATCCCTCGTCATGGGCAAGCATGTTCTGATCCTCACAGATAATGTCACAGCCAAAGCCCATGTGACCAGACAAGGGGTTTCTAGATCCAAGTCCCTGATGTCATTGTCTCGTGACCTGTTTTCTTGGGCCGAGGTTCATCTCTTGTCTATCTCAGCTGTTCATGTGCAGGGAACCCTGAATATATTTGCTGACCCGCTAAGTCGGAGGGACCTTCCCCAGGCAGAGTGGCGCCTGAACCCGGAGGTTTTCTTGCTCCTGGTGGACATGTGGGGGCTGCCGGTTATCGACCGGTTTGCCTCAGCGGAGAACGCACAGCTTCCCTGCTACATTTCCAGGTGCAGGGACCCTGGGGCCTGGGCGGTCGATGCGATTTCCGTCCAGTGGCCCAAGGGGCTGTTGTATGACTTCCCTCCCTTTCCACTTCTTTCCCAGTTCCTTCAAAGGGTGTCTCGGGAGGGGGTCCCAGTGATCCTTATAGCTCCGTTCTGGCCCAGGAGACCCTGGTTCCCCCTTCTTAGGAGCCTCCAAACTCAAGAGCCCTTCATCCTGTCAGTCTCTCCCACTCTACTGGCACAGGGGGAGGTCTTTCATCAGGATCCGAGCTGGCTGTCCTTGACAACGTTCTTGCTCAACGGGCCTGTCTGAGGTCCGCTGGCCTTGAGGACAATGTTATTGACACCATGCTCGTGGCCAGGAGGTTTTCCACTAAGCGAATTTACGATGCTGCATGGAAAGTGTTCTGGAGATGGTGCCAGCCACAGAAGATTGCCCCTACCTCGGCCTCTGTATCCCAAGTTCTGTCGTTTTTACAGGAAGGAGCCCGTAAGGGTCTCAGTTTCAATACTGTAAGAAAGCAGGTACACGCCTTGGCTGCCATGCTTAACCTGACAATGGAATACAAGTTGGCTCAGGAAGAATTTATTAAGATGTTCCTGGCCAGCATGAAGGCGAAATGCCCGCCAGTGGTCCACAGGTTCCCGACCTGGGACCTTAGGCTGGTACTTTCCACACTGATGGGGAAACCCTTTGAGCCTTTAGCCACAACAGCCTTGAGACTATTGTCTTTTAAGGTCACTTTCCTAGTGGCTATTACTTCAGCGCGACGGATGTCAGACATTTCGGCTCTTCTAGTGGAAGAACCGTATTGTCAGATTAATCCAGACTCAGTGGTTCTGAGATTGGATCCGGTCTTCAGGCCTAAAGTGGACTCGCTCTTTCATAGGTCCTTGGAGATCCACTTACCAACCTTTTCACCAGATCCAAAGACGGACCTGGCTAAGAGGCTGCATACTCTGGATGTGCGCAGAGCTATTTTGTTCTGTTGCGATAGGACAAAATCCTTTAGGAAGTCGCCTTCGCTGTTTGTTCGTTTTCACCCTTCTAATTTGGGTTCGAAGGCAAATGCTAGGGTTATTGCAGGATGGGTTAAGGCCTGCATAACTTTAGCATATCAGGTTAAAGGCAAACCAGTCCCGCAGGGCATCAAGGCACACTCCACCAGGTCTGCAGCAACCTCCGCGGCTCTGGCTCTAAATGCGCCTTTGAGTGAGATCTGCAGAGCAGCAGCACGGTCTTCTCCTATGACGTTTACCCACCACTATAAACGATCAACTTAAATCGGCCGAGGCAGCTTTTGGCAGACGGTTGCTACAGCACGTCATCTATGAATCGGTATGTACAGATTACAAGGTACATGCCTATCTTGGTCTACTCTCTCTCTCTCTTTTTTCCTTATATAACTTTCTCCCCTCCCTTCTGCTGTGTTGGGCTCTGGTACATCCCAGCGTGAATCGGCTGGATCCAGGGGAGAATGGAGCATTGACCACTTACGTGAGTGTACATTCTCTTGGATCCAGCCGAGCCACGACCCGCCCTTCACAGTGGTTTAGTTAGTTGTTGTCTGGCTGTTGTCTCCTTTTTTTGTTCCTTTTAGGGATCATCTGCTTCAGCTGGAAACAAATCTTAACAGTCTGGGGAGCAGAGCATCATGGGGGGTGAACCCCAGGGAGAGACACCTGTTGGGGAAAGTTTGTCTTCATTCGACCAAGCAAAAGGGGAGGCAGAATACCCAGTGTGACTCGGCTGGATCCAAGAGAATGGACGCTCACGTAAGTGGTCAACGCTCCAATTTAACCTGCCAGAATCCACCAGGTGATCTAAGTTGCTGAATTTTTCATCTTGTGTCTGAATATACCTCACTGTATATGTATCTAAGAAAAAATGTCAGAGGAATTAGTCCTACTGAATATACAGCATCAAAGAATATTAGCACAACTCTTCAGGTGTTCATGACTATATTGTTTTCCTTCCCCCACCTGTTAATGTAAGGCTGGAGGGAAAAGAGAGAACACAGTTTTAATGAAACCCAGCCTTCTGCCTCAGCTTTCACACACAATTTGTTGCTTGCTTCGTTGCTCCAGGTCCCATTTAAGAATAATTTGCAGCCTTCCATCACTCAGTTATATTACATACTTGTTTTGCTTTGTGTGATTTTCTTGGACAAAGAAAGCCTCAGGATTAAGAATGACACTGGCGTAACCTTTGTATTTATGGATTCTATCAAGCTTAAAATAACACTCTAAACTGGAAAGGGAAAATAATTTAGTCAAAATTATAACTGTGCAAATTATACAAAATCCTTTGAAGGACTGATCTAATTATTATAAAAATATTTTAAAAATAGCTTTTCTTAGGTGCAAGAACCTGTATAGTTCTTCAGATCTGAAACTTTCATATTTCATTCCAGTCTACTAACACCTGTACAATTCTGGATTACCTCCTTGTGTTACTAATTAGTCCAAAGGAACAAAGCCCTGCAAATGTAATGCAAACACACAGGATACCAAAGCGATGAAAATAAATGTCTTTGCAAATTTCCAGGAGCGTAGAGATATATGTACATTTTCAGCTTCCAGCCACATAATCTTTCTTTTTTGATTCTCCTCAGTCAATTATTCCATTCCTGGGAGGTACACTGGAACACTTGGGGAGTGGTCTGCACATAGAGGACTACCAAGATAGGCAGCAGTTTCTGGGCCTGGACCTATCACAACCCTTAAGTGGCGTTTGACTCAAAAGATTTGTACAGGAAGGGCATCATCATCATCATTCCGATCTGTTCAAACTTTACCTGTGGTCCAGCCAGAAATGGCAGAATTTGTTTTCTTTTTGTCTTTTGTGGCAAACATTTGTTCCCTCCTCTAACATTTTTTTCAGGTTCAGATCCCCTCCTTGGTACCATATGGATTTTATTTCCAACTAGCCAAACTTTTCTATCATTTCTTTACATTTCAGTAATCTTAAGAGGGGTGAATGTTTACTACCAACTAGGTGATGGGCAAGTTCTATTCCTCTATCTTTTCTGAAATCCACAATATATACATCTACTAAATAAACAAGCCTCTAAGCAGTTTATCAGATATTCAAAATGTGAGCATTATATCTCCCTATAGTCCATGAGCTCCCATTGTGTTTTTCCTTTTCTTGTAACTCATCTGCAGTGGTGACCACCAAACTGTTCCTTCCATTCACGCCTTTTGCGCTGATCTTCTGATTGTTTTATATATACAGCTCTATTTTAACATGTTTGTTTTTAATTGCTGCTACCTACCCTGAGACCTTAGATTATAGGGTGGGATAGAAATGTAAATATAAATAAATAATGAACCAGCGCAATGCTGCCTGTTTCCCTCCCTCCTTTCCTCCCCCCCTGACATTTCATGCTGCTTTGATGAACTAATCTAGCACAAATCAGAAGGGAAAGTGATCTTTAATCTTCTACTGTCTTGTCAACTGCTGCCACGGTCAGAATCAGGGACTGGCTTATTTAAGGGGTTGGGGTTTGAATTGCCCACCCTGATGAAGTCAGGGCATGAGGGTGCCCAATTGCTGACTGCATGGTGAGGGGGTTCTGCTGAGGAGAGGAGGGGGTGGGGTTTCTCCCTTGCGAGTCCACATTATAACAAACAGTGGGGACGCAAAAAAACAGACTGTGCTGCTGATTTAAAAAAACAACAACAACTGGTTTAAATCCAAATTAACTTGCCCAGTGGGAACCTGACCATAGAGATTTTGGAGATAGCAGGTAGAAGTTAGCTTGGACTGATTTTGAAATAGATTTCAAAACTCAAAACATGGCTGTTTGTGTGAACTATGGAAGTCGTACACATCACAAAATGGCATTTCTAATGTTTAGGTAGCCCCATAGTTTCTGCTACAATGACGCTTCTGGATCTGTACAAGGTTCTTTTTAGAAACAAACATATACATACAAAACCCCAAAGAATATCATCCTAATTTGCACTGAGCATATTTTTCTTCCTTCTTGCGAAAGCTAAAAAATAAAAAGCCCCAGAAGATTAGTCCTATTATTCCACAAATGTAGCTATTACTTCTTCTGAAGAGTAAAGTTACAGATCCTAAGACTCTAGGGAATAGGTGGTGAATTAAAGAGCAGGCTTCCCAGCCAGCTGCTAACCACAGGAAAAGGAGATAATTTTAAAATATCCAAGCTATAGAGGAATTGCCTTTCCTTACCAAAGCTTCAGAACCTTTTCACACTTCTGTTTCCTTGAGGAATTTGTCCCAGGGAGGCAAAGTTGTGGATCAGTTTTGGTGTCCGCAATTTGGGATGCCAAATGATTTGAAATTTAGCTGGCCCCTTCATTATGTGCTGGCTAAATGTGAACCACCTCCGTTTAAGGAGGTGACTGAGGAGCTGCGGCAGTGATGCCGATACACCTGCGCAGTGCGCTTGCTATGGCAACCGGACAGCCCAGCACACAACTGCACATTCGGTCAGGTGCTCCATTCAAACCTCCTTTACCTGGAAGAGGTGTGAATGGAGAGTGTAGGAGATTCAGGGCCAGTGGCTAGGTAAATTGTGGAACACAAAAATGTGCTGACCTTGGGACACTCTAGCACACAGAAAGATGCATGTAGAAGCATCTCCATACAACACATATACTCTATCTAGGAACATACTCGGAATGTCCCTTCTCGCAAAGTCTGAAATGCCCCACAATGTGTACTCAATGGCACTGATAATACCTAGCCATCTCTATCAGAGCACAGTCTAGAGTTAGCTTGCCAATGATCTTGCTCTTTGCCCTCCTGTTCATATAGACCATGGCAAAGGGCTCTCCATGCACATTTTTAACAGGGCATATGGAAGGCACAGTGTTATTAATTACCTCACAAATGTTATCTTTCTATCTGAATCAACACCTTCTGTAATTATTTTCTGCTCCTTAACAATCACTCCCACACATGGGACGATGCGATGAAAAAAGTGGGGTCGCTGACTTAATAATCTGTTAAAATTTCTGACTGCTGAGTGCTAACATGCTGAGATGACATGCTGGGTATTCCTTTTCCCTGGTCCTGTTCTTTGACTCTCTGAGAGTGAAATATGGATTGATTTTCTTCGTTTTCTGTGATCACTAAATTCAAGAGGCCATATAATCGAAACAGAAATAAACAAGACTTTCTGCTACGTTACGTAGTCCATTGGTGGCCAGATCTGTGCAACATTTTTACTTCCTGGATATCTGAAAGTTCACTATGGCCCTGTCCACACTTATCTGCTATTAATCCTGGGGCGATTTCACGTTTCCCTTCTGCTGGAGGGGAAAGGAGTGTAATCACCCAGCACTGACTAGCGGTCACACCTGTGAGAGCTAGTCACTTACAGGCCACATGAGTGACTGATAATGGGACCAGTCCACTTTCCTTCAGTATCCTGGACCAGAGATGGGCACTCTCTTCTGGAATAAGCAATCCATCCCAAGCGGGAATGAATTGGTCCAGGGGCAGAACAAGGTTATCTGCATTGGGATGTCCTGCTCTGCAGTAGTCTCTCACATAGGCTCTAAAACGTATGCTAGCTTTGGAGCTGGTGCTGGCAGGGTGGGAGGCCAAGAATGGAAGTTCCTGGCCTCCAGGCTCCCAGACGGTCCATTTCATTAGTGCACTTTGTTGCTCCATTGAAATAGAATTTCATGGTCGTAGACCATGAAGGTGTATCATAAGCACATTTCTGTAATCTAGCATACCACCTCCTAGTACCCCAGTAGAACTCAAAAATGAGGGTCCCAGAGTCTACAGGTGAACTGGACCAGGACACCATTTGTATTTGGAAGCGATGAGGTCCTTCTGGTCCACTCTAAAGTGCAGATGAAAGAAGCCCAGAAGAGAATAATCCAAGACAATGGTGAGTGCAGAAATGAGGATAAATTTTTCACTACTTTATCACAGCAGTAGCCTCATTGAAAATTAAAGTCTAGCTACATCTAGCTCACTAGGCTGAAATTATCCATAAGTCATAAACACATTGGAATTATCTGTAAGTCATTAATACCTAAGCACACTGGAGTAGCAGTGAAATATTTAGCAGCTGGCCACAAGATTCATCACATGGGGGGTGGGGGTTTACACAGTGTTCTTACCAGTCCTGTGCTACAAAGCCCAAGAAGCTGTCTTTTCTTCTCCCCACAACAGACACCCTGTGAGGTAGGTGGGGCTGTGGGAGCTCAGAGCAAGCGAGCTGTGACCAGCCCAAAGTCACCCAGCTGGCCATGGAGGAGTGCAGAATCAAACTGGAAGCTACCAGATAAGAATCTGACACTCTAACCGCAAAACCAGATTGACTCACAGAACCTAACTCTTATGCAAAACATGGACAAAATATTTCCCTTGTGTTTGTTAATCACCGTAGAGCACCACAGCCTCCAAATAAAATAGTTTTGTGAGCTACAGTCAGCTAATATAGGTTGTCAGTTGCCTAAGCTTAGCTTGATTATTTCGGTGTATACTTCCTGATTTTGTATTAAATTAAAAGAGCTGCAAAATAAGCTGGTAGTGATTGTCTGAAATTGGCCAGCTAATAACTTGGCAGCAAGACATAGCTTAAGCAGTATTCTGTGTCTTGCCTGCCTGCTGACAGACAAAAGCAAAGACAGCATGACAAAGCAATCCATGACTGCAATAAAGCTCCCAGAGCCATAATTTTGTGATTGTTTTAATTACAATTATGAGGCAGAAATGAGATAGAAATGAAAATAAAAGAGATTGTACCCATATTCTTATTGAATGCATAATGTAGCGTGGAATTCCAATCAACCAGAAAATCTAGCAGAAGAATACGCAATAGAGTGCTTATAAAAGCATTTTTCCCGATACATACTTAAATGAAACAATGAAATTCTGCATATCCCCCCAATCATAGATTGTATTGTTCTAAGCTTACTGAAAGGAACATACTGACTCTTGACAGTTTAAATAGAATTATCATGTTATACAATGTAATGAACTCTGAAGTAAATTCAGCTCAAGGCAACTTGATTTTGTGTTTTGAAAACCTGAAAGGAGCTGACATTTTTCTCTGGTTTCAGGAAGGGATTAACAGACCAACCCGACACGTACTTATTCAAAAGTTCATTCTATTCCTTTCACAGAGCAAATCCTGTTCAAACTGTAGATGAGATGGTGGAGACCCAGTTTAATTGGAGTCTGCTGAAATCTATTTTTGTTGTATTATAGGGTTACAATATAAGTAGATCTATATGAAAGTTCACATTTCCTATTAACAGTGAGTAATTGTCTTTGTTTATTATAAATTTGCAGTAAATTATAATCTAATTTATACCTCCCTTCATATCCTAATAAGTCACCTGGAGGGATGATTTGGTATGCTAATGTATTTTAATTTCATTTAAACATATGACTGCGACTCATTTGATGTCAGCTGGAACCATGTCTACATGATAGAAAAACAAATCGTTATCACATTATACTCAGAATTGCTAAAATGGGGGAACTATATGGGATGGACTGATGCATAATTCCAAGGGTCAGAAGGGGGGGCAGATTCACAGCTTTCCTTTAATTATTGAGCAGGTAAGTTTCTAAAACGTGTATGGGAGGCTTACAACCAAAATACATAAAATTTATATATATATATAGAAAGACATGTAAAATCAATAGAAAAAATGGGCTTTTAAATAAATAAATAAATAAATAAATAAATAAATAAATAAATAAATAAATAAATAAATAAATAAATAAATAAATAAATAAAAAGATGTAAGCCTGTTATAGCCAGGCACATCTCTATTATTAAAAAAGATTTTTTGTTACCTGTCACTTAAAGATTTGTAGGAGGCCTAGGTACCGTGACTGGGAAGGACTTTTCTCCTTTACTTCATGGGGGGGGGGGGGGAAGCAGTATGAAGTAAAACATATAATAGTCATTCTCCCTGACTAGTGTTTCCTCACTCTTCCTCCACAATCCTTGGTAAGACTAGGACACTTCGATCCAGGTCCCAAGCTGGAACAGATGGTTCCTGGTGTGGAACAAGGCCATCTGCATTGGGACAACTTGTTCCGTAGCACCTGTCAAGTGTTCATCAACTTCAAAGCTAGCATGGGGTACACAAAATGCTCCAAAGCTCCCAGAGGCATTTCAGCAATACAACTTCTTGTGCCACCAGTATGGGTCCCCCATGATATACTGGACCACCCTGTAGTAATGTGGTCAATTTTGAAATTGAGGTTTACTGGTAGATTGGACCAGGTTGCTATGGTCCATTCTGTGCTCTGTTCTATGCAGATAGAGTGTACTAGGAAGGACAGATCCTCCCTTAAACTGCATCGGTGTGCAGAAGGAAAGACCATAGAACCCCTTCCTGTTCTGTACTTGCAATAATTGTGGAAATAACACTACTGTCCCTTCTTCAGTGTTTTTAGCCAATAAGTAAAGTCCAAACGATAACCATTACTAGTGGCAATTTGTAGATTAAAGGGTGGGTGATCTCTGGTGCCAGTAGGTGATCTTTGACCATGATGTCATGAGCCTTTCCTTAGTGCACTGATGGAAGAACTGCCTAGAGGGGGACATGTGTTTTCATGCCCATAGATCACTCAACCTGCACCTTAAAGCTACAAGCTGGCACTAGCCATTACAGCAGACCATGGAGCAAGGTTTCCTGGCTCCTTCTGAAACTGTTGGAGATTTCCTTCTTCGGTGTTCATCTTTCAAGTTTCTCTTATAAGCAGCCAATGAATCTCGTATCATATTCTTAATTAGAAAAAGTATATTTGTAATTTACTTGTGACTGGACTTTCTCCTCAGAAATGAAAGGTGATAGCAGAGACACAATGTGTTTCTAATTGTGTTTTAATTCCATGTTGTTGCTTTTCCTGAATGTGCAAACTATTAAAATTACTTGCATATCCAAAACCACAAATCCATCATTAGTTTATTTACAGGGGGTGGGTTCCCCTTAAATGGTGTGTATACAGAAATTAGGGATATATTTGTATTTTCTTATATTCTGGTTCTGTTAAAGCCATAATCCACTTCAATAACTTTTTTGTCCACACACTGATGCAGATTAGATAGGTCCTGCCTCCTGTTAGTAGATTTCATCTGCACCAGACAAAGTGTAATCTGGATTTGGGGGCGGGGGCAGATCCAGATCCCCAGTACAATGTGGAGGTCTACAAGTGTATTAATAGGAGGCACGCAGAAGCTATATACCTCTGTGTGCCAGTTTTCCAAGGTTCCAATTTCTGTGGTGCACCAAAGGGTCCCTGTGGTGACCAAAGCCATGAACCTTCATTCCTGGCTGTTGGAACTAACAAAGCATGGCTCTGAAGCTCGTTTGAGTTTTGGGGTTCTCATGGGGGCGGAACACTGTTGCTGTGCAGAGAGTGTTATTCTGGCCTACGGGCAGATGGTGTGTCCTAGATTCCCAGATCTGGATCTGCAAAAGGTAAGTGCAGAAAGGTCCTAGCAAACAGCAAAGAAGTCAGTTTGACCCTAGAAATTGACCATTTTATGGGGCCAAGCTCATGAATATACATGAGTGATATTCTGTTCCAGGCTTCAAATTGTGAGGAAGGGAATCAAACTCTCTTTGAATGTTCAAAGCTAATAGGCACTAATCTCAAAGTGCAACCCTGACATTTTTGGATGACAGTTCCCAGCATTCCCTGGACATTTGGACATCTGTGCTTTGAGACCCACGCTAATAAATATAAAACAGGAAATGGCTGTGCATAAATGTTTGCATTGTTAAGTTTATTCTTAGACTTTTTTTTAGGGGAATGATATTCAATTGAAACACAACTTCCTGCCTGATATCTGTTTTGTATTCTGCACAGCAGTTGATCAAATGCATGTGGATGTCCTCTGCAATTAAAATGTTTCTTCTTTTCAAGGAAGTTTGCAGGTGCGATACAGATTGAGTAAGGACAGATCCCTTATTTTTACTATTGATTCTGGAAATTTTGCTAATCGAGAACTGCACCATGTGAAAATAAACAGAGACGGAAGAGAGCTGACTATTCAGGTACCTCCCTTTTTTCCACTTTCTTCTACTTGTATACTTGTAATACTTAGAAGTATAAGGGATTTTTTAATCTTCCTGTCTGTGCAGAATAACATCAACAATATTAACCAGTAGTTCATATAGTTCTCATTATTCTCTCACAGACAAGTTTGACCAGATATGGTGACTTTTATCTTGAAGGTAGTTGAGGGAATCTTGTTTTCATCTGGAAGTTATGTTGGTGGCTTCCTCTATATTAGCCTCGTACGGGCAAACTCTTAGTACGGGCACATCCCTTCCTTCTGTAGAATAAAATCCATCTTGGTTAGTGGGATTATGGTAACCTCATAGCTTGATTCATTTGCACCCAGTGATGTACTGGCCTTTTCCAGCTCACAATGGGCCAGGCTGCTACCAGAGCACAAACTGTGGAATCTGGAAATGAAAACTGTTGATTGAGGCTGATTTGGCCTCGAGCCCAGATACAGCACACGTCCAGCACTACCTCCAGGTGAAATGGCACCAAGCATGATTTACTACCATCTAGAGCAGAGGGAGCAGTCTAATGAGAGTGTTTCGGTCATTATCATCACAGATGTTGTTGCTGTTGTTGAAACTGCTACCTCTTTTCATACAAGTTAAAAGAAAGGTGGTCTATAAATTCTAATTATTTATTCTATTTACATGGCTGTTTCATAATTAGAGGTCTCTGAGTGGGTCACCAAATATACATAAAACACAAATACATAATGCAATTAATATACCTTTCTAAAACACAGAATAGCAAAATAAATATGGAGTCTTCGTGGCAATGGGAGAGCAGTGGAAAAACATTTTGCCGAGAATACTCTGTCTTAAATATATGAGATTCCTTCTTTGCCCCAGCGTAAACAATCTGAAATTCCAACAAAAGAATCGGCATTGAGGTGAGGGAATCACCCAGATTCCCCCTGCCAGTCAAAGGGAAAAACCAAAGAGTATTTTGAATAGTATTAACATCCTTTTGGTGGATGGCGTAAGAGATTGGTGCATCTGATGCTCAGTTATGTTGACTGTCCCGCCTTTTTCTTACCTCTGGTTGGCCTTTTCACATGATCAGGAGGCATTTGTGTTTCTAGTAATACGACTAAACTTATCAATAGCTCTTTAATCTAGTGTGGATTAAATCTGCAGTCCTAACTTCATTTTTTCTGACTTTAAGTAAGCACAGCTAAGATGAATAGGATCCACCTGTAAGCAGGCTTGACTAGGATGATACTGTAAAAGCATAGAGAAAGCATACTTGATGCTGATACTTATTCTACTGACAGTTTGATAATCACCTCATGTATTTTTCACACCTGAGGGTTAACACTGAACAGGAAAAAACAACCCAAAATACATCACTTTTGTTGTCATTGTTTTGTTTTTGCTGCAATCAGAAATTATGTGTCATGTATTATTCAGAGATACAGAGATGTGGTCACCGTATCCATTCCTCTTTCTTGTTGTTAACACATGCTTGTTTTGCTTGATGTGGAAACTAACACTCATTGTGGGGACTTATATTACTTGCATTAGAGCAACAAGCATTTTGCTGTAGATTCATCCAGGACTCTAATAATGGAAGCACTTTTGTTGACCCCATTACCTCTTCCAGATTGACCAGGTTCTCAAAGTAAAGCACAACTTCTCCTCAGATGCTGATTTCAGACCCATCAGATCTCTTACCTTGGGAAAAGTCACAGGTAGGTACCAGTCATGGCACACTATTTTATACACAGTTGTTTTGAGTGCATATTGGCATGTTTTTCACTTCAGATTATAACTCATAGCTAAGAAACTTATATCAGAGGTGCGAAGATTTGTCTGCAAGTGTTCAGAATGACACAACAGAATTAGGTTTGTTGGTCAGTGAGTGATAGGAGTACAGAAGATGACGAAGAAGAAGAGTTGGCTTTTCTACCCCACTTTTCTCACCCATTTAAGGGGACTCAAAGCGGCTGACAAAGCTTTTCTATTCTTCTCCCCACAACAGAACACCCTGTGAGGTAGGTGGGGCTGTGAGAGCTCAGAAGAGAGCTGTGACTAGCCCAAGGTCACCCAGCTGGCTTCACAGGGGAGGGTGGAATTGAACCCAGTATTCCCAGATAAGAGTCCGGCTCCCTAACCACCAGGCCAAACTGGCTCAGAAGGATGGCAGCTTTGAGAAAACTTTGTTGGATGGTTGTTGGGATGAGCAGCAGAGTTGAAGTTCAAGAAAGAGAGGAGCTCATTGCCTTTAGAAGAGATGATCAGAGTGAACAGCACCACAGAAATAATGAAACAATGATGAAGAGTCCTGGGATAATGCAATAGTTTGCTTACTTGAAAATTAATGCAACTGAATGCATTCATATTTAAATCTAAGCATACAGACGTTCATCCTTTTGTCATATGAATTTCTGTAGGCTGGATCATGTTTTATCAAGTAGGCAGAACTAAACTGTTCAAGAGCAGCACCTAAATACAACCTGGGCAACTATCTACAGTGGTCTGCAGGAGGGGGCTATATGGAACTTGACTGATAGTACAGATGGGATAGAAAGGGTTAAAACTGTTCTCTGCCTTTCTTAGTTTCTCTCTCTCTAGTAGAATTTACATGGGACCATTAGGTCACCATGGGATTTCTCGACAGCCATGCTGACTGAACATCTGCATGGCCAAAGATGATCTCGCACGATGGAAGCTCTTGTTGTGTTTTTAGCATTCATTAGAATGCTCTAGCAGTAAACTTCCTGTGGGAACTCTGAGCATGCTTCCTCGGTGGTTTAAGTGAAGGTGCAGCATCCACACTTACCTAGGACGTTACTCTCCTTTACTGAGCACTGGATGGCCAACTGCCATAGGCATTTCCTGTGCTGTTCCAAGAGGCCACCAGATGGAAACACCAAAGCAGGGAAGAAAGGTTCCCTATCTCAGTGTTCCTCTCACTCAGGCCTGCAAACAACACGTTGCCACTGCAGGCAAGTGATGACAAAAACTAATGAAAAATTCTCTAAGAACTATGTTTGCACATAGCATTGCTGGTGCCTCGTGCAGAACCCACACGCCCTCGTATCTGTCTTTCCCTTAATTTAAATCAACATGCCCTGTAGCCTGGAAAGAAAGAAAAAAACCTTCAACAATTAAATCCATAGTTTGCTATTTTCTTCTCTTTGCTAAAATTAATCAGTGATAATGGAAGACACCTGTGTTTCCTTTCCTTATAAGCAACTGTCTTGTGAAGCAGTTCCATAATATGATGGTGGTGCTGATGGCGATGGCAGCAGCGGTGGTGGTGATGACAATGGCAATGGTAGTGATAATGGTGGTGGCAGTGGCTCTGGTGACAGCGATAGTGATAGACATCATCATCACCATCATCCTGAGTGTGTTTGACATCTCACATTTCTGGCTTGTTGACAACAGGGTTTCAGGGTTAGATCTGAGGCATTATAAAAATGAAATAAAATGAAACAATAAAAAGACAATATTCAAGACCCTAGGGAAAATAATACAATATCAGAAGTATGCTTTTAGAAAGCCATATTCTAAGGAAATATTTGTATAAAAATTTCTCTGCTGAGTAAGACCAAGAGTAGACCAAGAAAGTGGGCAAATAGGCTGTGTATGTTCACAGTTGAAGGAGAATTCATCTCATGCTAAATTTAACATGAAGATGTTGCTTACTATTCCTAGGACTTTGCGTTCAAGAGGATGGATTGAAGTGTTTTTCCACACATTTTTCCTCAAATGCATTTTGTTACCTTAACTGTTGCTGAAGCAAAGGAATCTGCAAAGCCTTTTTCTCTCATTCTGGTTAGAGAACCTGTTTGCAATGAAGCAACCACACAGCTTCTATTTTGCCCTTGGGACTCAGCATAAAATCCAAACATGCTCTTTATTCCGTACGAAGACACTCTATTTCGTTCTCAGTGCTTGGCAGAATCTGGAAACTAGAGGGTCTATTTAATGTAAATTTAATATGTATTGAATTAGTACATGAGGAACTAATTTTAGCAGCACAAGAACCAGCACTAGGTGTGGAATCAATAGAAGCAGGGGTCTGACTTACCAGGCAGGATCTCAGGTACAAAATGTACAAAGAAGCTCATGAGACTGTCCAATATGTAGTAGCCTAGTGCAAGATGCTGACAGGAAAAAGATATGCAGACTGGCACAACCAAATGGCAAGAGTATGAGTTCAATGTCCACAAGAAAAAGTGGCTCCAGAGTTGGGCCAGGCTGGACCACTGCACAGTAGACAGCCTTTTGCTCATGCCAGCAACTGCCCATCCAATCTTAGGCTGGATTGGTCAATTTGGCCCATAACCAGCCTAACACGTGACAGTATTTCATCTGTCAATCCTGTCATAGATCCCTCCAGACTCCAAAGACTTAAGCAACAAAGATGCCCAACTCCAACATAAAAACAAAACAAAACAGGAAGAACAAGACAACAACCTTGGCAGTGGTTTAAATGTGGCCTAAGGACTCCAAAATAACCATTTTGATTAAAACTAAAGAGTAGGGGGGATGTGCAAGAATATTCAAAATATTCATTATTTGATCGAATTCAGCTGAATTCAGACATTCGAATTCAAGTCAAATGTCCAGACATTCATTTTTAAACATTTGAATGAATAGGAATGTTTCGAATCATTTGTATGAATTATTCAGACATTCATATGTGTATGGATACATACACATTACATACATATCTGTATACATCTTATTTGTGTCCGGACAATCTGTACGGATATATACAGGATGAAAATGGGATGCATATGAATGCATACAGGTGCGTGCGGGTGAATACAGATACATACGAATCTTGTTAACATTCGTACCTTCAGATATGAATAGATACTAATATATTCTAATGGGTTGAAATTTTAATACATTCGTTTTTTCTCTGTTCATATGAATTTGGACATTCAAATATTTGATTCGAATCGAATGTCAAAAACTGCATTCGTGTACATCCCTACTAGAGAGTAACTAATGTTCCAATCCAGAAGACTGTGCCCTGTTTTGAGTTTGGAGTTGCTGTCATCATTATTCGATATCTGCTTTTTCTGTCTTGCCTCTCATTACCCAGATGAGGGTTCTTAGTGTCCCTATGATTCCAAGTCAAATGTAGCATTCCACTCTTTTCTTTTATATCTTATAGCACTTTGTAAATCCATTGTGCTTTATTATTTATTCTTTTCTAACAGATGAACCATTGTTCTAACGCTTGTCTTTCCCACCCTTGCTTTTGGCTAGAGGCCCTACCCTCCATTCAGTTCCCCCCGAAGAGACTGCACATTATGATGTATTGTTTTTTGGTTTTATTTTTAGAGTCTTCTTTGTAATGATGTACTGTTTGTACTATTCTGAAGCTATTTTTTCTCATTGGTTCGTGGCAAAGTTCCTGGCTGCTTCAAATAGCTCTGAAATGCTCCTATCACAAAATAAAGTAGTCCAGCCTTGCTTGATCTTGTAAGCAGCTGAAGTTGATGATGTACACATCAAAACTGTTTGGGTAAGAATACAAGGAGAGAGCAATACAAAGGATACTACTGTGCGTGTTTACTATAGGCCCCATGGACAAACGGAAGATATGGGTGAACTCTCCCTACATCAGATGGCCAAGCTCTCAGGAAATCATGACATAGTGATTATGGGGGCTTTTAACTATCCAGATATTTGTTGGAAATCTCTCTAAGGCAAAAGTCACAGGTCCAATAAATTCTTATCCTCGCTCATGGATAACTTCATCTGCCAAAAGGAGGAGGAAAATACAAGAGGATCTATTATCTTGGATCTAACTCTTACCAATAGCGAAGAAAAGGTGGAGGAAGTAAAGGCGACTGGGATCCTGGAGGCAGCAACCATGATATCATTGAATTTTGGATAACAAAGGGAGGGAAAGCTAGGACGACTCAGACTTCAAGATTGGGCTTCAGAAGGGCAGATTGGCTGAATGTCCTAAAAGGCAAAAAGGTCCAAGAAGGATGGGAAATTTTGCAAAAGGAGATTTTGGAGGCACAATCCTTAACAATTCCCAAAAAACGAAGAGAGGGAAACAACTGAAAAGACCAGAGTGGATGAACCCAGAACTCAATAACCTGCTAAAAATTAGGAATGTTTAAGAAATGGAAAGAGGGGAGCATATCTAAAGAATATAATGCAATCTGCCAAAACTGCAGGATAAATATCAGAAAGGCTAAAGCTCAAAATGAATTGAGAATTACCAGAGAGGCCAAAAACAATTTTAAAAAACCACAAGGAAAGTCAAAAGAACTATAGGATCCTTACAGGATGAAAATGGTGAGCTGTTCAAAAGTGACATAGAGTAGGCAGAACTTCTGAACTCCTATTTTGTATCTGTTTTCTCTCAGAAAGGAGATGAAATACTATCTGGTCCTCATAGTGATGTTGATGGAAACAAAAGAGTCAAGGCATTGTGTGGACAAAGAAAATGTGGGGGAACACTTTGCTAACATAAATGAATTCAACTCTCCAGGCCCAGATGAATTACATCATAGGGTACTGAAGGAATTAGCAGATATAACTGTTGAACCACTCTCTGTAATCTCTGAAAATTCCTGGAGAACAGAGGAAGTTCCAAAAGATTGGAGAAGGGCAAGTGTTGTCCCTATCCTCAAGAAAGGGAAGAAAGTTGACCCAGGAAACTACAGGACTATGAGCCTCACCTCAATACCAGGCAAGATCCTTGAATAAATTATTAAACAACATGTGTGCAAGCACTTAGATTGGAATGCAGTAATTAAGCAGAGCCAATATGAATTTGTAACAAACAGGTCATGCTAATCTATTACCCTTTTGTGACAGAATCACTGGATGGGTTGACCAAGGAAATGTTGTAGACATGGTGTATCTTAAGCAAAACATTTGACAAAGTGTCTCATACCATACTTATTGAAAAATTGACCCAGTATGGGATAGACAGGACAACTGTTAGGTGGATTCGTAATTGGCTTAGTGATCGCAATCAAACAATCGTAATAAATGGCTTCAGATCCAACTGGAGGAATGTTTCAAGTGGAGCGCCACCAGGGTCTGTCCTCATTCCAGTACTATTCAACATTTTTAAAAATGATCTGGATGAGGAAGTTGAAGGGAAGCTGATTAAGTTTGCAGATGACACGAAGCTAGGAGGGGTTGCTAACACTAGGGAGGAGGAGGAGAGGATTCAAAAAGATCTAGAGAAGCTACAACAGTGGGCTGAAACTAACAGGATGATATTTAATAGGGACAAATGCAAAGTCCTACATGTTGCTAAGAAAATGGTAAAAATGAATACAGAGTGGGAGGAATGAGTAGCATAAGTGAAAAGTATCTGTGTCTACTGGTTGATGACAGGATGAACATGAGTCAACAATGTGATGTGGCTGCAAAAAGGGCAAACGTCATCCTAGGATGCATCAAGAGGAGTTTTGAGTCTCTATCATGAGCAGTAATTATTCCTCTTTACTCTACCTTGGTCAGACCTCATCTAGAGTCCTGTGTGCAGTTCTGGGCACCCCAATTTAAAAAAGGCTTTGACAAACTAGAGCAACTCCAAAGGAGGGCTACCAACATGGTTGGTGGTCTGATAACCGTGTCCGATGAGGAATGGTTGAAGGATCTAGGAATGTTGGCGTATAGAAGACTGAGAGGAGACATGACAGCGGTCTTCAAGTATCTGCAGGGCTGCCACAGTGCAGAGGGATCGTCCCTATTCCCACTTGCACAAAATGAGAGGACTAGAAACAATAGTCAATGCAGATTAGATATTAGGAAAAACTTCCTGATAGTGACGGCAAAGAGACAGGATAGGGATGCTGCTGGTGTACCGTTCACCCCACTGCCCAGCATCCTCCCTATCTGAGCTGGCTGAGGTGGAAGCCTCTGCCACGGTGGTGTTGGAGGATTTCAACATCCATGCCGGGGCTATGCTCAGTGGACCAGCTCAGTTCTTCATGTCCTCCATGACAACCATGGGGCTGTCTCAATTTGTATCTGACCCGACTCATATAGCAGGTCACACCCTTGATTTGGTTTTTGCCTCAGAGTGGATTTGTGAGTATGTGTTGATAGGAGGGCTGACTGTCAACCCATTGTCATGGACGGATCATTCACTGGTGAGGTTTGGACTTAATATGGCAACTCCCCTCTGTGGGGAAGTGGGACCTATTGAGATGGTCCACCCCCAGAGACTTATGGAATCCGAGTGATTCCTGAATGCTCTGGGGGATTTTCCGGTTGGTATGTCTGGCGCTCCTATCGAAGGCCTGGTTTCTCTCTGGAATCAAGAGATGAGCAGGGCTGTTGACACAATCACTCCCAAGTGCCCTCGGCATGCTTGTAGAGCCCGAAAAGCTCGTTGGTATTCCATGGAACTACGGGCTATGAAACAGGAAGGTCGACGGCTAGAGCGCAGGGCGTAAATCCGGCTGTGAATCTGACCAAACACGGGTTAGAGCACGCTATTGTGCCTACCTCATGGCAATGATGGC
This sequence comes from Aspidoscelis tigris stejnegeri, assembly GCA_023333525.1. Taxonomy (NCBI): domain Eukaryota; kingdom Metazoa; phylum Chordata; class Lepidosauria; order Squamata; family Teiidae; genus Aspidoscelis; species Aspidoscelis tigris. The sequence goes on from JALMGA010000015.1 coordinate 17,406,853, forward strand.
GATAAAAAAGAACTTTTTCTCTGCCACCATTGCGTCCTCGAGTAGTCGTCCAGCAGAGCTTTTCAGAATATTAAATGGCCTCATAAAACCAAGCTCAAAGAAGTGTGAGCCAGGACCAAGCAATATCTGCTGTAACAATTTTGCAAAGCATTTTGAGGAAAATCTTGCCCAGATTTGTAGGGGATTGTATGTCACAATTGGACAGAGTCCAGATGAGGTGTCCGGAGAACTGTCTGGTCCTGTTTGGTTGGATCAGTTTCAATTGTTGCAGCCTGAGGATGTGGACAAGCTGCTTGCAGGGTTCTGGTCAATGACGTGCTCTCTGGATCCCTGCTCTTCATGGCTGATAAAGACTAGCCGACAAGGTATGACCGGGTGGATCCAGGAGGTAGTGAATGCCTCTCTGAGGGATGGGGTGGTCCCATTGGCCCTGAAACAGGCTGTGGTGCATCCCCTCCTGAAGAGGGCCTCCCTGGATCTGGAAGACCTAAACAACTATCACCCGGTGGCTAATGTACCTTTTCTAGGCAAGGTTCTGGAGGGGGCTGTCGCTGTCCAACTGCAAGCACGCTTGAAAGAAGCTGATTATCTAGACCCATTTCAATCTGGCTTCAGGCCTGGTCATGGGATGGAAGCTGCCTTGGTCACCCTGGTTGATGACCTTCTCCGGGAGAGAGACAGGTGGAATGCTACCCTGTTGGTTCTCCTGGACCTCTCAGCGACTTTTGATACCATTGACCTTTTGGAGAGACTACGGAGTTTAGGAGTGAGAGGCAATGCATGGCACTGGTTCTGCTCCTACCTCCAGTATAGATCCCAGATAGTGGCTGTGGGAGATACTATTTCGACTCCCTGGGAACTCACCTGTGGGGTTCCTCAGGGATCGATCTTATCTCCCATGCTATTTAACATCTATATGAAGCCGTTGGGAGAAGTCATTAGGAGATTTGGAGTGAGGTATCATCAGTATGCAGATGATACCCAGCTCTATCTCTCTGTACCATCTGAATCAGGAGAGGCGGTTGAAGTCCTTGACAGGTGTCTGGAGGCAGTAATGGGCTGAATGGTGGTGAATAAATTGAAGCTGAATCCAGACAAGACAGAGGTGTTGTGTGTCACAGGATCTCGGGTCCATGTAGTTGGGAGACATCCTGTTCTTGAAGGGGTTGCAATGCCCTGGAAGGGACAGGTGCGTAACTTGGGGGTTCTCTTGGACTCCACGCTAACACTTGAAGCTCAGGTGGAGGCTGTGGCCAGGAGCGCCTACTCCCAACTACGGCTAGTACGTCAGATGAAGCCTCTTCTGGATAGAGATGACTTGGCCACAGTTATCCATGCTCTGGTAACCTCTAGATTGGACTACTGTAATGCACTCTACATGGGGCTGCCCTTGAAGACGGTTTGGAAGTTGCAGCTAGTGCAAAATGCAGCTGCTAGAATGCTGACCGGAACATCTAGCCGGATGCACATCACGCTGGTCTTAAAAGAATTGCTCTGGCTGCCAATTCGCTACCAAGCCCAATTCAAGGTTTTGACTCTGACTTATAAGGCCCTAATGACTTGGGCCCCAAATATCTAAAGGAACGCCTTCTCCCATATCGACCTGCTTGTGCCTTAAGATCAAGTGGTGAGGCCCTCCTGGTTGTCCCACCACCTTCAAGAGTGAGGTTGATGGGCACCCAGGAGAGAGCCTTTTCTGTGATGGCCCCCAGACTATGGAATAGCCTCCCTCTCGAGGTGCGTCAGGCCATCTCTTTGCCCTGGCCTTTTGGCTGAGCTGTTAATGTTCCCTCCCCCAGTACAGACACTATCATTTTAAACATATTGTATATTGTTTTATATGTGCTGAATTTTTAATGTCTTTTAATGTATGTTCTATTTTAATCTGCTGTTACCCACCCAGAGACCTTTGGGTATGGGGTGGGATAGGAATGTAAATAATAAATAAATAAATATCTTCCCCTGTGTGAGAGAGATGGTAGGATCTACAGGCAGGAAGGGATAGACAACTAAACAGCTTCTAGAAAAGGAGATTAAAGTAGTTTGAGTGGGAAACTACACCAAAAACTGGGGAAATAACATTGATGGTAAAAAGGTAAGCACACCTTCAATATTTTATATTTATTTATTATTTATTTAGTTTATTATTTGCATTTTTATTCCAGCCCTTATCCAAAGGTCTCACGGCGGGTTACAACATTTAAAACCAAACATACTAAAATAATTAAAGTGTCTGAAAAGTGGGGAGAAAAAGCTATATACCCATTTAGCCAAAGACCAGGGCAAATAGGTGTACGTCCTGTTCTGTTGCACACCCTCCATACACCGGTATTTTATATATGAATTGAAACTGGATCAATATTACTCCAACAACAGCTTATGAAATGTACATCTGTGTACAGCGTTAGGGCCTTCCTTAACTTGCTGGTGAACATACTTGTCACTAGTATGTTCTGTCTGATCAGGAAGTTCCTAAGTTGGATAACTGGTAGACCTGAAATTCAAGCTTTACCAGTGTTAAGTCTGGACCATGGATTCATGCTGAAGGTAGATGCTTCCATGTCCAGGTTCACTAAGGAACCCATTTGAGCAGCATGCTTTATTCACCACTTGTTCCTGGCCATTGGAGGCCATGGAGGCTGGCTCAAAAGCTTTGGTCTAGTCAGGGGCTTTCCATCACTATGTAGATGGCATTGTTCCTCTCTAAGGACAATCCACTCCAGCTGTGGGATGGAGTGTATGTTCTGGATCAATAAAGATAAGTGCAGAAAGGCTTTAGTTTTCATTGCCATCCTTTAGAATAAGCTTCCACATTTTTTAATATTTCTGGACTAGCGTGCCGATAATTCTTCACAGTGGTAGATGTTGTAGCCCTGAACCTCTGGTGAGCAACATGTTGTGGAAGACTGCTGTAACTAACATGCTTGTACATAACACAAACACATGTTACTGTATTACTTTTCTTCTGCTTCCTCTAGTGGTAATGAAGTTTGGCCTAAAAACAGTGAATTGAAATCTAGAGTTAAGCTGAAGAACCTAACTTAACTGCTGTGCTGCAGATGCAATTTATGTTGTGCCATTGCCTAAGTTGCAAGCATGCGTACTCGTCCAACCTCTTTCAAGACAGGTTTTGCTTGTTCATTTTTATGAAGGTTGGAGCAACACTGAAGCTCAAATGAAGTTCAAAACATGATGTTCCTAGTGACATATTTGTACCAAGGGGGGGGGGGAGCCACTACCTGTAGATTAGAAAAGTTACACAAATTTGACAGCTGGAGAATGACGAAGAGAGGTCCTCAGTGTCTTGATGCTAAAGTAAATTATGCCTTAGCAAGACTGGAACAATTCTATCCTTTTCAAAGAGTCCTTTGCTCCTCTCCTTCCCCACACTGAGTTGTCTGGACCATCAACCTCTGATTAATGCTGGTTTTGTACCCCAAGTAGAGGCTTTAATGACAAAAGCTGCTTGTTTGTCAGGAGCATCAGACCAAATTCTTTTATAAAGGAGCCTTCTGATGGCATGTGCCTAGCCTGCCTGTTAATGAAGCCATTGTACGGCTGGATGGCAGCCACAGTTCCAGCACCTTTGCAACTTGGAGTCCACCTCCTGAGTGATACCACTGTGGTGTGGTGAGAATACAAAAAAGCTGCAGAGCAAGGCAGCTGTCCCACTAGGGCCAGCTAACCTCTATAGCAAGGAAAGGATATCATGAGAGTTGAGGTAGGGATGCTATAAGTCAGCAGGAAGATTCTCACTGTGCGGTTCACCCAGTGCCCTGTTTTACTTGCCTGGCCTTGGGCAGCCTTTGTACCCACCTAACGGAGCAACTGGCTGAAACTGGCTTCCCTTTTCCATCAAATGCAGCACTGCAACCCAGACAAGCTGGCACAGACTCATCCGCCAAGCCTGTGTTTGTCTTAGTTGAAGAATAAAATAATCTATTTTTCTTTATCAGCAATAATCTCTGGCTCAGAAGCTTAGGGTTTCATTGCTTTAATAAAAGCACTTCAGCGAAACATTTAGTGGCCCGACCACACATTTTTCTTATGTTCCATGCAATATTTTGCAGCTTTAGCAGAAATTTAGCAGATGATTGCAGCACTGTGGCTGAAGAAGCTGAAAGGAAATCTAGTTTCCATGCATTTCCCACCCTTGTGCGTTCATATGCATTTCCATGATGCCTGGAGTAAGGGGAACCCAGCAGTCTCCTGGGCCTCTAAGCACGCCTGGTACTTCAGAAGCTTTTTCTCTTTTTTCAGAATCAATTTGTAAACTGTGTTTTAGGTCCCATTAATATGTAAGTGTCAGTAGCATAAGCGCTCTAGTTTTCCCCAAGACAACAGCAGAGCTTCTCGTCATAGGTCACATGGTTAAATGTTTGTATCATTTTTATGTATGTGACCCACTGTTTGTGTCAGAGTATAGCCTCAGCCCCATCTTATTTAAAAATGGCTGGGCCATAACTACTTTCTTCACTAAAATGTATCCCTTAGGCTGCATTCCCATTACAAGCTTAATACGGTTTCCCTAAACCAAAATAATAGAACCAGATGCAAACGCGAATTTGCCTGATCCCATTACTTTCAACTTAATTGCGTTCAATCCGGATTCTGAGGATCGTACGTGGTGTACGTGACTCCAGGGGGGACTTAAATGGCTACTTTCTAAAAGCCACTTTTCGGGGCTTCCCTGCCCTCTTCCTCCTAGCATGAACGCGCCACCCATAACAGACCCCTTCAGGGAGCCTAGCTGGGTGGCTGGGCTGCTGCTTGCCTGGATGGATGAAAAACGGCACCGGGCAGCCAGCGATTCTTTCCCCTCCTCTCCCCATTGCCAAGGGCACACAGCAGCAGTGGCAACTCAAGCCCCCTTCACCTTAAACACTCACACATCTCCCAGAACCTGCAGCTGCTTTCCTTTCTTTTCAGAACTTCCAGAATTGTGCAAAATTGCAACATTGTTATCAGGTGTGAAGTGGTTGGATTGCTACAGTGTAGTGGCTGCTGTAAGGGGTGGATTTTTACAAATCACTATCTTTGGAAGCAAGCTATTGGGGGAGGGAAACCCTAAACATGCATTCTCATCCCACTAAAACTGTACTGTTCCCACAGTAAGAAATGTAAAACGTTTCAAATACACGAACTGGAGCGAGACCTGTTAAAATTTACAACGCTTTGGGGCGATTTAACACGTGGAAAGTGTGTTAAGCCAACCTGACATGGGGACTGCGAGGATCGAAACTGTTTCGAAACTGGTTTAAGCTTGTAATGGGAATTCACCCTTAGTATTTTATTTGTATCCCTTGCCAAGTTAATAAAGGCATCACACTTCTGAAGTGCTTTCAGTTGTACTGGACTTGTTTAAAATAGTTCATTGAGGCATTTTAAGAAAAAATACTTCCAAATGACAGTTGTTTGTACTTTTTCTTTCTGCTTGTAACCTTTTATCGGGTAGCTATAAAAACTTAGATAATAAAATAATTACATATGTGAAGATGTAGTACCTGGATACAAAGAGAGATATGTACCTATCCATATCTACCTGCTAATAGTTCTCAGTATGCATATATTAAGGCATTTATACTGCATTGATAAGTTAGAACTACTGGCTTCTTTTCTGTGATCCATTTCTACATGGATTTCTGCATGTAGAGCAAACTGAGCAGGAGAAGTCATGGCGGAGTAAGAGAAAAACATGGTACATATACCTCCTGAGACTGCTGCTATTTTCAGAAGTGCAGTTTGCACAGTAATATTACTTAATTGCTGTGTCTTATGTTACTCTCCAGAGAATATCCATATGTTCCCTCTAGGGAACATTGGCTAAATAAGAAGGTTGCAAAGTCTCCACCCTCTTCCCCTTTGAGATTTGCTCATGCAGCTTTATTTTTAGGTTGAAGAATTACTCTATCAATTGACTGCAGCTGTCTGGCTTTAAAAGAATCCCATATTCCTTTGTTTGGTATCTACAGTTCTCCATTACTTTGCATCAGTTTCCTTATTACATAATCTTCCGTGTAAACGATAAGGGAGTGGCCATATTGTGATATGATACATTACATGGGTTGTGCAAGCAGCTTTTGATGCTGAACAATAAGTGTCAATCTCCAGCATGGAAGCATTGTCTCTTTTAAACCTTAAAGTACCATTTCCAGGGTGCCAAGAATCTGTAGGCAAAATTGGGGTTAGCACATGATCAATAGGAAGTTGTCAAGAATGTCTAGAACATGTCACTGATGTGTGCGCTAAAGGCTGTAATTTTTTACTCATGAGATGGCACTTCAGCATTCTAAAGAATGCAAATCTCCGTAGGCTCAGTATGACCTCATCGCCCTTGATCTCTGATAATAACTCGTTAAGCTAATCATTGGCTGTCCTTCATGTTTCTGGAATATAGATTCATAGAATCATAGAGTTGGAAGGGACCTGTAGGGTCATCGGGTCCAACCTCTTGCTCAGTGGAGGATTTCCTAAACCATCCCAGGCAGATGTAGATCTGGCCTCTGCTTGAAGACCTTCAGCAAAGGAGAACTCACTACCTCCTTTGGCAACCTATTCAACTGACTGATTGCCCTCAATGTAACTCCCTTGAAGTTTCATAAAGTTGTTTCCAGTCCTCTCATCTTGTACAAGTGAGAATAGGGACAATCTCTCTGCACTGTGACATCCCTGCAGATGCTTGAAGACTGCTATCATGTCTCTTCTCAGTCTTCTATAGGCTAAACATTCCCAGATCCTTCAACCTTTCCTTATAGGACATGGTTATCAGACCACTTACCATTTTGGTAGCCCTCCTTTGCACTTGCTGTCAATGTCTTTTTTGACTTGGGGTCCTAGAACTGGACACAGGACTCAAGATGAGGTCTGACCAAGGTAGAGTAAAGAGGCATAATTACTTCTCGTGATTGAAACTCAATACTCATCTTGATGCAGCTGCATCACATTGTTGACTCATGTTCATCCTGTGATCAACCAGGATACCCAGATTCTTTTCAACTTGTGCTCCTACTCAGCCAGATTCCTCCCATTCTGTATTCATTTTTACCATTTTTCTTAGCAACATGTAGGACTTTGCCTTTTTCCCTATTAAATATCATCCTATTAGTTTCTGCCCACTGTTCATGCTTATCTAGATCTTTTTGAATCCTCTCTTTCTCCTCCCTAGTGTTAGCAACCTCACCTAGCTTTGTGTCATCTGCAAATTTGATCAACATCCCTTCAATTCCCCCATCCAGATCACTTATAAAAATGTTGAATAGCACTGGACCCAGGACAGACCCCTGTGAAACTCCACTTGAAACATTCCTCCAATTAGATGTGAAGCCATTTATTGCCACTCTTTGAATGCAATCACTAAGCCTGTAATCCACCTAACAGTTGTCCTGTCTATCCCATACTGGATCAGTTTTTCAACAAGTATGGTATGATAAACTTTGTTGCAAGCTTTGTTTAAGTCAAGATACACTATGTCTACAGCATTTCCTTGATCAACCCATCAGGTGATTTTGTCATTAAAGGATATTAGATTAGCATGACCTGTTTGTTACAAATCCATATTGGCTCTGCCTGATTACTGCATTCTCATCTAAGTGCTTGCACACATGTTGTTTAATAATTTATTCAAAGATCTTGCCTGGTATTGAGGTGAGGCTCACAGACCTGTAGTTTCCTGGGTCAACTTTCTTCCCTTTTTTGAAGATGGGGACAATGTTTGTCCAATTTATGACTGTTCTTATCACACACAAAGGCATTGCACACAAGAGGTGTTGATTAGAATATGGACAGTAACACATTCATTGAAGCACTGGACTAATCTGGTTTCTCTTCTCCAGAACTGGAACAAACTCAAAATCACCCAATTTTTTCTTCTCCACAGTTGTGCCAAGAACTATACCAGCTTCTCTTAATTGCAGATTTACTTCTCACAGAACCCCAAGGACCCAATTTCATGTTTAGTGGCTACAATCAGAAACAAATATGCTCGAGGGTGATTTTCTGACTGGCTTGTAAGCTATGGTGCAGAAAGCATTGCTAATTACGAGGGTTCTGTCTTTCCCTCCCTAATTTGTGACTGAGCCAGGCAGCAATTTGCAATTATCAATGGATGGACATTGTGAAATGTTATTATTATATTATTCATTTATATGAAACCTACTGTGTGCACTGAAGCTTTCCACTACATAAAATTTGCCCCATAATAAATTGCTCAAACAGCTTTCAGTCTGTGTACCTGGTTTGTAGGCATGCATGAAAGCAATCTGGTTAAGATTTCTAACATTGTACATCTGTGTTTTATGGTTGGTTCAAATGTTGACAATTCAGATTCAGTAGTTCCTGCTAGATTATATGTCACTTTAACCTTTTATGAAGTGAACTGGTTCTTACATGTAATACTGGTAGAGGGGAAAATAGCTCCTCCACTTCACTCCTGGGTTGTGGTCAATTGAAGCTGCTGTGAGATCATCAGGAAGAACACCAAAAAGGTTTCTTTTAAAAAATCCACACAAGGGAAATGGAATATCACAAAGGGAACCTCAGGAATCTGCAGTGTTTTTATGTCAGGAGCAAAAAAATCTAGTTCATGGCTTGCCCAACTATGCCAGCTTTCCAGATACTGGGAAGACCAAAAAAAACTGAATTGCTAACTGAAATGGGTGTTTCTATGTACAGCATTGCATCACACATTGTCTCGAGGATGATTGAATAGGTTCTTCATTTTTAACTAGGCTGTTGTGCTGGAGTTGCCGGGATACTCTCTTGAAGTTGAGGTTTCCTGTCAGAAGAATATTTTTGTCACATTTCCTGCTTTAGGAATCACCTAGCATTCGACAACTTTGCAACTATAGTATTCTTTTTAATCCTGAAAAATTCACGTAGTTTGCTTTTAGCAATGTAGCTACTTAGAAAAGTTGCTAGTGATGAAAACTGAGTGGCTACAGTGTTAAACAATTCTAAAAGCTTCACAGCTTAAAACAACACAAGAAGGAAAGAATGAAAGAATTTCTCTGTTAGAATGTAAGCTTTCATAGCTGCTTTCAATCTCACCTGATGCAGTTTCTGGGTTATTATGCCATGTTCCATACTGTGACGGTTTCAGGGGTCAGGCTGCAATGGGCAGTAAGGTTCCTATGTCCCTTGCAAGCCTGTTTGCTGAAGGCAGGGCTTTCTGCCTAGGCAAAGCCCTTGCAAGCTGAGTTTGCAAGCCTTGTTGCAAGACCTGGGCAGAGGCTGCAAAAAGGGCGGGAAATCCTGTGCAGGTCCGGGTGCAATGATTGGCTGCAAGTGAAATTTGGAGGGAAAAGCTGTCCGGGGATTAAGGGGCTGGAACAAAATCCCTTACGAAACCAGGCTGCAACGTCTAGGCCTCTTCAGTCTGGAGAGACGGTGTTTAAGAGAGGACCTGATTGAAGTATATAAAATCATGCATGGTATAGAAAAGGTGGATAAAAAAACTTATTTTCTCTATCGCACCACACTAGAACCAAGGGGCATCTATGAAGCTGATGGGTAGGAGAGCTGGATCAGACAAGGGGAAGTATTTCTTCACCCAGAGGGTCATCGGTTTATGGAATTTTCTGCCAGAAGCGGTGGTGATAGCTAGCAGTCCAAATTTATGGACGACAGATGCATCAATGGCTACTAGAACAAATGTCTAGGAACACCTTTCAGGCTGTGGGGGGTGGGGGGAAGCAGGATGCTTCTAAGGTTATTTGCTGGGATTTGAGAGCAGGAAAAGGTTTGTTCATGTCTCTGAGATGCCCATGAGCATATGGTGGGCCACTGTGTGTGACAGGATTCTGGTCTAGATGGCCTGTGGCCAGATCCAGCAGGGTTTCTCCTATCTTCTTATTTATGGGAAATTTGAATCATGATAAGGGGATTAGAGTAACCCAAGTGGGTATACATGAACTGAAATAATATTATTCATGTAATGGAAAGAAATGATATAAGTTTTGGTATGACACACTGGGTAAGAATTTTAAAAAATGGATTATAGTTTATGCTACATGTTAATGTCTTAGAAATGGTTCTGTAGAATGACCTGCTACCAGACTGTTAACTTGCTTTGATGTGCACAAATGTTTTAATCAAATTGAAAGTAAGGAAATTCATCCAAATAGAGACCCTCCAAATGTGGTAGGATTCAAATCTGACATGAATGTTATTCTAATGCTATTTGAATGCTGTTCAAATCCATGTCACTGGTTGCACCTATGAATTCCCAAGAAATCCACTCTGAACATGGCAAATCCTCTCTGAATCTACCTTGAATCCACTCTGGATCTGCTTTAAATTAACTATAGATTAACTCTGCTTTAAATTAACTCTAGATCTGCTTTAAATTAACTCTAGATCTGCCACAGATGTGAATGGGTAGCCATTTTCCTGCCTCCCCAGGTTCACAAACATAACGAAGCTTTGAATGAATGTCAGTCTTCAAATGTAGTCGACATTTGATTTGAATTTGAATGAATTCAGTCAAATTTTGAATGTGGCGAAGATTCATGCACATCGCTAGTTAAAATAAAAGCAGAGAAGGAGCTTTATTTATTATTTATTTAATATTTACATTTTGATCCTGCCTCATACACAAAGGTCTCTGGGCGGGTAACAACTGTTAAAACAACAGATTAAAAACAGCAAGGTAGTTGGTAGCACTTGGAGACTAACAGGAGAAGGGTTGGTGGCATGAGCTTTCAGATGTGCCCATTGGGCCCCCGAGCATCTGAAGAAGTAGACGTGCCCATTGGGCCCCATTGGACTTTTCAAATTAGACTAACACGGCTATTTCTCTGATATTATGATTAAAAACAGAATTCAGAATATACATTAAAAGCACTTTAAAAATTAAACAAATGTAAAACAATACGCTCTGTGTATAAACATTCTATTTTGCTAGAATATAACAATAAAATCCAATAAATATTTATTTATCCTTTTTTAAAATTGGTTGTTTCATGTTTGAATAATATGTAATGTTTGTAATTTTATCTCATCTAAATAATTAAAAAGATGAGTAGATTTAGTTTGGCCTGAATGATGAAAATAAGGGCAAATCTTTATGACTTCTTTTCTTTTGTTTCTTCAGTAAGTTGGCTTGATATGGTCTCGCAGTAATTTAATCTGTGGTAGTAATGTACTGTGATTATAGAAGGGAAGCGGAGTTAGCACATTTAGAAGTGATTAATAAGAATGGAGCATGAATGATTAGTGCTTTTACAAACCCCAGGCTATATTAACAAATGAACTTGACATCTTAGGCAATGGCATTTTCACCCCTTCACCCCTGGTATTCTCTTATAGGGCACCATGCTGCCAGAGGTGCTGAATTTGAATTAAAATGTAAGACCTGGTTCTCTGAAAACATATAGGTATTAAGCACCCTGAAATGGGTTACTGCGAATGGAAAGGTCAATGGCTTTGGAATCTCAGTTGTAATTATCTTCAGCTTAGGTGGCATCTTCATTATCTGAATTTTGTAACCAGGAATTGTCAGTAACCGGTTGCATCTAAGAATTACCTTACACGCTAACTACTCCCAAGAGATTTCAATTATTTTAGTTTTGATTCCCTGCTTATTATGTATGTTGTTTATTATGTTAAACCCTAGAGGAATATGTTCTATATTCATCACGATCATCCTTCAAACAAAAAACGGAGTAGGAAATATATGCCACACATAGGTGTTAATTTCAATATTGTACATAAGTGATTGCATCACTAATTGGCAAATGAAACTATGGGCCTTTCTACACTTACCTGAAGAAGTTTAGAACAATAGATTTAGAACAAAGTGATCCATACTAAGGCTGAGATGGGGTGTTTTTCCACTGTCACTAGTGGTACTTCATGGGTACTTCATGGGTACTTCTAGTGACAGTGGGAAAACACCCATGGATTGCTCAAGACTAGGAAAGCACCACCTGCATGTTGAAGGCGGTTCCTATCCAGCCCCCATGAGCTCCAATAACCACTAGCCCCCGGGAGCCCTATTTCAGTGGCACAATAAGGTCCACTGGCAATCTGGATCTACCAGTGATCAGGATCAGGTGTTTCCTCATTAAGATTACATCCTGACCTATGTGGATGGGAGCAGTGAGTGGGGCCTTTCGTATTCCTCTCACATTCAGCAAGTGCAGAAAGGCTCCAAGTGAAAACTCATCTTAAATTACTTTTCTTTCCCTCGTTTTATTTGTACTGCCCTAGAAAAATGAATCAGGCAAGATTCTGTAAGCCAATATTCTACAGCACAAGTCAGCCTATCAATAACAGTGGTTAGGAGAGGAGTATCTTCAAATGCATTCAGTTCAATTAATACTTTTAAAGACTGCTTTATAGGGAGAATGCAGTCTGTCCATGTTAGCTACCAGAAGATAGGCAGAGTGATGGCCAAAACTCTGCGCAGGTCTGCAAAGTGTTTATAGAGTATGAAAGCTGTTTTGAATCTATCAGGAAGATTCCAGAAAAGCCAGAACACTGCAATAATCAGCCTCCATTTGCTTTTGTTACAGATAGTCAAGGACTAGATTTGGAAGTCTCCAAGGCAAACTCCTTTGGATTCATTGGCTGCATGGCCTCTGTCCAGTACAATCACATAGCTCCTCTGAAGGCTGCTCTGCGGCATCCCAGTATAGCACCAGTGACTGTCCTCGGTTCCTTGTCTGAATCAAATTGTAGGTCTTTGGTTGAGGTTGATGTGAATACAGCAACTACAACATACTCTTCTTCAGGTGGGTACAAATAATATCTGTTTGTTGACTGTGCTTTGTATTAAGCAAATTGAATCACCCTGAAGAAAAGAACGCTATTGTTCTTTTATTGTTGTAAGAATACGGGGACATTCAGAATTCAAAGAATGCAATTCAAGAGATTTAGGTGATGTTACTGAATATATACTAAGCCAAATATTTCCGTGTTGTACCAGAAGAGCGTTTTTGGGTAACCTTAATAGTCTTATAAATGAACAAGTTGGATAAGAGAAATGCAGAAATATTTCCTGTTCTCTCCACGGACAAGTGACGGACTGATAAGCATTTTTAATTGAATTCCCAGTCACCTTTCATTAATCCACTTTGCTAGGGCTGAGATAGGAGCGATATCATCTGGAAGCTTGTGCAAAAATAAAATAAATAGCTTGTGGGCTGGGGAATCTCCTTTTCCTGACAGAAATATGAGAGAATTTGCATCACAGCTGCAGACATTCCAGCTGTTACAGCAATGAGGTCTTCTAATTATTTCATCTAATGATACAGAGGAATATCTTCATGTGTGTTCAGTCTTGTGTTACTTTTGCGGCACTTGATAATGTTGCCTCTCGTACTGTTAACATTCAAAGCAGGAGATGAATGATCAGCATTGAAGAGGTATTAGAACAGTGATGAATGGCCACTGAGCGGTGTGTGTAAAAGGTCCTGTAGAATGAAACCAGGGAGGGGACAAACAGTCCCGCTGGAAAAGCCCTAAACAGTGTGCAGTGACTGCAAGGAGTCCGGAAAGGTTGTTGAAACCACAGTGGTGTCAGAAGGAGCAGTTAGAGCAAAGCAATTATATGTCAAAGCCAAGTTTGGTGTGATGAAAAGTGCCCCCCACAGTGACTGAATGGCTGCTCTCCCATAGTCAGTACTTTCATGAATAGCAGAATAGAAACCAGTAGCTAGGAATTTCTGTATGCAAATTGAAAAGTATTTGCTACAGAGCCTTGAAACTTGGCAGTTAATGAGGTAAATGTATACAAATGTTTATAAAAAATGATCATCCACATGAGGGTATAAATTCCCTATCAGGATGATGACTTCATGATTTTCCTCCATATTTTCTTATACTGTTTTGAATACTATTCACTAAACAAAGGTGAAAATAGAAAGTATTTCCATATATGGTTAAAAACATGATTTCCGTCTTTAAGCTGTCTTATGGCCATATTCACGCTTAGGCCCCCCTGTACTAGAATGAGCAGTTCAAACTAGAATGGGTTGCTCCTGGACTGGAGAAGACTGTCTGCATTGGGACAGCCTGCTCTGCGCCAGCCCCTTTGCTGGCTCCGGAACGTCACCTGAGCCCACAACTCCCATCCTATTTAGGGATGCTGAGCTGGGCTGTGAGTTCACTCTGTGGAGCAGCAGGAAAGGCAAGAAGGCAAGAGGCAGCAGTTTCATCTCCGCTTTTGCCATGTTGGGCTGAGCTTTGATTGGCAGAGGATCAATGCGTCTCTGCACAAGAGAGGAACCACTGTTGCCATTTTTGGCATCCTGCCCAACCCTAACAGCGTAAAAGCAGGCTGCAAAAAGGACGGAAGGTTTTGCCTTTGCCTTCTGTTCTTAATGCTACCAACAAAACGAAGGCAAACCGTCGAGTTTGAGAGGACAAGACTGATTTATTTACTATATTTAAAACACTAATAGTTACAAGCCACTCCGGCTCTGAGGTGGGCGTCGCAATGCTGGACTAGACAGGCTGTGGCCCGATCCAGCAGGGCTCCTCTTATCCAGCTAAGACTCTGGCTGGAAGAAGAATTGGGGTTTGTTTATTTGTTTTCCTTTTGCTTTTGGGAAGCTTATTGTACTGGAGGAAGAAAATTATCTTCTCAATGAAGATTTGGGTCCAACCTCTGTCTTTGTGCACAAAGTGGAAATGCCTGTGCTGTTCACATTGATTCAAATCTCTGAATTGTGCGTGTGCCTGTCTCTTACGTTGTCCGCTTTCAAAGAGAGTCGTATTACGTGCCCCTGATGATCCCAGCAGTTCATCTCTTGCCCGCAGTCACCAAAGAGCCCCTGGGGGATCTTAAGTGTTTTGTATGTTAGAAGGAAGACACCTTGTAAATATGGTATGTTAAGCATAGCTGGAGACTATTAGTGACTGTTCTCGTGCCATTGTCCTTCAGAAGCATCTTGTTAACTTCTATTTAACGTCTTTGATGTGCTACACAGTACATAATTTCATAGCTAAGTGAGACAACTGAGTTGAGAAATCTTATCCCCATTTCTCTTCATACTACATTTCCCTGTTTGAAATTCAGGTGCACCAACATTCTGACTTTAAAAAAACAACACCTAATTGGGAACAGACGTTTAAAAATGCTCCCTGATTTCTTTTATTTCAGTACCAATTTAAATTTCTCTCTTCTAGTTTAGATATTAAACAGAAAAAAATTTCTTAACACATTTCTGACACTGTATGGAATGAAAATGAATTTTGGTTGTTCTGCATATGGTGGATTAGTTGCATTTCATATGCAGCTTTTATCAGTCAGATTTTGCCTTTGTTGAGTTGCAACCTTTCTGCACAGGATCCTTTTCCAGGTACCTCCCTGTTCATCTTCTGGGCCAAATAGATCTCCTATGGATCTTGAGGCCTTGTCCCTACTGCAATGCTCTGTCTGCATTAGTTGGAGCACGATACCAGTCAGATAGACACCAATCAGCAATATCTGTAGACATAATGTTGTCTACCAGCATACCAGAGGGCCTGATTCAGAACATGAGAGGCATGCAAAAGGAACACACACACACCTTGTGTGTAATTAGTGTGGCATGTATTTCAGTGCTTTCCCCAGAAGCTCTGTTCCAAGCTCTTGGAGGGGTCAGAGCCTGACTTCAGAGCCAGCACATGCTTTGAGGTGACTGAGTGAGCTATTGTGGACCTGAGTGAGCTGTTGTGCAGGTGGAACTGATGCAGCTCTTGCTTTCCATTGTTGGAATGATCAGGCCTGGCTGTTCCACACCTACTGATTCAGATCACAGCCTTTCAGTGCAGAAAGTCCGTAAGGTGCCTCCAGACAGCAAGAGGAGATTCTTTAGATCCCACAATTGCCTCAAGCTGGCTCTGCTGGAGAGAGGGGCAATTTGGGAACAATAGAGGTTCTTAGCCTCTTCTCCCAGCTATTTGTGTTATTGTAGACATTGAGAAAACCTCCTCCATCCCTCCCAGGCAGCTGCAATCAGGGGGGAGAGGCAGCAGCAGAGGCAAGCCACCCCCTGTCCTGATGTCACACTGCTGAGGCAGCTGCCATCAGGATAGCTAATTCAGCAGGGGGGGGATCAGGGTGGTGGGGGTGCGGTGATCAATCGCCCCAATGTCTCACCTATATCAGAGACAGAGTCTACACCCAAAATGTAATTAAATTCTATTATGTTTTCTGTAAAAAGAAAAGAGAGTGACTTCTGAATAAACTTATTAGATTTGAAAACTTTTCTGCCTCTTCTCTAATGTGTGTAGTTTGCTCAGGAAACAACAACAACAATTTCCCATATGCTGTTGTGCTAAAGAAACACATTTGGTATTTTGAAAGCGCAAAATACTTATTGTTTGTTTTCAGATCATCATCTCAGTGTAGAAGATCTTCAGCCCCTTTAGATGAACTCTGGCACGATTTGTCTTTTTATTAAGATCTCAAGGGTCATATCTTTCAAACCAAAACAAATAAAAAAATCCAGCATCCTAATAAAGTATTATGGAAAACCATTCTTCTCCTTGACTTCAGAATTTACTGGGCCCTTCCTGGGGAACCCTCTTGTGTCACTAACCATCTGCTTCTTTGCAACAGAGCTCTGTGTAATTCCTTAATCTGATTTTTAATGGAATGAGTCATTATTCTGAGGAATATTAGTCTCTCCACCTGAATTCTCAACGTAATGCAGAATAGTGAGCACAGAAATTCACACACAAAGACCATGGAATTTTGAAACATGTATGCAATCAACACCTTCCCTTTACACCTCCTTCAGTCCATCTTCAGATCTGACTGGTCACACTTTTTCATTTCTGTGCACTGTATTTGTGGACATTCCACCCTCCATTTCCTGAATGGAAAGTCCAAAAATAAAATAGTTAAAAAGGAAAAGGTGTGAGGAGTCAGACCTGAAGATGGACTGAAAAAGGTTTAAAGGGAAGGTGTGGCACCTTCTGCCGAGACTCTTTGATGTTAGAATTATCTTATATCTAAAAAGCAGATGTTGGACAATGGGATGTCCAATGCACTCGTCCTTGAATTTGCACGGCAAAAATAAGTTTACTTCCAGTTCTGTCTTTTTTGTTTGTTTGTTTGTTTGTTTGCATTTTATCCCACTTATATCCAACAGTATTAGGATGGGTAACAGCACTAGAAAACAAAATGTAAAATGAACAAATTAAAATTACAAGATAATGAAATCATAACTGAATATGGGGAACGGAAGATGTTTCCTTATTTCAGTCAAATGCCAGGATACATCAGTGTGTTTTTATCAGTTTTCTGAATGTATTAACCAAAGGTGCCTGGGACGTAATTCCATAATCTGGGGACACCACTGAGAAGACCCTATCCCACACCCTCACACCCTCAACACTGGTTGATGGTACAACCAGGAAGGTCTCCCCTGCAGATATCAAGGTACAGACATGTCAATAAAGGAGAAGACGTCCCTTTAGATATTTAAAGCCCAAGCCATTTAGAGACTTATAAATTAAGGTTAATTGCTTGGCTTGGGTTATTAGTGAACTGACAGCTAGGGCTTGTTCCCACTCATGCCTCTTAAGACGGTTTTAAAACAAACAAACAAACAAACAAAAAAGCAATTCAAACATGGATTTTGGCAGTCCCCACTTCAGTGGCTTTAAATTGCTATCAACCCCTCTGCTGTTCCCACCCAAAATGGTTCAGAATTGCATTGGAAAAGGGAATGTTTTCTTCCCCCCCCTCTTGCCAGATGGGGCCCCACCCCCTGCCTGGTGATTGGATCCCACAATGACGTGGTGGAAGGTGGGGAATTATAGCTCCCCCCTCTCCTCTCCTCTCCCCTCCCCTCCTCTCATGCTTTTGCAAAAGATTTCCTACCAGTCTTGTGCATACACACACACACACAAACACAGACACTCTTCCTCCCCTTTGCTCTCCTCCCCTCCCCTTTGCCAGCAGCACCAGCTGGTATACACACACACACACCCATACACTCAGGACTGGTGCTTTTCGCTTCTCCACAAATGCTGAGAAGTGAAAAAGCAGCAGCAGAGAGAGAGCTGTGTGCCCACTCACCCAGCTGGCTACACACGCACACGCTCAGTCACTAGTGGGGCATGGGGGGGGGAGGTGCTTCTCTCCTTCCCACGACTCAGCAAGGCAAAAGAGGTGCCTTCAGTGTGTGCTTCCCGGCAAGGAGAAAGCGAGGGGAAGTGTGAAATGGAACTTAGTTATCTATCAGTGTGAAGTGTGGAGTGGGTGAATTGCTACATCTTATCAGGCTGAATTGTTACTTCTCTGCTGAATATGGATCTGGCGCTGTAACAAATCTGGCAAGGGGCTGCTCCCTGCGCAGGGTGAAAGCCCACCCGTTTCATGATGTATTTGCCCCGATAATGCTGTAGCATTCCCACAGCAATAAGGAAGAAGTGTTTTAAAAACAAAAACGGGAAAAAACACCTGGAAAAACATCTCCATTCTCACAAGATGGGTTGTAATCCAGACCAGGAAGCTCCGCATCTGGATTACTGGTGAAGCATAACTCAATTTTTGGGGGCACCTCAGGATCCATTTTGGCAATGGATGGAGGCACACTTCCAGAATGGTTCCCCTAGGGGTTCCCACACTAAAAACTCCTGAAACTTCTGCAAGATTAGGGCTGGTGCGTAGATTGGTCTAGAACAACATGGTTGCGCAGATGGCATTGTTTCCCCTCTAAGATTGGTACAAGCCCCAATTCGTAGGAAACAGATCAGCACATCCCGTTTTTCAGCAGCAAGATAACTGCATAAGCTCCTCGATCATGTCAATGTTTTCTTCCTCCCCTTCATCTTTAATGAACTGCAGATCCATTTGGGAAAGCAGATGAGAGAGAGCCACTTACCAATTCTGTAAGAAGTGATTCAGCTGTCATTGGAGGTAACTTTTGTCTGTGCATGTATGTTTAAATTAATCAAGAATATTTTCCAAAATAGTTATTAGGGAAGGGATGGACAAAAAAGAAAACAAAAACCCCAATTCCATGTAATTTATACTTTGCCAACATTCCTGTTTTACGCCAATGTCTTCCCACTAACTGAGTCCTTTGCAATTCCTTCCTCCACTGCTTCCCCATTGTAAAAGCATGGAAGAGAAGAACACACTTCCAGAAGACATTCTCAGGGCTTCAGTGTTGATTAGAGATGGAATGGAAACCTTAGCATCTTCATGCTGCCAACCCTAATTCCCTTCTGAGCTGCTTTTTAAAATGTGTGCAGATACACTTTAGGAGTTCCTTGCTTCAAATACCCACTGCGATGGATGTTAGCTGCGCATTTCCAACTATGGGTGAAATACTATCAATATCCTTGTGAATACCTCAGGAAGGGCAAAGGATATGGGAGTAAACTCTGGCAGAAAATCTGGAGTGGAGTCACTAAAGCAGTGGGGTGGACCATGTATCGTCTTTCCAGCAGCTCTTGCAGCCTGAGGGTGATGTAGATGATCTTTGCCCCATCCCAGGGGTGGAAGCAAATGTCCTTTCCTTGGCCCACCCTATGGGTTATGAATACAATTTCAGACGGTGCCCTTGTGTATTGGTGCCCTGATGTACAACAAGGTGTAAAATAGGTGAAACCAGGCAGAATGACCAGACATAGAGCTTATTTTCCATGCTTCAGAATCAGAGGTAGAACTTGCAGTCTGCATACAAGTGAAGCATTAGTAAGTAATTAGTTACACAGGATTCCTTCTGCTTCTCCCTTTAAGCTGGTGATCTTTCTCCCCTTCTGCAGGTGTTATAGCAGTTGTGATCTTCATCATCTTTTGTATTGTGGCCATTATGAGCAGATTTCTTTACCAGCATAAGCAGACACACCGGAGCAGCCAGACAAAGGAGAAGGAATATCCAGAGCACCTTGACAGTTCTTTTAAGACTGATGTTGACTTGCAGAATACAGTGAGCGAGTGCAAACGAGAATACTTCATCTAACGGACTCTAGTTCCTTGTTACCTATTGGCATTTCTTTGAGTATGATGATAAGCTTTTTTTTAATCTGTTTTTTTTCAACTTCCCCCACACTTTTGGAACGAACCTCATAGTACCGAAGAGATAGCAGAAGCTGCAATGCTTCAGTCTCTTCCAAAATCTTCCACAGCTAACACCTAACTGTTCAAGAAACTTCATGTTCTACCTAAGTTCCTCATGTGCACAGTTGAGAATTTATTTCCTGGATCCCTGAAACTTTTTTTCTGCCTCCATTTTATTCACCATTTCATGTTGGACCTTGGCGATCAATACTAGAGGTAAAATGTGCAAGATCATTATGTAGCATCACAGCTGTTGCAACACGGTAGCGGGAAAGAGAAAGGGCAAATTCTCTCATGTTTTTTAACTGTGTGCTAGAAAGGAGTCTAATTCTCCATTGTCTTGCAAATTGGCATAATGGTTTTGTTTAATGTTAGTGGTGCTGTGTTGATTTTGCAAGCTTAAGATCTGGAATAATTAGTCCCTCTGCATCCTTTGTCTTCTTTTTAGTCCCGATCATTTTTTTAACCTATTGACTCAGCGTTTCTTCTGTTTTCTTAACAAGAGTAAGGCCAGATATTCAGCCCAGCAATTTCTGTCACATTGGCCATAGCCACTTTCATTACCAGAGCAGGGGAAGATTGTGCATGTAAATAGGCTTCAAAGAGTGTGAATAATTTCTTAAGCTCCAGAGAAGCCATCAGAGGCAGGAGCACCTCCAACACTGGGGCTGGGGCGAGCCAGTGTGCTTCCCTGGCTCAACTGCCACCAGACCAGGTCATATTTTGACACCTCTTTGCTGGCACACAGAGGCAAGTCTCAGCCAACATGTGCGTGACAGGTGCCCTCTTAAGTTGCCTCAGAGCATTTAGTCAAGTTGTGGCAAAGTCGTGGCGCACATCAGAGCACAAGGTAGCAGCCTGAAAGTCACTCCTCATACACTCACCTTAAGGCACCTTTCCCAGCCCCAAGGGTCCTCATGACTTCTCCTAGACGCTCCAGCAAGGAGAGCGGCGGAGAAGTGACCACCCCTGGGGCCCAGAAAAGGCACCGTTGTCACATAATGGAGGCATGGCCAATGTAACGCAAAGATGCATTTCTCTTTATTGGGAGGAAAGAAACCGGAATCTTACCAAGAAACTGAAATGTAGAAGATTCAGGAACAAAAAGAGAAAATAGTTTTTCACATTGTGAATAATTAAACTGGAAGCTTCGTGTATTAAAACTCAACAACTTTAAACAGCTTTAAGAGGACCATAGAGGATAGAAGCTATAAACGTCTATTAGACAGGGCAGCAGTTAAGTACTACAAGCTCTTCTTTAAATGCTGGTTGTCAGTGAACAGAGTGGGGAAGGTGCCGTGGCTTTTGTGACCTGCTTTTAGATTTCCCCAAAAGCATCTAGTCGACCATTACACAAAGTAGGATGCTGGAAATCCTAGAGAGGCTTCCGGTCTGATTCATCTGAGTTTTTGTCAGACCCATGGAAGTAAGGATCGTTACCGTTACGCATTCTGTTTTCACTATGGGGTATTATTGTGCTGCTGCTCCTTCTTTGACTAAAATGTCATTGCTTGGAGTGGTGGTTGTTGCCTGCAGCGAATGTCACAGGTTCTGTGGGGCATTAATGTTCTCATCCCATCTGTCATCCATCTTTTCTAGCCTAGGATGTTTATGAGGAGGGGGGAGAAAAAAAGTGGCATGATCCTAACTGTGAACCATCTCTAAACTGGTTCAAAAGTACTCTCCCCTTTTTCTTTCTTACTGAATGTGAATGCAGCCAAAGCCCCCCCCCCCCAAAAAAAAAGGTTTAAGCGTAAAACTCTTATTCTCTTTCCATTCCTAGCCCAGGATCATAGTTAGCAGGCTATTCTATTGTGGGCTCCATCTCATCAATTGTCTAGAATCGGCACAAGCACAGGGTGTTATAATACTAAGGCCAAGTTCCCACTGGGCAATTTAATGCAGATTTAAACCAGGTTTTTTTAAATCAGCAGCAAGGTCTGTTTTTTTGTATTCCCACTATAGCTTATAACGTGGACTCGCATTATGTTTATGTTTAAAGATATATTGCAGGATAGTAAGCGTTGATAAGTAGAAATTAGCAAAATCAGAGCAGTTTGGGTGGTTTTTTTTTCGCTTTCCTTTGCACAGGAGTGACCTGCTAGACAAAAATTCAAAAGTTTTCAAAATTCAGCTGTTGTAATATTCAGCCAAATTGGAGGCCACCCTTCCCTGCTCCAGCACTGTAAATATGCCTCTCCAGTCTTTATTACCTCTGCTGATAACTTAGAATCAAAATGGGGAAGAAACGATGGCCTTCTCCAGTTCAGGGTAAAAGTGATGTATCTCACTACCAACACTCAAGCAGTCCAAAAGATAATGACATCTATATCACAGTGACCTTCACTGTGGTCTTTAGATCTAAGGCTGCCTATGGATATTTCCTTACAGCTTTGGGATGATTGATGATGTGAGATACCTAATATCTCAGTCCCGCAGCATTCCCTGGGATCACATTCTGTCCTGCTTGCTCTTGAGGTGCCCTTTCTAGTCTCAGGGGTTGTTCACCTGGGAAACAGAGTTACTTCAAGTGTGACCGAATTGCTCTACACAGGAGGAAAGTAAAGTACGTCTTCTGATTCCCAGCTGCAGTTTGTTGCACCAGGAGAGAGAAATCTTGCTTTCCGTTGCCCTGCCCTTGGATTCTGAATGACTTCAGCAAGCCCTAGAGGCTAACGTGCTGTTGCTCTTCCAGCAACCCAAGTGAACCCTGTCTCCCTTTTTGATCATCAGGTATTGCCCCTTGACTGGGGACAAGGCTCCTACGCCTATTACAGGAGCAAGGTAGAAGGCATTTAACCAGGTGAGGTCCATTGGCTGGAATTTAACCAAGTGTGCACGAATATAACCAGGTGTGGTTCATTATGCAGGCAAAAGTTCCCTATTCTGGCTAACAACTACAAGCGCAGTTGTCCTTTCTCTTTGTCTACTTCAGTCCCAAGAGAAGAAATAGACGGATATTTCATTCATCACTTGCCTTAGGTGGCAAGGATCTAATAGAGTTTTTACACTTATCAGTCCAGCAAGGTAGTTAGTTTCACTTGGAGACTAACAGGAGAAAGAGTTGGTGGCATGAGCTTTCAGATGCTATCTGAAGAAGTAGACATGCCGATTGCGCCCCCTAGCATCTGAAGAAGTAGATGTGCCCATTGGCCCCCTAGCATCTGAAGAAGTAGATGTGTCTACGAAAGCTCATGCCACCAACCCTTCTCCTGTTAGTCTCCAAGTGCTACTAACTATCTTGCTGTACTTTTCGAATTTGACTAGCACAACTATTTCTCTGATACATTTATTAGTGTTTTCCTGGTCTGAGAGGTGGATTGGATAGTTCATAAATTGAACTCAAAGATTCAGGTTAGAAAGAAAAGTAGAGATGACTGCGTCCATAGCCAGAGGGGGCTTCTTTAAGAGGACAGCTTCTAGCTGTCCTTGTGAAGAAGACCTGAACTGACCTTGTTGAGGCAGCTTAAAGAATTGTATATGCAGGACACATGTAGAATGCTTGGGAGAAGGACAAAGAGGAAGATAAATGGTGTTCCATCATCTGCATTCTCTTTCTGTCCACTCTTTAGGCTGAAAATCAGCCAAAAGGGGGGGGGTTAGAGAGCAGAACTGTTATTTGCACTGCATTCTCACCCCCAACAAGGCATATCATGGGAAAAGTCCATCACCATCACCACCACAGAGGTGGGAATGCAGCACACATTACACAACTTCACTCCACTCTGACTCATCTCCTCCACTGTCCAGGTGATGGTGAGAGAGTGAATTCGGTTCTCTATCATGCTTAGACAGTTCAACAGTGAACCAGTTCATCAAACAAACAGTTGTTCACATTCAACTTAGAAAAAGTTCAAAATCAAGAAATACATTTTTTTCTTCATTTAAAAAAAGCCCTTTTCAAGGGCAAACCACTGCAGACAAAAACTGTCCAGTTGAATAGTTTGCATTACCATGAGAGAGACTGGTTTGGTTTGACTGAATCTTTGAACAACTGAAAATTCAATTTGATGCGAATGGTTGCAAACTAGTTGGTTTGCAGTGAACTGAGAACCAGCCGTCCTCACTTGGTGCTTCTCTAGTTTCTGTTGTTTCTGTTTTTAGTCTAGTTGGACTTTCTCTGAGTGAATCATTTGAAGCTTATTCAGACCCACAGAAATGCTCCCACCTCCAGCCCATAAGCCAGCGTCTTTCGTCATTCAGCATTGCAAGTTTTCTTAGCTTGATAGGAGATGTCCTGGTGCCACTTCTTCGTTGCTTAAGTGACCGTCTTGCTAATGAGATGTTTAATCAACAACTTTCCCCATCAAATAAAACTTATTTGTATTGTAATCCAACCAGTGGGGAGAGGAGAGAGAAAGAGAAGGGAGAGGGAGAAAGACTCAAACAAATCCAGGAATTAATGAGTCCTTTCTCTGTCAAAGGACTCCACATTTTTCCTCATTATTTTGACTGTTCTTTGGCCCAGTCATCTTGTTTTATATGATTCCACTAACAGGGAGCCATTCTTTCGTAACGTGTTTAATTGCATTCTGAAAAGGGGAAGGGAGAGGCAGTGGAACTCACATTTTTATTCCAATAACTTTCCCCCCCTATAAATTATTGTGCCATATTTTCCCCTTACTCAACATAGCTGTTATAAATCACCACTTGGCTCTGCTTCATATTCCCTTCTTTCTCTCGATAAAAGTCAGTCTAAAGTGTAGCAAATCTAGCCCCGAGCAGATATACTAATGGGATAAAAAGAGAGGGTGAGGGCAATAAAGCAGAGCTGAATCATTATTCAGAGCACTCAGAAGAGGTGGAGGGCTTCCATTCTTGAGGGGGGAAAGTTTTGTTGTTTGGGATCATCCAACTGTCACAAACTTTCAGAAAGTGAAATTGGTATTTTTCTTCAGTATATACAAGTGTTCATTCATGTATAAACAACCTTTTCTTAAAGTCACAGCTAGGCTATACAAGTCTGCAGCAATTTCAGCAGTGGAATCAGATGAAAGTAGATGACCAATGTAAACAGCAACAGTAGGTTTTTTTAAGAGCTGCTCTTTTAAGTTCAAGGCTTGGTGGAACAGGGTCTTGAACATCCTCATCATAATCAGTCGCAGCAGGCACGCCCTAAGACACCTTATGGCAGGGGACAGAGGTTAGACAACTAAAAATGCCCTACAAGCAGTGGTGCATCATTTTTTGCATTTGGGCAGTCCCTCAGAGCATAAGGACTATCACTTCCTCAGACAGGTTTCACCTCTGCCCGCTCCTAGTCCCGTGGAGAGAGCTTCTCCCCCTACATATCAAAAGGGTCCCTTCTCCCTCTCCAGTTACGGTTTGTGTGAAATGCATCGGAACTGTGATTTGGAGAAGGGCCAGTCGAATAATCAGAGATGGGTGAACTGAAACTTTCACTCTTACATCCCATGCCAGAAA
The DNA here is from genome assembly GCA_023333525.1 of Aspidoscelis tigris stejnegeri. NCBI lineage: Eukaryota > Metazoa > Chordata > Lepidosauria > Squamata > Teiidae > Aspidoscelis > Aspidoscelis tigris. The sequence continues at coordinate 17,432,282 of JALMGA010000015.1, forward strand.
GGGCTGGGACAAGCAAAGCATCCATGATGCTTTAGGTGAACTCCCAGGAAAAATGGTTCTTAATGCAGGAATAAAATATTTTGCTGATTTAATACATCATCACAAAAATCTTTTTTAAAAAATACCAAAAATGAAGAAGAAATGAACTCAGGCCAACATCTATCCTTACAACAACCTTGTTTTCCTTAAAAGTAAGCATGGAAACATTACATTCTTCTGACCTTTTGAAGCCCTACTGGTCCTTCACATTGACTTTATTTCGCAGAAGCTGGATGCATAAATTGGAATGAAGGTCTGTCCTAGGTTTTAATAGAGAGACACAGATTTTACACTAAAAGATATAGTGAAAGAATTAAATTTGAAGTGGTTTACCACTCTATTTTGGCACATTTTGTGTTCTTAATTGGGAGTGTTCTTGCATAGGAAAAACACTTATAACCCAATGCACAACTTTGTTAAGAGGTAGCATTTGGCCTTAAGTTTAATTAGCCCCAATGAAATCAATGGAACTAAATCACAGTAAACCTTAGTACCCCTTGTTTCACATTGCTGGATTATAGATTGAGCTGCTCATTTCATTAGAGGACATCATATGTCTTATTTGCTAGCATATAGGTTTCCTTTCACCATTCTTGAGGCTTAAGGTAACAAAAGTTATAGAATGAAATCTGGAAAAGGACCAGGAGATATTATCCTCACATCCATTAACAGCTTGGTCATTTATGTCACTAGTGTGAAAAGTGAACTATGGAATACTTACGATGAGTTGAAAGGCCCAATCAGACATTGACAGTGTTTGCTGTGGAAGATGCTTCCCTGGATAGTTGGAGGGGAGGGGTATATCTCCATGTTTTATGGAATTAGCCATCCTCTGTGGCAGCAAAGGCAGCTGGAGTTGAAAGAGCAAAAACGCACATGGAGGATGGGTGCTCTGGCTATAGCATCTTCAGATGCTCTCGCATATGGAAAACACAGATGTGGAAGCATCCAGCAATGCTAAACCTAGAGACACGGCCTTAGACTGTCATCATAATAAATTGTGTAACACTGCCTAGTCACTTATCATGAAAGAGTATCACATCTAATAGTGGAATTAACACATCATCAGGAATGGATTGCTGCTGGAGTGGGACAGGGCCACCTGCACTGGAACAGCTCATCCTGCATCCAATCCTGCCATCCGCTCTCAAGGCTGCACTGGCTTCGGAGCTGGCAAAGGAGTCTCCAGGAGCAAAAGTTCATTGCCTTTGGAATTCTGTGGGGAGGGGAGAGGTTGAGAGAGACTACATATACTGGCTGTAAAGGCTGCCTCTCGGTTGGGTAGTGATTTTATATATCTTTGGTAGTGTGGTAGTGCGTATTTACTTTTTAGATTAACACTCTGTTATTCCCTTCCAAGAGACACGCCTCTCATTTCCCTTTCCCCTCTATTAAGTTTGATAATAATGTTGCCTCCTTCCTGGTGCTGCAGCAGACAGCCCCTTCCCCCACAGACTGGCTCACAGTCTGTGTCTTAAAGATACAGTTTCCCTTTCCTTAAGCAGGCTTGACTTTAAAATACTCTATATGAGACAAAGCCAGACTGTTCCATGTTTAACAAACAATAAATAAGTTTATTGGTTGCAGCTTTCTTAATAATAAACAGGTAAGTTCACTATGTCAATCTGACTGAACTGTCCCCAGCTTTCTCACTCAGCCCAAGGACTCCAATCCTATTCAGATTAATGCCAGCAGCATAAGTAATGTATAACCATTTCAATCCTTTTACTTTCTAAACACCGTATATTCACTAATGACTCAGGACTCTATTCCCCAGCTTCCCTCAGGACAGCTTAGAGCCCGTTTCCCTCCTGTTAACCACCCTCTGGTCAGTTAACCCCAGGCAGAGAACACTAACAATTCCCTCAGGCTCCCTTAAATACTAGCCTAGGTGGTCAGCCTCAACCTGATTGGTTGGTGCTTCGCCAGGATTCTATTCCACCCTCTCTCCTGGAGAGCTGGAATAGCCCCTCTCTTTACCAACTTACCATTTCTTAATAATCCACTTTGACGACTCTTCTGGATGTATAGACATCCCAATTTCACCACACTGTGTAATTTTACCAAAATAACTTAATTTTAGGGTGAGGGGTCCTCGCGGGCACAACACTGGCACATCTTCCAGTGTTATTAAAATTCTACATCATCACCCCATATCCCAAAGTGGGTCTACGTGCTTTCCATGCATAGCCCACTGTTGCAAGACTGGTAAGAAGCACAATAGTAAATCATTGCTGTTTTTGCACTTTCCATTCATCCTGTGGGCAGGAAAGATGTGCAATCAACTAACATTGACTAGCGCTTGCACTTGCGATCAACAGTCAACATTAGGCTACCCCCTGTGTGATTGATCACTGACCACTTACACACGCTGATCCTCTTCTGGGCGCCGCCATCTTGAGTGCAGCATCCTCCGTGACGGCATGTGCATCAGCACCATTACTATAATGATGCGATGCTCTGTGCAGTCGCAGTCAGCTAGGGGGGGTCACTGGAGCTGCCAGCATGCTTGTGCAGCAGCTCCAATGACCTTCACAGCCAGCAGGGGTGCAAATGCTCACTGGCTGGATGCTCCAGGTAAACGTCTAGGGAAGGTTAACATGGTTGTGGAGCACAATTTCATAGTCCACAGCTAGCATGCAATTAGTCAACCTCTGGGCAGGCAGGGAGCATTTCCAGGTTGTAAGCACCTCCCGACAGTGTAAATGCACCTGCCCAGAGGTTGCCTAATTGAATACCATGGGCTGAAGTGCGAATTCAGCCCCTGATGTCAAGGTATTCCAGCAAACTGGACTAGGGCATCATTTTGGACAGCCTAGCCCAGTTAATTTTGCATCCTGTGCAGATGGAGCATCCTACTGGTGGGCAGGATCTCCTTCTTCTCATGCTATCATATGGAGGAGAGGCCAGTAGACCTTATTTTGGGACAGGACAATGTCCCATGTAGAAAAGGCTTTGGACGACTAAGCCATTGTTGAAAGAGAGCACACTTATTTCACAAAAGCAAAGGAGCGTTAGCATAGTGTAGTTCCAGTGCGCAAACCCAACCCTTTAGCATTTCAGCACAGGTCTGTCTGTACTTGTAAAATTTTACAGGGATATTTTAGGTCCTATATAAAGTCCATATAACTAGTTCTATCATATCACAATGGATGTGGTCCAGTAGCCATGCGCTGGGAAGGGATATCCATCATACCACAATAGATGAACAATAAGACCTTGTAGGCTAAATTTTATTCAGCAGAGTTGTATTCTCCTAGAGCAAACAAAGCAAAAGCCATATAAACTTTGGATTTCTCATAAATCTCATTCTCCATGACAGCTTTCACATACTTTTGAATGCTTTCCTTAATTAGAACTTAAATCATCTGAAAAACCTTTAAATCGTTTCAGAGGAACCTGACTTTATTTAAAGGCTAGGGAATCACTGCTCAAAGTTAAATCAGTTTTCAAGGACCAATCATAAACTCAAATCTTACCTTTATAAATATAACTAATCTTTTCCTTGTTATACCTGGGTAGTTGCTTATTCACTCATTGAATGTGCACTTTTCTATAAATAAGTGAGTGGACAAAGCAATATTTAAAATGCACCAATGAAAAGGCACGTATGCTTTCCAGGAAAAGAAAAAAAATGTGAGTTTTTTTTAATAAACCCTGTCAGTTTTAATATTCTTTTCCTTCCAATAGCTCAGTAATAAGAAAATAAAATATCATGATTATAGTAAAGTAGGATACATCTACCAGAAGTAAGTAACATCATATTAAAACAATTCAATCTTCAAGAGCCCTGGATAGAACAGATCTTAATCCCAGAGTGTGGGTGAGAATGGACTGTTTGGATATTTATTCCCTCCCAATCCTCTCATGATGTCTTTGCCAGCAAGATCACCAATGGGGCCTCTTCTGTTAATCTTAAGGCTTTGACCAAATAACATAGAGGTGCCACCTCAAATATCTATGTCCTGAGATTTTCAGGTTGCCCACAAATAACTCCCAGTGTCAGACTGTTATCAGGACTTGAATATGTGTATTTTGCCACAAGGTCATCCTGATAGATCTGAACCAACTGCAGTTTGGATCAGAACATTAGATCATCCAACTGTTTTGTGACTATGAATATGTTATGATCACAGAAACAAAAATATTTCCCCCAAAAAATCTAGGATGGGTTTTCCCCTTATTTGAGGAGGGAACAAGAATAAATCTAGAATGGCTACTAGAATGAATGCCTAGGTGCGTCTTTCAGGCTGGGGGAGGGGGGGAAGCAGCTTCTAAGGCCATTTGCTGGGATTCTAGAGCAGGAGAAGGTTTGTCCTTGTCTCTGCTTGAGATGCCCATGAGCATTTGGTGGGCCACTGTGTGCGGCAGGATGCTGGACTAGATGGGCTGTGGCCTGATCCAGCAGGGCTTCTCTTGTGTTCTCTTATGTTTTGAGAAATTGCCACTTATTTTACTGTACAAATGCCAGAACGAATGCATTTTTTTGGGGGGAGGGACGACAAAAAACAACAATGTAGCTGATAAAGAAAGTACCTCCACAGAGCATTCAAAATGCACTGGAGTCCCATGAAGTTTCACCATCTCCACAACATTCCTTCCCTAGTGAAGCGGATTGAGGATGGCTGGAGGAACTTCAGTGTCCCTCCAAGTTCAGCCAGAAGAAGCAATGTGTGGACCAATTTGGGAACTGCAGTCTCAGTAATGGCAGTGGAGCCGTCCAGCTCCATGCCAAAACAAATTAAGGTCCAGTTCAGCAGAGGTGCCTCCCTAAGGCATCTCTTGCCAGGAAGCACACTGAGTTCTAGAAGGGCCTACAGCCATTGAGTTGCCATCTCACCCATCCCCTTGCATCTGTATGGAGACAATGGGTGTTTTTCCACTGTTACTAAAAGTGCCCATTAAGTACCCATTAATGGGTATGTAATGGCATTTTTGTACCCATTAATGGGTACTTAATGGGTACTTCTAGTGACAGTGGGAAAACACCCAGTGACTTCCCCTGTTGAAAAAGCTTTGGGGAAATGTAATCAGGATTAGCAATACAATATGTTTCTGGACAGAGCAAGACAACTAACATCTGGTCTCCCAGGGCCTTGGACGTCTACGTGTTTGGGACCAAGGGATCTGGAAAACCAATGGGGGATCTTAAGCCCTGTGTGGATGTAGCCAGAGAAACTCAAAAAGGAAAGGGCTACTGATGGTTGAACATCATTATGATTTTGTGGACTTCATCCAGACACACACTGCTTGATTCAATGGAGTTCTGTGTTCTAAAAACAATTGAGTATATTCCCAGCAATAGACCTCATGAATTACTTTGAGGGATATTGTTGCAGGGAACTCATGTTTTTCTTTTATTAACCAGTGAGTAATTCTAAGATTTACAAACACACACCTACACGTATATACATATAAAAGCCTCCATCCACAACAGCAACCACTAACTTATTTCTTTTCTTCTAAATTTCCCTGGAAAGGCCATGGAGAATCTGATAGAACAGATGAGCACAATGGCATTCTTGGTGAATGTTGTCCCAAAGCATGAGAATAAATATAACGGATAAGATCTAGAAAAGTGCTGTAACTCTTAGTGGCTTATTGGTCTTTCCCATGGTTATGACTCTGCAAATTGATCAAAAGCTCAAAGGATTAAGCAAGGGCTTGCACTTGAGTCCTACATTATTTTGTTCCCATGGTACTATACATTTGTACGTGCTTCCATTTAAAGACAGAGTTGACTGCATGACTGAAATGGTATCTCATAACATAAGAAAGCAAGACTTTGACACCCATTAGCAATAAATGTAATATGGCTAACATTTGAGGAAATATTCAAAGGATTATTTCATGAACTGCTGCTATTTGAAGAAAGCAGTATTATAAGTATTTATTTGACAAAGTCTCTTTGGCAAAGTCAAGGAAGCTTAGATGACATTGCACTTGTATATTTTCCCCTTTGAAACTAATAGCAGCTCAAGATGTAGAAAAGGTACATGAAAACTGTCAGAGCTACTATAGCTATCTCTACATATGACTGAGATTTTGGCCTCTTGGGGGATGGAAGTGGTGGCATCCACTCCTTGAGTGGTTTTCCACTGAGCTCCTTTGATCCGGATCTAAGTGTTTTTCCACTGAGCTCCTTTGATCCGGATCTACTAGATCCAGATTAAGGGAAGTACCCGGTGTGTTTCCATGGGTGGTCTAGCACCCAATAGCAATGGGTGCTAGCCTGCCTGCTGTGGAAACACCACAGCACCCATTTACAAATTCGGATCTACCCATGAAGGGGTCTGCCTGTCACCCTGCGTGTTTTAGGGGACAGGGGGTGCGATCTCCAAAGTTGCCTTTGCAGATTAGCAAAGGCTCCGAAGAGAACCACTTGTGGGAGCCGGCTCCAAAGTCCCTCTGAAGTTGCCTTTGGAGATTAGCAATGCGGCTGTCAAAGGCTCAGGAGGATCTTGGAAGTTAGCGGCAGATCGTGAGCCTCCTCTAGACCCCATTGCCGAACTGTAGTGGAAACAGGCTCCATACAATCTGGATTTGAAGACTGAAGGCCCCATTGTAGACCCCAAAGGGGTCTACATAAAATCCAGATTATAGGTCCTGAAGGACCCATATGATCCGCATTTCCCTAGCTGTGTTGGAAACAGATGTGTCTATAATGTGGTCTGTAGTGGAAATGGGTTCATCCGGCTCTCAGCCGAATGGGTCCTTAATGGGTGCTTCAATGCGTACTTAGTGCTAGTGGAAAAACACCCCTCAACTGCTGTGCATCACAGAGAAGATGAAGGCCTTAACAGCCATGAAATGAAGGTACTGCAGCTGTGCAGTTTCCTGTCATGTTGATATGGAGATGGCCCAGAAATGGCCCTAGAAGTTGACCATGATCAGTCCAATGCTAAGCCCAACACAGCTAGGTATTTCATCTTCTCTCTCCTTTGTTGTAACAAAGGAGACATTGGAATCTGAATGCAGTACAATGGGACAGAGAATATGAAATTCAAAGAATGGTTGTGGCATCAGATCAGCATCATCCCCCACTCTTTCCTCACCACCACCAACAAAAGTTTTACTGAGATGACAGGACTTTGTTATTCAACCAAGGGGTTTCTTATTCTTCATTTCATTGGCTGTGGCTTTTGAGGATACATAGTAATTTGTCCTTACGTGTCTTTACTAGAATGAAAATCATTTATGACCCCAAGTTATAATAGTCCTTGCACAACATACCTGTGGAAGTAAGTAGTTCCAAAAAAATTGGGGGTGGGGACTGGCAAACTAATTTATGTAAATGCTAATTTATTTAAATGACTATTTCTACTTCTCAGGGAAGTAGAAATTAACCAATCAATATTAAAAGACACAGTATCCTTCAGCCAGGTAGAGTCATACCTATCAATCTGTCCGTCACGCTCACACTGCTGAGCTTCCTCTAAGTAGACAGAATGTTCTCAAGCGATCTCTGTTCTTTAATAATGTTCAGTGCAAAGCAAACATAACGACATTCAGAAGGATTGTCATTAGCCCACATAGAGGATGAGAAAACAAGGAGAGCATTTGAACGTATCTGACCATGTTGTAACTGAAAAGTTCTTTGTCCAGAAATCTCCCTGAGCTCCATCTACATTAAATGTCTCAAGGACCTGAAACTAGTCTGGGGCCACATTTCCACTCACAGTTCTGAGGCACCACAAGGGTCTAAAGAGGGTCCCACTGCCATCCTATTTCCATTGTTGGTTGCAATGGACATCTTGCAGTAACTTTTCCAGCCCTTTCCCAGCATGATCACTGGTGGAGGCATCTACCTTACAAGCAGTTTCTCCGACCCTGCATGGAGTTTCTCCCACCATTCTACAGCACCTCCTTGCTCCAAAACGGAGACAAAGGGGCACCTTTTTTCAGCAGCACCTCCCAAGCCTGAATCACTTCCACTGGAACTAGCCTCGATCTTCCTCTAGACAAATTCCAAGTGTGTTTGTACACTACTTAAGGAACAGCGTAAGAGTGCCTTAGGTTGTATTTGTGTAGTAAGCACATGAGAGTATAACTGGCCACTTTCAAATTTTGCATGTAGGAATGTTCTACCTGAAAGATTTGGAAAAGTGGCAAGTAATTATAATGACCACTGTCATTTGCAGTTGATCTTGAAGGTTGGTTACCAGAAGTATGGTGTCTCAGATTACTTTTCATAAGCTGCCATTTTACCTATTCATATTCATACATGTGCTTTATATACATCAACACCTACAGACACAGAGACTGCTTTCAGAAAGGATCAAAAGAAAATTACAAAATTGAGAAATCTAGCATTACTAGAGATAGATCAGAGAAGCAGCTCTACAGCCTCGCACGGTGACCTTTAGGTATGGTAGGTAGAGAAACAAACAGACAAGGATTGTGTAGATCAGGCATGGAGCAAATGGCCCATGAGCAACCTCAGGCAAACTATTTCAGATCCCAAGCTGCACGGAAAGTACAGCGGTGTTTTATTCTTGGCTTAATAACACTAATTTTGCAATGGATCTAATTTGGATCATAATCCAATACTTTAGATATGGAGGGAGTTCCCATTATAAGCTTAATTTGGTTTCCCTAAACCGAAATAATAGAAGCGGACGCAAACACGAATTTGCCTGATCCCATTACTTTCAACTTAATTGCGTTTGATCCGGATTCTGAGGATCGTACATGACTTAAGGGGGGACTTAAGTGGCTACTTTCTAAAAGCCGCTTTTTGGGGCTTCCCTGCCCTCTTCCTCCTGGAGTGAACGCACCACCCATAAGGGACCCCTTCACGGAGCCTGGCTGGGTGGCTTCCGTTTGCCTGGATGGAGGAAAAACGGCAGTGGGCAGCCAGCGATTCTTTCCCCTCCTCTCCCCATTGCCCAGGGCACACAGCAGCAGTGGCAACTCAAGCCCCCTTCGCCTGCTCACAGCCACAGCCACAGCCTTAAAAACAGAACCTGCAGCTGCTTTCCTTCCCTTTCCCTTTTTTAAAGGTCAGAACTTTCAAAATTGCTGAGAATTGCAACATTGTTGTCGGGTGTGAAGTGGTTGGATTGCTACAGTGTAATGGCTGCTTTAAGGGGTGGATTTTTACAGTAAAATCACTATCTTTGGAAGCAAGCTATTGGGGAAGGGAAACCCTAAACACGGATTCTCATCCCTTAACATGGTATGGTTCCCACAGTAAAAAATGTAGAACATTTCAAGTGCACAAACCAGAATGAGACCTGTTGAAATGAGGGTTAACATTTACAACACTTTGGGGTGATTTAACACACGGAAAGTGTGTTAAGCCAACCTAACGTGGGAACTGCGAGGATTGAAACCATTTTGAAACTGAAATAAGCTTATAATGGGAATGCACCCATGGTGTCTTATCACGAAATATTATGATAAATGGAGCTTTCAGGCCTGTTTTATTGTTTGAAAATTACCAAACGCCTTGAAATTCTGAGTAGTGTCTATGAATTAATCAAAGAGAGTGATGTTGTCAGCCCCTACTGACTGTATGCTAACACAAATTAGAATAGGAATGAATTCATATTTTACAAAATCTGTTGCGACTGGAACAAGGCACCTGGGCACTAAAAGGAGCCAGTTTGGGTTGTTCTATTTTATTTTAATTGTAATCTGCTTCTCACATTTCTGGCTGGCTCTTAGTACGAAAGGACATTTATTCTTTTATGCATCCATTTTATTTAGTCAAGAGAAGCCCTCTCAGATAGAGAGTCATGCTAGTCCCTAGAAACTATTGACCGTTTATTAATCAGTCTGTGGTTTAGAATCTGTCGCATTATTTGTGTTTAAAAATAATAATATCTGTTGTGCTAAGAACACAAGTGTCTTCTTCTTATCACAGCACAGAATGTTACTGTAAGAGGGATGCTTAATTTTAAACACTGGTCCCAACTTTCAAATGTTATTTTTAATTTGCTAAATGTTTTCTTGCAGTGAAGGCAGAACAAATATCATCATGAGAGCAAAGCAAAAATAGTAGAGAAAACCAGGTGCAAGGCATGTTCAAGTGTCTTGTGCGCCATGCTGTGGTTTGTATTACTGAACTCAGAACTTCATTCTCCTTGTTACTAGTTACGAAAGCTGTCATCTTTGGCAGAATTTGCACTTTGGACACAGCAGGGTAGCAGACAAAGAGATGCAGCTTGCATGGTTTTTATATTTATATTTTGATTAAAAGTTCCACTTACTTTGGGAGAAAACCAGGGCATCTTTGCTGCAGGCAATGAATAATAAAGTAGTCAAAGGATTAAAAGGATCGCATCCCAAGTGGCAAACTACAGAAGAAAGAACATCAGGCAACATTTAGCCTTAGCTTGGGTGTGGAACCGCAGGCATGCTTTCGATCTCTTATGTTTCTCTGGGTGCCCAAAGCAAAGGGCGATTCATCGCTGGCTGGAATACCAGACAGGGAGCATACTAGGGGTCTCCCTTCTGCATGCCGGGACGTCTCTTAGCCTGTGATCAGACATAACAAAGAAGAGCACCTCAGAGAGACAATATTGGCCCTGGTGTTCCTGTGGGCGGGGAGGGGCAGACGGTTGTGTGAACAGTCCCACCTCAAACTCACAGGGGTGCTTCAGATGTCCCTCCCTCCCTCCCTCCCTACCTACCTCCCTCTGTGGCTGTGGTCACACCTTGCTGAAATTCGCCATCTTATTAAAAAGCTGGACTTAAAACACACTCACTCCAATCACACCCAATACCTGATCATCCTTCCTCAGTTTGTCCTCAGTTTGGGTCGCTTTGCTCACACCTTTCTGTTCCTGTCTCGACACTCCTTCACAAGCCTTTTTAGATCACCCCTCTCCTACATCGGAGACCCCCTGCGCTGTCACTCAACAGGATGTCATTACCTGCGGAGCGAAGGGAAGGCAAATTCACACAGGCCACCTTTAGACCTCCTCCCTGATCACATCCAAAAAATGAAAATGGATGAACACTATAATGGCTGCTCGAGACTTGTGAAAATCAGGAAAGTCCACAAATAAAACAGATCGGACTAAAAAGGTGTGAGCTGTGGGTCCAAAGACAGACTGAAGGAGAATTAAAGTGAAGGTGTGACCACAGCCTACGTCTGATCACATTCACAGATCTCACTAGCGCTCAGAAAGGAACCTCCCTTGCCGGTCCAGTATATCAGCCAGTATGGAATAGTGTGCAGGCTAAAGGCTTAACATATATAGTAGTCTTTCTGTTGCATTAAATACACGAAACCAGCTAACTCTCCTACTGTTTAATTTTTGAGATAGAATTTCCTAGGACGTTGCCTCAGTCCAAGTCAGTTTTGTAGATCATGTTATCATGTCTTATTACACTGTATGGGGATTAAAACAAAACAGGAAAAAATAAATAAATTAGCCTTAGCTTTTTTTGTTTTCTAGATTATTGTTGTATAGAAGGAAAAATAAACTGTAAATAATGTATATTTAATAAAGAGAGCTTTTTGTATGATTTTGTGTGGAAGACCAATGCCTCATGCCATTGTTCTTTTAAATATAGAAAACAACAGTGGGAGAGAAATGCCGGTCCTGAAAGGTAGTTTCTGTTCTTGTAGGCAATTAATTAATTCCTGCAACAGGAGCAACACTGCGGACAGGGATAAAATGCGATGCTCCCATGACTTTGATTTATGGATTTCGGACATTACTCAAACTGCTGCCACAGGGCATTTGCTCACGGTTTGCGCTCCCTGCCTCTGAGTCCACTTGATAAAGTCAAAGCTGAAGATCTTTTTGGGGAGTCTAGAGGCCGTGCATTTCCTGAAGCAAAGAGAAATAGCTGTTCTCCAAGTCTGATTCTGAAATAGGGTCCCTTTACAATGGCCCATCAGGATGGAGCATTCAGGCCCTGCGGTGCCGCCTCTGACCCAGAGCAGCCCAGAACCACCCTGACGGACACCAGGTGTGGAGCAGTGCTTATTGCCCCACAGCTTACCTGAGAGCACCCATTGCGCTCTCAGTGCGGCCCCAGGTGCAGCGTTTGCATTGTGATGGTGTATGGGGGAGATGCAGGGGCGCAGGTGCCTGCTGCATCACCAATTGCCACAGCACTTCACCCAGACCGAGGTAGCCTGATCTCAACAGCCATGGGATACATTCCCACACCATTTACTGTACGTGTGAAAAAGGCCCTGAGTCTCTTCTATGGACAGTCACTTTCACAAGTTTTCATAGTCATCTCGGTGAGCTGGAAGAGATTCGGAAGAGGAGGAAACAGCACTGACTTGCATCTTTTCTTTAGCTTGGTGAAGCTGCTTTTGCTTCAGTGGAATCTCCATTTGAAAGGGGGAAAGATATTTTAGAAAGATTTTCCCCTTCCCTTGATTACCCATTTGCTGTTATTTGGTACAGGGGCTGCAACCATGGCCTACTGGGTGCATTCAAGCTACTGGGACCACCTGGGAATGTCCCCACGTAGATTATCCACACTGCATGGAGCTCCCCTCATTTTGGAAGTGGCTCTGCACGTACTGGACCATCCACGGGCTGAATAGCTGCATCTGGGACATTGCCTGACACAATGAATTGCAGACAAGAAAATTTGTATTTGTTCAAATAGATCCCCTTCAAATGTGGTAGGATTTGTATTCGATACAAATGTTCAATCCCATATGACTAGTATACACATCCCATGCAAATCCCATGCAAAGCTTCAAATGAATGTATGAAACCATTCCATTCAAATTCGAATGTGCCATCATTCGATTCGAATGTCTGAATTTGGCTGAATTCATATAAATATTGAATGTTATGAATATTTATGTCCATCTTTAGTCTTCACACCAAAACAAGATGTGAAAACAGGGAAGAGGACAGTTCATTTTATTCCAGATGAAGATCTGGAAACCTTCAGAAAAACAAGCAGCCAGTACTGGTTTTGTAACAGGATTCAGTAAGATGAAAAGGAAGCTTCCAACCAAAACTAGAGATCTCTATAGGAGATCTCTAGTTTTTTTAACATTTCCAGGGTAATGGGTCCAAATGCGTCTGTAACAGTTCTTCATATCTGATGAAAGGTAAAAGAAGCAAATTGCATTGCTTCATGGGTTCCAGAATTTCAGCTCTGTAAGAGATGAGTTCTCTTTTTTCTTTATTCTTCTGGGCCTTCTGACCAAAATTTAAAATATAGCATTAGGATACATGCACAAAATTGGAATAGAATGCTGAATGAAAGCCTATGGGGTGTGATGTGCATAGGCCAGTGGTTCCTCTGGGCATCAGCACAACTTCTAAGGCCTGAACCTGTCCTCAGAAGCAAGGTCCATGACAAGAGCTCCAAAACCATCCACATACAGAGCATTAGTGGGGATTTCCATAGCAGAACAAAAGAGTAAGTGTGATTATAGAAGACCTGAACTGGTTTACTTCAAACACAGTTTCTTCAGATCGTATAAATTATTGCACTGAACACCCCCTACATTCAAACAAAAGTGTTCACATTAGAAGCAAACATGGCATACATTCAACAAGCTATTTAAGAAACAGAAGTTCATGTTTGCTAAATTTAAAAAAGCATAAAAATAAAGTTTGCTTTTCTACAAAAAAGGACTAGACCAATTTCATGCAAGTGCCTAGTTGGAGAAAGACAATTACACACATGGTATTGTTTAACAAAATAATTCATCTGTACAAATATCTCTTCAGGGGAACTGTCGTTGGTCTCTCTCAACCTGGGTGAGTTTATGCTTGCTTTCTTAATAACCAAATCTGCCAGACAGGCCATTGAACTGTCTGGAAGAAAAATGTATTCCTCTGAACCCAGACAAGAGCTCCAAAACCATCCACATACCTGGCTGAATCAGAAGGCCAAAAAAGGGGGTATCTCTGCTCTACACTTAGTGATTTCTCTATATTAAAGTTGATCACAGGTTTGGTTATTATTGTCCCAAGGCACTTGTTTGTTTTTTCTTCCAAAAAAGAATTTGCTTTGGAACTGTGAAAATATTCATTTCCATTTTATATAAAAAGAGGCTCTTGTCTTAAATTTGCCAGCAGGATCCATATTTAAATCCAGGACTTTGGCTGGATTTGGCTGGGATCTTTCTGTCATCCTAGGAGCATGATGTATACATCTTTGGACTTGCTGTTCCCTTCTTGCTTTCCTCCATTCTTTCCAGTGTTGAATAATTTTTGAACATTCAAACTAAATGCTGAGTTTGAAATTCAAACATATTCAAGTTTTAACAGATTTGATTTGAGTTCATATCAAACTGGACCAGAAAAAAATCTGTTCATACACATCTCTAAGGTGTGATTGGTCCCTATAATCACAACAGCATAATAATAAACAATAAAACAATATTCTTTACACAGTCATATACATAAGGGAGAACAATAAGATGTACACCATCAAAATATTGAGAACTGATTTTTTCACAATGTAGCATGCGTATGCCATTGGAGTTACCTGGTGCCCTTTTTGCACTTGCTTGTTAATTTGGACCAAGGAGCTGTTAAGAATACATCGTCTGCACAGCAATCCAGATCAAGGTGCTGCTAAAAACATATTGCCTATGCGGGAGTAGAGAACATCCAGATCAGAAATGTGGTCTATGTCCAAGCTAGCACTCTTTAGCACATATTTGCATTCCTGAAGTCCACTCCTCTCTCTGTGGTTGATCTGGATCCAGCCAAACTAGATCTAGCTAATACAGATCTAGCTAATGTGGATCTAGTTAATAGAGATTAACTGAGACAAGTGCAGAAAGGACCTGTCACAAAAGCAACATAGCATGAAGGCTCTGAACTGAACAAAGTGTGCATGGTACTTTTTCCACCTGACATAATCATTGGATTTGCTTTCATGTTACTTTCTGTGAAAATGAATTAAAGGAAGGGTGTCTGTTATCAGCACTTAAATATTTTGTTGGTCATCATGACAATAATACCTTCACTAAGGGAACAGTACCTCAAAATTCAGTCCATCATATATTTAACATCCGATTTATTTCATTCAACCTGCAACCAGGGATATGCGCAAATATGTGTAACATTTGAAGTTCATATGAATTCAGCTGAATTCAGACATCCAGATTCAAGTTGACTGTTGGCACATTTGAATTAGAACAGAATGTTTTGATACATTCATATAAAGCTTCATTATGGATTCATATGGGATTTGTATCTAACATTCGTACTGAATTTGAATGAAACACTGAATTCAAATCCAACCACATTTAAGGGATTTATTCAAATGAATATGAATTTTCTTTCATTCAATTCAATATGACATGAATACAAAAATAAAAAATAAATAAAAATCCTGCACATCCTTACCTGCAACCTTAACTGTTGGAACAACTTTTCTTCTCCTTAATTCACCGGCACCATTTCATTTCCTCCCAGCATGGTATGAGTCTCACTCAGTTGATAGGCTCCAGGATCGATTAATTATTACTATGGGAAATAGGAGTCCTAATATAATTAAAGTGAAACAGCTGCTTGACATCCATGTATTTACCCGCAGAAGAACACCTGTCACTTCTACCTCCTTTATTTTGTTTTCAAGTTATCAACTGTCTTGTTTTTATGGTTTTACCATCAGATTAATTCTCATAAGACTGCATCTGAGTGCCATGAGAAGATCTATCTGAAAGCAGACAAGCAAGCAAAGTGAAGAGTTATAGCTCATTTCACTCAATAGGGAACCGCAAAATAAACAATCATAGATCAGTCAACTGGCTAGACTGGCTCTTAGAATGATCAGGCCCAGATTCATACTCTCTAGTAGTAGAATATAGCAATATATTTTAAGTCCCATACATGGTATTTCTTTCAATAAGGAGCACAGAGAAAGATGCATTTGTTGGATATAAATGGAGAATCTTTAATCTTTCATTACCTCTGTACCTCTTGTATTTCCAAGACATGATTACTGGCTGGGTATGCAAAAGAGGTGGGAAGTTGTTGAAGACTTTAAACCACATCTGGCGATAGCACCTCATACAGCAGCCGTTTAGATGTCACTGGGCTACTATTTCCCATGTTCCACGGCTTTAAAGATGTCCCAGAGCTTTTCCAGCCATCACTTAGCTGAATAGCATAAACCTCTGTTTTATGGAGTGGAAGCTATGCCTGGCGGTGACATAAGTTGCACCCATTATGTTCAATGATACAAAGGTGTCCTCAGAGGAGTCCTGAGAGGACACTTTCTCAGATCATTGGATACGTGGAAGGAAGTGTGTGCTGGAAACATGCTGTGGGCTGTTTCTGCATCTTCTACATGTCTATCTAGACTGCTCCAGACATCACTTACTATTTATTTAAGAAATTTATTTAAGAAATTTATATCCCGCCCTTCATCAAATGGTCCCAGGGCGGGTTACAATAAGAATAAAAGATATCAAATATTAAAACATAATTAAAAATATGTCATGGAGAACATGAAGTCCTGAGCTGGCCTACAAGAGTTGTCCTCAAGATGGAGATTGAAACTCCCCAGGACCACCGTATTGGGGGCCTCCAACACCACCTCAGAGACAGCCTCTACCAGCTCAGACAGGGAAGCCGTTGGGCAGCAGGGTGAGCGGTACACCAATAGTAACCCTGCTCTGTCTCTCTGGCCCAGCACCAAGGACAATCCTTCAACCCCAGTCACAGAGTGGAAAGTGCATCTGGTGAAGGAGATACTTTGTGGACTATGGCAAATCCCCTTCCCACCCACCCTCCCCACTAGCCTAGGCTGGTGCTGCATGAGGTAACCTCCCAGTTCACCCATCCAGGTCTCTGTAATGCACACCAGGCAAGCCCTTTCATCCATAATCAACTCATGGATAATAGCTGGCTTGTTTGGACTGACCTGGCATTTACCAACAACACTGCCAAGCTAGTAAAAAGGTTGACAAGCATCCCTGTATACTGATGGTTGGGAGGGAGAGTAGCCTGAATGTATCTAACATTCCTTCCCTGAACCCTTCTCCTCTGCCTCCCATCACCATATCTCCCCCTGCCAGTTACCACTGAGATGGGACCCCTTCCCTCTCCTCTCTCACCCAAGCACATAGCTTCCTCTAATTAATAGACCCCCTCTGGCAGAGTGTCCTAGGCACTGCTCAGGTAACCAGCACTGGGACAACAGGAGGACTGGAGATGCTCCTGGCTTTCACCCAGGAGGCAGATGTAAACCTCTCCCACAGATCAGTGGTCCTGTCTCTCACAGTACATCCCTCTCCGCACCACCTGCCTGTGACCCAGTGCTGGAAGCAAAAAGCAGAGCCAGCCAGGAAGGTCTAATGGACAAATCCTAAAAAGCTGTCCTGCCTAAAAACAAAAAAAACAATTAAACAAATTACAAGTTAAAATTTTTAAAAGCCTTTAAAAACCCACCTTCCCCCACAGCCCCCAAACAGGCAGTGCCCTTAGGCTGCTGCCTTGGTGGCCTCCACTGTCTGAAGCAGCTCCCTTGCTCGACAGTAGTCCAGGTGTGGCAGAGCTGGGGCCTGATCCAGCTTCAGCTCCAGGCAGGTGCTGCGGTGGTGTAGTGTAGTAATCACAAAGGTTTGCATGGGTTTTCTCCTGGCTTCAGCCTTCCATTTATCAAGCCTCAGAGTAAAAAGAATATTCCTGCTCCCATAGCTTGCAGTACACACCCGGCACCAGCAGGGTGCTGGACTCTTAGCCTTGGGGCATAATGGCTCCCCAGCCGCATGGCATCCGTCTTCTCTTCCTGGTTGAGGATCCTCCCTGCCTCCCTCTACAGGATATGACATCAGAAGGACTTCTGCCCTGCTCAGCTGACACAACTCCACCTATCACCTCCTGGGATTTTCTCCTGAGGTCACTTCCTTCCCCGCCCCTCTGTGGCGGGTTATTTAAAGCCCTGCACAGAAATAAACTCTCTCTCTTCCAGCTGATCTCTGCGTCATGCCTCTTCTCTCCCCCTCCCCCATTTTCTAGCTCGCAGGGTTAGGCCAGACAAATGGGCCTGATCCCTGGTTACCTGGGCCAGTCAGGTAACTGGAATACTTTTGTAACATCTGGCATTCAGGAGCTGCAGCAATCCGCAGTTGCTCCCCATTCCCCGGAGCCCTCGCATTTCGTGCCGTAAGCCAGATACGCCACAGTGTAGATGTTCTCCAGCAGCAGGAAAGAAGTTCGGGATGCAAGAGCAGCTTAGCCTCGGTGGCCTCCACTATCTCAAGTAGCTGCCTGGCCTGACCCCACCCAGCGGTCCAGGTGTGGTAGAACCCATTTGTTCTACTATATTTAGATATCCCAGAACAGAGTGTGGATATTCCAAAATATCCAAATATAGTGAAATAAATAACTTGACATATGGGGCCTTTTTACACATATCTCTCTTAATCCAGATTAAGAAGATCAGGATCTTTGGTATCCGGACCTTGTGGGATCTGGGCCAAGTAGTTCCGCATCATGGTGAGGACCCCACGTGTCCGCATGGGCCATCTAGCACCCAATGGCAATGGGTGCTAAACAGAGCTGCCATGCAGACATCATAGCACCCATTCCGAGGCTCCAATTAGGCCCAAGCAGGAAGGTCCACCAGTGGTGCAGTACAATTGGCCCGTTTAGCTGTCAATCATGGGTCACTTCAAGTTACAGTGGGTGTGGTGGAAAACACAGCTTTGTAGCTGCCTACGAAACCATTATGTAGTGTGTGTTGAGGGGTAGAGTTGGAGCCACCCTGCTGCAAATGACAGCCTCTACCCCCCCCCCCCATAACACTGCCCCAGCATATGTGTGGATTTGCGGCCCCTGATCTGGTCTTCACAGAGGAAGACCGGATTGAAGACACTATTAAAGCAGTCTTGAGTTAATCTGGATTTAAGAGCCCGAAGACCCCATTAAATCTGGATTTTGACGGCACTCATGGGGACAACGAGTTCTGAAAGGGGTCCTAATGGGGTCCTTAATGGGTCGGGTGTGCGGAAGGTACATAACTGATCAGTCTGAATTGCATTCCTATCAGGTTCCTAATGGGGTCTTTGTTGCATGTGCAAAAAGGGCCATGAGCCGTGTTTATGCATTGCTAAATCAGCTTTTTAAAAATTTCAACCTAAAGGAGAAATTTCAATTAGTTCCTCTAGCAAGCTGCATCCTCGCCCAACTGTTCCTTCAGAGTTTTCCCCCCTCATGATATTAAATCCTAAATCAGCAGCTGCTGTTTAGATCAGGTGCCAACGAGAAGTGTATGTCATTTTCCCTTCCAGCACTTCAGTTCTATAATTATAAAATTTACCACTGAGAAGCAAGGAATGAATTAGGAATATGATTTTCCTGATTTCTCACAAAGGATTGTCTCAGAGCTAGAAGAAGAGGGAAAAGTTTTACCTTCAAGAGATGACAGAGAACAGCCCAGGAGTAACCTGTTTTTAGGAGCTGTTGATTTAATACCAGAGCAAAGAGAAAGGTGATAGATAGACCATATTACAAGTACAGGATTAAGACATTTTAATAGTGTTGACCTGAATAAAACACACTTGTTCTAATCTAATAAAGACCATGGAAAGTAGCCATGTGTAACTTATTAAGACATTCTGCATCTGAATCTTTTGGATGTTCATGTAACATCAGGAAAGCAAGAGGAATTCTGAGTTTCTCTTGACATTTCTAGTTAGTGAACTGAACTTGTGACAGAAGGCACTTTGCTGCAGGGAAGCAGTCAGAAACCTCCGATCGTAAGTCACGCTGTCTCTGGAAAAAATGTTAAAGGTTAAAGAAGAGAACAAAGAAGGTACTCAGTTCTCTTGGTGTCACTTTATTTTGTGTTGGTTTTATTAAGAAGGGACAAACTCCTCGCCTTCAAGATGCAAGCGATCACCCAAACTTCACACCTGAAGGGACCCAAGACCATCAAAAATGGATATGGGGAAACAGCTGTTAGGAGACATCCTGCTACGTCAGTGATGGCGAACCTTTTGAGCTCGGTGTGTCAAAATTCACAAGAAAACCTAGCTTAACTCGGGTGCTGTGTCACTTCTAGAAATATCCATAATTTTGTGATATTTGTGGCTCTAGTAAAAAAGTTATATTTTTGATATATGTATTTTATTAAAAGCAAAAACAAATAATTCCTTACATTAGTGACTTTTGTTGCTAAATTTTCAGTTGAAAGTTGGTATTTTGTACACTTCAAGAACAAGCAAGCACTACATGCCCAGGTGCCAGGGCGACCATGTGTGTCACCCAAAAGGGCTTGGTGTGTCACTTGTGACACGTGTGTCATAGGTTGGCCATCACCGTGCTACGTGATTTTGGGGCCTGTAGAGGTCCCTTTCCCAACACCTCTGTTTCTATTTCACTTGCTGCCATCAGTTGCAATAACAATTCATTTATGTCAAGGTTTTTTTTATGTAAAATGGTAGCGTGTAGTTTGTACTACAATAAGGATTAAATGTCAGAGCTTCCCTTTAAAAGAATCTCTTCCCTCGCTCTCCCTTAAGGCTGAATATTATAGTATCCAGCTGCCTCTGAGCTGCTTGTCTCAGCCCCTCCCCTGGGAATCACAGTCTGTTCTCTCAGCCCTCCTTAAATACTCACCTAGCATGCCAGCTCCAACCTGATTGGCTGCTCCTTCACCAGGGTTCTATTCCCCCCTCCCTCCTGGAGATCTAGAATAGCCCCTCCCTCATCTGACTTACCGTTTCTAAATAATACAGTTTGACAACACTTTTAACAGGATAGACAACCCGTTCTCACAACACTTTGTATTTTTACATTTAAAACTTACTTTCGGGGTTAGGGCATCCTCGCGGGCATCACAGGGGGAAATAGCTCACCAGGACATCTTTTGTGTTAAGATCTTTTTATGTAATGGCTTTAAAAACAAAAGAACAGTTCCTTGGTGCCCAGGAACAGAATAGAAAGATAAAATGGCCTTTAATCATCAATATTAAAAAGAGTCACAAATGAAGCAGAGTGCTACCAATAAGCAAATAAGATTCCCAGTGGGGCAGCAGTTCAGCTGCAATCTGGAGATATATGGAATGAAGAGGAGAAAAGCCTATCCTAAGACCTTGGGTTTTTTTCCACTGAGCTCCTTTAATCCAGATCTAAGAAGATCTGGATCTAAGGACTGGGTACTTCCCTTAATCCGGATCTAGTAGATCTGGATTAAGGGAAGTACCCAATGTGTTTCCACGGGTGGTCAAGCACCCAATAGCAATGGGTCCTAGACTACTTGCTGTGGAAATGCCGGAGCACCCATGTGCAAATCCGGATCTACCCACAAAGGGTCCGCCTGTCACCCCAGGTGTTTTGGGGGACAGGGTGTGCAATCTCCATAGATGCTCCGGAAAATCTTCGAAGATCCTCCGGAGCCTTTGACAGCAGCATTGCTCCCGCAAGGGGTTCTCTTTGGAGCCTGTGCTAAACTCCGAAGGCAACTTTGGAGAGATTTCAGAGGGACTTCGAAGTTCTGAGTTTAGGGCACCCCCCCCCCATGGGTGCTCCCCCCCCCCCGAGCCTCGTCTAGACCCCATTGCCCAATTTTAGTGGAAACAGGCTCGCTATAATCCGGATTTGATGGCTGAAGATCCCATTGTAGACCCCTTTAATGGGGTCTACAGGAAATCTGGATTATATGTCCTGAAGGACCCATATGATCCAGATCTCCCTCGCTGTGGTTGAAACAAATGTGGTTCCAATGGGTTTTGTAGTGGAAATGGGGTCATCCTGGTCTGGGCCTAATGGGTCCTTAATGGGTCCTTCAATGGGTCTTTAGTGCTAGTGGAAAAACACCACTATGTTGTACTGGTTCTCACCCATGAGTCCTGGCAGAAGAGACTGGTACAGGATCGTGAGGCAGTTGGCTTTTTCTCTCTCTGAAGAAATGGCAGGCAGATGCTGCCTTGTTCATTGGGTAGGAATAACAATAAACCAGCGGCCAAAGGCAGGCCCAGTCACTTCAGCTCTTGATCTCCAGATTGTGTCATTCAGCAAGCAGGACAGATTTCAGCTCGTGATTCAGTATGGATGATTGGATGGACTCCCTGGACAAGACCATGCCTTTTTGAGTCCAGATGACTCCTTTTATTCCCACAGAAAGTAGGGGCAGACCATCAGGTCAGAAGCAGGAGATTCAAATCTGGGCAGAAGCAGAGCCAAACTTCTAAAGCACCCCAATGGCTGCCTGGTCACTCGATGGCTCATCAAGTACCCAGGATCGATATCTGTCTCCCACTGTGCATCTCAAACACAGGGCTGAGCCTTCACAAATGAGGATGCTTAGGGGTTGACGGCTTCCCATCCAGATATACAAATCTGCATAAGTAAACCAATGGAGTGGTCCTTTTGTCTGTTTTAGGAGGAAATTCCAAGTCCTCCTGCAAGCACATTTCTCTGAAAGGCTTTATTTTCTACTCACAGCTCTTTGCATGCAGCTTTTTCAAGCCTAGCTTGAAATTATTCAATATTGCTTTTGCCATAAAGCTATAAGGTAGTCTCTGCTTATCTCAAAGAGGAGAAGGTTTTGGGGTCATAGGCTTATACAGCAAGTGCCTTCTTTTAACAAAACAGGCACTTCCAACAGGTAAATGGAGATACAACCTCAATTTTTATTAGGGTTTATTGTTATTCCTACCCAATGAACATATGCCTTGAAAGATCTGTCACAGGTAACAAATGTCAGGGGGTAATGGGGTGTCAGGTTCCCCCGTTGGTAATAAATCTTCGCAGAGTTGCACGTCCATGCTGGAAAATACAAGTCTCTGTCTCTTACTTCTGGCTGTCAGCTTTTCGTCGCTGTCCAATATTTCAGGAGGTTCGCCCCCCTTGCTGTGCCCACAGAGTAAGCAAACAGACTGAGACAGATGTCTCCGTAGAGGCTTTGTTTATTTGTAGCAGTTACATCTTAGCAGTTGCATGTCTCTCCCTCTCCAGCAATCAACAACACACAGCCGTGTGTGATCACTTTTATACACTTCCTTTATCACAAGAAGGTGACTCACATCCTTTGTATTACACAAGGTGTTGCAATCCTTACTTCATTCAGCCTTCAGCAGTCTGGTGATAGTCTGGTGATTCTTGTGACACTTAGTTACCTTTCTGCACACATCTCTACATTTTCTTTATATGGGCTTTCCAGCCTAACAACAAAGCTATACACCAATGAAACTTGAATCCATCCCAACCATGGGAAACTGGGTGAAAGCTCTTGAAGGTAGAGCCAGAACCCCAAAGGCATGGAGTGACAATTCCCAGGCTCTGGAATTTCTGGCCTGGCTGTCAAAAAGGGTTTGCTGTAACATAGTGTATCGTGGCCCAATACACTGGCTATATGCCAATGGTAGATCCCAGCGTGGAGGTCTACAGCTGCAACAGGCTATGGTGCAATTCTAGGTGATCTAGCCTGGTCCATGCTTGTCCAATGTGGATAAACATGATTGGGGGTGGGGAGCTCTGCTATCTCTTATTAATGTGCAAATGAAAAAGGCCTAGACTGCACCCTGATCCAGCCTACTGCCCAATATAAGAAAGGCAAATATAAGCCATATTGCCAGTCTCTCCTTCAAACTCCGATGCTATCTGCTTTCTTTTATGTTGCTTCACAGGATAGATTTGAGTCTTTTTGATCTGACTGAAGAGAAGGAAGACTTCCATGTGATTTCCCATCTTTTTTTCCAAATTAAGCTATGCTTTGCATGACAAATGCTCTTCTCTCCTGACTTCTTGTCCTTTCTGACTTTTTCTACTAGTTGAAAGATCCTAAATCTCAATTTTCCCCAATCCACATCCCATGAAATCCCCAAAGCATTAATTAGCTGTTTATGTTTTTCTCAGCTGAATAATAAAAGAGATGCAGGTTGCCATGCCAATTAGGTTGTTGACTCCAGAGCAAGTCTCTTCTGCTATTAAAGTGATACGCCCAGGGGATCTAAATCTAACCCCAGTTGCTACTGCTGTCTGATTCCTCTGTCAAGTGTCTCGAAATAACAGTCACTTTCTTCATTGTCTTATTTTGGGTTCTTATCCCCAATGATCTCAAGATCTGCTGGCTGAAAAAGAACGAGTGGCTTCATGGTCTGGCATACTAACCCTAGCACCTTTTTTGGGTGCTCTGATATAGTCCACGCTCCCATCCTGGGCTAGGAGAAGGAAGAGCCTTCCATAATCCACATTAGTGTGTGGATGTGAGTCCTCCAGCCCTTATTTATTTATTTATTTATTTATTTATTTATTTATTTATTTATTTATTTATTTATTTATTTCCTGCCCTATACCCAAAGGTCTCAGGGCGGGTAACAACCTTTAAAACAATAAATTACAACCAATATAAAAAACAATAATATACATAAAACCCTTAAAAGATCCAACATATTTAAAGAGTATACTCAATATTAAAATAACAGTACATTTATTTTACTGATGTCCCATGCAGAAAGGCCCTGTATCTCCACTTAGCTTTGCAGGCATTCATTAACATGTCTTCTGCCCTTTCATGCCCACTTCTGGTGGCAGTTGGTCCTTCACAGAGATTGCAGTGCCCCATTCCTAGGCTGATCAGTGACAGAGGCCATTTTCAGAGGGAACAATTTTCCAGTTTCACCAAGGTGCATCCACCTCTGCTGAAAATGTCGCTTCCGTACTAAAAAATGGAGAAGCGAAGATGCCATTTTCAGGAGCAATCAGAGCGCCCCCACCCCCATGCAGGGCACCCAGTAAGCAGCCACATCCATGATAAAGTGCTGACCTCCCAAAATGTCTTTGTATCTTTACATTTTTGAAATACAGTGGAAAACTGCAAATGCTGGCAAAATGTTTTATTTTTTAGTACCTTCCAAGCAGTGTTCTTGACTAGCTTTCCTATTTCCTAGTGAGGTATACAGTAGGATAGATAGGTAGGCAAAGTTCTCTTCCTGTTCAGCCCATGGATCAGGATTAAGGGCCTCAGTTCTGTGCACCTGAACCGAATCCTATTGCCAAAAAAGTTAACCCTGGTTTGGGGAAGCAGAAGGAATTTTTGCTGTCCAAATTCACAAATGAGTCACACTGGAGTTTTCAGGCAATAACTGAATGGAACTGCATTGGTTCTTCATACTTACTCTTTCTAATACGACAATTGCAGCACATCTTGTTATGTCTCACTAAGGTATAGTATTTACACATTCATAACAAGGATTGGATAAACTTTGTGCAACTATCATGCAACTGTAGGTGTGTGTGTGTTGTCTGTGCATGTGTGTATGTGTGCACACACCAGAGAATGTATACTTCAAAGAAGAAGAAAAATTGGCTTTTTTACCCCACTTTCCTCATCCTTTAAGGGTACTAAAAGCGGCTGACAAAGCTTTTCTATTCTTCTCCCCACAACAGAACATCCTGTGAGGTAGGTGGGGCTGTGAGAGCTCAGAAGAGAGCTGTGATTAGCCCAAGGTACCACAGTTGTCTTCATGAGGGAGCACGGACTCGAACTGGGAGACTACCAGATAAGAACCTGACATTCTAATCACAAAATCCTCATATGCACTGAGGAAAGAAGGCCCCACAGCAACCTGGCAACTATAGCTAAGAACTGATGACGAGAGGATGTACCTTGCTTTGAGTGTTCTTGCAAGGGTCTCTCATATTCCACAGACATGAGGCCTGATTAATGTGTGTGTGGCTGCGTTCTCATTCAGGATTTAAAGAGCTCTGAAATTGTTTTCAGAGCTGGGCGTTCCCAAAGGTTCAAAGGAATTTGCCGTTTCTGAGGATTAAAGGCCCCGAAACATAGATTATCTCTATTTGAATCAAAAGGGGTCTCGCTGCTGGATTTAGAAATAATCCTTGTTATTTAGCAGTGGGAACAGCAAGTATTTTGAGGGGGGAGGGAACCATGCTTTAGGGGTGTTATCTTCGGTTTCCCCTGATCAAATAATACCCCGCCATTTCCTTCCCTTTTCTCTCTTGCCATTATGTGCTAAGGCAAGGGTGAGCAGAGCCCACAGCAGCTTACAATGTAATGAGAGATCAGACATTACAATGTCACGAGATATCAGACCATTGTGGGGAAAGACAGAGATCAGAAAGGCTTTGCTTTGGATGTCTGCCATTTTGCACTGATCTCCTGAGCCGATGCAGTACAAAGCGGGGGGATCTTAAACACCTGCCTAATTCATCCCTCTTCCCTCCCTTCCCCTTCACGATCTCCAATCCCTCCTTTCCCCACCTGGTTTTTCCCTCCCCCCTGCCATTTTGCTGCTTTGATGTACCAATTGAGCACAAAACAAAGGGGAAGTGATTTTAATCTTCTAGTGCTGTGCTATGGTGTGGGGAAAACTGATGCCATGATGATCCAAATCAGCGGCAGGCTTATATAGGGGTTGGGGTTGGACTGCCCACCCCAAAGAAGTCAGGGTATGACAAAAAAGAGAGAGGGGGGGTCTCTCCTGCATGTCCACATAATAAGCTACCAGTGGGAACGCAAAAAAACCCAGCTCTCTGCTGATTTAGAAAGCTCAGATTAAAACCCAGAGTAAATTGTCCAGTGGGAACTCAGCCTGTGTGTATTTATTGCAAGCAATCTTTTTAAGTACAATACATTTTTTCCCTATCACTTTAACTGATTTATAGGTATTTGGGTAAATTTGCCCTAAAATGTCTTTTAGCAGGGAAAATTTATTACAGACTTGCATTGCAACGTGTAGAAACAGGCAGCTTTCTGAGGATATTCGCCTTTTTGGTTTTCGTATTAGTATTTTAAAAACCCAACATCTAGCATAGTCTCCAGACATATTAAAAATGCCAGCAAAGAGCACTATCAAAGGCAGCTCAGGAGTTCCTCTGTTGCCAGAGCACTGGGTTCCTGGGTTTCAGCCTCTGCTACTGTCCCAAGCTTGAACTTGCAGGAGTTCTCTCTGCATGCAGATGCAACAATAGAAAAGGGGCTGGTCACGTTTAGCTCCCAGAAGTAGAGCTTCTCACATAAACACCCAAAAGAAATTCCTCCCACTACGCACTGCTCATGCGAATATATTTAGCAATGAAAGAATTTTCATTCATTCCATTCCATAAAGTGGTGCAACACACTCTTCTGCACTAGCTGGCATTCCTTGTCAGCAGGTGCGCTAAGGGCATTCCTTCTGCATGTTAGTATGGAAGATGGGGAGGCCCAGCTAACTGCTGGTGGACTTCATCCAGGCAGGATGGAGCGTGACCCAGATCAAGGAGCCCATGGTCCAGATCCTGATACAATAGTAGACATCAGTATCAAGATGTATCAGCTTGGTCTAGTCTGCTAATGTCTACTAATGTTCAGCTTGGCCAAGTCTGGAACATGGATATGTGAAGAAGTTATATAAGAACATAAGAGAGGCCCTGCTGGATCAAGCCACAGCCCATCTAGTCCAGCATCCTGTCACACACAGTGGCCCGCCAAATGCTCATGGGCATCTCAAACAAAGATAAGGACAAACCTTTTCCTGCTTTTGAATCTCAGCAAATGGCATTAGAAGCATCCTGCTTCCGCCCCCCGCCCTCCAGCCTGAAAGATGTACCTAGACATTCATTCTAGTATCCATTGATACATCTGTCATCCATAAATTTGTCTAACCCTACCCTGAAGCAATCCAGACTGGTAGCTGTCACGACCTCTCTGGCAGCACATTCCATAAAGTGATGACCCTCTGGGTGAAGAAATGCTTCCCCTTGTTGGATCCGACTCTCCTACCCATCAGCCTCATATATGCCCCCTGGTTCTAGTGTTGTGCGATAGAGAAAAGAAATGTTCTCTATCCACCTTTTCTATACCATGCATAATTTTATATACTTCAATCAGGTCCCCTCTTAAACGCTGTCTCTCCAGACTGAAGAGGCCTAGACGTTGCAGCCTGGTTTCATAAGGGAGGTGTTCCAGACCCTTAATCATTCTGGTTGCCCTTTTCTGCACCTTCTCTAGTTCCACAATATCCTTTTTAAGGTGTGGTGACCAGAATTGTACACAATATTCCAAATGTGGCCTCACCATAGATTTATAAAGGGCAAAATGACACTTGCTGACTTATTTTCTATTTCCTTCCTAATTATTCCCAGCACTGAATTTGCTTTTTTTGCTGCTGCTGCACACTGGGTTGACACCCCGAGATCCCTTTCCTGGTGTGTTGCAGAAAGCTCAGACCCCATCAGTTTATAAACATAATTTGGATTCTTGGCCCTGATGTGCATTACTTTGCACTTGTTAAGATTAAAGTACATTTGCCTCTTGGTTGCCCACTCACCCAATACTAAGAGATCTCTTTGGAGCTCTTGGCAATCTCTTTCAGTTTTTACTACCCTAAATAATTTAGTATCATCAGCAAACTTTGCTATTTTACTATGTACCCCTTCTTCTAGATCCTTGATGAATAAATTAAAAAGCATTGGTCCCTATACTGAGCCTTGAGGGACCCCACTTTTTACCTCTTTCTACCTTGAGAATTTGCCATTTATTACTACTCTCTGCTTCCTGCCCTTAAGCCAGTCACAAATCCAGGACCGAACCTGTCCTGTTATTCCGCAGCTGATGAGTTTACTCAGTAGCTTTTGATGTGGAACTTTGTCAAAAGCCTTCTGAAAGTCCAGATAGACAATGTCTACTGGTTCACCTTTATCCACGTGTTTATTGACACTCTCAAAGAATTCCAACAAGTTTGTGAGGCATGATTTACCTTTGCAGAAGCCATGCTGGCTTTTGTTCAGCAATGCTTTCTCCATGTTCTGTTTACAGAAGAATCCATTTCATCAGCACACCTTATTAGGCTCCCAAAACCTTCATTCCTGGCTTTTGGACCTCATGCAGACCAGACCAGAAGCTTGTCAGGGTGAGTGGAAGATGCTGTCACCATGCAGATGGCCTTGTTTCCATAAGAGCAAATTGTTCCCCCCTTGGAACAGATGTCTTGTTCCAGATTCACTATTCTAGTAACTGAAGAAAGGCCCAAGATACTTTAAAAACATCAATGCTAAAAGTATAGGTCAGAATGGTTTGAGTACCTAACAGTACAGTATAGTCATAACAATCTTTAGCCAAAAATGCATTTCATCTGCAGCAAAATCTCTGTGATAGGGAGACAATAAATGCAAATGCATTCCTCACTACAGCCTCCAAACAGGCCTATGTAAAAGCAGCCAGAAAACTGGAGAATCACATTGCAGCTGTGCTACATCTCCAGCTGTTCCCCAAAGACAAGTTCAACCAATACAGCCCTTTTGCAAGCTTCTAAAAATTGAGGTATTTCTCCAGCATGTGAACCATCATCAAGACCTGAGCTTAAATCTGCTCACTTGTGCTGCTTTTCCTCCACAGCAGTGGCCAGTAAAGTACAACTTGGGGTCATGGTCTGAGGCTCATCTCTGGCTCTGCTCTCCAGTATTTAATCACTAACTTGCTAATCCAGACCAAGGAGCTGGCCTATTTGCACTAGGGTGTCTAGTGCATGTTCAGCCTCCAAGCATGCCTGCCCTCACCAGAAGTTCACTAATTGTTGATTAGGTGTTGAGCACAAACCCATGCTCCACACATTAGGCAGCCTTAACCAGCCTTAAGCTTCTGGGCAATGACCATTTGTCTTCTTCCAATGCTTTGGGGTTGGTTGAGGTGCAGTGCAAGCACACTGGCAACTTGGACAATCACAGATGTGACCGCGCATGCACAGAGCATCCGTGTTGTCAAGGCAATGGCGCTGATGCACATGCAGTCATGGAGGGCACCACAGCCCATTTTCCATTTCCATTTTTATTTCCAACAAGAAAATTTTGCCCAAGGTGGTTTACAACAAACAGGAAAAAATACAATACAAATGCAATTATTACATCAGAAAAATACAGCAAGTAGAGAAATCAATTTCAATAACTAAAACATCAAATATATATCATAAGCAATGTACAAAATTCTAATAATAAGCTTTGTAATCTAGAAAACTACAATACACGATATCAAATAAGGAAATAAAGGAGGACCAGGCCCCAGATCAAATAAGGTAAGTATTCGATCGTGGACGGAACAGGTAACATTAGATGAAATCTACTCTATCAGAGCGATTCATAAACCTCCTCCCTCACTTGGAAGTGAAATTCATTATTTAGGTCCTTTCCCCACATTTAATTAACTGTTATTATTTTTAGCCACCTGAGTTCTATACAAGTAGGGCCAAGTAACAAAGGAAAGGAAGAATCCCCCAGAAGGGCAAAGAACTTGGCTTCTGCCTGGAACACTGAGCTAGCTACCAAGATTCCATCCAAAAAGAACAGAAGCGCCCATGGTCATATCTTCACAAAAGCTTAATCTTCATTTCCAAGGCACACAGCTACCAAGCAAGATCCACAGACATTGTAACATGCACCCACAACTTTTAAGGTCCTCTTTAATCAAAACAGGGATGAATATATTCAGATAAACTAAATTACCTGCATAATGATTGCTTTGGTTTTGTCCCCAGATTTGTCTTTACATCCTAGGGTACTGAAGGAATTAGCAGAGGTAATTGCTGAACCACTTGC
Organism: Aspidoscelis tigris stejnegeri; assembly: GCA_023333525.1. Lineage (NCBI taxonomy): Eukaryota > Metazoa > Chordata > Lepidosauria > Squamata > Teiidae > Aspidoscelis > Aspidoscelis tigris. Next base: position 17,462,761 of record JALMGA010000015.1, read on the forward strand.
TGTAATCTTTGAGAGGTCATGGAGAACAGGAGAAGTCCCAGACGATTGGAGAAGGGCAAACGTTGTTCCTATCTTCAAAAAAGGGAAGAAGGTAGACCCAGGGAACTACAGGCCTGTTAGCCTGACTTCAATACCAGGAAAGATTCTCAAACAAATTATTAAACAACACATATGTCAGCATTTGGATAGGAATTCAATAATTAACAGTAGTCAACATGGGTTTGTATCAAACAAGTCGTGTCAGACTAACTTGATTTCATTTTATGACAAAATCACTGAATGGGTTGATCAAGGAAATGCAGTAGACATAGTATTTCTTGATTTCAGCAAAGCATTTGACAAAGTATCTCATGCGATCCTCATTGAAAAATTGATCAAATATGGGTTTGACAAGGCAACTATAAGGTGGGTTCAAAACTGGCTTAGTAATCGTACTCAAAGAGTGGCTTTAAATGGCTGCACATCCAAATGGAAGGAAGTGTCAAGTGGAGTACCACAAGGTTCTGTCCTGGGCCCAGTTATGTTTAATGTTTTTATAAACGATCTGGACGAGGGAGTTGAAGGGAAACTGATCAAATTTGCTGATGACACAAAGCTAGGGGGGATTGCAAACACCAGAGAAGAGAGAGAGAGGATTCAAAAAGATTTAGAGAAACTCGAACAATGGGCCGCAACTAATAAAATGGTATTTAACAAAGAAAAATGCAAGGTTCTGCACCTGGGCAAGAAAAATGAAAAAAGCACATATACAATGGGAGGAATTCGGCTGAGCAGCAGCACATGTGAAAAAGACTTGGGTGTCCTGGTAGATCATCAACTGAACATGAGTCAACAGTGCGAGGCAGCTGCAAAAAAGGCAAACGCAATCCTGGGGTGTATTAGGAGAAGCATAGAGTCCAGATCACGTGAAGTTATTATCCCCCTCTACTCTACCTTGGTCAGACCTCATCTGGAGTACTCTGTCCAGTTCTGGTCACCCCAGTTTAAAAAAGACGCTGACAAGCTGGAGCAGGTTCAAAGGAGAGCTACCAAGATGGTGAACGGTCTGCAAACCATGTCCTATGAGGAACGGCTTAAGGAACTAGGAATGTTTAGTCTAACAAAAAGAAGACTGAGAGGAGACATGATAGCTGTCTACAAATACCTCAAGGGTTGTCACAAGGCAGAGGGATCAGCCCTGTTCTCACTCTCTCAAGGAAGGACTAGAAACAATGGGGTGAAACTGCAGGGGAAAAGATTTAGTTTAGATGTTAGGAAAAAATTTCTAACAGTAAGAGTGATCAACCAGTGGAACAGGCTGCCATGGGAGGTGGTTGGTTCCCCTTCGATGGAGGTCTTCAAGCAGAGACTGGACAGCCATCTGTCTGAGATGGTTTAGGAGATCCTGCCTTGAGCAGGGGGTTGGACTCGATGACTCAGGAGGTCCCCTCCAACTCTACCATTCTATGATTCTATGATTCTTCATGCCACACCTGTAAGTTGCTGCTACTAAAATTGCTCCCCCTTCAATCTTCAGCCTTTCAGAGTATTAAGTCCTATATGGGGGGAGGACCCTAATCCTCAGGAAAAAAGACCCAGGGGCATTTCTGTTTAAGATTTAGGGAGAGCTGCAAGATGGCGTTGAATGAAACATCCTGATAATCTCTAAAACTGAGACTTTTAAAAGTTCAAAAACTGTCCAGGGGATGCCTTATGCTGCAAAGTAATCTTAAGACTTCTGCAAAAGGGGGTGAAAACTTATCTACAGCAATTTATCAACAGTAATTTGAGGTTTATTCCCTCAGAAGACTCGGCGTCTGCTCGGGTCTCTGCCTTCTCCCACACTCATTTGCAGATAAGGCAAAAGATTCCTTTTGGGCAGCCCAACTTTCTTTATTTACAAGGATATGTGGAGCCCAATAGATTTTATATTTTTATACTTTTATATATTTATAATTTTAAATCTGTTTTTAACATTTAAGATTTAAAGAGCTTTGAATTCACTCAGAGCTGAGCATTCCCAAAGAATCAGAGGAATCAGCACTTTCTGAGGAATAAAGCTCCTGGAATGTGGATTATCTGTATTTGAATAAAAGGGGGGGGGGTCTTGCTCCTGGATTTAGAAACAATCCTTGCTATTTAGCAATGGGAACACCAGTGTTTTTTGGGGAGGAGGGAACTATACTTTAGGGGCGCTCTCTTCAATGATCCAATGATATGGAAAGCAAATGGGAACACCAGTGTTTTTTTGGGAGGAGGGAACTATACTTTAGGGGCGCTCTCTTCAATGATCCAATGATACGGAAAGCAAATGGGAACACCAGTGTTTTTTTGGGGAGGAGGGAACTATACTTTAGGGGCGCTCTCTTCAATGATCCAATGATATGGAAAGCAAATGGGAACACCAGTGTTTTTTTGGGAGGAGGGAACTATACTTTAGGGGCGCTCTCTTCAATGATCCAATGATACGGAAAGCAAATGGGAACACCAGTGTTTTTTTGGGAGGAGGGAACTATACTTTAGGGGCTCTCTCTTCAATGATCCAATGATACGGAAAGCAAATGGGAACACCAGTGTTTTTTTGGGAGGAGGGAACTATACTTTAGGGGCGCTCTCTTCAATGATCCAATGATACGGAAAGCAAAGAAGGCGGCCAGGAGAAAGGCGGCGCGTTGTGCTTTTCTGAGACTCTTGTGCCCAAGGAGCAGTTTCTTCCTTTTGGTAACATTCAAACACAGAAAACAGCACGACTGAATATAGATCCTCTATATCTGCTCCTTTCCCTCCTCTCCTCTCCTCTCCTTCCTTGCTTAAAAATAGAGAGAGGGGAATCCAGGCATTAGCTCTGCAAACTGCAAGATTTTCTCTTTAATTCCATTTTTAAAATCATGGGGTGGACGGGATGGATTCTGCCTTAAGGATGAAGGAGGTTTAGAAATCAGCAGTAGTGGGGGGGGCACAGGGAGTGGGGGGAAAGTGTATACAAGACGGAGGGGGTGGGCCTGAGCAGGAAGCTTCCCTCTCACCATTTAAGGGCAGCCTTGCTTGGAATAGGGAGGGGCAAGAATGGTGTTTTTGCACTCAAATTTCATCAAATGTTGAATGTTTACAATATTTGTGCACATCCGTAGCTTGGAAGCCTCGGTTTGATATCCGACTGAAAGTTGCTCCCCTTGCAAAAAGTTTCAAAGGCTGAAGTAGGTTTGATAGATATAAAATCTTTAAATGGCGCCTTCTTTTGAACTGAGATTTTGATTGTCTTTTCCTTGATACAGAAAGCGCCATGTAATTGGACTGACCGATTTCATTCTCACTCTCATTAACTCTCTTAAATCCTAATGAACTTACCTTTTATTTGTCCTTATCCCTGAACCATTATCACTTTTACAGCAGTTGAGAACGTAAGCTAATTTTAATTAGCTGTTGCTCATTAAAAACAAAGAAAAAAGAATAGTTCCAAAAGATGAGAAACACAAAAGCAAGCACACATTGCTGAGAGCGCACTTTTCAGCGAAGCGATGGGAAACCTACCTGCACTGCAAACGACAACTTTGAAGGGAAAGCTTTTGAACGCCCCTTTTAAAAAAAGAAAAGAAGGAAGAATGAAAATGGAGGGAAGCCATTCAAGTGATCACTGCGTTCTTTGCTTAGCAAGGTTTCTTTCTTCACCTCGAAAGCACACAGAATACAATCAAAATTTCAATAGGAAAACCGTGGGCTTCCTGCTTCTCAACTCATGTATCTTTTTCCTTTAGTTCAGTGGTTCTCAACCTTCCTAATGCCGCGACCCCTGAATGGAGTTCCTCATGTTGTGGAGACCACGGGGGTGGAGCAGCTGGGAGGTGGGAGGGAAGGGCAGTGGGAGACTCATCGCGGCCCTTCTGAAAGGGCCCTTCAACCCCCAAAGGGGTCCCGACCCCCAGGTTGAGAACCACTGCTTTAGTTTTTCCTGCTGATAATTTCATGGCTGAAAGAAGCAAAATGCTGCTCGGTAGTGAAGCGTCTCCTGACGAAAAAGAAAACAGATACACCTTTCTCCCAGTGTTGTTTTAAGGAAAGCAGGAACCAGAGGCCTTTTCGCACTACATCGGGAACAGATGTAGCGCACGTGGCCTAAGTAACTTCAGGATGCTTTACCCCTTCACACACAGGAACGCAGGAACATGTGTAAACGCGCTCCTGAGTGCCTGTGTGAGAATGGCTAAAGCATCCTGAAGTTACTTAGCTGGGAAAGGCCAGGCAGGGGCAGGGATACGGCCCGCAAGGCTGCCTCCCACTGGGTGCGAGCACCCAAGGGGTGGGCAGCGCTGTCAGGCCGCTTGCCCTGCTTTGTGCCAGCTGTATAGGGCTCGATTGAGCCCTGTGCAGCTGGCACGAACCTACCCGGGCACCCAGGGGCCCGGGGCAGCTGCTTATGGGGCAGACCCTTTCGTGGATCGGAGCGCATGGCTCCGGTCTACGAAGGATTCCCACCCCCACCCCCGATTGCACCCATCTGCGGGGTGTACGTGCCTGGATGTAGGCGCCTAGACCAGGCAGATGACCCCCCACCCTCCCACCCCGGGCCCCAGGGTAGGGGGTGCAGGTGCCGGGGAGGGGGCTCTGTGGGGCTTAGCCACCTAACTGAGGTGCCGAAGCCCGCAGAGCTCCCCCCCCCGCCATTCCCGCCGCGTTCCAGGCGGGAGAAGCTTTTACTCTGGTTCCAAAGTGGAAGCAGGAGTAAAACGGCGGCTTCTCTCGGCCAGATTGGTCAGAGGAGGGGGGGCGCCCTCTCCCTGCTCCAGGTGAGCAATCCAATGCCTCCCAGAAGCAGGTGGGAGGCAGCCCCATGCCCCTCTCCCCCAGCGATCTGGCCAGGAGATGACTTTACTACACTTCGAAAGTGGAAGCAGGAGTAACAGGGCCCCTTTTCCCAGCCAGATCGTGGGGGGAGGGGCATGGAGCTGCCTCCCTACTGCTCCTGGTGGGCACCGGGGATGCCCACCTGGAGCAGGGGGAGGGCGCCCCCCACTGCTCCCAGCCCCCAATCTGGGTGAGAGAAGGAGCCGCTTTAGTCTCACTTCCGCTTTGGAAGCGAAATAAAGCGTTGTCCCATCCAGATGGGGGGGGAGGCTATGTGGGCGTTAGACACCTCCATCAGGTGGCTATGTTCCGCAGAGCCCCCTCCCCGGCACCCTCACCCCCCATCCCGGGGCCCAGTGATGCGCCACAGTCGCGCGCAGGACCTACCTCATCGCTGCCTCGGGTTGCAATGACCCAGGGCCGACAGGAAGGCGCACCACATAGGCGCACCATGGCCCGTCATTGGACAAGCAGCCCATGTGAGCTTCTTGTGCAATGATGGGTCGCAACGCGCCCATGTGGTGCACATTTCCATTGGTCTCGGGTCATTCCAACCCGAGGCAGTGACAGGGTAGGTCGTTTGGGCAGCCGTGACGCGTCCCCGGGCCCCAGGGACATCTGCGAGGCCTATGCACCTTGATGCAGGTGCCTACGCCCCGCAAACGGTTGCCATTGGGTGGGGGGGAGCCTTGGCTGACCGGACCCACAGGGTCCGGTCGACCAAGGGGCCGCACAGCCCCTGCCCGATGGCCAGCCGGAGATTGGCCTCCTCCCACACTGGAAAGGGGTGAGGGGAAGCCAATCTCTGTGCCTCCCTGAGTCCGGCAGCCCCAATGGGGCTGCCTGGTCCAGGAGGGACCCCACCCCCTGCGCGAGGCAGTCACCTACCTTGCCGGGCTGGCGATTGTGCAGGTGGGCTGACACTAGTAGACAGCAGAGGGGACCCACCAATTGGTGGGCCCCCTCTGCCGTCTACCAGGCTCGGCATACCTGTGCAATCGCCACCGCAGCCCGGCAAGGTAGGCAATTACCGGGCCCTCGTCAGCTGTTCAGCCAATTTTCGGCTGAAAATCCACCTTTGGGATTGATAATGGGGGGGGGGGAATTACGGGTCACTTTGCTGATGCGTTCTCTCACTCTGAAGGTGGACTGAAGCTGGATTAAAACCTTCAGTGTGACCACAGCCAATGAGGAAATCACCCAGTGCACTAAAAATGGCTCCCTTTTTCTTTTCATGGACTTTCAGATACCAGCGACCTGTGAAATGGATTCTTTTAGAGAGATGCTCATTCTAAACAGGGTTCCATGCCTGCAGGTGGGCAGTTAAGAGTGAGCCTGGCTCTAAGAAGAGAATTTTGTTGAAATGTCTTCCTGCTTCTACAGGTTTGATATGAGCAATCCCTCACTTTCCCAAACAGATGGAACTTCTTGTCCATTTCTTGTGTTTCAGACTTAGCTGCTTGCCAGTTTTATCCTTGCAAAAGATATGGCTTCTGTTGTATATGACTCCCATAGAAAGCACACACACATTAGTGCCAAGGTCTCTTGAAATACAGCAAGCTTCAGTACTGGCAAATTCCCATGACCAAATAATCAACAAACATGTATAGCCAGCACCTACAAAACAGATTGATAACTTTCAGCTCTTCAGAATCCAATTTAAGGACAACTGATGCAGATAAAATTAGGGACCTTGTGTGTCATGAGGTTGAATATAACCACAATTTGTGAAGAAATTCAAAGGGATCACTTTGGTTCCTTAGAAACATTATTATTATAAGTATATAGAATTAGCATCCCAGCTGATTTTGAGTAGTCATCTTATACATTTTAAACACTGTGTATCATTGTTATAGCTAATGGCTGCTGTAAGCCATGCATTCCATATCCCATCTGTAGGTACTTTTGTGTATAATCAAAGTGCTTCAGATCTGATAGAACATTAGGTAAATCAGTTCTAAGCCAGAAAACACTGCATGTACTTTTTGAATCATTATAGATGAAAAGAAAACCTTCAGAAAGTTAAAGCAGTCAAAGCAATTAGCTGAAATTACAGTTCATTACAGCAAACCAATTGCACTCTGAAATATATAAAAAAGTAGATATATAATAATAATATAAAAAGATCAGAGCTCATATTCAAACAGAGCAAAATGCTTAACTTAAGCATTTAATATAGCTTTTGAAACCTATGGGACAATGCTTTATTTTAGAAAGACAGTGGGAAGAAATTACAAGGTAGCATTTCAGACACTTGGGTGAAAAACAGCTTGTCTTTTAAGCTCAATACAGTATGCAAAAGCAGACCATCTCCCTCATTTGAGAACTAACTCATATAACCAGTGGTTAGTTTCTATCCAAAAGAATCTTGCACATATATTTTGCTACACTACATGTAGACCAGCTTGTTTTTGTAAAAGGGATTCCTTGGAGAGAAATAGTAAAATGGCACAGTACCTATAAATACCAGACACAATTATCTAAAGTTATAGTATGTGTGCTTATTTATCTGACTATCTATTATCTGTATGCATATCTATTTTAAGTTTAGAGGAAAGGTTTATCTGACTATCTTACAAGGGAAGGAGATTTAGTATAACTATCTGAGATGGGGAAGGAGAATAAAAAATGATCAGCTCCTAAAGGGGGTTTAAAGCAGTGGTAGTTGTCCTTCTTCAACTTTATGAAGGTTATAAGTCTATCCAGAAGGATCTTCAGAGCACTTTTAAAAAGTCTGTTTTAGGCCACCTGTTCACAGAAAAGAGACCTTCATCAGCACTAAGGGAGCAGAAATTCTTCTGCAGAAATCCCCACCCAGTGTATACATTCCACATCTACACAGTGGCACAACTTTGTTCTCCATGGGAAGACTGGGTGGCCAAACAATAGAATCTCCTTCCAAGTTATGGACTTTTGTACAGTAGTCCAAATATAGAGAACATCACAGGGCACCACACAGCTGGCACAGGAGTGGGACTTCCAAACATCCCCTGGGCGACTCTACCTGCTCGTGGGAATGGCCTTCCCTGCAAAACATGAAGTCTGATCTCCGGCTGCTTCCAAACAGGGCGTAAGCTGTACAGTCCCTCCGCAGCCATTTCCTCTCTGGCAGATGGGGTGACCGGAAGCTGAGAGGGGCCACACAGCTGCTTCCTGTTCCACAGACAGGATGCCCAGTCGCCTGCAGTAACAACACAGGATTCTCCAGAAACTGTGAAGTAAAAAGCTGTGATTATTCAGCAGCTTCTTAGTTCAGGGATGGAATGCTGTGCTGCCACTGTGGTCTGGAAGTCTCCGTGCAGCGTTTAATCATGTCTGAAGGCACCCCAAAGTGGATATCAGGTCCTAAGACATCCCCTGCCCCTCTGTGAAGAGTCATGGAGAAGGAAATAAGAGCAGTATGGGTCGTCCTCCAGACCATTTTAATGTCAGACTGAACACGGCTGATCTCTTGACCTTTGCTTGCCACTCAGACAGCTCATGTGCACTTTTATCCTGCCCCCATGTGGATGCAGCTAAAGACTTGCCATCAGTGGTTTTCTGCTCTTCCTCTGCCATGTTCTAAACCAGTGGCTCTGGAGTAGTGAGCTCTTTCTGGTTTGGACCACAGAAAGGCATGGTCTGGAACAGAGATTCCTGAATGACAATGAGGGTCCAGATCAGCCTCTGCACCACACCAGAAACCTGCATGAGCTTCAGGTCAGCCTCCAAGGAACTAACGTCAAGGAACTAATGTTCTGAGGCCCTTTCTGCACTGAGCGTTTACTCCGCATTATATTCCAGAATATCTGAAGGCTTCACCTGGGACTCGCACTAGTAGTCACCATGAGTATGCTGATGGGTATAATCTGGAATAAGTCCAGTGCAGAAAGGACCCTGGCCTCAGCAAACTTATTTCAGCCATGCACTTCAGCGCACTGCTGAAATGGGTTTCACAGCCGTCTGGAACATGGGGCCTTTTCGCACTACAGCCGGATGGCTGAAGTGCACTAAGGCTGGTACACAAGGGGGACAAGATGACCATTCACATTGGCTGGCAGGGAAGCATCCCTTACCGGCCAAAGTGTGAATGGTCCTCCTGTCCCCCGCATGTACCTGTCCATAGGGTGGCAGCAAAAGCCAGAAGTTCTGCCTCTGGCTGCTGCAATTGGCCGTCATCCGGTCTGGGGAGGTACAGTACCAGTCTCACCCAGCACCCACCTCAAATCTGGATCTAAGTCCATCCTTCCGTCACGTATCTACTGGCTGCAGATCTACTTACCATGGATTTTCGAAATACGGATCTAATAGATCCGTATTATGGAGGTCCAGTGTGGAATCACCCTTAGTGGCTACGTAGATAGATCCATCTATGCAGACAACCACATTGCATCTATGCAGCCTGTGCCCATAGGCAGCTATGAAGGACGTGCATGGTTACGTAGATGTGAGTGGCGAGGTGGGGCTGGAACCGCCCTGTTACAAATGGCGACTGCTAAGCCCGCCCCTGAACCCCATTGTCCCGATCGCAGTGCAAACATGTACCGTCGGATCTGGTCTTCAAGGCTGAAGACCATATTGAAGACATCTTTCATGTAAAGTCTGGATTTAAGGGCCCGAGGACCCCTTCACTTTGGACTTCCCTTATGCTGGGGTGAACGGATGGGGTCCTAATGGAGGTTTGTGTGGGAACAGGGTCTTACTGATCGGTACCAATTGGGTGCCTAATGTATTCACTCAGGCCCAGTGGGGTTTGAACCAGGCTTTAAAGGAAAGCAAGCTCTTATTTATAGCAGTTCTGATCATGTACAATAAAACACTATTTACTCAGTCGTGAATAATTATACGGACTTGACCTTTCAAAAGAAAATGAAAAACAGTCATTTTCATTGCCAGCCTCATTTATGCCAGTAGTTAAGTTGAGTTTGGAAGCTTAGAAGAGCATTATTGCAGACCCAAGAGAATCTTGACAATTAACCTTTTGAAAGAACATCGTAAGGTGTGTGTGGGGGGGGACCCAGCTATAGGTAATATGAACAGTTTAATATGATTGATTTCATCCGGAACGTGGGGAGCGTTCAAGAGAACTTGACACTATTAAAAAAATGTTATTGTTCAAAACCTGCCACATTTATGACAGAAGTTACGATCATTTCATTTTTTTGTTTAAAAAATGTCACTATATTCTTCCTTTTAACTGTCATCGCGCAGCTATCAAAAACAAAAATACCACGTCTGCAATCTCCTGTCAGTCTGATCTTCCAGAGTTTTATTTTATTTTATTTGAACATCATTTCTGTTTAATTTCTGGCAAGCAGAAGGGAATTGGACGGTATAAATTTACTTTTTACACTTCTGATAGATGTGTATTTTATGTTGACCACAGCCATTTCTGCACTATTCTACAGGGGCTGCAGGCTATAGAAGGCAGTGGGAAGGGCTGCTGTAGTCTGCGCCAGTGGAGAAAGGGCCATGAAGCTGCATTCCTATCGTGGCTGGACGTGACTGGAACTGGGCATGGGTGGGCACAAGCCGTGCAAGAGTCAGTGAGAGGTGGGATTTGTGGCAAGCGCACATCATTCATCTTGCCATCATTGCAGCCCCTTGGTGGAACGCAGCTGTGAGGTGAACCTTGCTGATGCACCACTTTCATCTCGGCCAGACTTCGGCACATGCTTCTGACCCAGCACACGAGTAGAGAAAAGTAAGGAATGCTTTGCTTCTAACACCTCCATACTGTGTTGAGAGAGCAAACTTACTTGGGGCAAATCCCCACAGCAAGCTTATTTCGCTTTCCCTAAACCGAAATAATAGAACCAGATGCAAATGCGAATTTGCCTGTTCCCATTACTTTTAACTTAATTGTGTTGGATCCGGATTCTGAGGATCATACGTGGGGTACGTGACTCAAGGTGGGACTCAAGTGGCTACTTTTTAAAAGCTGCTTTTCGGGGCTGCCCTGCCCTCTTCCTCCTGGCATGGATGCGCCACCCATAAGGGACCCCTTCACCGAGCCTAACTGGATGGCTGGGTGGCTGCCGCTTCCATGGATGGAGGAAAAATGGCAGCGGGCAACCAGCCAGCGATTCTTTCCCCTCCTCTCCCCATTGCTCAGGGCACACAGCAGCGGCGGCAACTAAAGCCCCTTTGCTTTAAACATTCACTAGCTACTGGGAGAGGGAAACCCTAAACATGGATTCTCATCTCTTAAAACGGTACTGTCCACACAGTAAAAAATGTAAAATGTTTCAAGCGCACGATCCAGAGTGAGACCTGTTGAAATCAGGATTGAGATTCACCACGCTTTGGGGTGGTTTAACACAGGAAAAGCGTGTTAAGCCAAACTGCTGTATGGACTCCGAGGATTGAAAACATTTTGAGTCCGAGATAAGGTTGCCGTGAAGACATGGATTAATGAGTTTCTTGGAGGTCAGGGGGTGGGGAGCCACATGGATGCCCAGGCCTAGCGGCACGAACAACTCATTAAAACATGAAAAAGATGTTTTCAGACGGAAACAGAGGACAAGGAAAAAATGTAGCTGAGTAAGTAAAGCCAATCAGGGTCTTAATGGGACACCTAAAATATGTCATTATGGACCATAGAGATGTGTAAAGACTGAAAATTTTTGGTTCAGTTATGATGCTATAATTGTTTGGTTTGTTATAATTTGTTTGGTTTATTAGAACACCCTTCAGCCTGGGTTTGTTTCAAAGCATTTTATAAAAACTACCCATGTGAATCATGTGACCTGTCCAGTTTGCTGTGAACCACCAACTAACTAAACCTAGAATCACGTCTGTCTCTGATAAAGCATCACTTTGCAACAATCCACCTGCTCCTTAACGTACTTGTTGGTGGACATCCTAGACACCTGTTAAAATTGGAGACATTAGGTTTCTGCGGACACTATTCGTGTTGGGGTTCTTTTAGTGTGAAGGTTTGAATAACAATACATTGGCAATGCAGACAGCGGGCAGAAGAGATCTCCAAAATGCAGTTTCTTTGTGAGAACATTTTTATTTATAATTAGTATGAAAATAGAATAAATGGCAAAAATGGAGAGGCACTGTGCGCAACGCTTCAAAAGAAGCCAAAACATAGGCAAAAATAGTTTCCCAGCAGGGCAGGCACAATGCTTTGACCAGACAAGGGGCAGTAGCTTGATACAGAAGAACAGGTATGAATTTAAAAGCACACCTTTTGGCAGTTTAGAGACATAGAAGAGATAAGGGAAGGAAGGAACCTATTCTAAGGATACCCTGTGCTGTCCAGTGCAGCTGGCTCTCACCCGTGTGGGTTCCTCCCGAGCAGGATCAGAAACCATGTGGCAGCAGGAGTTGGACTGGGGATCATGAAGTCAAGGTCCAGGTCTCTCTCTCTCTGAGGCAGAAGAGACTTTGTGCAGGATCGTAAGGGCACGAGATCAGGGCTGCCCAGCAGGAAGATGGCGGGCAGGAACACAAGGCTAGCTGTGGCTTGCTGGAGGAACGGCAGGAGAATGGCAGGTCCTAGCATTTGACCTAGTGATTTCAGCTAGTGTAGAGTGATTTCGGCAGGAATGAGGCAGAGTGGCACTGACAGAAAAACGACCGTGCCTCCAGAGCTGTGAGGGTTGCTTTTATCCTCCCAGAATGCTAGGGGCAAACCAATCAGATTTAAAGCGGGAAAATCTGAATCTGTGAAGGGGCAGAGCCAGTTTGTTTCAAGAGGTCTCAATGGCTGAACATTTGACCTGACTTGCTGCTTGATGAGCCAAGTTTGCCTTAGCTGAAACTTAAGGTAAGCATCTATTTTCCACTAGGCATGCAAGCAAACAAAGCTGGCTGGGTGCTAATGATTTCTCATTGAGGCACTAGGTAGCTATGTATGCAAAACTCAAGTAGGAATCCTTTTGTTTGCTTGTTTTGTAATGCTGAGAAATCTCGGAGCATATCTGTTTCTCATGTCTATCTCATATAAAATATCAGGCCTGGCACAGAGTTGTGATACATTACTATAAAATCTGCACGTCCATTCTCATGCCAATTTGTGTTTATATAGTTGCCCATGCCTGGCAGAGCCTCCCTAGCTGAAAAAGAGGGTTTATGGGAGATCATAGGTTTATATACTCTTAAAAGCTTTGCACACAAACCTAGCAATATGAAATGACTTCTTCTAACTGGAGATTGCCAAAGGAGGGAGGGATTATAAGAATTTCCCATAAAACAATTGGAAATGGGGATGCATGATCAAAGAGGAAAGAACATCAGTGAGGCTTGGCACCTGGCCTGGGTGATGAGTCCACTGAGGGCTTATTTACTTGTTTGTTTCTTTATATCCTGTCTGATACCCAAAGGTCTCAGGGTGGGTAACAACATTTAAAATCAGGCATAAATTAAAACAGCAACACACACACACACACCACCTGCATGGGCAGCTGGTAGCGAGAACTCAGAAGCAGGCAGAACCAGTGAGTGGAACTTTTAATGGCTGTTTTTGCACATACATCTGTTAATCTGGATTTAGAAGATCCAGATCTTTGAGATGTGGTCCTCGTTGAATCCAGTCCTTGAAGTTCCGCATCAAGGTGAGGGCCCCATGCATCTGCACGGGCCACCTAGCACCCATTGGCAATGGGTGCTAAACAGGGCTGTGGTGTGGATGCTGTAACACCCATCCTGTAGCCACTGTGAAGCTTGTGCTCAGCTTCGTAGACAGCTATGAACAATGTGCTGCCTTATGTGAGTGGTGTGGCGGAGTCGGGGCCACCCTGCTGCAAATGGCGGCCTCTATGCCCACCCCTGTACTCCATTGCCCGGGTACATGTGCGGACAAGCAGCCTCTGATCTGGTCTTCACAGAGAAAGACTGGACTGAAGGCACCACTAAAGGGGTGTACTGTTAATCTGGATTTAAGGGCCCAAAGACTCCATTAAATCCAGATTTTGCCAGCACTCGTGCATACAGCTCATTCAGAATGGGGTTCTAATGGGGTCCTTAAGGGGTCTTGTGTGGGGATGGCATGTAACATCTGTACCAGTTGAGTACCTATTGTGGTCCTAATGGGGTCCTAATGGGGTCTTTGTTGCTAGTGCAAAAACAGTCAATCTGTCTCTTACCTGCACCCTTCATTTCCATCTTCATCTAAAGCAGAGGCTCTTAACCTTTTCTGTTTCATGGAAACCATGAGCCCATTCTCAGAATTTAGTGTGAGATAGTTTTATGGCACTCAACATTGGGCAATTCAAGATCATGGGCCCCCGAAATTTGTACGTGGTCTAGAGGCATGGAATTGTTCAGGGCCATAGAAAGAACACTATTTATTTAGTTATTTATTTATATTCTGCCCTTCACCAAATGGTCCCAGGGTGGGTTACAATAAGAATAAAACATATCCAAAAAAAAAACATCCCCTCCCCCTTAACTTCCCGGACTCAGGACCCAGTGACACACAGTATCTCCGACTTGCCTGGATTCAGTTTCAATTTATTCGTCCACATGCAGCCCATTACTGCTTTCAGCCAGCGATCAAGGACCTCAGCTGTCTCTTCTGACTCAGAAGGAATGGAGTCATAGAGTTGGGTGTCATCTGCATATTGATGGCACCTGACTCCAAAACTCCTGATGACCTCTCCCAGCGGCTTCATATAGATATTAACAAGTACAGGAGACAAGAACGAGCCCTGGGGAACTCCACAAGAAAGCTCTCATGGCATCAAACTGAAGTCTCCCATTACTACCTTCTGGGACTTGCCTCGGAGATAGGAAGAAAATAACTGTAAAACGGAGCCTCCCAATTCCAATCCATGGTCAATGGTATCAAAAGCCACTGAGAGACCAAGAAGGACCAACAGGGAAGTACAGCCCCTGACCCTTTCTCCATCAGGGCAACCAAGGCAGTCTCAGTGCTAAATCCCCACCTGAACCCAGGTTGAAATGGGTCTAGATAATCTGTCTCATCCACAGATGCCTGCAGTTGAATAGCCACCACCTTCTCCTTTGCCCAAAAAGGGGATATTGGCTACTGGACATTAGTTGTTCAGTACGTCTGGATCCAGGGAGAACTTCTGAAGGAGGGGGTGCACCAAGCTTCCTTAAGAATCTCTGGCACCTCCCCCTCCTGCAAAGAGGCATTATCACTTCCTGGATCCACCCAGCCATACCCACTCGGCTAGCTTTTATTATCCACGAGGGGCAAGGAGCGAGGAAAGAGGTAGCTGGCTGGACCCCTGTAAGCAGCTTGTCCACTTCCTCAGATCACAACAGTTGAAACTGATCCAAGACAATTGGACCAGACAGAGCTCTGGACTCCTCCATCAAACTATTTCCAACCATGGAATCCAATTCCATGTGAATCTGAGCAACTTTGTATTGAAAGTGCCTTGCAAATTTATTGCAGCAGGTTCCGAATGTGGCATGGGCATAACCTTATGACCTGGAGACAACAGGCTTTTAACCACCCAGAACAACTCTGCTGGCTGCCCACTTCAGGATGCAATGGAAGTGGAGAAATAGGCCTCCTTCGCTGTCACCACTGCCACATAGTAGGCACAATGATGTTCTCTCACCAGTGTCTGATCAGATTTGCACTGGGGTTTTCTCAACTTGCGCTAAAGCCATCAGCCCTCCCTCTTCATCACATGCAACTCCCTGGTAAACCAGGGGTGCCAAGGGTGCTTGGGAGCAATTGTGTCAATAGCTTTCCTCACCTCATTATTACATAGCGAGACCAGAGCATTGACAGGAGCACCAGCCATGTCAACTGGAAATTCCCCCAGAGCCATCAGGAATCTGTCAGATTTCATTAGTCCCCGAGGGCGGACCATCTTAATGGGTCCTTCACCCTTGCAGCAAGGAGAAGACACCATAAGCCAAAACTTCACCAGAAAATGATCCATCCATGACGATGGACTTGTAACAAATCCACCTACCAACCGATACTCACCCTCACGCTCTGTAGCAAAAACCAGGTCAAGCATAGGTCCTGCTGCATGCGTAGGGCCCATAACGTACTGAGACAGTCCCATGACTGTCATGGAGGTCCTGAGCCTCTGGACCTCAACTGTAGAACCATTCATTACAACTGGAAAATTAACCCAGAGCATTCAGGAGTCACCAGGATTCCACAAACCTCCTAATGAAGACCATCTCAGTGGGTTCCGCCTACGGAGAGAAATGGCCATGGTAACTCCAGATCTTATCATGAGTGATCTATCCATGAAAATCAGCTCTCCTATCAATAGTAAAGTAAATGCTAAAACAAGGCTAGTAATATGTATATGTATATTAGTGGTTTTTAAATTATTTTTAATTTGTTGTTTTAAAGGGTGCTACCCACCCTAAGACCTTCGGGTATAGGGCGGGATAGAAATATAAATAATAAATAAAATGTAATACAAGCAAATGCTATTCCCAGAACACATATCTTTGTTTTTAATATAATTTAATAAAGAAGAAGAAGAAGAAGTTGGCTTTTCTACCACACTTTTCTTACTCATTTAAGGGGACTCAAAGCAGCTGACAAAACTTCTGTTCTTCTCCCCACCACAGAAACCCTGTGAGGTAGGTGGGGCTGTCAGAGCTCAGAAGAGAGCTGTGGCTAGCTCAAGGTCACCCAGCTGGCTTCATGGGGGAAGGTGGAATTGAAACCGGTATTCCCAGATAAGAATCCAGCTCCCTAACCACTAGACCAAACTATATGAAGATGTAGAAATAGTCACAGTTAATCACCAATGTTATTTTCTTAATATTAATAGACATTATTAACAAACAAAAACCAAACTGATCTGCAGGATTCATTAAGTACCTTTTTTTGGTATATACATTTGTTTTTTCATATTGTGTCCCTCCCCCTAAGATGTCACATACTTCATTTGAGTAATATTGAAACAAGTCTGTTATTTGTGGTTGATGTCGTTCAGCTGCCCTTGAGTAAGCAGCACCAAAGTTGCCTAGTGCTGGAGGTCTGGACATTCTACAGTCACTCCCACCGGAGGAGGCGCATATTGTGAAGCACCCACGCGCGTGCCACATGAAGATGAACCGGCGTCTCACGTATGCCACCGTGGAACACTGCACGGATGCTTACAAACACATACAGATGGAGCCGGCTATGGGGTCATGTTCACATCATAGCCTCAGACAATGTGGATGCAGAGGGCCCTGTGAATGATTAAAATTCTCACTGCAACCTATGACTAATCTGCATTTTGGAAGATTTCAGGGTACTTAGGAGGTTTCCGGAGCAACTCCTGTTGTTGGAGGTGATCGATCAGCCAACTGTTGAATGACCTAGAGCAGGGAATGACAATGCGGTGCTTTTTCATGTATTATTGGAGCCAGTGTAAGCTTGCATGGTGCGGCACACACATAGCCTGAGCAGTAGCTGATTGAACATCAGCTCTCCTTATCCAAACTGAGCTTGGCTAATAGTGAGGAATGATGAGACCTGGAGGACCCAAAGGCTGCCTTAGGCTTTGAAACAACTGAGTTGAAGTTCTCATTCAAGCTGTTTTGTTCCAAGCCTTCTATCTCCATCCATTCAATGAAATTATCTGCAAACAGAAGTTCATAGTAGCTGCACAAGGACACAGTTCCCCAAAAAACTATTTATTTACTTTCCCTGTTCTGCAGTTGTTTCCTTTGTCAACCTGAAACTAATTCAATGCTCTGCTCTGTGTTATTCATTTGCACAGTAGGACCCTTCTGCCATACGGGCTCTGCAATACTTTAGTTGCCTACTCTTTCAGCATACAGCGCAGTTCATCAGGCAGCTGCCTCCCAGCTCTGTAAGCAATTGTCTTAGAGATTATTGCAGAGCAGTGGAGAGCAAAAGCATCTCAATTCTATGGCAGGTTTCCACGTATCCCACAAATGGGAGAACTTCAAAGTTAAACGACTTGCAAGAAAGTGACCTGAATACCTCCCTTCCAAAACGTTTCATCATTCCTTGTCCTTGCTGCTTCCAAATGACCCTCACATAATAAAAAAATAAACACATTTCAGACTGTGACAGATATAAATTAAGTCACTCTTTATTTTAGCACCATTCTCATAAAGTTCCTTTCGGAGTGTTTACATTTTCATTCTCTGTATATTAAATCCCCCTCTGTCAATAAAGTGATATATAATTTTGCCCATTCCTCTTACAGCAGATTTGTTTATCTCTAGGAGGAATGGGGAACTATTTTGCCAAGATCATTAATTTTATGATGCTTGTGTTTCCAAAGAAGTGCAGTAAGCTATTTAGGTTGTTGTATTAATGCCTAGCTATGCCCAGGCTATAAAGCTTAAACTTTAAGTGTGTTTGCTATTCTCCTCCAAATATAATTCATGACTCAGTACAGATCAGGTGTTTATTCTCCCCATGGCTGCATTTGATAGTTTTTTTTTCCAGTGCATCTGAAAACACACTTTCCTTACTGTTTGGTAAAAGAGTCGGACGTGGGAAGGTCTGGCAGTTTCTGCATGGCGCAAGTTGGCTCTCAGGATGTCAGTCTTGGCCTGGAATACTTGATCTAGGTAAAGAGCAGAGTTACAGCCTGGGATGGCCCAGTTTTGGAGGCTGGGAATCAAGGTTGTCTGTCTTCCAAATTTTGAGCTGGGGTGTTTTCACCAGGTGTCCAGAAATGGCCCATTTCACCAAGTCCTGGAAATGGCTCTGGAAATTTATGGGCCTCTTGTAAAGATATTCCAGGCCGGCAACATCAGAGGGCAGAAACTTCATTCTTGGCCTTTGAAATTAAGACTGGGCTGGACTACAGAACCAATGGTGTGCACAGCCAGCAGCCAGTCTGATCTTGGTCTGGATCAAACAATCGGAATCAAGACACATGTCATTGTGTGTTGTGTGGAAATGGTGCAAGCGGCCTCCAGTTATTCTAACTCCCTGACACTTGTCCCACTATCACTTTCTCAGTAAAGATTTTATCACATACACCTCTCCCGTTCTGTATGGCAGACTGTTAGGAAACATCCCTTCTCCAAATGCTCCAGAAATTACTGAAAATTGGATGCTCAGTAATGCTGCATGATGTCTCACAGTTGACAATACAGTCCCAGTTCAATGCAGCCTCTATGATTGTAACTTTGAGACCAGACAAAATCTGTTCAGTTCCCTGATGGAAGCGTAGTATGGACTGTTCAAAAATGATATTATTTAGCAGGAAAACTGACTACAGACTTTTTTCTTTTTCTTTTTAAAAAAGGAAAACATGTGGAGTTGGTAAGGGAAAAGGCATCAGAATGGAACAGTGGAATAGTGGAAATATGGGGAATGAGTTAAAATGAAAGCAATTACTGTGCTCTCCCAGGGAGAAGAAGTGAAGATTAGTCCTATTCTGCTGGGCACTGGGATGTCATGCTGGGAGACTCCTGCTCTGGCACCTAGTTAAAGCGGTCTTGGGTCAGGTTGACAATACAGACCTCTGGCAGCCCAACCTGTCACGGCCAGATTACTTCAGTCTACCCAGCACATCACAGGATAACCCGTACCATGTTTCACAGGTAGAAAGGAGCTGCTTCCAAGGTGCCAGAAAGAAAAAAAGTAAGTTTATAGTAACATTAAGATGATTCCAGCAAAATCATTTAAGCGAAAACAATATGGATACAGATAAGACGTGGAAGTCTTGATATACCATCCACTGCGACTGTGCAGCCTCTTCCCCTTGCAGCAATCAGTCACACGAGGAAGTGCAAATGCTGCACCAAGAGCTCACCAGCTGCTCCCAGTGAAACTAAACTTGTCCACTGCTGCAGAAGATGGGAATGGAGCAGGCCAGGCTGCCGTCTGTGCTGTAACCGGTCCCTTAGTTACTATAATGGAATTTCTAGTAATAATAGAACACCCCGCCTATGGGAAGCATATATTATGAAAATGTGACTCTTAACCAACAACCCCACAAAACCCTTATTAATCGCCTTTTCATCTTTTACTTAAACTTCAGGTAATTAGTGACTTCTGTAATAAAACAGTCTTCAATTGAATGGAAAATGCCTTAACTTGCAATGCCTACACTGAAGCTTTGCATATTAAACTATTATTATTTCTCCTCCTCCTAGTTCTTCAGAAATAACAGCCTTGCCCTTCATTTTTCAGTGACAGGATCAGCTCATATTTTGGCTGCAAAACAACAACAACAAAACACTTTTAGTTACCCTTGTCAGCTTTTTTTCATCGGTGCCTACTTGCCAGCAGCATTGCATAGAAATCACAGCCTGAAATGAGATCTGAATGGGATGGTCTTGTGGCCAAGTCCTCGATGACATTGGAATGCCCTATTACTATGACAACCACTGACAGTAAATCCGTGGACCCAGATCCATCAAGAATGCTTCTCAGTCCTACCTGCAATATATCACCAGGGCAGGAGGCTTGCAGGAGCTGCAAAATCCAAATATCACTCAGTGTAATGCATCTCAGCTTTGCATTGCTGTCTTTTAATAAACCTCAGGATTTATTTTTCAGGGATGGATTAAAACCAGATCATTGAAAAAACACACAAAAACAGATCATTGTTAATTTAGATGATGCAATCGAGTTATCTCACTTATTAGAGTTTTGGGGTTATTGCGCCAGGTTCCATAGTTCTGCTGTGAAGAGAAAGAAGCATTCAGATATGCTTGTAGTATCCATCTTCAGAGGACATGACTGCCAGAAGAGTCTAATGCAACTGATGGTCTCATGGACCTTGTCACCCTACTTATAAAGGTTGGTAAATGACTTTTAGGTCGGTTGTCTGTAATTGTATGGTTTTGCTCCTGACAGTTGGTCTTTTGTTGACAATGAGTCATTGGTCCTTTCCTAGTTGTTGCCCATTAACCTCATCCTTGGTGGTGTAGCTGTTAATGATGAGTCACTGGTCATCCCTGGCTGTTGGCCATTTGCATAATCCTTAATAACAGGTTGTGCTTTGCATTGTGATTGCTAGCCTCCTGAGCTGTTGTGTTTTTCCTCTCCTGTTCATGATTTGTTTTGTGTGTTTTTGAAGAAAAGTTTCCAAGTATTGCTAAGGAACAGTCTTTGGTCCCTGTTAAAATTTTGTAATGTTTTATTTCAGCATCTTTCTTGAAACCCTTAACTCTAGGCTTTTTTCACACTTACATGTCTGGAATATTCTTGCATGCTCCAGAATGTTCTATCTGCACAACATGGCACCACATCTGTCCAGAGCAGCCCAGAACATGCAAGAGTGTTGCGATCCGCTTGTATGCTCCTAGTCAACAGCATTCACATCCACTTCCAGGTGCAAAGTTATGTGGGGAAGCTGTGCAAATACGCAATTGTGATGGCCATGGCAGTGGCCAGGTGTGCCATAGAAGCTGCTTCAGCCATTGGTATGATGATCCGGACAGTGCAGGATGGACTGTCCACACTTTGAGCAGCCATGAGTAAGTTGGGGATGGTGCTGGTGCTTGCACTATGAACGCCAACCGCTGTCCCTACACTTTACTTCAGTGGGTACTGCAATGTGGTACAGTGGTAATGTAATGTCATCCTACAAATTTAAGTGTGAAACAGCCCTCTGGCAATTACTTCTGTGTATTCAAATAGAATGATGTGGATTTCGGTTTATATTCACTACTGCAGATTTGTCAATTTTAGAGATGTGCAAAATTTGATTCATGTTCAAAAATTCAGTGGAATTGTTTGCATTTGCAGGTGTTCATATTGAAATGAACATGCAGTTGTCTGTATATCCAAAAATTTGATCAAGTTGAACCGGTCTGCAAAACATTCATGTTTTGCTATATTTTTACCCAATGAAAAGGGATTTTTCAAATGGAAAAATCAAATGCAAAAAAAAATATTTCATTGATAAAACAGTTTGACAATTAAATGAACAAGTGGGTGTTTGTGCACATCCCTAATCAGTTTGCATGTGCAAGAGACCATCCCTACATGAACTTTTCCATATTTGCATGGTATTTTGTAAATTCCTAGAGTATGGAGGCGGTTGAGTCTGTCTTTGTCCAATTGCAGTATCTGGGCAGCTTCTGTAGCTGTTTGAAGACTGTTTTGATCCCTTTTCTCTTGAGTAATTTGTCTATGTGATATGCCATCCATTTGATGCTTTCCCTTCTTAATTCTGTTTTGGTTGCTTCTGGATTTTGTTGAAGTTGCTGCTTGGTGAATATCCTTGCTGTGCTTCTCTGAGAGGTTCTGTTTCAACTATCCTGGTTCTACAATAATTTTGGCTCTGTCTGTTAGCGTTTCATCACCTTGCACCACAAGAGGATGCTTAGGAGATACAGCATTCTAAGAGATTCATAATACATAAAATAAATGGTAATGGGATGATATGTTCTACCTTAGAGGACTGCCAACAGCATGTATCTTAGCTTAACAGAAGGGCATAACCGCATCTTAAAAGTGTAAGGCATATGATAACAAGCCATATCTTATATATCCTCTCTTCTTCATCACCTGCCCCATTTTGCTTTCATTAGATGACAGACACTAAAGAAAGGGCCTTTCTGCACAAACCTTAGATCCAGAATATCGCACCAATATAAAACAATAACAGTCATCACAATGTCTAAAATCCAACAGTGGTGTTTGCAGCAGAGGAACAATCTACGCAAGTCCCTGAAACAAACAAAACCCAAAGTGCAAAACCAAAACTGAACAGGGGGGTTCTGCCAAAGAAAAGAAAGCACCCCAATAGGGTAAAATAAAGGAAGACAATGTCTACCCCAAACACCAATGTGAATAAGAAATGCAAAACTGTAGAACAGAAAAGCAGTTATAATTTCTAAAAGGGTAGCAATACCCCACTAGGTTTTAATGAAACATATAAAAATAATAATAGAAAATATCTCAATAATATAATGAAATATAAAGAATATAAAAGAGGCCAAACGCATTTCGACACAAGTCTTCCTCAGTGGCCTATAATCAATAAAATTGTTAAAATAAACACAGCTCACAACTGTGACTCTGTGAAAGTATCAAACTAACTGTGCTCTTCTGCTACCTGTTAACTTGCTTTTATACAGCTGCACAGGTGAGGGGAGGGATTCTGCAAAGACTCAGGAATGAGAGTGCAGAAAAATATAGGGAAAGACAAGGGTTAGAAAGGACAAACAAAGAAATTCAGACCAACCAATTAACATTTTCATTCAAACCAAACGGGGATTCTGACTTCAATCTATGGATCCATTTGAGTTCCAGTAATTTCAGTTGTTTGATGTTACTAACTTTAGGTATACCATCTATACACCAATATTTGAAAGTATCAGAGGAATGGTGTTTATCCAGAAAATGTTTAACCACAGGGGCTTCTAGCCTATGATTTTTGATGCAGCTACTGTGCTCCACTAGATGGGTCCTAATTTGTCTGGTGGTCCTTCCTACGTAAAACAATCTACATGAACATTTGATGATATATATGACATTTCTGCTAGCGCATGTATACACTGTATGGTGGGGTGCAGCAGGGACCATTTACTCTGCCACAGGCCATCTTTATCTAAAGATGAACTCCTAAGTTACAGGCTGGGGTGGGTGGGGGTTTGCAGCATGCTGAAAACTGCTCGTTTCTAGGACGGCTTCTGATATCCTGGTGAAAGGATCTGTTCACTGCATGAGCTAATCCAGTGGTGCTGAGGATGCTCTGGAGAGCATCTTGGTCTCCCTTTGCTGTGCCTCTGAATGCCATTTGCATATCAGGAAGCTGGCAGCAACCATGTTGCCCAATGGCAACTAGCTTGGCCGAAAGAGAATGCGTGGAGGCTGCTGTGCATTCTTGGGCAAGAAAATCCCTATTCGTTTGAAGAGGTCACCTTTGAATGCGGTAGGATTCGTATTCAATACGAGTGACCAATCCCATGTGAATCCCGTACGAATCTCATACAAATGTATCAAAACATTTGATTTGAATTCAAATGTCAATCTTTGAACGTTCCAACATTAAATTTGAATTAAAAAGTCCGAATTCGTACAAATTCACACAAATTTTGTATGTTATGAATATTTGTTCACATCCCTACATTCTTGGTGTCTTTTGAAAGGAAAATCAGTAATAGGTATAGGGTGGGAAAGAAACACAAATATAACAACAACAACAACAATGGGTATAGAACAATATAAAATATGATACTAAAAGTCTTGCATTCAAACGATATCCAGAGATAATTTCCTACAAATGCAACCCAAATTTTCAGGCCTTTCCTGTCAAGCACTCCTCCTCCTCCTCCTCTTCCAGTTTCTTTCACATGTACGTTTTCTCTTCTCCATTACCTGATTTATCTGTTATAATCCACCATGCCATTTCACTCTTGCCTTCCTTTTCTTTTCTCATGCTGTTTCTCTCACTGTCACACACATAGACAAACACACTTTCTTCTCTCTTCTATAACCAGCAATAATAGATCATGTCTCCTCTCTTGCTTCTCCATCATTTCCACCCTCTTGGCCCTTTGATCCCCCTGAGATTCCTTTGATCCTGGCAGTTCTTTGTAGTTAACTTATTTCTCTCCAGTCGCTACTTTAGGGAATGATAACCATGGGGGTGCAAAATATTAGGGTTCTGAGAACAGAAACAGCAGCAATGAAATTTGGAAGCAGAAGATACTTTATCAGTTGTACTGTATATCCAAATAATCATATTGATTGCACTTTTTTTTAAAAAAAATCCATTTTGCAAAGCTGCAATAAAGTCTTGACTTGGCTGTGCATCAGTGACCTTGACTAATGCGGGGGAGGGGGGGCAATACATCTTTTTCCTTCTCAAGGATCCCTATGAAAAAGGGACAGCGCTCAACTCATACAGGAAGTAATTTGACTTAAAGGTGCAATAAAAGCCCTTATTAGGCCAATAGAACATGAGAAAAAGACATTCCTTTGTTATGTATGCACAAAAGTCCAAGCCACCTTGAAACATATCTTTTCAACCAGGATTTTGCCATCTAAATAGCTTCCTCAGGGTGCTGTCCTGTTGGGGAGGGGGTGGATGTGGGAAGGAGGAAGGGGGAGATGTTTTTAATATGTTTTTTTTCTTTTAATATAGTTTATTCTTATTGTAACCACCCTGGGACGATTTG
Organism: Aspidoscelis tigris stejnegeri; assembly: GCA_023333525.1. NCBI lineage: Eukaryota > Metazoa > Chordata > Lepidosauria > Squamata > Teiidae > Aspidoscelis > Aspidoscelis tigris. The sequence goes on from JALMGA010000015.1 coordinate 17,487,583, forward strand.
GTGAAGGGTAGAATATACATACATACATACATACATACATACATACATACATACATACATACATACATACATACATACATACATACATACATACATACATACATACATACAAAGTGGGGTCAATCACACAGCAGACTTCTGTGGCTTCTAGGCAGCCTTATTTCTGTACCTCACAGCCCTACATTATAGACATTACTTCCAAAATCATGTTCATAACTCCATTTTCAGAATAAGAATCTCTCGCTACCAAATTACTTTCCCAGGTTTACTTCACCTTTGGCTATGGTCAAAACTTGCAAATCACAGAGTATCAGAACCAAATTGAGCAAAGCGTTGAAACAACTCTGGTGAAACAGCTGAAAGAAAGAAATACATTATCGAACTCTCTGAGATTTAAACCACCAGCCTAGCTGAAAAAAGGTTAGATGAGAAATCTATTTATCCAGCCTTTCCCAATCTCAGCCCAAAGGAAAACTCCGAAAGGAATTAATTTTGCTTCTGTGTTATTATTCCTCCCCCCACAAATATATCACTGCAGTTTAGACATATAGATTGTTCTCCGGCATGCTCTGGGTGCAAAAAGCTAGCAAAAGAAATGTGTCTTGTTAGAGGAGCTGGGTCACCCTTAGGACAGTAATAGAAGCAAGTTGGCTAATTTAGCCCCAGAACTCGGTTTGTAGGAGAGATATTTCTCCACTGTAATGAAGATAGGCAGAAAGCAAAAGCCGGGGTGAGAAGAGCCATGTATACGGAGCAGGTGTGTCAGGAGAGATAACTGCAAGCAGTACGAGGAAGATAAGGTGAGCACTCCAGCTCCAAGCTCAATTTCATTCTCTTTGTCTTGTGCTGTTCTTTCTTGCTTACAGTGACACTCTGGAAGGGGAATGGCGTAATGCTAACGATTGCAATCTTGTTACTCTTTTCAAAAACTCCAGTCTTTGTTGGCTTTCTCTGGAGACCGCCAGCCTAGAAAGGCAAAGCAATCCGGTGCTGTCATTCCAAATACGAAATATGGTACACATGCATATATGAGAGAGAGCAGAGCAGAGCTGTTTTTATTCTCTTCTCCACTCTCTTCCCCCACCCTTTCTTTTCTAATGAATGCTCCTCTTGGATGAAGATGCTGGAGAGTTTGGCTTATATTTTCAGTGTTACATATTCGCCTAATACACTGAACAGTACAGAAGCACAAGAGTTTGGGGGTTTCTTTTTTGCTAAATCAGAATTCTCCCTGTGAAGTTTGAAGAGTAGATTGTGGATTGCCTCCCAAACGAGTGTCTGTGTGCTCATGGCAGCCTTTCAGCTGACTTTCAGCAGAGCAAGTATTCTGGGAGTCAGCACAGATGTGGCAGCTACATTTGGCATTGGATCTGCTGCATTTGCCACTCGTAAGGGGAGCACTTCCCGGCGGTGAACCTTCTCTTTAGAAGGCCCTCCTCTGCTCTTCATGAAATGCTTGCACTCACAGCTTTCTCTGTTAAAGTCCCCCCTCCCACTTCCCTGCCTGCCCAGGTTTCAATGAGTTCTGCACAAGGCAGCTGGTGGCCACGAGGCTGCGAGGAGATGGCCGAAGCGCCCAGAGAGGGAAGTCACTTATCATCCTGCTACCTTAGGGGCCCCATTGATCTGGGAGACGATGAGGCTACGATAGTGGTCAAACGCATTGGTCACAGTGGGATACACATGATACATTGGGACTTATACCAGAACTACCATCTGCCAGTGGCAAGGAACTGGTGGGACCATAGACCAGAAAAAGTGGCCGAAAACAGGCCAAACTACTGTGGGACTTCTGACTTCCGACTGATCGAACACTGGAACAAAACACCCCAGTCATCACAATCGTAGAGAAAGACAAAGTGTTTATCGTCGATATTGCTGTTCAAGGTGACAGCAGAATTGATGAAAAACAGTTAGAAAAAACTTACCAGATATGAAAGCCTGAAAATAGAACTGCAGTGACTCTGGCATAAATGAGCAAAGGTGGTCCCAGTGGTTCTCGACACCCTGGGGGCAGCACCGAAAGATCTTCGTGGGCACTTGAAAAGCATTGGCGTCAACAAAATATCCATCTGTCAGCTTCAGAAAGCCACTTTGCTGGGATCTGCTCATATTATTTGCCGATAACCACTGGCAGATGATACTTTTGGCACAAGTTCCAGTGGATCATTTGTGCTACAGCATTGTGTCTCTGCTTGTAATCGGTTCGTGCGATCTTCTTGCAGCAGATAATAATAATAAGCTCGATATATGTTAGAAGGAGCAACAGTTTTAAAAATTGAACTTGCAGTATTATATTTTTCTTGCCTTAAGTAACATCACAAACCCATCTGGAACACTGTGTATAGTTTTGGTTGCCACGTCTCCAACGTTTGGCAGGAGGGCAAAGAAAATGGTAAAAGTTCTTGCGAGATTGATATAGCGGGGCAATTTTAGTTTACAAAGGAGGTTTCTGACATATAAATTGTAGGAAAAGCCTTTATTTCACCATATTTATAACCACGATTATAGAAGCATCCGGAAGTCTGTGCACAAGCAGAAAGAAAGATTACCAAATTCTGACACGTTCAGTCCAAGTTTGTTTAAACCCAGGGCCTCCGTGTCACGCTCTTTTCTAAAAGAGAATATGAAAGAGAAGTTTGATGTCATTAATGGACAATCTGTGATTTATTTTTACTGAATTCCTGCTTGCCTCCTCCGCCCCCACCGCTTCCCCCATTCTGCTCCATTTGCTACCCCTTTTTCCTTTTTTTGCTTTGCCTCACTTTGCTCTGTCCCGGTTCTTTTTCAATGGTGCTCCTACAGAATTTAGCAGGAATTGCAAGCACTAAATCATCGCTTCCGAGAAGCCATTTCTTAGAGAGGAACGTAAAAGAATAAACAAAATCCAGGAGCCTGCTGTGTCTCCCCTGCTGAGAACCAAATGCCAAAAATCCAAAGCACTATAGTTTGCTATATTTCAATAACATAAGGAGGTCTGGCACTGGGAGAGATTACTCAGTGAGATCCACTGAACTCTCAGATACCTGGGCAAGCAGAAAGATACTTCACAAGGAATCTCTAGCTGGCTGTAACTATATCTACTTGTCAGTTTAACTTTTTGTGCCTGCTTATCCCAAGTGAGTAGACAGGAATAATAGAGTTCTGCTTACACACACACACATATACACTCTTAGTAACCAGAAGAAGCTTTATAGAAAAGCATTTGATACAAGAAGTTCTATGTCTATACTGAAGGACATGTCTGTGTCTGGTTCCTCCTCCTCCATTTTTTTTTATAAATTATGGTAATGGGTTCAAATTTACAAATGCCTGCTTGACAGGTGCCACTTCCACTACTGAAACCAGATTTCATATTGGAGACACACCAAACTGGTTAATTTTTTTATTCAAATCAGTGTGTGTGTGTGTATACATCAATATGTAAAGCATGTTAAAAGGAAGCAAACAGCATCTGGCAATCAGAATCAACCCTGATTTTGTATCCCCACTCTAAACACTTAAAACTCTTCCAAAAACGGATTGAGGAAGCAACAATTCAAGACCCATTCACCCGCTCCACCTCCATGGCCACCACCCCCAACAGGGGTTCCCTCCAAAAAAAAGCACCCTGGCTGGCTGGCTGGCTCTGCTGCCACTGCCACCTACATGTACACACACACTTCAACACACACACATCTCCCAGTTCCTGCAGCAGCTTCACTCTGCAAAAAGCACCCTGGTTGGCTGGCTGGCTCTGTTGCCATCCCCACCTACATGTACACACACACTTCAACACACACACATCTCCCAGTTCCTGCAGCAGCTTCACTCTGCAAAAAGCACCCTGGTTGGCTGGCTGGCTCTGCTGCCATCCCCACCTACATGTACACACACACTTCAACACACACACATCTCCCAGTTCCTGCAGCAGCTTCATTCTGCAAAAAGCACCCTGGTTGGCTGGCTGGCTCTGCTGCCATCCCCACCTACATGTACACACACACTTCAACACACACACATCTCCCAGTTCCTGCAGCAGCTTTCCCTTTTTAAACAGCTAGAATTGCACAGGATTGCTCTTTCCTTAATCTTTAGGCTTGCCTGGGTGGTAAAGGAAACACTGTTATCAGGTGTGAAGTGGCTGAATTGTTACAATGAAACAGTCTGTTGTATAGGGGAATACTCTACGTTCCCACAGCATTAAGGAAGAAACGTTTTAAAAGCAAAAGCAGCAAAAAACACTCAAATTCCAGTGTTTATTTATTCCATTTTTAAGCCAAATAATGCTCAAAATATCCCTGAAACTGATTAGGAATGGGGACGACGAGGATCAAAACCATTTTTAAACAGGTTTTTAAACAGTTTTAAGTGGTAATGGGAACTCGCCCTTGGAGTTCTACATTTTAATGATGGGAACATAAAGTTCATCTGATTATGCTTTTTAAAAAAGCTCCTTCCTTCCTTCCTTCCTGTTTTCTTTTTCTTGGAAACAAAACAATTTTTTTCTGGGGAAAAAGGCTGCATATGATAATATCATACAATGCATTTCAATACAGCATTCACTCAACATATTCATTGTAATTTAAAAGTTTTTATGACCTTCCTGGAAACTTGTTGAAGGCTGTGATTTTAAAACAAAACAAACAAAAATGAATGGTTTCATGTTTGGTTTGAATAAATATCCTAACATTGTCAGAGGTTTAAGTTTTATGTTTACTTATTTATTCATTTAATTTCAGGGCTATTCTGCCTCCAATAAAGCCCAGGGTGGCATGTGTCATAAAAATCAATAGAAAAATTCAATAATAAAAACTTAATTATAGAAACATATAATTGTGAATATATTACAAAAACAACACCACTGAAAATAAAAATACAAACAGATCTTCTAATGGCAGAATGCTAATGTAAAGAAATAGGCAATTTTTAAAACTAATTTAAATATGGCCCGCTGGAGAGATCTCCATGGAATTTTTAAGTAGATAGCTGCAATGGAATTTTACACAGTGTTCGGTTCCAGCCTATAGGGGCTGCTGCCTGCTGTGCAAGAAACCAGGCCAAGTGGGAAAGGGCTGAATCATGATGGGAAACCTCTCTTTGGTTTCTCCAGACCATCCTTGGATCCACGGCAGATCAAAATGCTGGGCAATCAAAGAGTGGCCTCCAATTGGAACATATCCCACTGTCCTCATGGAAGTGTTCTATGAGTCACCTCTGCATCTGGGATAAGTCTGAAACAGACTCAATTTCAGGGTTTTGCGAGTCTTTCTGAAGCCATAAAAGCAGATTATGACCATTTAGTTATCTGGCTCATTTACGTATTGCTCCTCAGCCTGGAAAGTCCCTCTGAGTGGCTTACAAAATGCAACTTCAGGCATGTCACTGCCCTCACGATGACATACAGGGAAATGTGGTCTGGGAGGGAATGGGGGAGCTTAGTAGTAAGTGCTGCAGAGAGCTGCCAGTTGATCCAGGTCATGTTCCTGCACATGCTCAGAAGCTATGGCCACAGATAACAGGCTGTTAAGTCCAACTGGCAGGCATTCCTATAGCACCAGGCAGAAAATCCAGACTCTTACAGTGGCAAGATGTGTCTAGGAGGTTGGTGGTCCACTGTTCTGCAGCATAGGACCCATTTACACTTTGCTCTCTGGAATGGTATTAGTATATTTATTACCATTCACATGGTAGTCATCCACACTTGAAGTGCAGGTGTACTCTCCAGTCTGACCACTAGCACCTCAAGTGCTGATGATCTGGCCCGGGTGGCCTAGCTGTTCAATTGCACAGCCATAGTTCAGTGTGGACGGTGATGGAGAGCAGGCCCGGAGAGAGGTGTGGGATCTTCAGGCGTCCACAGCATCACACCGGCAATGGGTTTGTAAAGGAAAAACATACTGTTGGCTTGCTCACTGCCCCGTGACTTGAGTGAGATTGTGTGATTGAAGAATGGTGAAAAACAAGTGTCTCCTTGTTCTACCATCTTGCCCAGGTGAGGGTAGGAGACAGAGCAGGGGTCTCTTAGCCACCTTCTCACTTAGACAGTGTGGTATGATCTGCTGATCCTTGTTTTGAGGAGCAGCAGAGATGCCTTTTCTCTGCTTTACTTTTTTACATACATGAGTTCCTGTAGCCAGCTCTGAGTTTTAATGTCTTAGGGCCTTTCCACATTGGCTGCTGAAAAATGTATCTAAGAAGATCCGTTCTTCGGCGAACCGTCCTCCTGAGGATCCGTCCCAAATAGGGACAGATTTTCAGAGGCCCTGCATGTCCACACACACACGGTGAAGATGGATCCGGCAGGACGGATCATCTGGGTGCTCTGCAGATGCCACAGCACCCATTCGAAAAGTCCGCCAGATTCCCGCACCGCCAACTCCGCCCCTGGAACCGCGGGACTGCAGCAGGCGGCTGCCAGTCACTGCATGTTTCCGGCAGCACAGGGGGTGTGGGGGAGGGCGGAAGGAGGCAAACCAGCCTGCTTCCACCCTCCCCAACATGGCGGCCACCGGGACATCCGTCCCTTCACCTGGCCATGTGCGGAAGCATCCTGCTTCCTCATGGATCCAGGTGAAGGTACAGATTGAAGACCTAATTTTTTAGGTCTTCAATTTAATCTGGTTTTTGGTGGCAAGACCCATTTTAGAAATGAATCTTGCTCACCGAAATGCAGAAGCAGCTGTCTGGAAGGGGTCTCTAAAAGGTCTCCATTGCGGAAGCCTCCAACGTAAGTGTCTTAACTGGGTGTTAACTGGGTGGTTGAACCGGTTTAACCACCCAGTCCAGAAACACCCTTAGAGATACTGCTAAAAACCAGCAGGAGCTCAAAAATAGTTCTGTGCCAACCAATCTGAAGCCTATTACTTCCATTCCAGCATTCACCTGGAATAAACACAGTGAACTGAGAAGTGCCTCACCTTCTGCATTTTCACTTATCAACAACATTAAAGACACCAATAACTCATTTCTGTCTAATTCCTCTTCCTCTCAAGCTTGGCAGTTATGGTCACCTAGAAGCCATGGGATCCCATGGGACCCAGCCACATAGAAAATCTTCTTCCCAAGTACAACACAGCCGATAATGAAAGTGCCTTGCCTCCCTCCTGCTTGTAACTAATTAGTCCATACAGGAGGTAATTAGCCAGACAATGTTCCTTGGATTAAATGGTTCCCAGGCATACAAAGGACACAGGCCAGAGAGAAGTCTGTTACAGATAAAGCTATTGACAGAAATTTATCTCATTGGATATTAATCTATGGACTGCTTTAAAAATTTCAGTCTTTAGGGTCATCAAGCAAACTCCCTTTGTATATTCGAAAGACTGAAGAAGGGAGACTTAACTCAGGCATTTGTTTAGGAAGCCCCTTTCTTCCTCCGCTGTACATCACTGTTTTATCTGCTTTAATTTTGCTTTTATGAATTGTAGTTGTATCTCACCATGTCACCTTACAGTATAGGGTGGGATGCAACGAAGCGTCATTTCACAATGCATGGAATAAGCAGCTCTAGAACACTTTATTCTTCATTCTGCAAAACGGGGTGGCTGTGCATCCCTGCTAGGCACATTTTCTTGAGCACTAACCTACCTATATTGTGGGCATGGGGAAGGAGCAGAAAGAAACCTTTGGGAGTTAAACCCAGCATGAGCGACTGGTGCCTCCCTATATGACATCGTAAACATTAACATGCTGCATAAAAGCAAACATTTGCACAGACCAGGGGAGTTTTCACACTTGGATGGGGAAGGACTGCAATCGACTAAGGTTTACTAGTATTCACACTTGCAAATGCTAGTAAACCACCCCCACAAATGGTAAGCTTGTGGAACATCATTTCATGCTCTACGACTCATTGATAATTATGGAACTTCTGGGCAGGCAGGGGGGCATTTCTATGCTGTAAATGCCTCCAGCAAGGGCAGATGCACTTGCCTAGATGTTGTCTAATTATCAGCTACAGGCAAAAGTGCAAATTGGTCCCAGCTTTTAAAAGATAAAATAAGGGAAATCTTGGTGGAATTGGAAGTTTGGGGTCTCACCCATCCATCCCAGAATCCAATATTGGTTACAGTGTAACAGTTGTCATGCTGGAGCCCCAAGTTCTGTTCTATCTTTCACAGCACCCATCTTTCACAATCATATATCACAACAGGCAAGACTACTGCTTAAATTATTCTGAACCTTTTCTTTATCCTTTATGACCAGATCTAAGTTTGAGGAGGTCATAAAGGGAACACTAGTAGAGGATTGCGATCTTTCTTCTTCTTTTTTTCGTATAATAAGTAATCCTGTGTCCTCAATATGCACAGTCAATTGTAGAAGAAAAAGAAATGGTAGAATATTTTATGAAATTGTCTATGCACCATGGGGAATGTTTTATTAAATTAAAATTTTGGTAACTATGTTATCCAGGCTTCTGGCTCCCCTTGCTTGATCCGTTGGCTCTGTCTGATTGACCCCTTGGCTTCGAATGCTTGCCCACCTCTGTCTCCATCCCCTCACCTGTGAACACCCAGCCTAGAAGCCCATCAGCTGTCACTGCCTCTGGCTGCACTTTTGGTACGTTCCCCTGCAGACAGAATTCCATCCACAGAAGGGTTCTTGGTAGCTCAGAGGAGTCAGTCAGAGGCCTGCATTTTAGTTGAGGCAGAATTTTGATGGAGCCATCCAAGGTGGCTAATCTGTACAATGGCTCAGACCCCATTCCATTCCAAAACATCTGAAGCTATGCATCATTTTCAGAAATAAATAAATAAATAAATAAATAAATAAATAAATAAATAAATAAATAAATAAATAAATAAAGTGATTTCCCCTACTTATTTAGTTATTTATTAATGAAGAAAAAAGATAAGTGGGAAAATGCAATTATAAGAAAAAGCAGAATACATTATTTCAAGAAGTGATAAAGTTAATTCTGATACAGTATTTAATGCAGAATGAAAAAATTGTTTTGGATTTGTTTTGTTGTGTTTAATGGAACTCTCTTTCTCTCTTTTTAACTACTGGGCAAAACGTTCCAATCAGAGTGCAGCACAATAAGATAATTGTGGATCAAATTATTTTTTTAATAAGCTCTGAAAGAAAACAGGGTATGCTAATAAAGAGAAGGTTAAAGAAGCAAAAGGAGAGATCTCCCTATAACAAGAGAGCCTAACTATCTCCATTTTGGCCTTAGAGGGTTAACGTCAGAAGTAAAAAAAAATTCTGAAAAAAAAACCAAATGTTTATGCTGAGTTTTGAAGAAGAAAGGTGTACTTGGCCTTGAAGCAATGCCATCCACAATCAGTTGCAGCTGGGAATTTACTTCCAAAGCTGATAACACTAATTGGCTTCAGAGATGGAATGGGTAACTGTTTGCATCCCATGATGGGAGGGAGGGGGTTATCCACTCACCTTCTAGGACAGTGATGGCAAACCTTTTGAGCTCGGTGTGTCAAAATTCGCAAGAAAACCTAGCTTAACTCAGGTGCTGTGTCACTTCTAGAAATATCCATAATTTTGTGAATTTTGTAGCTCTAGTAATACTTTATTAAAAGCAAAAACAAATAATTCTTTACATTAGTTACTTTTGTTGCTGAATTTCGTTTGCTAATATTCAATTGAAAGTTGGTATTTCGTACACTTCAAGAACAAGCAAGCACTACACGCCCAGGTGCCAGGGTGACCATGTGTGTCACCCAAAAGGGCTTGGTGTGTCACCTGCGACACGCATGTCATAGGTTGGCCATCACCGTTCTAGGAAGACCTAAGTTTGTTAGCATCTTGTTGGCTGATGGATAACATCTTATGAAGTTATGATTTAGAATATAACCATGCCTGTATTAGCTTTAGCATATCAAATCTTTTGTCCTATTAGCTCAAGCTTGTCCTCACTGAATGCCATTTCTTTTACTTTTTATGGAACTTTGAAGTTGAACCCCATGTTCTGGACGGAGAAATATTTTTATTTGCTTGAACTATTTTGATTCTGTTTTTTTCTTTTTTTCTTTTTTGCTATTTTTTGTATTTGCTCAAGTTTTGCCTTTTTATTTTAATAAACCAAATTATTCTACTTAGTTTCTGGTTCATTATGCAACCTGAAACCAGGGGGTTTTCGAGGAGAAGCCTTGCTCAGTAAATCCCTGCCATTACACTCCCACTTGAAAAGTAGCAAGTCACAAAGGAAGACCTACCAGGTAATACAAAAGAGTTTCAATGAAAGGTCAACCCACAGTATTGTTTGCTCATGTCTTATCCTTATCAATAAAACAAAACAATGCTTCATCTTTTATTTCTGCAGTTTCTGTCATGATATCCATCATTGATTTAGTAATGTCCACCATATTCATTGTATTCTGAGGTGGGGGCAAGCTGGGCATGGAAAGTTAACTTTTAAACTCATGATGCATTTAGTAAATTCCATTATCCTTGATACTAGCTATGTCCCGCAAAAAAAGTTACATGGGAAAACAAGAGAAGAAAGCAATCATAATCCATTTTGTCTATATAACAGCTTCAGCCAATGCCAGAAATATTTTAAGATTATGACACTTTCCTTGCAGTCATATGTGTTTTTCCTTTAATTCTTGAGCTGTGTTTATATGGCAAACCATGCCTTTTTCTAGTTAAATCATAGGGTAAACTGTGTTGGCCAGTTGCCGATGGTGCAATCCAGCAAGTGGCTTGGATTCTTCCACAAGGTAATCGAAAGTCCATTAGTGCAACCACTACAACATTTTAAATAGCAGAAAGATGACCTTTTTAATATAATTTCTTCATGGGTAAAAAGGATTTATACCCTCCTAATTCTATAGAAGAGGGATTCTTCATTATCCTTTCAATTCACAATGGCATTTCGGTTAATGTAAAAATGTCATTTTGACTGCCAGGAAATCCAGCCATCCCAACTTCTTTTAAATGATAGGGCTTTTCTTCTATCCTCTCTATATTGTTCATTCAATTTTGCTTGCTTTGGTTCCTTTATTAAATATGCAGGGTCTTCATTATGCTGTTGGGATGGGAATAATGCAAGATTAATACAAAGTCTGCAAGGTGTTTTTCTTCTCCTTTTTAAAGGTATTATTATTAATAATATTAATAGCACTGGTTCCATATGTATTTTATGCTTTGCTAACCCAAATGTCAATAGACAATATAATTCAATTTCCTTATTTCTTCTTTAAATCAGCTTCCCCCTCTGATATACATTCTTGTGCTGATATATATTGAACTTTAAGACTAAACCCTGCCCACTTGACCAAGCTCCATGCAGTAATATTAGCTTGCTGATGGGAGCAGATCAGATGGATGTCTGTCTCGTCCTATCCTAAAGGCAACACCTACAAGCACAATCACCACCCACATTGCTCCAGGGCCTAGGTGTTCAGATGGCATGATGCCTAGGGGTCTGGGTAACAGTACCAATCTGGGGGTCCATCACGCTGCCCCCACATTGTCCATAAACCTGTTAAAGTCTGATAAGGGCACCTGGATCCCTCCGCTCATTATGTGGTGCATAGAGAGAGATGTAGGCTGAGAACCATCTTGCCGGAGAGGAGTGGAGAAGAGGCAGCAGGCTGGGCTCTGCCATCTTGCCCCCAGCAGTGCCCCTCCCTCTTCCAACTGCCATCACCACAAGGCTGAGAACCATCTTGCCTGAGAGGAGTGGAGAAGAGGCAGCAGGCTGGGCTCTGCCATCTTGCCCCCAGCAGTGCCCCTCCCTCTTCCAACTGCCATCACCACAAGGCTGAGAACCATCTTGCCGGAGAGGAGTGGAGAAGAGGCAGCAGGCTGGGCTCTGCCATCTTGCCCCCAGCAGTGCCCCTCCCTCCTCCAACTGCTCCCATCACAAGGTGGCAAAGAGACTATGGCAGCTGATCCAGCAGTTGAGAAATCATCTGATCCTGAGGCCGAGCAGGGTGGGGCTGAGTAGATGCCAGCTGACCATCTCTACCATCATCCAGTGTGCCATCAGTGGATAATTCAAAGTAAAGAGAATAGGAAAATTCCAATAAGAAACAAAGAGAAGAATTGCAACTGAAGACCTCGAGTGCTTGCTTTTGGCTTTTCCCTGTTCCCTCCCACACCATTTTCCTTTTGTTTCTTGTCTCTTTAGATTGTAAGCCTGAGGGCAGGGACCTGTCTAAGATTAATATAATATTGTAACCCGCCCTGAGACCCTCGGGTATAGGGCGGGATAGAAATACAAATAAATAAATAATAAATAAATAAATAGGCAATGTATTGCGATTGATTACTACATGTGCTGCTTCTCTGGAGCATTGAAAATGGCAGAAATAAGCATTGAAGGATTTCAATAGTGTTCTGCTGATGTCCAGGAGGTGCAGTTAAGCGAATGACATACGTTCTGCCAGCCTCCTGCCCACATCCTGACCCTTTAGGCCCTGGTCATACCTTCACTTTAAATTTTCTTTAGTCCATCTTCAGGTCTGACTGTTCACATCTTTTCATTTCTGTTTTATTTGTAGACTTTCCACCCTCGGTTCATCTTCATACTTACATATGAAAAAGCACACCGTGTTATAAGTTGCAGAAGAAGTTTACCCCCTAAATGGCAAGTTGCTGGAAAATCACACACACAATTTGTGAGAGAGACTGATAATCCCAATTTTATTTTTACTCTTGAGTATTGTAGAGAAACAGAAGTCTTTTGTTAATTTCAGCCCTTAATTTTCAAGTGTGTTTTATTTTCTGAGATAACTTTCTTAAAGTGTCTGGATTAAAATATAATCCAACCAAGTCATAATAAGATACAACTGGACATTCAAAAGAATTCCCAGCTATTAAATATTTGGCTATTTGGCTAAGAGCTCCTCCAAGTTATCTTTTTAATTACTACCCTATAATAAAGACTTTGAGACTAGAACTTTTGAAGTGGAAAAAGAGAAAATCTATATTTGATAGGCTCTCAGCTGTTAAAATAAACTTTGCTTATAATTCTTCCAAGATCAATACTGAGAACCTTGGAAAATAAATTTGGTAGGTTTATTCACACTATTACAAAACAAAACAAAACAAAAATCCTAGGATTTCTAAGACATCGCTATATAGGTAGGTAATAGATGGAGGGCGGGGCAGGTCTTCTCGGCACATTTGACATGGAAGAGCATTGTCTTACTTTGGAGGGCCTCAGGAATGGAACATTCTGGCCTGTATTATATTTGGTCCCAAAATGCACAAAGTGATAAGGGTGATAACATCATCACACAAAACATGCTAAATATTTGGTTTCGGTGGAGACGATTATGATTCCATGATACGTCTCCATTCACCCCAGCCTCCCCCATGACCCCAAATACAATATATCTTTTTGAATACAAATTTTAAAAGTCTACAACAGGCAGGCTTTGAAAAGCTCAAAGATTTTTATTTGCTAAATAGAAAGATCAAAGACGCAGAGCAGTTGAAGCCCTTAATTAACTCTGCAGGAAGCAATTGGCTGTCCTTCCAAGCCATTGGGTGTTTTCTTTCCTGCAAAATCATAAAAGCATTTACAAGCTTGCTCTCAGGGGAACAGATTCTTGAGCAGCTTTTATGCACATATGCAAGTATGACCTATAACAGATACCCCCAAATCTATGGCTTGAAACAATTGTGGAACCATGACCTACTTCCTTCCATAGAAGGTCATAATTACTGCAGTTACTCCGGGGTTGTCCACAAATGGTATAGAACCCTAGTGCAGCTCTTACAGTTTACTCCAGGGATGTCATCACAGTGCTGGCATTGCCATAGGGGCTGTGGGCACACCTAAGGTTTAATCCAGCCTCAGTCCACCTTCAGAGTGAGAGAACACATCAGCAAAGTGACCAGGAGTCATCATTCCACATTGTCTATCCCAAAGGTAAATTTTCTGAATTACTGTACTTAACACTGAAAGAAAACAACTTGTCACTACAAACTAGAGAGATGGGGGAGAGAGAAGGTCTGTGTGGGCAGATTACTGAAGAACAGGAAAAAGAGGAGAAAATGCTTCAAGAGATATTTGAGTGCAATTCAGTTAGGCACTGCAGCAAAAATAAGCAAAGAAAGGTTGTTTCCGCATTGGCTGCAGGAACTGTTTTAACCCCAACCCCACCCCCCCATTTAAGACCCTTACATACTTACCTTCTGCACTGGAGACCTCTTTAGCGACTCTTCAACATTTTGGCACATGAGATCTGTTTCTAAAACAGGTCTCACTGCCAAAAAACGGATTAAAATGAAGACCTAAAAAATTAGGTCTTCAATCCGTCCCTTCGCCTGGATCCATGTGGAAGCAGTGCGAAGCAACTAGTACAACTGTTGATTTCTTTTCTAGAACCATTTCCCCAATAAGGGTGCTTCCGCACATGCCCTTAAACACCCATTAAGGACACACATGGAAGCATGCATCCGCACAGCGGCAGCTTTTAAAGCTGCTTTTAGCACGGAGAGTCCGCACAGTAACACCCATTAAGCATACATGTGGCAAACTGCGTCTGCACAATGGCACCCATTAAAGACGGAATGGGTGGACTAGGTCTGCACAGCGGTACCCATTACAGACAGATAGGGGTGGCCACGTCCGCACCTATCTGTCTCTAATGTGTGCTTAATGGGTGTTAAAAAAAACACCACATATCATGTGGCCTTAAAGGGTGTTTCACTTTGAAAACGCATCCGTTTAGGATGCATCTGAACGGTGAAACTGTGCCTACCCGGGGCCCTCCCCCGGCCCGCCACGATTGGCTCCACCGGAGCCAAGCATGGCGAGCCGGTGGACTCTGCTGTCGGGGCTTGCTCTCGCCCCAGAAGTGGTGGATCATCGCTTCTAGAGCCAGGGGGAGCTTCCCCAAACCCCTCCCTATCCCCCTAGGGGAGAGCTCGAGCAATCCCCTCCTTACCTCTTCGGCTTTGCCCTGATTCTGGCTGGGGAATCCCAGGAGGCTGCGCGCCTGCATGCTGCACGCCTCCTGACTGGTCAGGGCTGCTTCTGGAAGCTCCCGCAGTCAGGAGGCTCTCTGAATCAAAAGCCAAAAAACTCATTCATGCACACGCATACTATATAATATTTCGCCTTGTTTAACGTCACTTTCCCCTTTAATGAAATTACACCAAAATGTATATTTCTGTGTCCTATGTAACATTTTTTCTTTCAACTGCTGTTTCTTCAAAAAAAGCTTTTTTTCCAGACAGAAACGACATTGCTTCCTTCCACGCATAAATTTTAAAGATGGGCACATATTGCAGATTAGTAGAAGTTAGACTTGGGTGTTGGAGGGGACAATGAAAGGATGTTTTCTTCTTTTTGAGATGATCAATCACTAATAGTGGTGCAGGATTCTGTCCAATCAGAGAGACACATTCCCAAGTTTAGTTTGCAAATCAAAATAAACAAACAAAAATCTAAGCACTTTTGCCCAGGAATGCTCTTCTCAGCTTCACTCCAGCACCTTCATACTGTGGCAAAGCAATATTCAAGCCCCTTTCCCAGGCCTCTTCCCCCGCTTCGTGCCAGCTGTACAGGGCACGATCGAGCCCTGTGCAGCTGGCACAAAGGTACCCGGGCATCCACCCATCCACCCCAGGGCCCAGGGCAGCTGCCTATGGGGCAGGACCCCTTCGCCGATCAGAGCGCGTGGCTCCGGTCTACGAAGCCCCCCCACCCTCACCTCCGATTGCGCCCATCTGCGGGGTGTACACGCCTGGATGTAGGCCCCTATGCCGCGCAGATGACCCCTCACCCTCCCATCCCAGGCCCCAGGATGGGGGGTGTGGGTGCTGGGGAGAGGGCTCTGTGGGGCTTACCCACCTAATTGAGGTGCCAAACCCCGCAGAGCCCCCCACCCCCACCCCCATCCCTCCCACCATGATCCAGGTGGGAGAAGCTTTTACTCCGGTTCCAAAGGAGAACCAGGAGTAAAGCGGCGCCTTCTCCAGGCCAGATCGGCCAGGGGAGAGATAGGGGGGGGGTGCCCTGTCCCTGCTCCAGGTGGGTATCCCCAATGCCTCCCAGGAGCAGGCGGGAGACAGCCCCACACCCCTCCCCCCCCCCGGCGATCTGGCCGGGAGAAGACTTTACTCCGCTTCCAAAGCAGAAGCAGGAGTAACAGGGTCCCCTTTCCCAGCCAGATCGGGAGGGGGAGGGGTGTGGGGCTGCCTCACGCCTGCTCCTGGGAGACATAGTCCCTATTCTGCTCTTGGTCACTCACTGATATTTTTTTTTCTTTGAGAGACTACCTTTGTTACTGTGCTGCATTTTGCAATTGGGGGTTTCAAGTTCCCTTGATGACTTATGTAAAGGTTGTTGCTACTTCCTTTGTTCTGCTTCCAAGGAAACTGGTCTATCATTGGTTGCTTTGGGAACAGGGAGGGTAGGTGGGAATTTGAAAGCATGAAAGGACAATAGGCCTGTTCGCACTACGGCCTCTAGTGCATGATAAGTGAGCCTCTGGTGAAGAGCATATGCATGCAGAGTAGGCTGTTGTATCCTCCACGCATGCCACCCCTCACCAGAAGTGCACGAATTGTTGATTAGGTGTGGAGCAGGAAATCGGGTGCCACACATTAACCAGCGTTAACCGGAGACTTACCTCAAGCTTCTGGGGCAGCAGCATTCACTCTTCTTCCGCTGCTCCGGGGTCTTTCTAGGTGCAGTGCACGCGCGCTGGGACCTCAGACACCCATAGACGTGACTGCGACCGCAGGTATGCAGAGTGTCGTCAGGGCGATGGCGGGTGCTGCAGCCCAAATGGCAGTGCCCAGAGAAGGACTGGGCCCCAGACTGGATAAGGTAAGTATTCAGTCACGAGGGGGTGGGGACAGCCAAAGTTGACTAGTGCTCCAAGTGCAAGCACTAGTCAACTTTGGCTAATTGCACTCCTTTCCCGTTCAGCAGATGGGAAGGGAAGTGCGGAAACACCCAAGCTGTGTACACCTTTCACCTCATGGGTACATTTTTGGTGACAGCTACTGGAGCTTGAGAGTTTTCTGCCTCAAAGAGAATGGCTGCTGGCTGGCTTTAGTCTGACACTCTGCTCATTCTGCTATGGCATAGCTTTGGTCTGTGCCAACTGTTCTCTCTCATCTATTTCTTTCTCTATGACCTGCTTTTTTATGGTCTAGGAATTTGGTTAGAGGGGGAAGATGAAGATGTTAGTTTAATGGTAAGTTTGCTGGGAAGTTTTATTGGCTTACTCCTGATATCTGTGTCGTGTCTGGAGCAAGCAGCAGCAACAAGAGCCAAATCAGTTTCCAGGGCTCTTGGGGATATAGAGTACGTGCAGTTAAACAGGCCAAGAGCCGGGTTACTAGAGAGTCGTTTTAAGTCGGGAAGTCAGTCAGGAGTCAGGAATCAGAGTTCACATGAGTGGGGCGTTGCCAAGAAGATTCTTTGTTTGCAACGTAGGTTCCTGGATTGGGCGTTTCTTCAGTAGGACTCGGAGAGTCATGCCCCCACTGATACAGGTGTTGGCATGGAGGTGCGCTGGGCACCGCAGATGTTCTCATTGTCCCAGGAGAGATCACGGGGCGGGGCGGGGCAGAGCATCTGAGCCTGAGCCCCCTACTTGTGGGGGGACAGGCCCTTGGTTTTGGCTGGCATGGGCCATCCAAGAAGTCAGAGAGGGCAGGAGGTATGACAATCTGCTTATTTTGCCTGTTCTTGTTTGCTTTGATCTTTGGGGAGCTTAGGGAAAATGGGTGTGTGGGATTCTTTTGTTGGGTGTTTGTAAATGTTTGGTTCTTGAAGCTCTTGGTTTTGTTTGGTATGCCAGGGGATCTTTCAGCATCTAGGAGAGCTACAGGATTTGTTTATGTTTTTGTTTCCTTTCACTTTGGGTTGGGCAGAGAAGTTTCTGGCTGGACTAAAAAGAGGCCCTTTTTATCACGTGTTCCAAGAGATCTTGCAGCACGTAGGACAGCTGCAGAATTTTTTACTTTTGTAAATAAAAGCTCAAACTTGTGCAAGTTTGACTTTGCTGGCCTACCTCGTGGGGGCTTCGTTGCTACATTTGTGTTAGAGCTAGAGCCTCTAAAGTGGGCGTGAGCGTTCAGGGGCCCTCTGGCGAGCAGCACAATGTTTGGAGGCTTCAATTCATGCCAGTTTTGGATTCTGCAGCTCTGTCTTTGTGGAACTTAGGCCCTGATGGAGCTCCTTGCTCTCCTGCATTCTTTTCAGCGTAGAACAGTCTGTTGAATATTTGAATTAAAACTCAAACTTCTTTGAGGTGATTGAAGTTAAATTGAGAAAGTTTGAAGTTCACTACTAGAAGCAGACAAAAACCAAACATTTGCAGTCATAGGGAGAGATGTGTGCAGATGTTCATCAGGTTCACAATTCGTATGAATTTGAACATTTGCACTCAAACAGGATATTGTCTACATTTGAAGATTGACATTCAAATGTGAAGCAAATGTTTTTCTGTATTCTTTCAGAGCTTTGTTATATTCACGAAGGTGGGGAGGTAGCAAAGCGGCAGCCCAGTCACATCTGCATTCAAAGCGGATTCAGAGGAGATTTGAAGAGGATTCAGAAGCACAACTGGCAACAGGGATTTGAATTCACTTCAAATGGCATTTAAAGAGGGTTCACAGAGGATCCGAATCCCATCATATTCAAAGTGGCTCTGTTTGCACGAATGCGAATTTCCTTCGCAATCACTTTGATGTGAAGTGAAGATACACACAAAATCATGCGCCTCCCTAGGCATAGGGAAGAGTTCTGAACGTGGCATTATAAGGAGCATAAATACCCATTTCAGGTTAGCCATGGAACTTTGGCGCTGTTTGCATTTACCAGCCTGGTATCGTATAACAATACCGGATCAGCTCAGTAAGGATCCAGTAAGGCAGCAAGCAGTTGCACAATGAGCGCTAAACTAGCGCCATATCTGTTGAATAGAACTTGTAGTATGAATGGCCCAGTTGGGGTTGGTTAGATAGCCAAGGCAACAACTGAGGCAACATCTGATACCTGCTTGGACACTACCATGGTGATCTGGATGCTGTGTGTACCTGCGCAGTTTCAGTCATGAATACATGCTCGTTCACCATGCCTCATCCAGAATAGGGTGCAGGCACAGGATTCAGGAGTGAACCAGTCACTCTTGGCAAGCGTGTGGACTGTGCTTTAGGAATTCGCAGATCGATCGCTCCAGGAAAGGCTGTAGTCACTCCTGATGAGCTGCAGTGGCAGTAGGGTGCAAATGTGCCTTATCAGAGAGTGGACCGGACGTCACTAGCAGTAAATGCAAAGAAGAAAAAGCAAACAAACACAGGATGTGTGTTAACTGTTCGGTTTCTTCTCTCCTGACATAAAACCTCCTTAAATTTGGGTTTATCTAGGGCCTAAAGCCATACATAACTGACTATAAAAGCATCTGATTTGGGGGTCTTGTTATTCCATGATACCCAAGTAGCATCCATTGAAACAAATTTAATGAAGGTGGCTTCAGAAATGCGGAGGGAGACACAAAAAAGCTCTCTCTTCTCTGATATTCATTCGTTGAGGTTAACATGAAGGACATGGTTAGTTTGCTTGATTTGCTTACCTCTCATAGTATCACAGCATGCTTAAGGCGTTTTTTTCCCACCAACCTTTCTGGTCAAAAACACACATACAGATTCCACCTTGCTTTAAAAATAGCCCAGAATGGCTCAGACTTCAGTGCTGACTGATCAATTGACAAATGGCAGCTGGCATATCTTTCATGACTTAAGCAGCCGTTTGAGCTCCAGAAATAGACCACCTTTTGGAGGCAGCTCAAGGGGCAAAACTAAAATGGTCCTGATATGCAACTTTGAAGCCAGTTTCCTGGATCTGAAGATAGGATGGGCCAGCCCAATATATCCATGTGGAAGGTCACCAGCTTACTCAGTCCCACCCCATTTCTGCTCCAGAAGGCTTCCACCAGACCCAGAACAGTCTCCATGATGTCCACTATAGGCACATGCATGGAACTTGCTAAATATTCCCATGGCAAAAGCCCTTTTCCTTCCACAAATAAGCTCATTAGCTCTAGTCACACAGCCAGACTGTTTGAACGGCAGAACTATCTCAGCAAAGAGGAAAAGCAAGTGTCATTCCGCAAGCATCTTGCGTGCTCTTTCTTTTTTGGATACTGGCAAAGAGAAGCAAGGTTGCCACGGTTGTTTTAGTTTTCACAGTGTTAGCCAGAGTCTTTGATAGGGAGTCTGTGTGTTTGATAAGTATCAGACTGGAAAACAATACAGACAAGAAGATAACAAGAAAACCCATACATCACTTTCACAGGCACTGGGTTTATAAGAGTGTAAATGCTTTGTGATGGAGTGGGGTTGTCTTCCGTTCACTTCGGTCTCATAACCAATGCTTAGGCTCATCAGAATCCTCTGTTTTTGGAGTAATTGTGTTGCATCAAGTTCAAAGTGTATTTAATGAACTCTATGAAGAATAAGCCTCAGGATTTATTAGTGCGGTGATGGCCAACCTATAACACGCGTGTCACAGGTGACACGCCAAGCCCTTTTGGGTGACACACCTGGTCACCCTGGCACCTGGGCGCATAGTGCTTGCTTGTTCTTGAAGTGTATGAAATACCAACTTTCAATTGAAGATTTAGCAACAAAAGTCACTAATGTAAAGAATTATTTGTTTTAGCTTTTAATAAAATACATATATCAAAAATATAACTTTCTTACTAGAGCTACAAATATCACAAAATTATGGATATTTCTAGATGTGACACAGCACCCGAGTTAAGCTAGGTTTTCTTGCGAATTTTGACACACCGAGCTCAAAAGGTTCGCCATCACTGTGTGATCTTAACATCAAACATCAAGTAGTCGTAAGGCTACAACCATTTGGTGACAGGTAAATACCTAGAGGTGCATTATTCATAGCAGATAAGACCTTTTGTGATATTCTAAATCAAAAGCAAAAGAAAGTTTATCAAGGCAAGGACATTGCCGTTTTGTTACTGCTGCTGTTTAAAAGTCTTGATTACTTCTTATGGCTTCCTACATTCTGATACAAAATGGTGCCTTCTCTGGGCTCAGGTATTCTGCATAACGAAGCATTAGAAAGTTCCTCTGATTTTTGCCATTCTAATCATTATTTATTTTGTCTGTAATCTTCGTCTGGAAGGACCTACTTTTAATTCAATGAACAGAGTTATACAATGCATGAATTGATTATGTTAAAATATACCTATCTGGAGAGATTGCATTATATTTACCCTGGTCTCCAGCTGAGGGAATAAGATTTCCTCTACATGCAGGTACTGTTGTTGTTCTAGTCATACCTTTTGTCTGTTTTTATTGTGATATAACTGCAACCCACCCTGAGACCTTCAGGTATAGGGAAGGATATAAATAAATAAATAAATAAAAATACATGCATACATACATATTTCGTTGCATTCCCATCAAATGATATCCTAAGATCTCAGGGTAGTTTTACAACAAAAGCATTACAATAAACATAATTAAAATAATTTTAATTAAAGACCAGAAACAGCTACTTCTTCAGCCAAAGACTAGGCACATAATAATATCACTAGGTGCATAATAATGGGGTTAGGTACACATCAGAGGTGAGGTCATCCTGCAACCTGGGGGCAGTTTCCTGAGTCTAAGGATAGATTACACTCAGTAATTCAAAGTGAAAGAGGGTTACTTGTTTTTGAACACCTGCAATTTAATTGGACTTTGATGGATGCATTAGCATAATTTGAATCTGAGTCAGGTCAACATGGCGGCAGTGAGATGTTTTAGATGTATGTCTGTGTGGTGTCATCCGTAAATGATTGCCTGGGATTGACCTTGAATGCAATTTTAGGTTCCATGGATGTTTAGGATCATTTATAATTCCAGAGTCTCCAGTGAACTTTGCACATAGACTGAGTGACTGAAAATATTGACAGAAACTTTTAACTGATTGAATGAATCTGAAATGTGGATAAACAAAAAACAATTCACAAACATGCCTCAAACTTTTGGCCAATCTTTCTCACAGTCTCTTTTGGATTACACAGTTTTTAGAGGAAAATAAATCTGATTCATCCACGCTTCCATCAAAAACCTTATCCATAGCCCTTAATGAGCATCCTTCTGAAAAGTAAAAGTTTCCTGTTATTAGAAAGAAGTTTTTCAACTGTTTTATACTTCAGTTATAAAGCAGTAATAATAATTCTAAAAATGGGGCATGAATTTGCTACAGAAGCAAGACAGTCACAAGATTTGTTTGGAAAATACAAAAATAACTCATGGCTGCATTCACATCTAAGTTTCAGTCCAGTTTAGTCCACTTTCAGAATGACAAAACAAATCAGTACAGTAATAAGTTGTTTACTTTTGGCATTATCTAACCTAGAAAATCCACCTTTGTGGAAGGAAAATGACTGATTACCTTGCTGATCTGTTCTCTAATTGTGAAGTTGGACTAAAATTGGATTAACCTTCCTTCAATTACCTTCTGATCCAGATCAAGGGATGTTTGGTCCAGATTCTTATCTTCTGGTGTGGTCCAAGGAGGCCCTGTCTCCTGCTATCTGACTCCATCTGTACAAAACAGTGCCAGATCTAGATTAAGAGGCCCTTCATCTGGATCTGTGGATCTTGGAAGCATGCAGGTGGCATTACTCCGTGAACCAAAACTACTGGGGGCTGCTATTCAGCAGCATGCCATACTGCACCTCCAACACACACACACTCAAGGCCAAGAATCCAGGAAACTTCATTCCTAGCCATTAGGGGGATGGCTGTAAAGCTTTTCTTAGCTTCACAGCCACAGGGAAACATGTACTAGATCCACACTGTTGGTACAGTCAACATTGATCCGACCCACACAGTTGTTTGATCTGGATCACCAGGGCCAGTTATTCTGGACCTACTGACCTGGATCAAAATGAGTAAGTGCAGAAAGGTCCTTGGGTGTTAATGCAGCCCATAAGAGCAGAAGTGATTTCATTTTCATCCTGAGTGCTGCTCATTGTAATGCATTGCTTCGCTGTTCAATCTATTCCTAACATCTGTTAAACACCCTGCCTATACCCTGCAATATCAGTCTCTGAGTCAAAACTTTAGTTATGGGTCACTGGGGCCAGAAGAGGAATCTGGCAATAGTTTCTACCCAATCGCTAAGAACACAGATGAGTGATGCGCACAGCTGGCATACACATGGATCACAAAATTCAGAGAAGTAATTATTTTGAAGGATTGCTTTGTGAAAGGAGAATTTGGTTGAATCGCACCAAGATGGAAGCTGGAGAAAGACAATCACTGGAGGGAGGGGGAGAATCGGGATTCCAAAATGCATGGAGAAACTTTGAAAGCTTTACGGAAATCCCCTCTATTACTTTGAGAATGTCAGGAATCACAGTAGGGTCAAACTCATGTGTGCACAGTCAGCAACCCACCCTTGGATGATGATCTTTTTTAGTTATGCCCAGGTAGGCGTAAGGCAAGTACAGCCTTAGATGTCGGCCGGCCATAAGATAAGTGATATTTCCTGCTCGAAGTGGTTAGTTTGACCTCATCATTCTTTCATATCTCTAGGATGCTTCAGCTTCTCCATTGTTTCTGCTCCAATTTTACATACCCGTCTCTTTTCTTTGCATCAGATTTATAATTAGCCCAAACAAAACAATAGATGTGAGCATTTGTGCTGTAAAAGCAGAAGTGAGTCACATCAACTAGGATGTGACAAGTGCCCCATGCATACAAATTAAATTTCATAGCCATGACTGCTTCTTGGGAATGGGAAAATCCCATTAAAAAAAAAAAAACACTGAAAATTGATTGAAGATATATACATTCCTACTCACCCCCAAAAAAGCTGTGTAACTTTTAAGATGCAAAGCAGCGAAAGGAAACAACATGAAAGGAATATTCCTTATACTAAAATTTGATCAGTTTTGCATTGTGAGGTGGCGCCACACATATTAATAGCTATAATGAAACTTGTACTAAATAAATGCTGCATGAAATAAACAGCTTTATAAATGTGATACTCTCAGTTTCCCTGACAATGTTCTGATACGGAACAATTAGGGGCGAATTGTGCCTGGTGTTACAGTTTTCATAAGATTATTTAAAAAAATAAAATTTCATTATAGCAAATGGAACAGTAAGGCCTTTTTATTTTCTGTTCTGCATAAAGCCACCAGTTTAAAACAATAAATGCTTCAATGCAATGTGTTATTGTCAGTATCCTATGTTATACTGTTGGGCGTCAAGGCAAGGAAAATGACTTATAATTAAACAATAACCCAGGCAGGTCCCCTAAGTCTGAGAATGTGAAGGAAATACAATTGATACCGTAAGCCTGTTTGCTCCCAGAATCCTCCAGGCCTAGGGAGAAGGCTCTGCCAGACACAGGTCATGTGCTGGCTGTATAGTAATTGGCATGTATTGACTGGCATAAGGCTGAATGCCAATATCATAGGGTGTGTCCAGACTGGGGAATACTGCGCATTCCTATGCGCAGTTGGTGCACGGGCATCACACCTGACGCCCGATGTTTTGTAGTGGCGGCACATTGTGCCACCGCTACTGTGGATTTACCTGCTGTACAACGATCAGCACTCGCTCTGCAGTAGCAGGTAAATTTGAAGTTTCCCACTGTCCTGACGGGCTGCCCCATCCCACGTGACGCGTGCCTCACTGTGCATGCCACGGAGGTCTCACAGCTCCCGAGGAGGAAGCTGAGGACCTCCATTTCGGGTGAGGAGTGAGCCGTCACTTCGCAGCCAGGTAAGCTGTGATTTTTTATATAACTGTGGATTTTTATCCTCCAGTCCGGAAAGCACCATAGTTCCAAGTCAGGCCTATCAAACGATATAAAGTGAAAGAGTATATATGGTGTTTCTATAAAATGTAAGACATATGTTTCTAGACTGCTGAGACGGAGCCCAGCGTGGCCCAAGTATTACAGAAGAGGGGACAAGGACCCTCCCATCTCCATGTGAGGCTGATTGATTTAGCCACGGCTTTTGCTAGCTGCATGGCCTTGTCTAGCACCACAGTGTCGGAGCATCAATTTCCTGACAGCTTTTGTTTAAAGAGATGTCTAATTAAAATGCCAACCCAGGGATGCGTATCTGAAGAGCCCCCTTTGTGGCAGTAGAGCCGATCCAATTAAGCAGTGGGCCAGGTGAGGGGTTTAGTTATTTTGATGCCTTTAGTGTCATCCCAGTCATGTACACCCTCAGCCTCCCTCAAATACCCCACACAGATGCCTCCGCTGGGCTGAATTTGAGTTTCCCACCAGAAACGTCATTGGTCCCTTTCTCACTCCCCTGGGCTGGATGGCAGGAGGAGTCTCCCTGCCCACAAGGTTGCAGAAGTTAAAAATGGTATCCAAAAGGCTAGCCAGGCATGGGCTCCTTTCTGTCACCACACTGCCTCATGATCTACAGTTCCTGTGAATGCATGTTCTTTGAGCCAGTATCTTGCTCATCATAGGTGAGAAACATTTGCTCTAACTGGATATAACACGGTATCCCTAGTATAGGTTCTTTTCTTCCTTTTTCTCTCCCATGCCTCTAAATCCCCCAAAAGTGTGCTTTTAAGTTGCTGTTTTTATTGTGCCCTGTTTAAGTTACTTTTTCCTGTGCTGGGCTGCTGCACCTTGTCTGGTCGGAGCCTGCACCTACCGCGCTGGGATTCCGTTATGTTGATGTTTTTGGCCTCTTTTGAGTGCACAGCACTCCTCCATTGCGGCCATTTCTTTCTGATTATTAACATGCCATTTTTGCTTGCTTTTCTAGTGTTTATTACTAAAACCACTGGAGAAAACTATTGGAGAAAATTCACACTGCGGCTTCTCTCCTGCTGCCCTGTGTCTTTTAGCACCAGGGTTTTAAAAGCCCTTTATGAAAAGACCTCAACTCAAGTAGCGTCTAGACAGGTTAATATCCCCACTTTAAACACATGTCTAGGACATCTACTAACAAAACATTGCCAAGGGACTTATTATACTAGCACCGTTAGTTGTTAATATTTACTTTTTCTGTATCAAATATGATATTTGTGAAGGCTTGCCAGTAATGCTCACAAACAGTGCTCATCCAGGCACTGTTATGGTTTTAATATGTTCCTTTTATATGTTCACTGGTTTTGAGTGTTGTAAACGCCCCCCCCCCCAAGTTTTGGGCATGGTTGAATGCATGTCGGAATGCTGAGTGCAGACTGCACCTCCCGTGCCTCCCATCTTCTGTCTCCTCCTTTGTCTTGGGACACCTGATCCACTGGAGCCAGCTCTGGACACCTCTGAGCCATTAGATAATAGAGCATATTAAATTCCCTGTGTGGGAGGGGTGTCACTGGCGCCCCTTGTGAATGTCCAGGCACTGAACGAGGTTCTACCATGTGCTTCTCCCTCAAGCTTTCCCCTTCTTTTGTTAGTGGGCCAAGAGGCCAGAAGAACCAGGCCAAGCACAATGTGTGTGTGGGGGGGGACAAACCTGAGATGCCTCCAAATGAAGCATTTCCCCTTCATCAACCACTAGTCTCTCCCAGTGGAAACTCCACCCCTGCCTGGTGGCCAAGAATGGCCAATATCTTATGTATGCTCTGGCTGAAAATCGTTTCCTGGGAATTATTGATTAGTATTCATGATACACAACAGATGTCCAAATGGATTTATACTTTTGGTATTCATGATGGAGGCACAAATTATGTCGCTTTCAAGTAAAATGTGACTGCTTAACTTGTTTTGACAAGATAGCTATTTATAAACAAGAAAATATCACAAAATTTGCATAAAATATTAAAAATATAGTCTGTTTGGCTCCTATATATGTGCTGGGAATGTGAGACAGGCAGGATGCTTCTAAGGGCCATTTGCAGTCAAGAGCAGGTGAAGGTTGTCCTTGCTTTCTGCTTGAGAGGCCCAGAAGCAACGGGTGGGTCACTGTGTGAGACGGGATGCTGGACTGGATGGGCTGTGGCCTGATCCAGCAGGGCTCTTCTTATGTTGTTATGCCTGGGGGATGCTTGTTTCCATTCTATAGGCATTTGAGAGGAGTTCTCAGGGCTAGTTACGTTCCCTAAAGTTATCAGTGTGAGATTCACCATCTTGGCCCTGGGATTTCGTTTGAAACTCCAGCAATGCAGGGGCCACATGAAGTGGAAGAATATTTAGGGTTCCATTTCTTTTTATTTGTTCTCTCCATCTAGATTTGCATTATTGTGCTGTCTGGATTATTTTTTATTTTTCTTCTATTGTATCATTTATTTATGTTAAATATTTGCAAACTGCTTCTTCACAACAGATGTGGTTTACAACGCAAGTATAGAAACAAGTTTAAAACTATTTTAAACAATGTAAATTGATTTTTTTTAAAAAGCATTAAGAATGAAAGGACACTCAAAATGCAACTACAGCAAGATGCACATGGCTAAATAAGACTGTGCTGAAAGGGCACCAAGAGTTCAGTGACTATAAGTTATCAGACACATCCAGCACCTATGGCAGGATCCACTCACTCACTCACTCACTCACTACAGAGCAGGGGAAATGCTCAGCAAAAGAGACCATAACCCTGATGCACTCCTGCAGCCACAATACTGAGAGTGTGTCTTCACGGCACCCTTATTTCGAATTCAAAATGTTTTGAATCCTCGCAGTCCAGACGGCAGTTTGGCTTAACACGATTTCCGCTTGTTAAATTGCCCCAAAGCGTTGTAAATGTTAATCCTCATTTCAACAGGTCTCACTCCGGTTTGTGCGCTTGAAACGTTTTACATTTTTTACTGTGGGAACTCTTCCGTGTTAAGGGACGAGAGTTTCCCTCCCCCAATAGCTTGCTTCCAAAGCAAGCTGTAAACGCAGCAGCAGCCCGAATAGCAATTCACTGTAGCAAACAAGCAATTCACGCCTGATAACATCTTGCTATTGAAAGTGCTGGCCTTCTTAAAAGGGAAAGAAAGAAAAGCAGCTGCCGTTTGGAGAGATGTGTGAATGTTTATTTGCTGCTGCGCGCCCTAAGCAATCGGGAGAGGAGGGGAAAAAATCGCTGTCTGCCTGCTGCCGATTTTCCTCCATCCAGGCAAGGCAGCCACCCAGCTAGGCTCCGTGAAGGGGTCTGTTATGGGTGGCACGTTCACGCCAGGAGGAAGAGGACAGGGCAGCCCCGAAAACCGGCTTTTAAAAGGTAGCCACTGGAGTCCCCCCTCGAGTCACGTACGTCCTCAGAACCCGGATTGAACACGATTAAGCTGAAAGTAATGGGATCAGGCAAATTCGCATTTGCATCCGGTTCTGTTATCTCGGTTTAGGGAAAGTAAAATAAGGGTTGCCGTGAAGACACGGCCTGAGTGATGATGGCTGTGGCAACCACCTCCCTGAAGCAATGACATATAATGCTGAAAACACTTGACTTTTGGGGCCATTTCTGGAGCCTTGCATTGTGATCCTGGGTGGAAACTTTAGTGTTGGGAGACTTGGGGCCTGATTGCACTTTGCTTTCTGGAATGGTATTAGTATACCATTACACGGAAGCAAAGATCAGGCAAAGTGGGGGCCATCCACTGGTTTACTCCCCACTCTGACCACTAGCACTTCAAGTGCAGTTGGTCCAGCCTGGACCATTCCGATCGCAGCAGGAATGGCCACATCAGCTCTTGCCACATGCAGAGATGTTGCTATGGTGATGGTGACACTGCACATGACTCCCTCCATGCAGCATTTGCATTCAGAGGAGAGTGACTGTGAGCTAGCCAGGCTCTTCAGATCAAGCTGTGGAGATTTTATTCACTTTCCACAGCTAAAGAGGTGCTCTGGGACACTCCTGCATGTTGTTGGAAGCCCTCCAGTCCCTGGGATTTCCAGCAAAGAATAGGTCATTTTCTTTTCCTTTCCCTCCTTCTTCTGCTATGGACTAATGCAATATAGGGTGGTTGGAAAGTCTTCTCCAACACCTGTGTATCCAACCTAATCATTAAACCTGACCTACTCTTTGCTGGAAATCCTAGGGACTTGAGGGTTTCCAACAACACTTTAAGCTACTGCAATAAAAGAGAAGCTTATAAAAAAAACCCTGTTCTGGATAGGTGACCCCCAAAGAGTCTTTCTACACCTGCATAGACTTCACTTACAATGCCTTTGTGGAAAGGCATAAAAGGTATTATTTTTACTTCTCTCAGCTTCCTGGAGATCCTCTGATCTCTGTAGACCATGGAGTAGTATGGAGGCTTTGTGTGAGATTGGCACCTTCTTGACTGAGGGGTCTAAGACAGCTTAGGGTGTTTCCAGATGGAGATGGAAGCAGTGAACACCCTTCACAGCTCTCATCGCCCTCATATTTCACCCTCACCCCTGTGTATTAAAAAGATGCTGATTTATCAGCGTCTTCTTAATGTGAACTTACCTTCAATGCTTTGCAGGAACACCAAAGCTTCTGATCTGCCAGTCTGGTAGACAAGAAGCCAATAGGGTGTCGCTGTGAACCTTCTAATCCTCCAGTGTGGTGAACAGGAAGCCCCTGCACACGGAAGTGAAAGTCTAGAGGCATCTTTAGGCTGCATCCAGGTGTCAGATTCTTATTCTGCTCTACTAGAATGTTGTAGAATAATTCATGATTCATTCCGGACTATCCAAATATAGTCACCAGCATCTGGATGCTGCCTTATAGTTGCTTCTCACCATGCGTCAAGACCAGTTATTCACAGACAAGTAAAATTCATAGGCCAGTGGCCTAAATGGGGAAGGGAAGGCAGGGCACTCACATGCATCCAATGAATTTAATCTAGTTGATTGAAATCTATGTGGATGCCAAAAACCACCCACTGCTTTGAAGAAATGCCCAGCTCTAGTTACATGCAACTGCTGCCCATAGTGTATAGCATAAAATTCTAAGCACAGCAACTCTTAACGGAAATTCCATCTTGGTATAAAACAACAGCAAATAACCTCAGGAGATCAATATTATTTTTTGGCAGGATGATGGATGAGCCAATGGAATAATTTGGGAAGAGCCATATTGATGCATGTCTGGGTGCCAATAGTTTCATTTAATTCCTGTGTAATTTGAAGGGGCCTGATTGTGATCGATACACTCCAGTCTATTATAAAAAAGAGATTATTGTAAAAAGAGATTAAGCTCTAGTGATGTATGAGAGCATTTCACCCATACCCGCCAGTACCTTGAATCTAAGTGCTGACCTACCATTTTCAATCAACATTTCCAATAGGATTATATTGGCCTATACATAACAATCACTCGGAATTACTCTGTGTTGGACATAACAAAGCAGGGAGTCAATGGCTCGGTTGGAAAAAAATCATCTTAGCTAAGTTTTAGGCATGTAATTTTAACAAAAGGTTGTAAATTCAGCCCTGCCATCTAAGTAGTTACAAGACATCAACTAGCTTAGCAGGAAGAGTCCAGCAAATGTTTGAGGGTTGTAACTTTCACCAGTGCTGAACAATCTGATTCACAAATCAATGTAAGTAAGTGAGACAGAAGTTCTTCAGGTGTTTTTGTTATAAACAGTTATCTTGCATTGCTGTTTTAATAGTTTATACTAGTATCACTGACTTGGAAGAACAACTAGTCATTCCTTTGTCCCTCAGCATCGATTTATTGGCATTAGGTTCAGTGGTTTCATGTCCTTAATAGTCACAACATATTGGACTAATATAACAGGAAGGACTAATTATGTATGTTAACACAAAGATGTGACTCAGGTTTCGTATTGATTTTTTGTACACTTTTTTTTTTAAAAAAGCGCACTTTTCTTTCTATATACTTTTCCTATGTAGAAAGTTCTACCCATGTTTAATCACTTCTATTTAGTATATAATTCCATGCATATTACAACCTATGCTCTAAGGTCTATGGATAAGTTAGAAATAGACACACAAACACATATATAATCAGTAAGAAATGATAGTAGTCTCACATTCTTTTGGCAGAAGCCTTGACTGTTGGGATAAGCTCACTGAATGATATTGCATTGCTGGAGAAAGGAGGTGGGCAACTGGTTATCAGTTTTGTTTGCACTTGCCCAGACTATGGCTGGAGGCCTATTTGCACTTAGGCCGGCAGTCAACAATTAGTGAACCTCTGGTGAAGAGCATCCACACATGGAGTAGGCTGTTACAGCCTCCAGGCATGGCCTGCCTCCCCAGAAGTTCAAAATTGTGCTCCACAGCTTCACTAGCGTTGACGAAAAGCTTACCTGAACCGTCCAGCGGTGCAACCATTCATCCTTCTTCCAGTTCCCTGTGGTTGACAGGCAAGTTGTTAGGAGATGTCCTCCTGCTATGTGATTTTTGGGGAAAATAGCTCACCAGAACCTCTTCTCATGATAGGATTGACATAAAGGTTTGAAAAACAAGAGAACAATTATTTGGTGCCCCAAAACACAAGGAAATGTGTTTTCAATAGAAAAATAAAATGGTTTTTAATTATCAGTATTAAAAAGAGTCGCAAATGAAGCAGAGTGCTACCAATAAGCAAATAAGATTCCCAGTGGGCAGCAGCTCAGCTGCAATCTGGAGATATATAGAAGGAAAGAGGAGAAAAGCCTAAGACCCCATGTTGTACTGGTTCTCACTCATGAGTTCTGGCAGATGAGACTGGTACAGGATCGTGAGGAAGTTGGCTGTTTCTCTCTCTGAAGAAATGGCAGGCAGGATGCTGGCTTATGGAGGCTCAGAGGTCAAAGGCAGGCCCAGTCATTCAGCCCTGGATCTTCAGCTCATGTGAGTTTCAGCAAGCAGGACAGATTTCAGCTTGTGATTCAGCATGGCAGAGTAGACAGACTCCCTGGGACAGGACCACACCTTTCTGAGCCCAGATGGCTCCTTTTATTCCCTCAGAAAGCAAGGGCAGACAGATCAGAAGGGGGGATTCAAATCTGGGCAGAACCCCAACACTGAATTGGGGAAGAAAAGTTACCCAGCTTTGAAGTTTCCGTTGCTGTGAGCATTAGAAAGCAAACAGAACAGCACATGGTCGCTGTCACTGGGATCACTGTCAGCAGGGTGAGGGGAGACGCCCTTGGAGGCTCTGCTGTCATGCTGAGCCTGTTAGAGACACCTTGGGTGTTTCTCCACTGTCACTAGAAGTACCCATTAAGTACCCATTAATGAGTACGTCATGGCATTTTTGTACCCATTAATGGGTACTTAATGGGTACTTCTAGTGACAGTGGAAAAACACCCCTTGTTGGAAGTGGCTGCATCCTTAACATTTTCATGCAAGATGGCCACAGTTTTAAGGCCCAAAGAACTATGCTTGTGTGAGGCGGCCGTGCAAACAAAGTTGGTATGAAACAGGAAGAGAAGGGCTGTGATGTGAGCTTATTTTTTTAAAAAAATATTTGAGTTTGTGTCATTTTACATATTTTACTTCATAAAATAAAGATTTTATGGCATAAATTTTTATCCAATTTTCCCTCCCTAGAATATCTTTTAATTGCCCATCACTCAATATTTCATTATTGACTGTAAATAGACCCTCAACCGTCTCTATATCCTTTTTTCCCATCTTTTCCAATAGTTGTCTGTCCAGAACGATATTATCCTCAATTATATACTTGAGTGTTGTATACCCTGAGATACGTCCTGCCAACTTTGTTTTCAATTCTTCCACACCCTTATTGTTGTTTTCATTGGTCCATAGATTTCTGCAATTCTCTCCCTAGTCCACCTGCGGAAGATTATTGACTTATTTTCCAACCTGTTGATTTCTTTTTCTAATTTTACTCATTTTAATATATCATTACAAAGTGGTTAGCCCTGATGTTCAAGCATCAGTTTGATCACCGGTTATGCTGGTGGAGATGGCGACAGTCTAGTGGGACAGTTTAGCCATCCCTGGAGTACTGATAACCAACCTAAAGAAATGTTCTGTTTTCTGAAACTTTTCATGTATGCGGCTTTTTAAAATTACATCTCCAGTTAAAATGAAGCAGGTGTCATTTCACCAGCGTCAGCAGTAGCACTGATGGAGTCAATACACACCTCATTTAATCTGAGTAGCATTTAAAGCTACTGGTGCTTTCGTCTCTGTAATAAATCAAAATAACTTTTTTTTTTTGCAAGTTGGGAGTTATTTGTTTAATTAGCCAACAGTCTAAGAAGACTCTAGATACCAGTAACAAATACTAAAAGAGAGGAAAAAAAGAGTTGATAACACGTGAAAATATAGAACACTAGAAGGAAAAATGAAAACGTGTATACCATAAGGGTGTGCACGAATGCAATTTTTGAATTCAATTCGTAACAAATCAAACATTAAAAAATCCAAATGTATCTGATTCGATATGAATGCATTTGTACGTATTCGTACAAATAATTGGGACCTTCGTATCTGTACGCATCTGTATGCATCCATACACATCCCATATGTATCCCAAATAACAAATAACTCGAGATATTCATATTCATTCAAATTCAGAAATCCGAATGTCTGAACTCATCTGAATTCATACGAATAACAAATATTTTGAATATTTGTGCATGCCCCTAATATACTATTATCTTCTACATTAAATACTTTACTGTTATGGATCCAAATATGGTCATGCTGGAAAACAAGGTTTTTGGGGCATTCTAGAGCATAAAGAGAAGCCTGCTGGATCAGGCCACAACACAAGGGCCCACCATTTGCTTTCGAGCAACTTCAACCAGGAGACGAGAGTGAAAAGCTCATCCGCTTCTGACTATCTCTGTATGGATTTCAGAGGCATCCTGCCTGTCTCTCCAACACTTCCTAATTATCCTTACCTCTGAATTTGCTTTTTTAAAAATTGCTGCTGTAAAACACCTTCATTGAGCTGTTCAGTGGAGACACAGCTTAAGGCATGCACCATGATCAATTGCACACAGTTCTTACCATGGCCATCTTCTGCTTCACCAACCGTACGCTGAGTTTCACAACCGTGCTTGAGAACTTTTGGATATTTCATTCAGGTCACATTTAAAGGTCCTGTGATGACATTCCACAGACTTAGTTTTGGGACTTTGGATTTTGAAATGCTATTTCAACTCCTGTAATCCACCCACGGAACACATTCCATTGATGGTGTCTGATCAGTGGCTGCATAGGAGTGGCTGAAGTGGTTGATATGGTTTGACTGAATATTGTATATTTACTCAAATTTCATTTGTCCTTTTGTTGTTGTTTGACAATTCCTCATGAAGTCTATCAATCTGTTCCAGTGAACATAATATAGGTTCATTTCTCTGCTACTCACTACAAGTACAGTATAGAAAATCACATTATTTCCACAACTAATATGCAGTTTTCCAAAATTCTGAAGAGGAAAAAAAATGGAACACCAGTAAAAAAATGTTTCTTTTGTGGTTGGGTGTTGTTATCTGAACTTAAAGGTATAGTCAGAGATAGGATGTTTTTTAAACTTTATTTGCTGTTAACACCATTTTTACCCTTTTGTGCAACATGTGCATTTCATATTTCTCTATCTCTATCAATAGCTATATCTATCTATCTATGGGTGTTTTCCCACTGCAGCCCTTAGATCTGGATCTACAGTAGTAGATCCGGATTAAGGGGAGCACCCAATGTGTTTCCACAGGAGGTGTAGCACCCATTAGGAATGGGTGCTAACACCCCTGCTGTGGAACTAGCTTTGCACCCATCTGGGGAATCCGGATTGACCCACAAGGGGTCTGTCCATTACCCCAGGTGTTTTGGGGGGCAGAGGGGGTGAAGTGAATGTGAAGTCAATTTTGAAGTCACTTCGAAGCCAATGTTGCGGGGGTTCCCAAAGGTGCATCCCCTCTCCCTAGCCTCCTTTGGACCCCATTGCCTGTTTCCAGTGGAAACAGGCTCCCTTTAATCTGGATTTTCTGGGAGAAGACCCCACAGAAAATCTGGATTAAAGGCCAAAATGTACCCATTAGATCCGGATTTCCCCAATGGCAGTGGAAACAATTGGGTCCCAAATGGGTGCTGTAGTGGAAATGGGGTGATCCAGCTCACACCCAAATGGGTCCTAAATGGGTGCAAAAATGGGTACTTTTGACAGTGGAAAAACACCCTATGAATGAAATATTTTCTTTACAAGTATGATTCTTTTTAGGTATTATTTCTCTCTTGGTTCACTATATAGCTTGTACATTTTTTCTTTCCTGACCTATCCATGCTTTTGATGACTGCAGTGTGGAGGGAAAATCCACCTTTAATGGCCCTGAGAAGAAGTGGAGCAGAATTTGCCTTATTTTTGTTAGTCATCATAATTTAGGAATTGGAGTCACAGAACATTGAGACAATAACAGCATATGTTGCCATATCCTTTAAAAAAAATCAGAGTAAGACAAATCACAATAAATTTTTGCAGCATATTGAAAAGGGCAGCCTGGGAAGGGAAGACATTCCAGCTGGAAGTCTCCCTGAGCTGAGCTTTGATCCACTGTGAATCAGAATGTTTTTTGGGCAGAAATAGAGGAGGTTTCCAATCAGAAGTCCTTTCTGCACTGGGCCTCATTCTGGGTTCTATCTGGGTTATACAGGGGCCTGCCAGCCTCATGCTGGAGCTTGCTGTTGTCTGCACTACTATGTAGATATCAGGTTTTTATACTGAGATATAATCCAGAATAGGGATACGAACAAATATTCAAATTTGAATCAAATGTTACAATATTCCTATGCTAATATGCAAACAAATACAAATGGTTCGGACATTAGTTAAGCCGAGGAAACATATCAGATATGTATCTGTCCATAGCAGATATCTATCTCTGTACCAGATGCATATCAAATGTTCATACAAATACATACAAATGGATTCGCATCAAATAGAATTTTAACATTCAAATGCATTCTAGTTGTGCGAATATGGATTTCTGATTTGTTTCAAAGGCTGCTTCCGCACAGGCCTTTTAACACCCATTAAGCACACATTCAATGTGCGCCTCCGCACACGGGTCGCTAATTAGGACACTTCCGGTGAGGGGTGTCCGCACAGCGAGCCCGTTTTTAATGTGGAGTTCGGCGGCAAAACCGGTTTGCTGCCGGAGTGTCCGCATTAGCGGGGGCAAAAAAGCACACTTCCAGTGGGTGCGTCCGCACCTATCCAGACTTAATGTGTGCTTAATCGGTGTTTCTTGCACACCACATTTCACACCACATCTCTTAGATGCGGATCTACCCCGTTAAACTGGATCTACCAGGCACCTGGAGCTATTAAAACTGGTTCCCCTGGGAGCCGGTTTTAATAAAACCAGGTGCTGGAGATCAGGTTTTATTTGCCCCTGTGCGGAAGCAGCCAAAGTGAATGCCAAAACAACATCCGTGCATATCTGTAATCCAGAATAAGGCCCAGTGCAGAAAGGGCCAGAGCTTCCTAATGTCTCAGTTGACCTTGGAGTCCTGAATCAACAAGAGGACTGCTGTTTCTGGGCAAAGGACAGCTAATTAGGGATGGGTGAAAAATGTTCATCGCCTGGCTATATTTGAAGACTGACCTTCACACATGCCTTTGTTTGAAGCTTCAGGACAGATTTGAAGCCAATCTGGAGTGGATCTGGAGCAGATTCAGAGGTGTGAGTTGTGGCAGCAGGGGTTTGAATCAAGTTTGAAATTAATTCAAAGCCTGGCGTATTTGAAGTGGCTCCATTTGCATCCCATTCCCCTCAATGAAAAGTGAATGTCAGCGGGGGGGGGGGGATTAAAATATCCCTAAACGTCTTTTAAGTGCTCTTTAGCCTCTTAGAACGGTCATCATGAGATGGATGCCAACTTTTTGAGAATTAATAAACAGGAAATGATATAGTCATCCTTGATATAAGATAGTCCTCTCTATAATGCGTTGGCAGGAAGCAAGCTGCAACTTCCCCTGCGTAAGATGGAACTCCATTCTGCAGGAATTGTTACTAAAAGTCAGCAGTATGGGGGGAAAACAAGTGATTCTGCAGTACCTGCTGCAAGATTAGGTGTTGTCATGGTTTCTGGAGACAAAACCACCATGTTGGTGCTGGCTAGAAAGAGCGTGCAGACATTGTCTCCTGACAGTTTTAAAATAGTTTTAACAGGCCCTTCATGCCAGTATAGCATGACAAGAATCCTTTTAAAATATGGGAGTCTGCCAAACAGGAGTCTGGGGCATTGGCATTTTTCCTGTTGTATACTTTCTACCATCTGTGTTTCCGTTGCCAATAACTTGTTATTCTGTTTACAGCATCAGATGAGCTGGCTGATCTTGCAAGTTCTTGTGCGAGATTGGTTTGGCACCATTTCGACTTAGCAGCAGTTTTAGTATCTTTGGTTGGCTTTTGCGAGTATGTCGTGAGTGCTGCCGGGAGTTTGTTAGTTGTTCTCTGGTGTCATTGCAGAGCAATTTCACTTGCGCCTCAGTGTGACACAAAAAGGCTCACATTTGAAGAAAGGATGACAATAATTTATTATAGCTAAACTATCACTCTGTGCAGCTTCTAATTAACAAGACTTCTGTCTATTCAGCAGCAGTGAGAGGAAGAGAGAGAAATATACTCGCAATTATTTCAGAATTGCCTGCAGCAAGACAGACACTTCCTGTGGGAGAAATGCGGGCTTTCCCTTCTGCACCTGGTATTCCATGATTAGGTAGAATGCTGATGGTGCAAGCACGTTCGCCTTCCAGATCTGTCTGGCTGTATGAGGAAAGGACTGGCAGGAACAACGCTGGTAGAGTGAGTCTTTCTTAGCCTGTCAGTGGGCCAGATGAGGAAGAGGGTCACCTTCATCTTGGGCCTCTGATGCCATTTGCAGGTATACCATATCTTCCAAAGCTGATTTAAGAGTAGTGTTTGCAGATTCCAGAAGGTGTGAGTTAAAAGAAGCATGGAGAAGAGTGCACCCATTTCCCAGCATGTACCATATGAACCCGGTGAAGCGCTACGAAACTTAAACTGGGCAATTGTCTCATTTAGATGACCTACGAATTTCACAAAATTGTTTCCCTACAGCACCATTTCACATAAGGTTTTAGCTCAACCAACTACAATTCTGCAATACTGACTCATATTTGTTTCTCTTAGAATTTCAGAATTTTTCTTCAGATAAAAAAAAATCATGTTTGATTGTCAATTTCGTCTTATACGGCATACATGAGCCCTTATCAACACCAAAGCAGGGCAACCACCATCTACTGCCCATGACTTTGCCAGCTGGAACTCATGAGTCAACATCTGGTGCTGATTATCCTGACTTTGAGTAGGAATTTAGGATTTGCTTTAGAAAGAGATGTGGTTCATCTTTGCTTTCTGGATTTTAGCACCCGATTGTGCTATATTTTCAAATGAGACCTTAGAGTTCCTCAACCCCCCCCCCAAAAAAAATGCACAATCCGTCTAAACTATAGTTTGCTACTGAACTTGCAGGCAAACATATTATGATAGATAAAGGAGCCTGACATTTTGCCTATTTCAGGCTGGGGCTCTTGAAGTCTCTTTAAATATCTACTGGTCATTCCTTCAGGAAATGAGAGGGGAAGGAGGAAGGGAATTATTTGGCTTAAGACTTCTTTATTCTCATTTCTAAAATTGGAAGATACACCGAAATACTAGCCTCCCTTAAATCATTACTATGTCTGTCCTTTATTTCAATAAACAGGGAGAATCAGTAGGGAAGGTTTGGGACAAAAGGGTATAGCTTTGCATAAAGGAAGTCTAAAACACCTTCATTTTTCTTTCAAATCTTTTGTGACTTTCAAAGCTGAGAGATAAAGCCCAATTGAAAAAGCATTTCCATGTGAGTTACTGTAATTGCCAGCAAAACACAAGGGATGTGTGTGTTGGAAGAGGAAGAAATGGAGAGAGTAGGAAATCTTTATTACTTGCTACTGAGGTATCTTCAGGCAAGCAGAGTAAAATAAATAATTCATTTTGAAAGGCGTTCTAGCTTGGATGATTTGTATCAATGGCTATCAATTTTCCTGCTCTTTGCAATGTTGAAAATAATTCCTTGAAGTGGGTTGTAAATAGTTATAATTAAAAAATAAATTTATCCCTTTTTGAAAAGAGTTTTTTAACATTAAAAAAAAAGAAAAATAGAATGTTCTTTTTTTTAATAGGTCAGGAAATAACAATGCTGTGAAGGTACTAAATTGGAATTTGGATCAGTAGGTTGTTGTTTGAGAGCAATACTTTACAGTCACTTACCAACAGCATCTCTGCCGGTTTTTGAAATCTCAGCAGAGGAGATTTTGAATTCAATCTTACTTTCTTCAAGCCCATGAAAGCAGAATGATAAGGTCTTTCCCACAGTATATTTTGTTGACATTATTGTATTTAATTACCTTTTTTTCTCCAAAAGTCCAAAGTAACCAAAGATTTCAAGGTAATTCTTCTTTTGAAACATGAGGCTCATCTTGCTGACCGGGGCTCTTTCTGTACTGAGCCTTATTCTGGATTATATCTCAGAAGAGGGACCTACTGTCCACAACACCATCCTACTGAAGCTAAGATCAGGATCAGAAGGATACTTCAAGTGCTAGCTCCCCTTCCTAAAGGAAAATAGTTCCCTTTCTAAAAGACAAGCCTCTCCACGTTCCTCCCCCTCTGACTTGCTCTGCCACAGACCAAGCCAAGCCAAGCCAGCTCTGGATGATCACAAGGCCCAGTCCGTCCTTGCTTGACCGATCACCCTCTGGTCAGTTGCCTGCGAAGTCTTCCTCCAAGATCTTCCAGTCAAAAGACCCCTGGTCAACTACTGGTCCGGCTCCTTCAGGATTCAGCTCTCTTCTGTTCCCTTCAGCTCTTGTCCCAGCACGAAGACCCCCTCTGCTGTACTCTGTGTTCCTTTATACCTTTTTTCTGTGGCCCTGATTGGCTGACACCTCCTGGGGAAAACTGCTGCAATAAAATGCTGCTGGAGAGTCCTAAGAGAAACTCCTGTCCCTCACCCGATTGGTGGGAACTCCTCCTCTAGCCCCCTCCAGCACTCAGATCCCCGGACAGCTTTTCCCTCCAACTACCAGCTGCAGCCAATCATTGCAGCAGGGCCCACACAGGATTTCCCGCCCTTTTTGCAGCCCAAAACCCAGGGCTTGCAACAAGCTGTTTGCACAAAGGCTGGCTATTGCAGCTTGCAAGAAGCCTGCAAAGTCAGAAAGCAAAGCAGTTTGCAGCCTGTACCCAGAAACCATCACACTCAATGACTCCTGTGAACCATGTTACCTCAGATACTGAGCCTCAGGGGAAGGCAATGTCTGCACCGCCTGCATTGTCCCTGCTGGGCAGGTCTGATTTTTGGCCAGTCCAGCTTTGGAGGCTACCAGTCTAGGCTGCTTTATATCCAAACTGAGGCCCACTCAGATGATTTGGACAATTTGTCTGGTCTGACAGCCTGCTTTAAAAAAAAAAAGAAAAGATTACTTGCTGTCAGCATGACTAGTTCCAAAAACCTTTAGGGGAAAAATTATGCCAAGTATTATATTTCTGTTTGCCTATTCTTGCTTTGATTATAAGCATCCTATCAGCAAATCAATAAATAAAACCTTCAATATTAATATAAAAATTTCCATACATATTAGATGTTCTTTGCTTTCTTTCATGTACTAAATGCAGGAGACACAAGTTGACTCTATATTACCATATTCCATCTAAATTTCCTATGTATATTTTTATCTTGCCTTTTTGGGAAAGGCATGCATAGGTTCCTGAATCTTACAGACTTTGTCATTGTTGTTGTTATCCAGTTGTACATTCCATGAATTACAAAGCTTCTACGGAGCCTTATCTGTTCACCAAGGGCAGCAACTTTCAGGAGAAAACTTTGAAATAAGCAAACAACCCCCAAAGCATTTGTGCTTTTAAAATATGAAACATGCTGCATTCTGTTCTTGTGTTCTCTTCTTAAGAGAAAAGTGGAGTCAGTGTTATGAGACGAGAGCAGTGTGGCTCAAAAATGATTTCAGATTTGTGAAATCACCATTGTAGAAAAAGGGAACTCCTTGAATACTGGATGGCTAAACAGTTCAGAGGTTCCAAAAGGATATGAAGGGGTGCAACTATCCTGCACCCGTATCCTACTTAGGGCAACAAGGTAAGGACTAAAGGATTTGTCAAGTGTTACTTCTCGCAGCTTTTTTTATATTATGAGCATAAAGTTTGAGCTTGTACATCATTTTCCATACATGTATTATTTTCTCTCTCTTTTTTTTTACCTGAAAAATAATCTCCTCATTTAGGTGTGTTTTGGACACCCTTTTGCCTAATACATAGATTTGCATCCATTTCCTCCCATTTTAATGCACGTGTATTTCTTTAATAATTTAACAACAACAACAACAAAACACACCCTATGTAAGTTAGGGGTGTGCACAAATGCAATTTTCAGGATTCGATTTGATTCGAATGTCAAAAAAAATGAATTGATTCAAATGTTTAAAATTCGAATGATTTCACATTCTGTTTGATTTGAATATATTTGAATCTATTCATGCAAATTTTCTATCCATATTTGCAAAAACAAATGTCAACAACAATTGTATGTGCCCATACACATCCATACAAATGTATACAGATGCAGGAAAGATGCGTATGGGCAAGTACGCATTATGTACGTATCTGAATGTCCGTGTACATATTTGAATGTAGTACAAATGATTCAACTGGCTGGCTGCTGGGCTGAGCATTTGTCCTTGCCTCACCTGCTCCTCAAGGTACAAAAATCAGGCTGAGAGGAGGAAGAGGAAGAAGAACTGGCAGGCTGCTGTGCATGGGTGTCTGTTTTTGCCCACCCGTATGGTGGGTTTTTTAAAAATTGTGGTGTGTGGTGTGTCTTTTTAGAATCCTTATTTTAACTGCTTACTTTTTAATACTCTTTCCGCTTTGTGTGTGTTCTGCTTTCTTGGGAGGGAAGTATGAATCAAGGTTGGTCAGAAGGGGTGAAATGTGTCAGGGGGCCAACATCACTTGTGGATAGGGGGGATATGGTGTTGGGAGGCAGAAGAGATAGATTAAGAGAAGGGGTGTTAGATGTTTTGAAGCTATCACTCCTGTTCTGTCTCCCAGCTGGCAGAGTTTGGGCAGGCCTGTTAACTGGACCC
Source organism: Aspidoscelis tigris stejnegeri (assembly GCA_023333525.1). Lineage (NCBI taxonomy): Eukaryota > Metazoa > Chordata > Lepidosauria > Squamata > Teiidae > Aspidoscelis > Aspidoscelis tigris. The sequence goes on from JALMGA010000015.1 coordinate 17,529,514, forward strand.
CTGCTCTGGCCGTGCTGCTCCTGAATGTCAGATCAGTCTGGAATAAAACATCTGTTATACATGACTTGATTTTGGATGAAGGGGCTGATCTGGCATGCATCACTGAGACCTGGGTGAATGAATTGGCTGTGCCTAGTCTCACCCAACTTTGCCCCCCAGGATCTCAGTGCAGCACTGTTCCAGACCAGAGGGGATGGGAGGGGGTGTTGCTGTTGTCCATCGGACTTCCATCTCTCTCACCAGATGGCCAATTCACTCTGTGATGAGGTTTAAGGGGCTATTTTTGTTGTTGGGCAGAAAGACAGAATAGCAGTGAAACGGGTGGGCACCCAGGAGAGGGTCTTCTCAGTTTTGGCTCCCAGGCCCCTTGAGGTGTGTCAGGCTCCCTCACTATATATGTTCAGGATGGCGTCGAAGATATACCTATTTACTCTGGCCTTCTGTTAAATGACACACTCTACCTTCCCACTTGCAGACACAGCTATTTTAATATATGCTTTTATCCATTTTCATATACTTTAAATGTTGTTACTTGCCCTGAGACCTTTGGGTATAGGGTGGGATGTAAACAAATGAACAAACAAACAAATGTTTAAAGTTGATTTTATAGACAATTTGAATTTGAATGTCCAAATTCAAATTAATTCGATTGAATTTTGAATGTTTCAAATATTTGTGCACATCCCTAATGTAAGTGCTCTTTTAAAAAATAAAGTAAAATTCACATTTCATACAGAGTTGCCGTACAAAAGCTTTTTCAAAATCAGAGGGGAGGACCATTCCAAGAAGGTTAGTTCGAAATGTAGTTATACTTGGAAAGAAGGGGCCCTTCTGCGCTTGGCTTTATTCTGGGACAACTCAGAACAGGGGCCTGCTACTCACATGCTAGTGCAGACTATGGCGGACCCCAGATGAGGCGTGCCATAGTCTGTGTTAGCATGTGGAAAACAGGCCCCTATCCTCAGATGTATTCTGGAATAAGGCCAAGTTCAGAAAGGGTCAAGAACTCACCTTAGTTAGTTGCAAGTTTCACGTTGCTGAGACACAAGAGAGGACTTCCACTGAACATCTTGCGTTGCTTCTGCACTGCATTGGGTGATTTGGGGCCAGGAATGAAAGCATGTTGGGAGCCATTCACAGGTCTTCATTTCACAGCTTCAGAAGTTGCAAGTTATAGGAACTTTAGCACAGAACCAGAAATGGCCCCTTGGGCTAGTTCCGGAGCCTAGCAAAATAGTGCTGGACTCCACGCACCAGTGGGCCATTTCAGCATCTGTAGCACTTTTGGTGTGTATGAACTAGGGACGGGCCCAGCTGTGTTTTTTGGCAATTGATTCATAACAAACTGAATGTTAGAAAATTTTTATTAGTTCGACTAGATCCCCTTTGAATGTGTAAGATTCTATTTGATATGAATGTATTTGTATGAATTTGTATGGATATCCAATATGAATGAATATGTATCTGATACTTATCTGATATGAACACGTACATATCCAATACGTATCCGATATGCATTCCATAACATATTTGCTCTGAAAGCATCAAATCCGACCTGAATTCACTTTAATCTGTTCTTGATCCACGTCAAATGCACTCTGGATCCATTGCAGATGTGACTGGCACGGCCGCTTTCTCACCTCCCCAGTGTAACAAATGTCGAAACTATTCATACAAACGTTGATGTATGAATGTCATAACATTCGTTTCATGTATGAATGACTGAATTTGTCCAAATAAGAAATATTATGAATATTCATGCACATCCCTAGTATTGACAAATTACTCCTTGCATTGAAGTTTATGGCTAAAGTTGAAAGATGTACCTTGTTCGATGGAATGAGTGCCAGTTTTCCAGTCGTATTTAACTTCCTCTTTGTAAACACCATCACCTTGGACTCGGTATAGTTTATTGTCAAGCTTTTCTTATTACAGTATGACGCGAGGGCTTTTAACAAGCGTTTTAATCCCACCTGGGTTAGAGAGAGACGCATACATGAGACCTGGAAGAGCTTTGCTTGCCAGGTGGTAGGTGTGCCTGGTCTGCTTCCATATTTGCCATCAAGGAGTTTATATAAAAATTAAATAAGATGGGAGACAAAACACAGCCTTGCTTAACTCCATTATTTGGAGTAGGCTGTGGATGAGGATCAAAAGGAGCTTGGTCTTCAGTTTTCCCCATAGCCTATGACTGTGTCCCCATGCTGGACATCTGGCACACTTTGGTCATTGTTTGGGCATGCAGGGGCTGGGCGTGGGACCGGGCACACATTTTGGATGTCCCCATGACATTCTCGGCAACATGGGACAGGCATGGGTTGGGTGCGGATGGAGGCATCTGCATACGAAGCATGCCAAACCCTGGTACGGGGGAGCCGTGCCACCTCCTCTCTGCCCCCTCTCTCCTCATTGGAAGCCAAATTGACGTCAACCGGATTCGCCCCCTCCCTTAGTGGCACTGGCAGCCAGACGAGAATGGGAACACTTGAGACGTTCAGCACATCTACATGCCAAACACCTGTGCCACTGGAGGCACAGCTCCCCAAGTCTGACTTAAGAAATGCCTAATTCTGCAAACGCTGTTGCAGAGAAAGGATCTTCCTCATAATCATGGCATGTGTAATTCCTATGTTCCTGAACTTTGACTGGCATTAGGACTACAAACAATCTCTGGTCTTCTGACCCTGGCATTCCTGACATCACAGTAACTCTTTACTCTCCAAGAACTCTGAAACCTGAACTGGCTGCTTGCTGTCGCTAGCCCGGTGCATTTGAATGTGTGCGTGCTTTCAGAACAATGCCTGCTTGGGGCATGACGCAGGACAAGATTTACCATCATCTCACCAGCACGCAAGTGGCAGGTCCCTATTCTGAGATTAGAATGGAACAAGGCCCACTACAAGAGGGCCTTTGTTTTATGTTTTACAAAAACTTTCACACGCATCCTTACTTTCAAAAGAACTGCAGGGAAACACTAGCCATTGCAGTCCCTGTCCACGGAGAATTATTTTTAAACTTTATTAAACAGAAAAGTACCGCTGTATTTGATTACTTAATATAGGGAGGATCCTCACATATTAAATAGCTGCATATTACCTTCCTGAAACATGGAAACATCATTTTCTGGCCTGCTTACTTTCTATAAACAGGAAGTTTTGTTATGTGAAATTTCCAAAACAATTTACTGGTGGACATTATGTAGAGAAGCAGTACAATACATAATTTCTGACCATCTGTGTTACTTTGCAGATTCATTTATTTATATCCTTGAATATTTCTTGGCTTGGGATGACATGGTGTCTTTCATCTAATTCAGTTTATTTATTTTCCCTCCATCCTTTCCCTCTTTCTTGTATCTAGATAACCTAATTTCTCCATTAAGACCAGATGGTTTACAATCCAGTTAACGTAGTCCTACTTTAAATTGCTCTGCCACTTGAAACAGAACAAAGCAGAAACTTTGAACGTATTGGAGTTAACAGCAATGTGTAATATGGCATTGTCTTTTTATTACTATTTTTAATTTTTTTTCAGCAGCAATGTTCCTACAGTGCCTGGGGCGAAACAACAAATGGCACCCGTTTCTAAAACAAAAAAATTAAACAAAGGTGCACAGTACTCAAGAAGGCCAAGTAAATTCCAAAACCACCTCTCCTCACTCTTTGGCTATGCAGTAGCAATATCCACACAGGGCCCAAGGTGGTGCTATAAGAGGGTCCCTAGGGCACAAGGGAGCACAATGCCTTAATACTCTTTGAAGTGTTCTCCATTGTTGGAAAAAATCCTTGCGAGAACAGGCTAGTAACCGCCATCACAGAAGAACTTCTACCCGAAAGCCAACATGGCTTCAGAGCTAACAGGAGCCCCACAGACATGGTATTTGTTCTCAGGCACCTACAAGAGAAATGTAGGGAAGAAAAGAAAGGACTGTATGCGACATTTGTCAACCTCACTAAAGCTTTTGATACTGTGCAGAAAAGGCCAATGGCAAATCTTGGAACAACTAGGATGTCCTCCCAGGTTCCTCAAAAGAATCATCCTGTTACATGTGTGGCCAAGTTAGGCATGGCAACGCACTCTCAGAGCCCTTTCCAATAGTCAGTGGTGTAAAGCAAGGTTGCATTTTTGCGCCAACTCTCTGCACAGTCTTTTTCAGTATGATGCTTCAAAGGGCCACAGCAGACCTCAATGAAGAAAATGGCATTATGTATTTTATTTATTTATATTTCTATTTATATCCCGCACTATACCCGAAGGTCTCAGGGCAGGTAACAACCTTTAAAAATCAACATATGAAAAGAAACAATATTAAAAATTTTAAACAATATTAATTTTTTTTTAAAAAAAACATGTTAAAAAACAGCAGTATGTCAATTAAAGCCGTGGCATTTGCAATGGGGGCAAACATAGAAAACATTTAGCCAGAGGTCTCAGTGAAGAGGTATGTTTTCACCGCCTTCCTAAACCATTGACATCCGATATTGCACCAAGAGGAGCCTGTTCAACCTAAGGCGACTAAAAGCCAACACTAAGACTCTAAATCATCTTGTCCGTGTGTTACCACATCAGCTTTGAGTGTACAGGTATTATAAGAAGTTTCGACTGCAAAACCTGAATTTGAAATAAACAGGGGTTTTTGAATTTGGCTTTATAACTGGCATAATTAGAAGCTAAAGGCAGAGCATGAAATGTGGAAAAGCCTGAATCTAGCAAGACTGACTCCATATTATTTGTCTGAAAAGACAAGCCTGAGACTTAAAAAGGACATTTTTTTCTTTCTCAAGTTAAAGGATGTCTGTATGCAAGAGACAAAGGGCTTTCTGCATATGCCGCCGAAAACGGATCTAAAAGATCTGTTTTCTGGCAGAACGGTTTTAAAAAAAGAATCTGTCTCAAACAGAGACAGGTTCTTGGAGGCCCCCGCATGTCCGCACACGTGTGGGGCGGCGGCAGCAGGGCTGGATGGGGAAACGGATTGGGCTGGGTGCTGTGCAAAAGCACCAGCACCCATCCCAAACCGGCCCTGCTGGCGCATGCCCAGGGGTCAGAGAGGCAGAGACTCTGACAGGTGGGCGAGTGCGGCAGCCGGCTTCCCTGCCTTCCCCCTGGCAAGAGAACTGGGGATCGGCCGTTCTCTGGTCAGGGGAAGGTGACTCCTACCCCCACCCCCACCCCACTGAGAGTCCCAAGCCTGTGCCCTCCGACTTACCTCATCGTCGCCGGCCCAATTCTGAGGCTGGCAGGGCCGGCGGCAATCGCTCATGTGTGCGCCGTGGCCCTGATGGTTCCAGCAGCCCAGGGTTGCTGGGAAATGTAGTCCTGGGCTGCTGTGTTCACTTCCAGACCAGTTTAAGACCAGTTTAAGGGGGAAAGCCAGATGTAAGAGCTGATTTTGCATGCTGACGTGCGGATGTGGCATCCTCAAAGGGACCCTAATTGAGTTCCCTATGTGGATGCCACGTCCAAATCCTTCCCGCATCTGGCTCTAAATCTGTTTTTAGAGCCTATGTGGAAAGGCCCAAAGTCTGAGTAATCTTCTGAGTAATCTTCTGAGTAATCTTGATTAAGTCAAGGAAGAGGACTGACATCTGGAAAGTTTTTTTTTCTCTTTTTGGGGTAACAGATGTTTAAATAATGAAAGAAGAAAAAATAAAAGAACTGCCTCATTTTAATAAAATGGTAAAGAATAATGGAATGGATTTTGAGAAAAGATCTGTGTAAAATAAAATTAAGAGTATGGAATTCCTAGCCAAACTGGAAATGGTCTGTTTAAAATGTTACCAGTACTAGGATGTCAAGATTTGACATGACTCACTTTTTACACCTTAACTAAGATAGATAGGAGTTTAGTCATGTTTACATGCCCTGATGGAGTCAAGCTGAAGGGATTAGGCGAACCAGGAGAAGTGCTAATTAGAAATTTTAATTTAAGGTACACAAGGCAGTAGTTTTTGCAATCATACAGACACGCAATCAGACAAACACACAGTCAGTTGCAATCAGCTTTATATCAATAAGAGTTGTATTTTCCCTTATTTTCTGAAAGGAGAAACAGAAGTTTAATGTTTTTTTGGGGGGGGGAATTATTTAACCTTATTCTCTGAAATAAGATAGTTTTATATATTCTATTCATTTCTTTTCTGTGGGGTTTCATTGTGGCCACAAAGGAACGACTACCTCAGAGTTTGCTCCAAAGCTTGATTAACTCAAGGGTTTGCTCCAAGGTTTGACTGGATTAACGTGGGATGTAGCAAGAATCAACATAGCCGAACAGGAAATAAATATTTGGCTTTGAGATAAAATAGATTTTTCTGTCCTCCAAAAGAAATATTTGATAACTTATAAAGTGAAAAAATGATAAAGACATAATTACATCCTTATTTCATCTAATTCAAGTAAACTTCAGATTGCTAGAAGCACATACCAGAAACAAATGAAAAAGGAAAATTTAGGGATCCCTGAATTACAATCAAATTATTTATGGTCAAAGAAGTCAACTAACTAAATAATAGTTAATAGAAAAACTTCCAGATAATTAAGGAATGCTCCTTTAATAAATTGGATTAAAACAGAACATTTCACATAGGAACTGTATAATATTAGCAATTTTATAAAAATGTTTAAAATGGTAAAATAATTTCCCATGGCATCTTATACAATTTTGGTTTCACCCAGGAACATAACAGCCATTTCCAGAGGATTTTTAGAACCAACTAATAGATATTTATTCATTCTAAAAATGTCTATTTTGACAGTATTATATATATTCATTAAATATAGCATATCCTGAAAAGTCAGCAGCTGGAATTAAATCTGTATGGGAGTAGAATATAGAACTGTATAAAAATGATGATGGATGAGCAATAAAATGGACACTAAATCTAAAAGTTTTTAAAAAATCCAGTTGAAAGTTACTTATAAATGGTCCCTGATGGAAAGAATTACTGGTAAACTGGGACAAAATGCAAGCCAACTTCCCTCTTGAGGTTCGCCTAGCACCTACATTGTATACTCTTCAGCGCCAGGTGAAAACATATCTTTTCACCCCGGTTTTGCCATCTAAATAGCTTTAGATGGTGGGAGGGGGATGGATGTGGGAGGGAAGGGGTGATTTTTTAATTATGTTTTTTCCTTTTGATAAGTTTTATTCTTATTGTAACCTGCCCTGGGACCATTTAGTGAAGGATGGGATATAAATTTATTTATTTATTTTTGTATTTCTATCCCGCCCTATACCCAAAGGTCTCAGGGCGGGTTACAATATTATATTAATTTTAGACAGGTCCCTGCCCTCAGGCTTACAATCTAAAGAGACAAGAAACAAAAGGAAAAAGGTGTGGGAGGGTACCGGGAACAGCCAAAAGCAAGCACTCGAGGTCTTCAGTTGCAATTCTTCTCTTTGTTTCTTTTTGGAATTTTCCTATTCTCTTTACTTGGAATTATCTCTTCACTGATGGCACACTGGATGATGGTAGAGATGGTCAGCCGGCATCTACTCAGCCCCACCCTGCTCGGCCTCAGGACCAGATGATTTCTCAACTGCTGGATTGGCTGCCATAGTCTCTTTGCCACCTTGTGATGGGAGCAGTTAGAGGAGGGAGGGGCACTGCTGGGGCAAGACGGCAGAGCCCAGCCTGCTGCCTCTTCTCCACTCCTCTCCGGCAAGATGGTTCTCAGCCTTGTGGTGATGGCAGTTGGAGGAGGGAGGGGCACTGCTGGGGCAAGATGGCAGAGCCCAGCCTGCTGCCTCTTCTCCACTCCTCTCCGGCAAGATGGTTCTCAGCCTTGTGGTGATGGCAGTTGGAGGAGGGAGGGGCACTGCTGGGGCAAGATGGCAGAGCCCAGCCTGCTGCCTCTTCTCCACAGGGTTATTTATTAACTAAATAAGAAAAAAAAAACACTTTGCCTCACTCCAATGAACTTGAATAGTATTTCTGTCATTTTTTCTAAAAAATACTCAGATATATTCAACAAACAAAAACCCAACTTCGTCCACAATCAAACAAGACATAAACCATATAACGCAAAATTACAACACTCCCCCTTGTCAATGTATTTCCATCAATGTTAATGTTCAAATCTAAGGTCACCACTGAAGAGTCTTTATAATTCCATACTTTGGTTTTGACAGTATTCGTTGTCCTCACTCTGATTTAGTTTTAAGCAACCATGCCAATGTCATTGAACAGTTGTGTAATCATCCTTGAGCTCTATGCAATGGCACGTTTCGCATGCTAGACATTGATTTTCTTTAACTTTAGAACACATTACTGATATATGTCTATAGAAAACATATTGTTCAGTAGAGGAATCTTTCCTTTTTTGGTACAAATATATGTCAAGGGCACTGATATTTCTCATTAAGAAACATGAAACCATTTCACAATTAAAAAGAAAGAAGTCTGTGGGGAGAGGTGAGGGGAAAGAGCCAAGAATAGTGTGTGGCCCTGGAGAAGAGTTTTTTCAGCAGTCACTAGAGAGACACAAAAAGATTGCAAGGTTACGGATTAATACAGCAGATCACTGGGAACACAGTGACTGCATGGGAGATCAGGCCTACCAAGGGCAGAGAAGAAGGGGAAGGAACATCAAGATTGACAGGAGATGCAAGCCAACCATTTGCAGTTACGAGGAGGAATTTTGGTTGGGTTGTTGTAACAGGCAAATCTGCCCATTGTGGTTAGACACGGAATTCCCCTTAGTGATATTCAACGCAAGCCTACACTGATTGCACAATAACTAGTTTGTGTCTTTTTCTTTGTGTCTTTTGTGTGATACTTTTAAAGTGGGCAGCAAGGCTTGCGTGTAGCTAGAGCCTTATCCTATTCCAAAGTACATAGTGCAGCAGCAAATTTTGTCTACAGAATTTCTGTAAACTCTTCTCCTCTCTGCAGCATACACAACTGCCATTTCTATCAGTAGGGCGCTTAGAAATGTTTGAATACAGACACCATTTCCAAAGCAGTAACATGTTCTTCTATAGCAGTATTCCTTGCTTTTCTTAAGAATGGTTTACATAGACATCTTGATGAATGCCTTGCTATCTTACCTAATTACAGTGTAAAATATAGAATGGGAAGCAAGCTTTTACCCAGGATTTGCTCTAATTTAATCACATATTTACTCAGATCCACTTAAGACTAATTGAAGTGATGAATGTCAGAGGCTGAAATGCCATTTGTCATGAGTTAATGCATCCCTCTTTGGGGGAAAGCAAACTAATGCAACAACTAGACTGATTAGATGGAATTTGTTTGAATGTAAATAAATGAAGCCTGAGGAATAAATTGTGCCACAAATATATATGTGAAGTTTTCCTAGGGAATCAAGGAGAAGACAAGACGTGATAAATGGGGGATGTGGAAAGCTCAGGCTCTCCAGCTGGTGCTTTCACTCCCTTCCCAGTTAAGTATACTGGTTGCATAAACAGAGAGATAGAGTAGGTATCATACCTTTGCACCATCTCAGAGCTGAACTCGGATGCCAGAGTGTAACAGCTGTGTGATAACGAGTTTTGCTTCTGAACAGCAGCCAGAAGAAGAGGAGAACTGATTACCCTGGCAACTCCTGTTGCAATTTTCTTTCTTTTGAAATCGTTAAAGGTGTAGAAGCCTTCCCCCTTTCCCTTTCAGTCACCCTGTACTTGTGTGCACAGGCACAAATCTTCAGGCTAAGTCCCAGTGCAGCCTACTCGTGTTCCAGGTGTAGATCACGAAATTGTGCTCTACGCCTGACCCAGGTTGTTCCCGGCCATCCCACAGCTGTACGGGAGGGAGAGCATTTGCACTCTTCGTCCTGGACAGTTGAGGGGGGGCTGCCCCCCACTGCTGCTATTGGGCTGAAAATGGTCCAAAAGCTGACAGGCCCGTGCAATCAACTTATCTTGCTGGGCTGGGGTGCTCCATGCATGGCCTGGAGAGCAATCTGCCATGATCTGTGCAGGCGTGCACATTTCGGTAGACTGAACCCACACTGACCTGTAAGGTGAACATGGGTCTGAGCTACTGGAGCACATGAGCCTGCACAGATTGCAGCACATCAATCTTGAGACAAGGTAAGGGGACATCATACGCATTAGGGGGTGGCGTAAACCCCTGGGTGCCCAGTGGCGGCTGCAGCCCGATTGAGACTGCAGTAGCGCAAACCCACGGTTTGGTCTCCCCCCACTCGTTTCAAGGGCGGGGTGAGACCGGGCTGGTGGTGATGCGCTCCTCCATGTGGTAGACTGAAACCACAATGTCAGCGCATTGAACTGGAGGTGTGCACGATGGTTCATGGGCCCCATCTACCATCATGTGCACCCCATTCCATTGCACTGACAGTGTGGGCCCTGTCTACCACACAGAGCAGCACATTTGCCAGCGCACCAGGGTGGATCTTCGGCCTTGGCGGGGCTTAGCCACCTCGATCTAGGTGGCTGAGCCTTGTGGATGCACTTCGGGACCACCCCCCACCCAGGGCTACCCAGGATCACATGTGAGAGACTTACCTCCTCACTGCCGTAGTCCTGACCGGGGGGTGGGGGGTCCAATTGTCGGCATTGTGATTGACCAGCGGCCCACCCCTGTGCAGAGCACCTGGCATCGAACAGGGTGTTCTGCACAGGCGTGGGCTGCTGGCCAATCAGCATCGGCAGTGCCTGCAGATGCAGAGCGCCGCTGACCACATCGGGAAGCCCCGCCCCCAGGCTCCCTAATCTGAACTCTGGCGGTGAGGAGGTAAGTCCCTCGCAAGTGTGTCTGGGGAGGCGCGCGTCCCGGGATTGGGGGTGCCTGGGGTGAGGGTTCACTACAGCCCGCAGGAACCTGGGCAAGGGACAGGACTGGCCTGCCCCCCCTCCCCCCCAGATTGACCCCAAACCCAATGGCAGCAGGCCTGGAACAGGCATCCTGCCCCTGTACCAGCCTTTTCAGGCTAGGCTACACCGGGACACATTCCCCATTTGCAAATTAGGCTGTAGTGCGAAAAGGCCTGTGCTCTCCACCATTCCTAGGTATGCAAACACTGCAGCCTTCAAAGTTTCTAGCTGAGGCTGGTTTTGGAAACACAGGCAATCGTCCTGGATGCTTTTCTGCGTTCCAGAAAACAGGGTCATGTTATTCACTCCAAAGAGGGCAGACAGGTATGCCTGCACCTTTGGCAGTGGCAGCAGGTTAGAAAGCAATGGAAAGTGGTGTCACAGCATTTCTCTCACTCTTCCTTCAAAGCACTACTAGCCATGAGTATGCTAGGCTGTTTCCCCATTGACTGTGGCTCCATGCACATCCTTCACTCTTCAAAGACCTCCATGGTGCTGTAACTACACTGTGTGGATCCTACTAAGACTGGCCCAGATCCAGATCACCTCCTGCACTGTTTACAATGACTGAAACAGTGCAGGAGGATACAGATCTAGGCCACTATTCTTCTCCTATAGGACTTATTAAATTTCATGATGCTTTCTTTACTGCACAGGTGTGTTTGTTGAAGTGTAATTCCATTTAAGTTGGCTGATGTTGAAAATAAGAAGTGAAGGTAGGCCTCAAAGTCATTAGAAAGACTTTCCTGACAGCATTTTGTGAAATCTTAAAGAATCTGAGAAACTTGGGGTCTGCCCAGTCCTTAATAAGAGGATACAACCGTACTCTGGTTTCTCCTCAGATCGTGTAAATCTTTTGCTGTTTAATAAGACGATACAGCTTGTCATCCATCTCATCCATCCGCCTCACCACAGTTATGCTTATATGCCCTGTTGATTGCTACTGCAGATGAAGACAATTAGGGAGGCATGCCTGAAGGAAAGCAGAAACATTGTTCTTCCAGACTCTGTCAAGTTGATCAATATTTGTGATATTTCACATCAGGATAATACTGTTTCCCCACAATTCAACATGTCAGCAATGATGTTTCAATTGGAAATGTACCATTTTCTATCAGATCTCTGTACTTCCGATTATCCAAAAAGGGGTTAGACTCTGAGCATCGATGCCTCTGCTTGATTACTTTATCCAGCAGGCAGATGGGAGGGAGGAGTGAGATTTGACTTTGGTAAACAAAATGGAGTAAGACTGACATAAGGATCCCAGGCTGCCAACATGGCAGGTCCAATTCATGAGCTTCCAGGCCTTAACAAGATACTTTTTGAAACAAAGTACCTTTAATCATACATATTTTAAGGACAATCTATAACACAGGGTCAACACTTTATGGTTCTATTTGAACTTTCCTGAAAAAGCTGAATTTGAACTTTTCTAGTATTAAATAGACTTTGCTAAAAATTTGCAGTATCTAGATTTGATCTAGATTTTGCCCTGTTTTGTGTGGGACAAGCTAAATTAGTTTACACCATTAACCTAATATTAACATAAGAACATAAGAGGAGTCCTGCTGGACCAGAGCACATCCCATTTAGCCCAGCATCATGTCTCTCACAGAGGACGGTCAATTGCTTCTGGCTGTTCCCAAGCAAAATACTCTGACCAGGTCCTGATCAATGATCTGGATGAAGGAGTCTAAGGGATGCTGTCACGTACCCTCACAGCCCCTTCTATGCTCACCACTCCTCAGAGGGGCGCAGAATAAAAGCAAGCTGTGGGGCCGCCAGACCCTGCCAACTTCTTATTTATTTAGCACCAAGAAGTTGGAGACCCACCTTGCTAGTCTGTTCTTGGACAGGTTTACCACAAAGCAGCAGACAATTGAGTAAAATAAACTCTTAACTTTATTAATACAGTAACGAAATAAAATGAAGAAATACGCATAGGTTCAGCTTTGAGTCCTTTAGGCCCTGTCCCCAAAAGACTTATTAGCCCCTCTCGGCTTCCTCTGCCGTCACTCTGTTATAGCTGACTTTAAAAGTCCCCTCCACTTCCAGAATAAGTACCCCCATGGTAGCCGCGATCTAAACGGACTTTCCGTCCCCATGGTAGCCATCTTCTCTATCCCGACATCTTTTTCCCCCGCCCCCTCTCTTGCTAAAAGGAAAAATAGCCAGATCTCCGTCTCCTGAAACGGCTTCCCCCTAGCAAAGGCAGATGATCGCTCATTCATTCACTTTCAGCACTTACTTTCACTCAGTTCTCTGTTAGAAAAGGCTTTCTGCCCTGGCAAAGTCAGCGGCTGCAGCCATCGGCAGCGCGATCCTTCGCTCATTCTCTTTTAAGGCTTTCACAGATCACTTGATAACAATGTTGCAATTCTGAGCAATTCTGGCTCTTTTTACAAAGGAAAGGAAGCGAACCTGCTGCATTTCTCAGATGTGTGAATGCTTTTTGGCTGTGTGTGCAGGCAAGCAATCCCCACCCCTTTTGCCACGGAGTGTCCTCAAGGCAGATATAGTGAGCAAAACCCGCAAATCGCCGAAAGAGCGCTGGAACTCTTCTTTAAAGTGCACGTATTTTATCGCGGGTGTCTCACTTTCCTAAGCTCCCTAAGCGCCTTGTAAAGCCTGGAATGGGGCCGCTCAGAGGCAAAAGAAGAGTTCCAGCAGACTTTCAATTGCATGGGGACAGGGCCTTAGTCCATGAGATAGGAACTAAAATGGTAAGAAAACAGAGTAAAGTCCTTTGCTTATTTGCCCAGCAAAAGTTCTCATTTAATACAGTGTTTTACTGACTGAAAAGGGCCTTCCTTCTCTTAAGGCGCGTCTTCACGGCATCGTTATCTCGAATTCAAAATGTTTTGACTCCGCCCAGTACAGACGGCAGTTCGGCTTAACACGCTCCTTAACATGCTCCTTCCGTGTTAAACCACCTTAAATCCTGATTTCAACAGGTCTCACTCCGGAACATGCCCTTGATACGTGTTTAATTTTTTACTGTGTGGACAGTATTGTTTTCCGGGATGAGATTCCGTGTTAAGGCTGTCCCGCCCCCAATCGCACTGTAACCAATGGGCTCTCTGTATTGTAGGCACGTCATGTTTAGGATTCCCTTCCCCAATAGCTTGCTTTCAAATGATTTCATTGAAAGAATCCACCCACTACCTCCAAAGCTACACTGTAGCGATGAAAGCTACAATGTTGCAGCTTTGCACAGTTCTGAACTTTAAAAAGGAAAGGAAAGGAGAGTCCCCGGGGAACTTTCCCAGCTTACTCTCCCCGCTCTCCGAGTTCCCTCCCAGCCACGGGGGGAAGAGCGAGCGAGGAGCCCCCTTCGCCCTCCCCGCGGTGGGCACGCTGAGCCTGCCCACCCTCTCGTCCACCCCTCGGCGGGGTAAAGTGGTGACGGAGCGGGGCAAAGCGGCGGCGGAGCGGCTCTGCCACCGGGCAACGAGGAGCGCCAGGATAAATGGATGGATGGATGGCTGCTGCTGCTGCTGCTGGGAAGGGGGAGGGTGGATCGGGCAGGGAATCCGCGGCAGCGGCGGTGGCGGGCAACGAGGAGTGCCAGGATAAATGGATGGATGGATGGCTGCTGCTGCTGCTGCTGCTGGGAAGGGGGAGGGTGGATCGGGCAGGGAATCCACGGCAGCAGCGGCGGCGGCGGGCATCGAGGAGGGCCAGGATAAATGGATGGATGGATGGCTGCTGCTGCTGCTGCTGGGAAGGGGGAGGGTGGATCGGGCAGGGAATCCGCAGCAGCGGCGGTGGCGGGCAACGAAGAGTGCCAGGATAAATGGATGGATGGATGGCTGCTGCTGCTGCTGCTGCTGGGAAGGGGGAGGGTGGATCGGGCAGGGAATCCACGGCGGCGGCGGCGGCGGGCATCGAGGAGGGCCAGGATAAATGGATGGATGGATGGATGGCTGCTGCTGCTGCTGCTGCTGGGAAGGGGGAGGGTGGATCGGGCAGGGAATCCGCGGCGGAGCATGGATGACGCAAAGGGAAGGGAGGGTGGGATCCTGGGAGGGAACACCAATCAGAGAGCAATGGGCGGGAGGACAGGGCTGCCGTCCAGACTCCCAGCATTGATTCTGGGTTAAGGCTGGAATTGGAATGCCACGGAACCGGGTTAACTTGCATGTCGTGTAAACAGGGTTAACCCGGTTCACTTATTTCGGTTTCCTTAAACCAGTGATGGCGAACCTTTAGAGCTCGGTGTGTCAAAATTCGCAAGAAAACCTAGCTTAACTCGGGTGCTGTGTCACATCTAGAAATATCCATAATTTTGTGATATTTGTAGCTCTAGTAAAAAAGTTATATTTTTTATATATGTGTTTTATTAAAAGCAAAAACAAATAATTCTTTACATGAGTGACTTTTGTTGAATTTTGTTTGCTAAATCTTCAGTTGAAAGTTGGTATTTCGTACACTTCAAGAACAAGCAAGCACTACATGCCCAGGTGCCAGGGTGACCATGTGTGTCACCCCAAAGGGCCTGGCGTGTCACCTGTGACACGCGTGTCATAGGTTGGCCATCACTGCCTTAAACCGAATTAAGCGATGCCGTGGGGATCCCCCCTTAGTCTGAGGTAAACTTCATTCACTCACAGCCTCTTAATAACTTCTAGCCCTTTGAAACTCTTTCCCTCTGTTTTGTTAAAGCTTTGTTTTTCTCTTCTTTTTTATCTTAGTGTTCTGTCTCAAAACTTTCTGAATATATATCCCCTCTTGACAATTCTTTCTCTCCCTAAAAACTTGTGTCTATCTCTCCTAAAATCCTCTCTGTGTCTCAGTCAGCCCCCCTCTCTCTAGAGGGATTCTGCAGCTCCCATTGGCTGGAGAGGGTCATGTGATCCCTACTGCTGCTGAAAGCAGCCTCTCACTCCCTCCCCCCAGCCTGTGATAGTCACAGATGCTGATCAAATTTGCAGATCACAAAGCTAGGAGGGGTTGCTGACACTAGGGAGGAGAAGGAGCAGATTCAAAAAGATCTAGACTAGAGAACAGTGGGATGAAACTAACAGGATGATATTTAATAGGGACAAATGCGAAGTACAACATCTTGGTAAGAAAAATGGTAAAAATGAATACAAGATGGGAGGAATCAGGTTGAGTAGTAGCACAAGTGAAAGGGATATTGACAAACTAGAGAAAGCTACTAAAATATTGGTTTTAATTTGTTGTTTTAACCGTTGTTACCTGCCCTGAGATCTTCAGAATGAATGAATGAAATGGTTAGTGGTCTGGAAAAATGTCCTACGAGGAAAGGTTGCAGGATCTTGGAATGTTTAGCCTACAGAAGAGAATACTGAGAGGAGACATGCTCACGGTCTTCAAGTATCTGAAGGGAATAGGTGACCACAGGAGGTAGTGGGTTCCCCTTCACTGGAGGTCTTCAAGCAGAGGCTGGACCTACATCTGTCTGGGATGGTTTAGGAAATCCTGCATTGAGCAGGAGGTTGGACTCGATGGCCCAAGAGGTCCCTTCCAACTCTATGATTCTATGACCCTTTCCGCATTTAGATGAAATAATTCTGGATCAGTGGATCTGGAATAACTAGGTCCAGTGATCCAGATTATGTGGATCACTATCAGGCACTGATGACACCATCATCTGACCCACGCTGCCCTGTGACTGAAAAGCTCACACAAGCTTTGCAGCCACCACCACCCATGTCTCTGCAGGCTAGGAATGAAGGTTCACAGCCCTGGGCTCTCAGGGGTCCACCAGAGATCCGTTAATCCGGATCTGGCTCTATGTAGTACAGACAAAACCAGATTAGCATAGGACGAGGCATCCTTGATCTACGTTAACATGGGAATGGGAGGCCCAGGATTCAGGTCAAGCAGGTCTTTAATTGCCTTAATGGTAAGTGCAGAAAGGGCCAAAAGCAAAATCACCACCTGCTCTCGGTTTCCTGGAAATGGTCTTTAGAAATGGTCCTTCCTATCCCTCTGACCCAGAGGGAGTTTCTGTATCATCTTTTCTGCACATCCTATTCCTGAATTGAACTATTTTATTTCCATTTAAAATATTCTGGGCCCATTTATGTTAGAGGAATTTTCTCTTGAAGACTTTTAGGGAAACTTGATTGAGCAAATTTTTCAACCTGTTCTTCACTTAAGGTCCCAGAGGAGGTAACTATCTCCAATTACTACTCGTATAATGTCAGACAGTGGAAGAATCAAAAGGAGTGAAGACTGGTCCAGGGTTTAAGAGAAGGGCACACTCTCCAAAGCTTCTTATAAAGTGGGCACAAGCTGCTTTAATTTTTGCCAGTACTGCAAGCTTTAGTGAAAAGTGGATAGGTGAGCTCTATACCAAATTTCAGAGGGACTCCAGATCATATATTTTGTTCCTACTGTTTTAACTTCACTAACATGGTAAAAAGAACAAAACTAAACTAAAACCTTCACTAGATAACACATGCCTTCAGGCTGCAGCACAGTTGCAGAGAATGCAATACGCTGCACCATGTTCAACATGATGTCACAGAAATGGTATTATTAAGTCTGGCATACTTTGGAAAGAAGAAGACCAGTTGGTTTTTCTACCCTGGTTTTCTCACCCATTTAAGGGGACTCAAAGTGGCTGACAAACCTTCTGTTCTTCTCCCACAACAGATACCCTGTGAGGTAGGTGGGGCTGTGATAGCTCAGAAGGGAGTTGTGACTAGCCCACGGTCACCCAAGCTGGCTTTGTGGAGGAGTGAGGAATCAAACCCGGCATTCCCAGATAAGAGTCCGGCAGTGTCTTTGGCCTCCACAGGGTGCAGGCACCTTGATTGAGGCGGCTGAGCCCCACAGAAGCCCCCTGGGCACCTCACCTACCCAGGGGTCCACCCCCCCCCCGACATACGTGTGAGACTTACTTGGTCACCGGCCAGGACTGAACTGCCAAGTCCTATGCATGCCATGGCCTGCGGTTGGTCAGTGATGTATGCCTGCGCAGGACGCCTGGGGTCGAACCAGCCCGGTCCTGGGCTGAGGTAAGATTCCAGGTAAGTTGTGCATGCACGTCTGGGGGGTGGCACAGGCCCCTGGGTGGCTGGAGTGCCCAGGGGGTCCCTGCGGGCTTCAGCTAACCCAATCGGGTTGGCTACAGACCGCGGGACCTCAGGACAGGTGGGACCAGCCTGCCAGCCAGTGGGCTGACATGGCCCAATGGCAGCAGCTCTGGGAGGGGCACCCCACCACCGCGCTCGCCTTTTCGGGCTTGGACACGCAGGGCTGGATTCCTCATTCACCCACAGGCAGGTAAGGGGCATGCGGGAACATGTCCCTTACCTACCTAGGTATAAATGTGGAATCTGTCCCCGCATGCCCTAGCCTGACTGCCCTGAAGGGATTTGAATCTTCAGACATTTCAAGCAATTCATAAAATTGTTTGTTTTCAGTGAAAATGTCATTAAGCAGGGCTGTGCTCAGTTTCCCCCTCCCCTCTCAGCTCTCATGGTTTTTCAAGGCAGATGAGCTAAAGCAAGAAGGACAAACAAAGGGAAGGTTCTTGGCCTTCAATGTGTCCTTGAGACATCTTTTTGCATCTTCATCTTCAATGGTCCGTGAAGTAATGGCTTATATTTGGCTGGTTTTTCCTTCAATACAGTAACCTCCCTTTCAGGAAGCGCGAGTCCACCCCCACCACCTGTGGGCACAGTTTTCACTCCTCCTTCAAACAGCTTTGCATGTCTCACACCTGGCGAAGAAACAGATCTTTGCGTCTGACTGAAAAATGCATAATCGTGAGTGAGCGTCTGCTTTTCCACCTCTTATACCTCGTGCCTCATCTGTTCCTCTCCTGGCATTTTCTGGCATGGAATAAAAAGACCAAGACCGTGGAGACCTCCAGGCTTTCCAGTTTGTGATGTTTATTACACAGTCGTGGAAAGATAAAATAGTACTGGGTAGTGGCCAGAAGGTAGCTTGTGGCTATTTAATGCTCTGTATAAATCTACAGCAGAAACATTGCTAAGGATGGAGCTTTGTTAGATGTATACAGATTATGAGCCCATTTATATTCGCCTCACTGGAACGGCATAAGAATACCATTCCAGTGAAGCAAGGATCAAGCACAGAGGGGGCCATCCACACTTTGAGCGCTGGTGCAGGGCCCAGCCAGACCACCGGCTCTTGAAGTGCAAATGGCCAGGCCTGTGACAACTGTGCAGCCATAGCCATGGCATTGTGTCCACCTACAACATTACACCCGGAACAGGGAGTGAACGCTGCTGACTGGGAGTTCACTGGCTGGTCAAGCCGTAGACAGTTTCTCATAATTTGCAGAAGGATTTTGAAGCCTACCAACATAGGCCTCTTTCCCCATCATTCTTCCCTGTCTTTCACAAAGTATGAAAAAAGCACCTTCTCAGCAGGGGACTTGGCTTATCTTGTCATTCCACAAGCCCCTTTCCCAGATGTGTTGCTAAATTGCTCTTCCAGATGCAGAAGGTGCCTTAGCAGAGGCACAGAATAAGCACCTCTCAATGTGTGTCCTCATGTGGAGACACATTGAAAGCTCCATCTGACGTAGGGAATAAATTGCATTGATCTCCTCAACATTTCCTAGGCAGGAAGTGCTTGCCAGAGGATGGCTGAGCATAAAGCTGCATAATCTGCATGAATTTCTTAGCTCTCAATGGGGGCTTCTCACCACCTTGCCATGAGTGCTGAGCACAGCATTGCTCAGTATCCTTTTGTGGCTGATTGTCTGTTTTCTTTCTCTGACTCTGAGCTACCTAGGGCCGCGTCTTCACGGCATCGTTATCTTGAATTCAAAACGATTTGAGTCCTCACAGTTCAGACGGCAGTTTGGCTTAACACGCTTCTTCCGTGTTAAACCACGTTATACCGATTTGAAATAAATCCTGATTTCTACAGCTTTCACTCCGGAACGTGCCCTTGATATGTGTTTCCTTTTTAACTGTGTGGACAGTATCGTTTTCCGGGATGAGATTCCGTATTAAGGCTGTCCCGCCCCCAATCGCACTGTAACCAATGGCTAGACGTATTCGAAGCACGTCATGTTTAGGATTCCCTCTCCCAATAGCTTGCTTCATTCAAAGAATCCAGCCTCGAAACAGCTACTACAAGCTACACTGTAGCGAGGTAGCTTAGTAACAATGTTGCAGTTTTCCGCAAGTTCTGAACTTTAAAACTTTAAAAGGAAAGTAAAGCCCTGGAGTCCCCGGGGAACTTTCCCAGCCAGAGACACGTTGCCCCCACTCCGCCGCTGGCTGCTCCACACGCTCAAGCCCCCTGAACCACCACCACCACCCGGGGGCTTGAGCGTTCGGAGCAGCGATCACCCACTCTCCCCACTCTTCGATTTCCCTCCCGGCCCCGGGGGGAAGATCGAGCGAGGAGCCCTCTTCGCCCTCCCCGCGGTGGGCACGCTGAGCCTGCCGCCCCTCGGCTCTCCTCCTCTTCCAGCCTCGCGCCGAGGGAAGAGTAGCCAGCGGGGGCAGCGGGGGGCAGCGGTGGAGCGGGAAAAACGCTGCAGTGCCAGGATGGATGGATGGATGGATGCCGCTGCTGCCGCCGCCGCCGCCGCTGGCTGCTCTTCCCTCGGCGTGAGGCTGGAAGAGGAGGAGAGCCGAGGGGCGGGCAGGCTCAGCGTGCCCACCGCGGGGAGGGCGAAGGGGGTTCCTCGATGGATGGATGGATGGATGCCGCCACTGCCGCTGCCACCGCCGCCGCCGCTGGCTGCTCTTCCCTCGGTGCGAGGCTGGAAGAGGAGGAGAGCCGAGGGGCGGGCGGGCTCAGCGTGCCCACCGCAGGGAGGGCGAAGGGGGCTCCTCGATTGATGGATGGATGGATGGATGGATGGATGGATGGATGGATGGATGGATGGATGGATGGATGGATGGATGGATGGATGCTACTGCTGCTGGTGGGAAGGGGGAGGGGAGAGAATGGGAATCCCTGGCGGAGCATGGATGACGCAAAGGGAAGGGAGGGTGGGATCCTGGGACGGAACACCAATGAGAGAGAGGGGGTGGGCAATGGGTGGGAGGACAGGGCTGCCGTCTGGACTCCCAGGATTGATTCCAATTTAAGGCTGAAATCGGAATGCCACTGAACCGGGTTAACTTGCAAGTCGTGTAAACAGGATTAACCCAGTTCTCTTATTTCGATTTCCTTAAACCGAATTAAGGCATCCCATGTGGATGCAGCCTACATGTATTCTGGGTGTAGAAAACTTCAAGCTACAACAAAGTTATTTGGTTTCTTCCTGAGGATGCCTAGAAGTAACCCTTCTTTAGAAGAAGAAGAACAAGAAGAGTTGGCTTTTCTACCCCACTTTTCTCACCCATTTAAGGGGACTCAAAGCAGCTGACAAAGCTTCTGTTCTTCTCCCCACGATAGAACACCCTGTGAGGTAGGTGGGGCTATGAGAGCTCAGAAAAGAGCTGTGACTAGCCCATAGTCACCCACCTGGCTTCATGGAGAAGGGTGGAATCGAATCCAGTATTCCCAGATAAGAGTCTGGCTTCCTAATCACTAGACCAAACTGGCTCACCCCTCAGTGGAGATGTGCACAAATATTCATCAGGTTCATTTTTCCATTTCCATTTCCATTTTTATTTATATACCGCCTTTCCAAAAATAAATTTTTGCCCAAGGCGGTTCACAACAAATGGAAAAAACAAAGATAACAATAATCATAACAAAGAAATATGACAGATAAATATAGTCAGAGACAAGATAGTTTACATAAATCAAAATACATTGCATATTATTAAAAAATACATTATATAATAATAAAAACCCAAAAAGCCTTACCAAACAGATGAGACAGCCGGCTACTAAGGCCGGTTCTCCTCTTAGGCAGAAAGCAAACAATATATACACTCCAGATAAAACAATATGAAACAGTTAGCAGTTAAAACATCAATTCTAAAAACAAAACCCTAGCCGACAGTTTAAAATTCAGCTACATGGGAGGGGCAAGAGCAAATGCCCAGGTACAGGAGTTTGGCAGTTCTCCTCCTCCCTCCCCTCAGCCTGGTGTTATAGCTGGATGCTGGGTGTGGCCCCAAAGCCCAGGAGGCAGCAGCAGTTCTTTCCTCCCTCAGCTGATGTTATAGCTGGGATGGTGAAGGGCGTAGTCCAGACAAACCCAGGAGGCAGCAGCAGTTCACTGAATACTGGCTGCATTCAAAGGGCACGTCTCCACGGGAACTAATAGCTTTGTTATTGATGTGATTTTAAAAAATCCGGGTTGTAACTCGCAAGAAAGCGTCTCCATGAGGTTTGAGGCAAAACAGATTAAAATCGCACTTTCCTGTCCCCATGAAACCCGCTTTTTGTAGGCCTGCATTTTCCCTCCCCCCCCCCTCGCCCGGTGGAGTGATGAGAGGCTCCGTTCAGCTGTCAAATTCAGCTGCCGGCGTCCACGTAAAGAACGGCAGCTGCTTTAATGCAAAAGCAAACCAGCCACCTCCTCTTTCTTTCTTTCACGGCATGTGCGTGTGTGTTTCTTTCCCTGCCTTCCCCCTCTTTCTCTTGATTTCTTCCTCCGTGGGTTTTCTCTTCTGTTTCTGTGCCCCCTGTAAGCTTCACACGCTGCTTCCTCCCTGCGCCGGATCCCACACGCAGCAGGAGCAGCCCCGGGGCCTCGGAGGGGGGAACAGCGAAGGGGAGAACAGCCCTGCTGCTTCCTCCTTGCCACCGGATCCCACACACAGCAGCAGTAGCCTGACCAGCCTTTGCCTCCAAGGCTGTTCTCCCCCTTCGCTGCTGGGGATGCGGAGGCAGAAGCGGCGGGAAGACGGAGGTCCCGTTCGAGCTTGGAGCCACCCGACGCCGGCGCTGGGTAGGAACGGGGTGGAGAGATCGCTGGTCTGAGGTGCTTTTTGCTTCTAAGCGTCTCATTGACACGTTGCAAAATGAGTTAATAGTTGCCCAGGACATGAAACAAAGAAGGGAAGAGGTGATAAGAGAGCAAAGTGGATTTGGAGAGGTCAAGGCAGCCTTATGAACACTGCAAATAGATGATAAAATTGCAAAATAGTTTTAAAGTGCTCCCTTGTCTCTGCCAATTGCTTCCAAAACACATTATTCAGATAGGTAACTACTCCACTCAGTTTTAGGAGCATGGTAGTAAGAAATAGATAAACATGTTTTCCCATCAATGAATCCGCAGGCCACATTAGGTTTCCAATTCAGACAAAGTTCATCTCTGCCTCTTACACATCATCAGCTCTTATAACTGAAATGGTCCAGATCAGCTGAGGGCCTCTGGATCTGTAGCGGAACGGAACCAATATGAGACTTCATTTCCCTTTCTCTGCAAGTGATGCTTTCCAGATAATGATGCAAAATCAAAATAACTTTTGTCAGCTTGACTCCGTAATATTTACTCAGGCTACAAGCTTCTGTCGCTCACCTGCCTTCCTGAAAGGAATCTGCATCTAAGGCTGAACGAGCCATTTGATCAGCTCTCCTTAACGAGGATGAAGGCAGCAGGGTGTTTTTGGGTCTGAATTCACCTATTTGAAGTTACGATCTTCCCCTTGAAATAATCAGGGTTTGTGTTAATGTTCAGCTAAATTTTATTTTCTACATTCAGGATACTTGTGTGGCAAGCTGATCCTAAGAGAGTAAGGAGCTGTTGCTACTTGCTACACACTACCCAGCACGCACTCGTTATTCATGAATATGCACATATTGTCGAGTTGTGTCTTTTCCACACTTTGTAGATTTCAGACACTTGTTCAAGCCTTTATTTACTCAGGCATTTCTGCTGTGAATGGATGCTTCTTTCATACCTCCTACTGATCTTTAATACTGGTTTTTATATAATACTGTTAACCAGAGGCCTATTTGCACGAGGGCCTCTCGAACACGTGTAGGATGTCCTGGGATGGAGCATTCACACAGCTGGGCCGGTGGCTCCATTCGGAACTGCTCCATCCCATCCCAGAGTGTCTACATGCGTTCCGGGTGTAGAGCATGAAATTGTGCTCTACACCCATTCCTGGCCGTCCTGGCATGCTGCCTCCAGAACCTGCCGCCGTTGGGTCAGGTTTGACCCAGGGGCAGGCAGGCCTGTCTCGTCCCTTCCCCGGGTTCCTGTGCGCTCTAGGTGACGCGATTGGGTCCCCTAGAGCCTGCAGGAACTGCCCTGGGCATCCACCCCCTGGGCATGGGCCTAACCGGGCACTCACACACGGACATGCCTCTTACCTCTTTGTTGCCAGGTTCGAAGTGGCAGGCCCGGCCGGCGCCATTGTGTGGCACGCCGCTGGCTCTGATTGGCCAGTGGGTAACTGGCCTTTTCAGGCTAGGCCACGTGTGGACGGGTTCCGCATTCGCACGAAGGGAGGTAGAAACGCGTCCCCACACATTCCTTTCCTACCTAGGTATGAATGGGGAATGCATCCCCATGTGGCATAGCCTTCGTGTATTACGGGTCTCAGGGTGGGTTACAACATTAAAAACCGGTGAACATACAAAATAAACATATGAAAAGCATAACAGTGAACGTGGGGAGGAAAAACCATTTCCCTGTTTAGCCAAAGTCCAGGGCAAAGAGGTGTGTGTTCACAGCTCTCCTAAATGCATAAAGGGAGGGTGCATAAAGGAGGGAGACAATTGCACAATATGGGAGCCACCGCTGAAAAGGCCCTATCCCGGGTCCCCATCCCTTTTGTTACTGAGGGTGCTGGTACAACCAGGCAGGCCTCCCCTGCAGATCTTAGAGCACAGGCAGGTCAAAGTGGAAGAAGGAACTCCTTTAGCTAATTTTGACTTTTTGCTGCCACGTCCCTTGATTTTAAGCCTTTTTGCTGAGTTTTATTAAACCTTTTGATTCTGTATGGAAGAAATTGACTTTGAAAGAATTTTATGTTATTGCCTACTTGCTTTCACAGAGCATTTTGCAATTTCAAGCCTCAAGCACGAAAGAGCCCTTACGTTTGGGTTGGTGGCTGGACTGAGCTAAATTTCCCCAAACAGACACATGTCCAAGCCACTGCATGTAACACTCCATTCCCCAGGTGGCTCCCACCGCGGGAGTAGAGACATGACCTTAGTTGCTCACCAGCCTCCTGTGCTCTTGAATTTCCCAGTTCATTTTTCATCACACACACACAGAGAGAGTATATATACAGTATATATAAGCTCCAGAATGATGCAAAAACAGTTTTCATTTTAAATCGCTTGCAGGCGGCCCTGAAGCAGATGAGAGCTGCATGCTAATCCTGCTGGAGTTGCAACACTTTTGTGGCTTCTTCCTAACAATCACAGGGAAAATTCTCTTGGAGTAAAGACTCCATTGTTTGTGCCATTCCACATGAAAATGATATGGCTCCTACTGTAAACTTCCTAATGTATTCTCAGACAAAAGAGCTTTTATCCCTAGCAGCAAGACCGCCTTTCTATTTGCATGCAAGGTTAATACAAGTCACAAATCCTCTGCGAGCAGCTTTACATACAGAAATGCTGTCTGCCTGAGGACTGCAGAGACGCCACCATGTCCCCCTCCCTAGAAAGCATGTCTTAAGACATGGGCCAAAAGTTATTGCCACTGAAGAGGGAGGAGGAAAGAGAACACGTTAATTTTACACTCTGTTCCAAAGGAATTTGGGATTTAGGAATTCTTCTATTTACATATGGCATAGAATGCTGCAAATGGGCTTAGCAAAAGTTGCCAAAATCCCAGCAGCAAGGCTAAACCTTGTAAGCAATTGTCACAGTCTTGCTGTTACAAAATAGTTCCTGCAAAATAGCAAGTCATAAATGGATCTTCTAATCTGGGGTACTTAATGAAACACAAATGTGCTTGTGAAGGTTTTCTGGCAGTCATTGGCAGGAAGAAAAATTCAGTGTTGTCCAGAATTTAAAAATGGGGGAGGGAGTGTGATGGAAGCATTGGAGGTAGAACCTGGCATTATTTTATTCTACCCTCATTTCTTAGAATAGTTTCTTCTGATCTGAAGAAGTGGTGGTTTCTTTTACCCCTTTGAGGAATGTATATAGTACCAAGAAGAGGCGAGTGCAAATCACAATATGACCTATATAGAATTCCATGCTAGGGCAACACAAGCATTTTTTGAATCTAAGTTCAAGGATGTGACAAAGGTGGGGCGTAGAGAGAAGATCATGATTTTAAACAAAGCGTCTCCACTCCTCTGCATCCAGACACTTTAATCCTGTGCTGGTGTAGTTTTTGCCAAGCCATTTCCTGTGAGGCAGGGGTGTAACGAAGCTTTTTATTCTCTATGTGAGTAATGTGCACTAAGCCAAATTCCCTAGTTTGATTCGATCCAAATCGAATGGGCAAATATTTGGCTTCATTCAAACCCCTCTCATGAACATGGGGGGCTTTGGCTTCATGCACAAACATCCGACAAATGTTCACATGTGAAGGGAACCCCCCACCCCTCCCCTGCCTTCCCATCCCACCTTGCCCCCACCCCCACTCACCTGTTGTTGCCATTGCCACCATCACGCACTCCTCCAAGGCCCAAGTAGACCTTCTGGATGTGCAAGCACACCTCTGCACCTGGGAATTGCCATGATCCCTGGATGGGGGAGGTGCACTTGGGCCTCAGAGCAGCACACAAATGGTGGCAGAGGCACAGAGGATGTGGCCAGGTCAAAAGTGACATAGAGAAGGCAGAACTTCTGAATCCCTGTTTTGTTATCTGTTTTCTCTCAGAAAGGAAATGAAAAACTAGCTGACCCTCATTGTGCTGTTGAAGGAACAAGAGAATCAAGGCTCTGTGTGGACAAAGAGAAGGTGAGGGAACACTTAGCTAACATAGATGAATTCAAGTCTCCAGGTCCAGATGAACTGAAGGAATTGAAGCGTTGACTACTTACGTGAGCGTTCATTTTCTTCGGTTTCAGACAACTCACTATGGGTTTTACACCTCATCACTTGCTTGACCAAACGAGTTATCGCCACTAGGTGGCGCTTCCTCTAGTAGGTCCGGCTGTGATGTCACATCCCCAGTCAAGCGAGGAGCGACAGAGACGGAATCTGCTGAGGGAGCCTGAAAAGGAGAATCAGTTAACATAAATCATGTAGAGTCAAAACAAACTAGGGAGGGTCGTGAGTCGTCTGAAACCGAAGAAAATGAACGCTCACGTAAGTAGTCAACGCTTCATTTTCCTTGGTTTCAGCCCAGAAGACTATTGGGAGGGAAAGGCATCATAAGGAACATATCACAGCCACCCAATGCCCCCAGGAACCACCTTACCGCAGCATAAATGACATGCTGGAGAACTCTCCGACCAAAGGCAGCGTCTGCTGAACGTAGATGGTCAAGACGGTAATGTCTGGTGAAGGTCATCGGAGTGGACCAAGCGGCAGCCTTGCATATTTCCACCAGCGGGGCATTGAGGGTTAGTGCAGCAGAGGTTGCAGCAGGCCTTGTCGAATGTGCTTTAATCCCCTGAGGAACCGGCCTGCCTTTCGACTGATAGGCCAAGGTAATGCAAGCCCTTACCCAGCCTGCAATACCCCTGGCATTGATCTTTTGGCCCATGGACACCGGGTGAAATCTTAAGAAGAGGGCTGGGGATTTTCTAAATTCCTTTGTCCTATCAAGATAGAAGCTTAAGGCGCGTCTAACATCCAGAGTATGCCATTTGCACTCCAAATCCGTCTTTGGATTGGCACTGAAAGTTGGCAAGACTACCTCCAATTCCCTATGGAACGAGGTGTCTACTTTAGGTCTAAATGAGGGATCCAGACGTAGGATCACCAAGTCTGGCGTGAATTGGCAATAAGGCTCATCTGCCCGCAAAGCCAAAATATCGGACATCCTGCGTGCAGATGTAATTGCCACTAAAAAGGAAACTTTGAAAGATAGAACACGAAGTGGAACGGTAGCTAAAGGCTCAAAGGGCTTAGCCGTTAGTGCTGACAAAACTAACCTAAGATCCCACGTTGGGAATCTGTGGATCACCGGAGGGGATTTTGCCTTTAAACCCGAAAGAAAAAGTCTTATATACCTATCCTGAGCCAACCTTTGTCCCACAGACAAGTCAAGGACTGCCGCAAGCGCATGCACCTGTTTCCTTATGGTATTATATCATAACCCCTTACGGACCCCCATTTGGAGAAAGGAGAGCACCTGATCTGTTGTCACTGAAAGGGGCTCGATATTCTGGGGTCTGCACCACCTCACAAAGGCCTTCCAAGCTGCATCATAAATTCGCTTTGTGGAAGGGTGGCGTGCTTCAAGCATGGTGTCTATCACATCCTCCTGAAACCCAGCAGACCTTAAAAAGGTCCGTTGAGCAAGGATGCTGTCAAAGACAGCCAATCTGGATCCTGGTAATACATCCCCTGTTGGGACAGAAGTGTGGGTGAATTGGGAAGAGGAATTGGGGGATGTGTCCTCATACTCAGAAGGAGTGGGTACCAACTTCTCCTGGACCATTCTGGAGCTATCAAGAGCACGTGTGCCCTCTCCTGGTGAACTCTTTGTAGGAACCTTAGGAGTAGTGGAAAGGGAGAGAAGGTGTACAGGAGCCCTCCCGGCCAGGGGGATGAGATAGTGTCTACCCCCCCAAGCATTGGGATCCCTGAACCTGGAAATGTACAGTGGTAGCTGTGTGTTCTGGTGAGATGCGAAAAGGTCTATTGATGGGAGCCCCCATTGCTGCACTAGACTCTCGAAGACCTCGTGATTTAGACGCCATTCTGCTTGGGGAAGGTCTTTTCAGCTCAGAGAATCCGTCCATGTATTCAGGACCCCCTGTATGTGAATAGCAGAGATGGACAACAGGTTCGTCTCAGCCCAGGTAAAGATTTCAGTAGAGAGTTTCATTAGGGAACTTGATCTAGAACCCCCTTGTTTGTCTATGTGCGACTTAGCCGTGACATTGTCAGTATGCGACTTAGCCGTGACATTGTCAGTAAGCACCAGAACATGTTTCCCCCTTACAAGAGGCAGAAAACTCTTGAGCGCGAGGAAGATCGCCTTTAACTCAAGCCAATTAATCTGGTGTCTCTTGTCTTCAGAAGACCATTTCCCTTGTGCTGTTTGACACAGGCAATGGGCCCCCCAACCGAAGTAAGTCTTATCCTATCAACGAATCCCATGGGGGAGCCCCTGCCCAGATTGGAAGAGGAAGACCACCAGATTAGCGAAGCCTTTGTGGACATGGGCAAAGCTAACCTGACGTCCATGTTAGACACAATTAGGGAAGTATAAGGTCTCAACGCCCATTGCAACGGACGAAGGTGAAAACAGGCCCAGGGGACCAGAGGCATTTCCGCACTGAATCGCGTTCCAGACGGAACGCGTTCAGGCGGAAAGCTTAAGCCAGCTTCGGGCGCTTTCCCCGTTCACACACAGACGCGCCAGAACGCGTGTAAACGCGTTCCGGAGCGTCTGGGTGCGAATGCTCAAAGCGCCCGAAGCTGCCTTAGCCGGCAAATGCCGGCAAGCGGCGCGCCGGCAGCCGCGGAGGCAGATCGACAATCAGCTGTTTGAGAAACAGCTGATTGTCAAAGCCGCGCGGCGTCGGAGGCGCGCCGGCAGCCGTTCGGGAGACAGAAGCGGCGCGAACGCTTCTTCTCCCGAACGGCTGAGGGCGGCTCGTCCGCGTTGGAACGCGTGTAGAGCACTTCGAAGTGCTCTACATTTCGAACGCGGAAAAGACAGCTGCGGACACGTCGGAACGCAAGCCGCGCGCGGCCAATGCGTATGACGTGTCCTCAGCTGTCTTTTCCGCGTTCCGATCAGCCCCGTGCGAAAACGTCTCAGATCTATAACTGAAACCATCTTCCCTAAGAGGGAGGCCAAGGTGCTTAGCTTGACTTTAGAATGACCCCTGATCCTTTTGGAATCGAAAGTCAGGGCCTGAATCCTTTTCAAGCTAGGGGCGATCGAGAAAGAGCGCGTATCGAAAAGAGCACCAAGGTGAGAAATGCGCTGGCTAGGTGAAAGGGCACTTTTCTCCCAATTTATAAGAAAACCATGATGCTGGAGCGTCCGGATAGTTTCCTGGACTGAATGGATAGCGCGTCCTTGGTTTTGTGCCTTGCACAGGACATCATCTAAGTATGCAAATACCTCAATGCCCCTGAGCCTAAGGTCTGCTACCAAAACTGAAAGGATCTTGGTGAAGACCCTTGGTGCGGTGGCCAGCCCAAAAGGCAAGGCTTTGTATTGATAATGGGACCCCCCAATACAGAACCTTAAGTAAGGTCTGGCGGAAGGGGCCATTAGGACATGAAAGTAGGCGTGTCTAAGGTCTAGGGAAGCGATGTAATCCCCCTTACAAACTGCCCCCTTAATAGAAGCCAAAGTTTCCATCTTGAAACGGTCAGAACAGAGAAATTTATTGAGAAATTTTAGGTCCAGAATTGATCTCCATTCTTCGTTTTTCTTTGGAACCAAAAAGAGTATTGAATAAACGCCCTGACCTAACTGGTCAACCGGAACAGGTTCAATGGCGTCAAGTTCTAACAATTCCTTCAAAACATTTTGTAATGCCAATCTCTTAACCGGGTCAACAGGCATAGGGGAAGATACAAATCGGGAGGGTGCATGGGAAGCAAATTCCAGCTCATAACCAACATTAATAACTTTAAGAACCCAGGGATCAGAAGAGGTTCTAGACCATTCATGCACAAACTTAGACAACCTTCCCCCAACAGCTTTAACAGAACGCTCATCAAATAACGACCCAGAAGTGTAACAGTCAAATCCAGAAACAGAATGTTCCAATTCTTCATTAACGGGAAGAACCGGAACCCCTGCCGAATCTTCCAAACCTTCCTCCTCCTCTACCGAGCAGCTCTCTATTCGCAGAGGGCTGGCGCCCCCAGGTCGCTCTTCCCCTGGGGGGCCTTGGCCGAAAGGGCTGTTTGAATTGAGAATCCCTCTGGTTTCTCCTATAAAAGGAAAGGAAAGGCCTACCCGTATTGGAGGAAGAGGAGGAGGAAGGAGCCGAAGTCGGCATAACCTTTTTCTTATCCTTGTTTTCCACCAAAATGTCTTTGAGACATTCCTCACCAAATAAACTTTTCCCCTTGAAGGGTGCAGTTATCACTTGGTTCTTCGAGGTGAGATCGACATTCCAGTTCTTGAGCCAGAGGGCTCTACGTGTGGCTGTAGCCAGACCGGATGTACGGGCCGCCAACTGGAGAGAGTCAACTGTTAGGTCAGCCACGAGGGCGATGTTCCGCCTTATTGCTAGTAGAGCCTCCCTTGCATCATCCGAGAGGGAAGGGTCCACCAGTAAGTCCTCAATCCCTTTAAGACCTGCTCTTGAGAGAAGGGAACTGTTCGACGAAGCCTTCAGGAAAAGAATTTGACCCTCAAAGGACTTTCGTAGCATTGACTCCATTTTGCGATCCAGGGGCTCCCGCAAAATGGATTCAGAATCTCTGGGAACCACGTTTTTTGAGACTAACTGTGTAATCGGGGCGTCCACGGCCGGGACCGCCCAAATCGAGTCAGCATGGTCCTGGGGAAGGACGATCTTCTTCAAGAAAACAGGAAGCCTCCTGGCATTTGCTGGTTCTTGCCATTCTTTCAAGACCAGGTCCTCAAAAATAGATGGCAATGGGAGGACCTTATCTTCCACAGGTGGGACCCACATTAGCTTAGCAGCCTCCTCAGTACAGCCCTCCTTTATCTTTGAGGGCAAGGACAAACCCAGAGTCTCGGCAGTCTGTTCGAAGGCAGCCACAACTTCATCATAAGGAACCAGCCTAGGAGTAGACGGGCCCTGTTGCAAGGGATCCTGTTGATCCTCCACTAGGCCCTGGTCTTCTAGGGCAGTGGGGAATAGCTCCGACAATTTGGACCCAGAAGTAACTGAAGCCGTTGAGGAAGCTGCAATAGGCTTGGGTCGATGGGCCGCCAAAGTAGGAGCCTCCGTTGGTTGACCGAGGACACCCGCTGTCTGATCAGGAACTGGAGCAGTAGGTAATGGGGCACTAGGCCCCTCTTGCTTCTTTGTATGGGCCTGGGAGGACTTAGAGTGACTCCTCTTGTCCTTTTTCTTCTTTTTGATAGGAGAATCCTCTCCCGTCAAAGAGGAAGATGAGGACGAAGGGGAATGATGTCTCTTGCGCTTCTTCCCCTTCTTAGAAGGTTGAGAAAGGAATCCGGCAGCCTTGAAAGTGGCCATCAGGCCTGTCATCATTGATTCTTTAAAAACCTCTGCCATTGCAGCAATATCTGGGTTGATTGAAGCAGAAGGCCCTGGCGAAGGGATCTGGTCCTTAGAGAGGACCTGGATCGCTTCCCCTGTGATGGATGGCGGTGGATTAGGTTTGGTAGGCCCTGCACCTGATGAGGCTGCTGGCTTGGCAATGGGCAATTTAGGCACTTGTGCTGGATCCGGGGAAGAAGAGGCCCCTTTTTTAGGCTTGGATGGGGCTGATTTGGATTTTGGAGGCTTTGGGAACTCAGTAGGAACAGCCGCTGGCAAGGATGCATGGGGTGCGTCCATCTTGCTGAAAAAATAGAAAATAATGTTGCAATCAGCATCCGAGGGGTGAGACAAACCTTATATGATATTTATTTTAGCTAAAATATGTCATATAAAGGCGGATGGCAGTGGATTATACTATTTAGGCCTAACCGCTATAAGGGCCTATGTAGGCCTCATTTTCAAAATGGCGGCCACAACTTTGCCCTCATCCAAAATGGCTGCCGCAACTCTGCCCTTAACCAAAATGGCACCCGCAACTTGTCCTCATTCAAAATGGCGGCCGCAACTTGCCAGTCTCCAAAATGGCAGTCGCTGCTGTCAGAAAGAAGAGAGAGGCGGTTGCAAAAAATGGCGACCGTTACCACAACGGTTGACAAAAAAGGCAAGCGCCCAAAAGAGGCGGCTGTAAAGCGGCCGAAAACAAAGTGATCGCCCCCTCAGCGAGGGGCGGGCAGTTTGAGGCCAATATAAAATCACAGTGCAAGAGCAAAATGCTCTAAAGCCGGTTGACAGCTCACCTTCCCTTTTAAATTTTCTTTTGCCTCTTTTTTTTTTTTAAAGCACTCTCAATCGCCTAAGGAAAGGGCAGCCCTAATTGCGGTGGATAAATTAACAAACAAGGAGGGCTAGGCAAACAAGAGGCTCGCGCTCGGTCAAGAGATTTTTTTTTCTTTCAGCGCGAGTGCAGCCACCGGCCAGTGTGTGCCTCACAGCTCTAGGCCAGAGGAAGAGGGCAGGATCGGGATGGCTGTCAGAGAGGCCAGCAAGGCGGGGGGGGGGAGAGAGAAGGCTTAAAAAGACGGCTCCCGACCCTGTAAGATACTTAACGTTGGGACGAGGTAACTCCTTAGAAGGAAACGACGTCCCACCATAACAGCCAATTTTTTTTTTAATCGCAGATATTAAACCTAACTCAGACAACCCTCTAGGGTTGTGAGAGCCCAGAAGAGACCAGGGCCATCCCCCTGTCTCTTAAAATAGGTACCTATGTCTTACCAGAAAAATATTGCAGAAAATCAAGGTAAAGAAATAAATTTTCACAGGAGCTCCCTCAGCTAGCCACGTTCTGTCAAGCGAACGAGTCTTGACTGGGGATGTGACATCACAGCCAGACCTACTAGAGGAAGTGCCACCTAGCGGCGAAAACTCGTTCGGTCAAGCAAGTGATGAGGTGTAAAACCCATAGTGAGGAGTCTGAAACCAAGGAAAATAGCAGATATAATTGCTGAACTTTGATCTTTGAAAATTCCTGGAGATCAGGAAAAGTTCCAGAAGACTGGAAAAGGACAAATGTTGTCCCCATCTTCAAAGGAGAAGAAAGTTGACCAACAAAACTACAGGCCTGTGAGCCTGACCTTAATACTAGGCAAGATCCTTGAACAACTTGGTGTAATTCCAATTTTAAAGTTTGTGAGGATTCCTCTATTTTCTCTAGTTTCTCTAGTAATATTTCTTTAAGTTGGTCTATTTTATTTTCCAAAGGGTTAGGTGGATTGTTCTGTCCTAATTTTCCTTCTTCCCTTATGTCTGTTTCTTTAAGAGGCCTAGTCTGGGTTGCAGCAGCCATTTTAGGTGCTCTCTGCTGCTCAGCCTCAGAGGCCTTTTTAAATTTTTTGCTGGCTTTCCCCATTTTAAATAATTTTTATTCCCCCTCCCCCATCTTGTCGGGGTATTCTTACTTGAGTATTTTGGGGTTCCAGACGTTGTTTTATTTCAAGCTGGGAGCTCAAGCTTCTTGCTTCTGCCCACGAGCTCTGTGCATGCCATGCCCCCACAAATCATTAAACAACATGTGTGCAAGCACCTAGATGGGAATGCAGTAATTAACCAGAGCCAACACGGGTTTGTAACAAACAGGTCATGCCAGACTAATTTAATATCCTTTTATGACAAAATCAGTGGATGAGTTGTTTAGCGTAATGCTGTAGGCATAGTGTATCTTGACTTCAGCAAAGCATTTGACAAAGTGTCTCATACCATACTTATTGAAAAATTGATCAAATATGGGATAGACAGGACAACTGTTAGGTGGATTCGTAACTGGCTTAGTGATCGCACTCAAAGGGTGGCAATAAATGGCTTCACATCCAATTGGAGGAATGTTTCAAGTGGAGTTTCACAGGGGTCTGTCCTGGTCCAGTGCTATTCAACATCATTATAAATGATGTGGATGAGGGAGTTGAAGGGATGCTGATCAAATTTGCAGATAGCACAAAGCTAAGAGGGGTTGGTAACACTAGGGAGGAGAAGGAGAGGATTCAAAAAGATCTAGATAAGCTTGAACAGTGGGCTGAAACTAACAGGATGATACTTAAGAGGGAAAAAGGCAAAGTCCTACATCTTGGTAAGAAAAATGGTAAAAATAAATACAGAATGGGAGTAATCAGGCTGAGTAGCAGCACAAGTGAAAAGGATCTGGGTGTCCTGGTTGATCGCAGGATGAACATGATTCAACAATGTGATGCAGCTACAAAAAAGACACACACTATCCTATGATGTATCAAGAGGAGTATA
Organism: Aspidoscelis tigris stejnegeri; assembly: GCA_023333525.1. Classification (NCBI taxonomy): domain Eukaryota; kingdom Metazoa; phylum Chordata; class Lepidosauria; order Squamata; family Teiidae; genus Aspidoscelis; species Aspidoscelis tigris. The sequence continues at coordinate 17,564,240 of JALMGA010000015.1, forward strand.
GAGTCTAGATCATGAGAAGTAATAATTCTTCTTTACTCTACCTTGGTCAGACCTCATCTAGAGTCCTGTGTCCAGTTCTGGGCACCCCAATTCAAAAAAGACATTGACAAATTAGAGCAAGTCCAAAGGAGGGCTACCAAAAAGGTGAGTGGTCTGGAAAGCATGTCCTACGAAGAAAGGTTGTATGATCTAAGAATGTTTAGCCTTAGAAGAGGAGACTGAGAGAAAACATGATCATGGTCTTCAAGTATCTGAAGGGCTCTTCCAGTGCAGAGGGGTTGTCCCTAATCTCACTAGATGGGAGAACTAGAAACAATGTTATGAAACTTCAAGGAAGTCAATACAGATTAGATATTAGGAAGAACTTCCTGACAGTGAGGGTGATTAGTCAATGGAATAGGTTGCCACAGGAGGTAGTGAGGCCTCGTTCACTGGAGGTCTTCTAGCAGAGGCTGGACCTACATCTGTCTGAGATGATTTAGGAAATCCTGCATTGAGGAGCGGGTTGGACTTGATGAGCCTAGAGGTCCCTCCCAGATCTATGATTCTAGTGTCCAGCATTGCCCACTGAGATCATGACTCACTTGAGCCATTGCACAAAATTAAGTAGCTCTACTTTGGTGCATGCTGACTTAATGGACTTCATAATTCTTTCCCGGGGGCCTTTCTTCTGAACACATTGGTGTTTTAAAGCAGGCAGCATGCCAGCTCCTAAGATGTAATGGAAAAAAACTGAATGTGCTTAGTGTATGGCTTCTGAGTGACTAATGTGTGGTCCTCCAGATATTGTTACACTCTAATTATTTTAATCTCTTGACGCATTCTGTACTGGCGGAACTGATGTACAACAAGATCAGGAAGATCACTTATTAGCTCTTCATGTAGAAATGACTTATTTGGCATTTATAGTATCATCTAAGAAGATGCTAGGAAGAGAATGAGCAGTTGTATAAGGAATATAGGTTACATTTCAGTTTGGAGTGTGTCATCCATATAGTAACATGTGTCAAGAAATAAGCAAATCATTACATGTTCATAATCCATTGGGCCATTTTTCTGCATTAATCTGCATATTATTACTTTAAAAAATCCTGCATACAAATGATTGCTTCCATGGACATTGGCATGTTTTTGTTCACAGTACGGATTGAAATGTATTGGAACATCTGGGAACTTTGAAAAGTGATAAATAATGAAGTTCGAAGTCACAAGGCCTCTGAAAACTGCAGAGCAGGGAAGTTCCAGTTTGGAACAAATCAGATTTGCCCTCAAGGATGGTGAAGCTAAGCAGATTCCAGATAGGTCAGCATCTGGTTGGACCTCCTGAAACCTCCCATGTGGGCCAGTTCTGGGTTCTGTGACTGAAGAAAGGCAGAAAATGATGTAAGAAGCTAAACTGATGGACAGACAGACAGAATGAATGAATGAATGCACTACTCATGCCAAACAGCATATGGCTACAGGCCCAAGTGAGCTGCCTCCTACAACCTTGCATGGTTGCATGTCTGTGAAAAACTGAAGCACTACAATGACACTCAGCTGAAAACTGACCAACAAGAATCTTCAGTAGCCTCATATACCTTCTGTATATAAAATTCATTCAGACTCATGTACCTTTATTATTGAGCTGCAATGTGCTCGTTTCCATTTGCTTTCCCTCTATGCCAATCTACAGTGATGCAGACTGTGGAAAATCTAATCATTATTCTGTGACCCAAGGATCTCTTGGTTTTGGCTTCTCAGGGACTGATGAAGAGGTGGGAATTTCTGCAGTGTAAAGATAAGCAAAGTGGCTGGACAGCCTGGAGACGGCAATGAATATCAGCCCATCAGATGAGAGCCAAAAAGAAACTTATAAACTGCAAGTATTTTCATGATGGCTCATGTGAATCAATATTAGATGCTCCTAATTTTCTTCAGTTTGTGGAATTCTGAGAAAGCACATTAAACACTTATAAAATAGCTATACAGGACTTGGAAGAGAACATAAACATGGTGCCCAATTAGAATGGAAATGAGTGGCATTTAAATTTTACACAAGAATGCCATAAGTGAGAAAGAAGTGCTCTAAGTAAAATATAAATTGATTGTAAGATTTAGATTGTAAGCCTGAGGGCAGGGACCTGTCTAAGATTAATATAATATTGTAACCCGCCCTGAGACCCTTGGGTATAGGGCGGGATAGAAATACAAACAAACAAACAAACAAACAAACAAATAAATAAATAAATAAATAAATAAATAAATAAATAAATAAATAAATAAATAAATCATCTAGTTGGGGGCATCATCTCAATAGATTGTAATTTTCCCACTGATGCTAGGGAAGGCCTTGCTAAATTATGTATTACTATGTTGGGAAACCCAGGACTAGACGACTATGTGTACTAAAGATAACAGCAAAGTTAAGCCTACCTGATCAGGTGTCAGGTGAGGCCCACCATAGTCTGACCTACCACGGAGCCCAGAATAAGGTCCACTTTGGAAAGGGCCATGGTATTGTTTCATTGTTAACTCGTAGCAAGCTCTGGATCATCTGGAATAGCTCTGGAATAGAGAAACTCACTAAACAGTATTGTGTGTTCAGTTTGAATCAAATGGGGTGGTTCACTTTGATCTTGAATTTTTTTCTTTGAGCAGTAGAGTGTTTGGTTTGAATTTAACAGCTTTCCAGCCAGGATTGAACAGCGTGCGTTCACTATGTTCATTAGAACACCCCTTTGCTTAGTTCAGATTTGAAAACTATTTCAAACAAGCAGGATGTTCTTCATGTCAGGGGGTATTGGAGTGTCAGGTTCCCCCGTTGGTAATAAATCTTCGCAGAGTTGCATGTCCATGCTGGAAAATACAAGTCTCTCCCTCTCGGCTTGCTGGCTGTCAGCTCTTCGTCGCTGTCCAATATTTCAGGAGGTTCGCCCCCCTTGCTGTGCCCATAGCCGAAGCAAACAAACTGAGACAGATTCTCCGTAGAGGCTTTGTTTATTCATAGCGGTTACATCTTAGCAGTTGCATCTCTCTCCCTCTCCAGCAATCAATCAACAACACACAGCCGTGTGTGATCACTTTTATACACTTCCTTTATCACAAGAAGGTGACTCACATCCTTTGTATTACACAAGGTGTTGCAATCCTTACTTCATTCAGCCTTCAACAGTCTGGTGATAGTCTGGTGATTCTTGTGACACTTAGTTACCTTTCTGCACACATCTCTACATTTTCTTTATATGGGCTTTCCAGCCTAACACTTCAAACAAGCTTTTTAAACACTTCGAACCCAAACTGAACCCCAGTCAGTTTGGTATGTCTCTAGTATGAAATAAGCAATAACTACTGAGGACATTTCCACACTTTCAAAGCAGAAATTGTCTTTTCAAACATTCTTCTGAACTTGGAAAATTCAGTGGAATATGCATACAAAAAAAAGACTGTGTTTTCACTAACAGGGTGATGCACCCTGTAATATCTAGGCTGTTTTTATGTCCACTCACAGTTGAAGAAATTGCCCCATTTCTGGATGCGATTGCCCACAGAGGTGCCATTTTGTAGGGTCGTGATTTCGTCACCCTCAGCAGAAGCACATTGGTACACTGCTCCAAATAACACCACCTCAATCTGAACTGGAGAAAATGAGGTGTCCTGTTGGGTGGCAATCACGACACACCCCAGATGAAGCTGACTCCTGGGTAAGTGCAGATCCAGCCATAAAATACTATTGGATTATTTAGAAAATGTTGCTCCATGAGCCAGATTCTTTCTATAAGATTTATTCGGGAATAAATATCTTTTGCAAGAAGGCTTCAATTACTGCTTTCCACCTTTCTTCTGCAGCAACACAACAATGCACTAAGGCACAATTAAGCAATTCCATTTAAGGTACAATTAACAGAAAGATAATTAGTCATACTGTGCCTGCCAACAAGAAAGCATGGAGATCTTGGATTGCTCAAAATGGAAGAACTGGTGGTGAAACAATTAGAGGAGGTCAGGAAATTAGAACAAAGGAGACCTCTGAGTGAGACTGAGAGAGTTCTGCCAACCCATGGTTCCTCAAACTGATGGGCTAGCTGTGCATTGCAGCTGCATTCCTGTTCTCAGATATTTCTGTTTGCATATATTGTTGTTGCTGAGCTTTACATTTAATATGGTTTTCACAATTTTGAAAACTCACTTGTGCAGCTAATGCCACTTGAAACATTACTTTGATGTTTTATACAGATTTTAGTAACTAGCAAATTTTTGTAACGTCACTTGGAGCATCGGTAAAATCGGGTTTAAAGGTGAAAACAATTGTTGAGTGTTTCTGATTGGCACATGAGATAAAGAAGAATGGAGTAAAGGGTCTGAAGCCTTCCCAAAAGAGTGGAAACCAGTATCAACTTGTGTCCCATATGTGAGAGACCTAAGGCCTTTTTGCACTAGAGGTTGTGGAACGCGCGGAAAACACATGGGGACGCAGCATATGCACTGCTGGGACAGCTAAGCCGTCCCAGCTGTCCCCGAGTGCTTTCCCTTGTTTGAGATGGAGAGCAGTTAAAGCTGATCTACATCTGTCCCTGCATGTTCGAAGCATCCCCAGCTGTCCAAGGAGGGAAGCATTCAAACACGCTTCCCTCCCTGACAGCTGCTGAACAGGTGGTGGGAGCCACGCTAATCACTCACCTTGCCAGGCCAGGGTTCCCATTGTGCAGGTGCACTGGACCACATGGGTCCGGTTTACCAAGGTCCCCCATCCCCCACCCGACCGCGGCCAATCACGAGCTTCTGCGGGGTCGAACCACCTGGATTGAGGTGGCTCAGCCCCGCAGACCCCCCTGGCACCCCACCTCCCACCCTGGGGCCCGGAGACACACCCGCACTTGAGCAACACTTACCTCCTTGCTGTCCCAGTTCGGTTTTTGAGACCCTGTTGATAGGAGGGTTGTTTGTCTGCCCATTGTTGTGGATGGATCATTCACTGGTGTGATTTGGACTTACAGTGGTAGCTCCCCTCTGTGGGGACATGGGACCTATTGAGATGGTCCACCACCAGAGACTTATGGAATCTGAGCAATTCCTGAATGCCTACCCAGGAACGCACGTTCACACACACAATTTACCTCATCACCACCTGCGTTCTATGCAGGCACCATGGTGTGTGCAGATGCACAATGCCGCTGGCCAGGGCCACCACTTTAAACCCAGCGGTGACGAGGTAAGTCGTGTGTGTGTGCACGTGTTCCTGGCTAAGCCCCGGCCTGAGATGGGGGTGCCCAGGGTGGGTCCCTGTGAACTCTAGGTGACTCAAACTCACCTAGAGCCCACAGGGACCCGGGGAAGGGATGGGACCCAGGTTGAATTTGACCCAATGGCGGCAGACCTGGGAGGAGTGTCCTGCCCCCGCACCGGCCTTTTCGGGGTAGGCCACGTAGGGATGGATTCCCCTTTCACACCTGGGCAGGAAGGAGCGTGTCCTCATGCGTTCCTTACCTGCCTGGATGCAAAAGGCGAACTCGTCCCCATGTGTCCTAGCCTTCGCTCACTACAGCCATTCAGCTGTAGTGGGAAAAGGCCTCTGGTGGACCAGTGAAAACCAGTGGGATACAGTCATCCCAGGTTACAAACTGTACTGGAAAGACAGAGAAGGGCAACATGGAGGTGGTGTAGCCTTGTATATTAAGGAAGAGAGAGAATCTTACGAACTGGAGTGTCTAGGGTTAGGATTAGGATACAAAAAACAGTACAGTTACAACAATACATATCAATTTTAAAATCAAACAAAATGCTCAGAGGTTCACAGCATTTCTAATCAAGGTTCTTTAATTGATAGCTTTCAGTGCTTAACTTCTCCCTCACCCTTTTCAGAAACATATCCTGGCTCCCCATCTTTCTTACGATCAGTCAACTGGAAGTTCACTTCATCAAGTGCCTGATTTTAACTGTTCCTCATTTTCCATATTTTAACAATTGAGTTTCATTACATTTTTTCCATTTCTTGCAGAAAAGCTATTTTAATTTTCTCTTCTTTAAATAATTTGTCTTAACATTTCTGGGGGCAGATCCAAATAATTTCATATATATTTTAAATGCTGCTCCCAATTCATTATCATTAATAGAATATTAATATCACACATAACAATTCATTGTTAAAATCATTCCAGTGTGTTGGCAGTCCGTCTCATTTAAATCTTTGCCCCCCCCAATACTCATCCCTCCTCTTCCCCAGCTGGCGAAGCAGTGTGAACAAAACAAACAGGCCACCTCTACTCATCATGTAACGCTTGATAGACATGCTGTCCTCGTTCTTAAAATTATTTTTACTTCTTATCTCATATAATAAATTCTCACTCTTATCCCTCCTTCATCCACTTAATACCTACTAGAAATCACTCACACTGTCAAACATCTACCTTGAAACTATTTTCTGCTGTGTCACAAAGCTTTCTTCAAGTTTTTCCATTCCTCCAATGCATTATCCGTCCACTTATGTTTGTCAACTTCAATTCCTCCATCAGTTGGGTTATTTTCCCATTCTTCCTCAGTTCTATTTTCTCCATTTCAGCTCCACCTTCTTCCGGTCATTCTAAATCAGAGATCAGTATGCAACAGCTTTACTGCTTCCTCCTCTGGTCTAGCTCTAAGAAGTTTGGCATTGTGGAAGGTCGACATGGCTGTTAGGAATCCCCAGCTGAAATGGTATCCCGAATCCATGGTTTTATGGCCACAGGAATGAAGGTTTGCTCTTTGTTTTAACTTTTCAGGTGCCTGATCCAAAACAAAAACACAAACAACTTCATTCCCATTAAATTGCAAATCTGGTAGGGACCTTTGATTTTTACAGATTTTCTCTTTTTCATTTTTACTAGATAATGCAATCAACATATCTTACACTTGTAGATCTATGAGCTGTCTCCATATCTCTATATCTAAGGTAGATAACAAATCTGGTAAAATTGTAGAAAGCTCACATGATGGAGTCAATTCCAGAATCCTAGCAACTCAAATAATTTCTTTGCTGCCAATTAGACATGTCTGCTAGTCTTTCATCAGATTTTCCGTAAGTTTATTTAGGCTCTCATGTTATACGGATAAATCTTAATCTTGGGATGCATTTTTATTTCCTACAACCCTTTATTAATTTCAAGGATACTTTCATTCAGTTTCTCTATAGTGGGCATTCTCCCCTTGATCTTTTTGGAGTATCCCAAAAGCAGATCCATTGTCTGCCTCACAATAACTGAATCCCTTTTTGAATTTGTACAAATTTCAACATTTGTAGGCCATTAGTGACTCCTATAAGGAACCATCAGAAAATAAGTTTGGTAATACCTAAGGAATGTTTTGGGAGACTAGAATAAAAGGGATTTAGCACCATAGGGAACTGTTTTGCACCCAATAAATCTATAAAAGCATCTGGAATTAAGGAAGTGATATTTCAGAATGGACCAAGATGGTTTATATGGTCCGTTATTGAAAGGATGTTAAAATCTGAAATAACAAGAGCGTTGACTAGATTGTTATGTAGATTTGAAAGAAATTTGAAACAAGCATCAGAGTTATTAAAAGGCCTAATTTATAACATATATTCCCATTTAATTGCTACTCAGAATACCCAGACGGCTTATCTTAGGCAGTTTTGGTAGACTGATATTCAACCAGTAATATCTGATAATGAATGGAACAAAATAATAAATATGAAACAAAGTTGGCAATCTCAGTATCAACTAAAGAGACTTTCACTAAGCTCATCTATAGATGATATTATGCACCACTTTGTATGTCAGATATATTAAGGAATAACAATAGATGATGCTGGAGGGGAGGTGGAAATAGACCAACTTATTACCACATGTGTTGGGGTTGCCCCCTCCCCCACTGATTAAAAGTTTCTGGAAAAAAATTCATAGAAATTTGAGGAGGATATTCCAAATACACACACCATGAACTCCTCCAAAAATATTCTTATTATACGATTTTTCAGGTTTGAATTTTGGAACAGAAGAACAAAAATGATGACATCTTTTAATATCAGTAACCCAACAATGTATAGTGAGTAACTGGAAATATGCCTTGAATCTGGCTAAAGCTGAATGGTATAGAACAGTGTGGAAACTCGTGATGAATGAACATCTCTCAGTGAAATATCTGAGAATGGAGGGAACTGATAACACTCAACAATTCAGACTGACCTGGAAACCATGCATTGAAGAACTGAAGAGGAGATCTTTCTTAGATTCAGTTGAAAAGATATTGCTAAACAGATGGCTAACATAAGGATGGTGTTTAGGGCTCTGAATTAAGATTTCTTTAACAAAAAATAGGGTACAGGTGGCCAAGTAGAAGGGTGCACTTAGATAAAGGTGTTTTTTCTTGTATTTTGTTTATATGTTCTTTATGATTTGTATGGTTTGTGTATGTGATTGTTGTTTAATATTTAATATGTTGTTTAATAAGTTTAAAGTAAAAAGACATGACCAATGTACTTTGAGAAGATATAATAGAATAATCAGTTATAGCTTGGTGATCTGGACGAAAAATAACTCTCAAGACACCTAACTGACAATTATTCAAAGTCAAGTGAATGTAGTTTCAGCCTCCTGATTTCTACAAACTCCTTGAGATTTCAGAGGAGGAACTATTCTTAAGCTTAAAACTTTTTTTTCTCGCCGTATAGGAGTTTTTGTATGATAATTGAATGGACAGGGCTACTTACGCATAATCGCTACGACACTTCATCCTCCAATTTCTTCTACCTGATGGCCGGGAGATATTTCACAGTATGAGAAGGAGTTCCCTTTTGTTTTATTTGCTCAGCCATTTGAGTTTGGCTGCCAAAGCTAATTCTTAAATGCTTGCTTAGAATGGCTTCTTCATCATACCAAGAGTTTCCCCTCTCTTAGAAGATGTCAGATGCACCCCTGCTCGCTCCTGAAAACATGTTTAATGCTGAAATAATCCTCTTGAATCCCCCACCCTGCCCAATCCCAGGCTGCTTCCAGGGCTGTGTCAGAAGTGCAGCTTTTAGCCTTCCTGGAAAGCACAGATAAGAGCACAGGACAGAGTGCATCTGTAGGGAAGAACCTTAATGAGTTGCTTTGATTTTGACTTGGCGCTTTGCCAAGGAAATAATTATCATTTAAAGATTAATTAAAGAATCTGCAATTGCAGGTTGTGCTGAAGGTGCTTAACAGGAACGAGAGTTTGTCGTTACTGCATTATAAACAGTGTTTAAAGCAATAAAATACATACTTTCTCATTATCATTCCTAGATGGCTCCAGCAGAATACAATGGGTAGTCCTCCTTGCAGTAAGCCACAACAACCGATAGAGGGCGCAAATCAAAATCTATACATGCCTCACCATGTCTTCTACATTCCAGTCATTCCTCAGTCGCGGGGACAGCAACGAGCATCTGTGAGAGCCAGTGACGATGTCAAGAAGACACAAAGGGAAACTGACAAACATCTTGGATGCTAAGGAACAGACTAGTTAACATCAAGAGAAGCATCTTCTAGGGGGACTCGTTGTCCCCACTGTTTTTCATCGTCGCCATGATCCTGATGTCAATAATTTTACAAAAAACAACCCTGAGCTATGAAACATCCAGAAACTTGCAGAAAATTTATCATCATCTGTACAAGGATGACCTGAAGCTCTACAGAAAACCAGAAACCGAAACCCAGTCACTGACCAACACAGTCTAAATCTTCAGCACTGACATCAGCACGGAATTTGGCATAGATAAATGTGCCACAGTGGCACTAAAGAAAGGAAAGAAAAACAAAAAATGAAATTAAATGCCAAATGGACAAGCCATTAAGTGCCACCAGATGGAAGCCTACAAATACCTGGGGATTTTGCAACTGGACAACATCAAGCACAGGTATGTGAAAACTACAGTCAGTAAAGAATACATCCAGAGGGCCAGAAATATTTTAAAGAGCAAACTGAATGGCAGCAACACTATCAAGACCATAAATGCTTGGGCCATACCTGTCATCAAATACACTGCTGGAATTGTGAACTAGACACAGGTGGAGCTTGACAACCTGGAAAGGAAAACAAGAAAATTGATGATGATACACCGTGGATTACATCCCAGCAGTGATGTCGACAGGCTGTACATGCCTAGAAAAACAGGCGGCAGAGGACTTTGGCAAGTGAGGCAGACAGGAGAAGAAGAGATGCATGTATTGGCAGATGTCACGATCCCCAGCTTTCCGGTCAGTGCCTGCCCTCTCTAGGAGTAGCTTGGCCCTGTTAGGATGCTGAGTTCGTGCAACGGCCAAGTGAATACTACAGTGTGGACACAAAACACTGGTAGCAAGCGTTTCAAGCAGTAAACTAAAACAGGTTTATTATTATACACAAGCAATACTAGAAAGAAAATAGGGTTCAGGTAGTTGTTGGTATAAGTCTATGAGTCTCTTAAGGTTACCAGCTTCCCAGCCTATCAGCTCCCCTTCTTAAAGGAAAATAGTTCCCTTTTTAAAGACAAGCCTCTCCACGTTCCTCACCCTGCCCAGCTCTGCTTCAGCCCAAGCCTAGCCAGTGTCCTAGAACGCAGCTCTGGATGATCACAAGGCCCAGTCCGTCCTTGCTTGACCAATCACCCTCTGGTCAGTTGCTTGCGAAGTCTTCCTCCAAGATCTTCCAGTCAAAAGACCCCTGGTCATCTACTGGTCCGGCTCCTTCAGGATTCAGCTCTTCTTCTCCTTTCAGCTCTTGTCCCAGCATGAAGACATAGTCTGCTGTACTCTGTGTTCCTTTATACCTTTTTCCCTTGGCCCTGATTGGCTGTCACCTCCTGAGGAAAGTTGCTGAAATAAAATGCTGCTGGAGAGTCCTAAAAGAAACTCCTGTCCCTCACCCCTGATTGGTGGGGACTCCTGCTCTAGCCCCTCCAGCACTCAGATCCCCGGACAGCTTTTCCCTCCAACTGCCAGCTGCAACCAATCATTGCACTCAGGCCCGCACAGGATTTCCCGCCCTTTTTGCAGCCCAAAACCCAGGGCTTGCAACAAGCTGTTTGCAACAAGGCTGGCTATTGCAGCTTGCTAGAAGCCTGCAAAGTCAGAAAGCAAAGCAGTGTGCAGCCTGTACCCTGAAACCGTCACAGCAGACTATGTGAAAAAAAGCTAAGAATTATCCCTGATTGAAGTGAACAACAGGAAGCTTCTTAAAGTGAAGCAAACCAAGAACCAGTACCAACTGTACTTCAACACCAGGCAGATAATTGGCACAACAAGGTACTGCATAGACAGTTCTTAGAGAAGATTGAAGTCAAAGTGGATAAGGAAAAGACCTAGTTGTGGCTGACCAATGGAAGATTCAAGAAGGAAATAGAGGGACTAATTTTCGCTGCCCAAGAACAAGCCATCAGAACAAATGTCATCAAAGCTAGAATTGAGAAATCAGAGGAAGATCCTAAGTGCTGACTTTGTAAAGAAACTGATGAAACGATTGGCCACAGTCTGAACTGCTGCAAAAAGATTGCACAGACAGACTATAAACAGAGGGTGCTTCCGCATAGGCCCTTTAACACTCATTAAGACCACTTTAGATAACGCGCGTCCGCATACACGTTGCTGTTTTGGACACTTCTGGTCCACGCATTTAACACACTTTTAGGATGCTGCGTCTGCATTTTTGGACCTATTTAGTACACTTTCGGTGGGGTGCGTCCGCACCTATCCGTACCTAAAGTGTGCTAAATGGGTGTGAAAATGACACCACATATGATGTGGTCTTAATGGGTGTTCCGCTGCAAAAATGCATTCTTTTAGGATGCATCCGCACAGCGGAACGGTTCCTACCCAGTGCCCTCCCCCGGCCCGCCATGATTGCCTCCTTGGAGCCAAGCAGGCGAGCTGGGGGACTCCTACCTCGCAGCTCACCCTCACCCCAGAAGTGGCGGATCACCGCTTCTGGAGCCAGGGGGAGCTTCTCCAAAGCCCTCCCTAGCCCACCCAGGGGGAAGTATGCGAAATCCCCTCCTTACCTGCTCAGCGTCACCCCGATTCTGGCTGCAGGGACCCAGGATGCAGCGCGCCTGCGTCCTGCGCGCCTCCTGATTGGCAAGGGCTGCTCCTGGCAGCTCCAGCCGTCAGGAGGCGTTCTGCGCAGGCACGCCGTCTACAGTACATCATTTCTCCTACTGGGAATGCACATTGAGTGCTTAAGAGCCTTACTAAGGACCCATTTGAGTCCTTGGGTGAGGTGTCCCTAAAGTGTCTCGCCCTTTAAGGTTTTGTTTCTGGTGTTGACATCTGCCAGTAGGGTCTTGGACATTGCAGCCTTTTCTATCTCCTTGAATTTATGTCAAATAAATCCTAGCCTAGTAATTCTGAGGATGGGTCTGTCATTGAGGCCTAAGGTTGACTCAGATTTTTCATACACAGATGGAGGTATACTTACCTGCATTCAGCCCAGATCCCCAGACTATGGAGGAGGAAGGCTGGGAGTCCCTGGATGTTAGAGGGGTGATCCAAGTATGCTTAGACAGGGCAAGCACCTTTACAAGGAGCCCCTTCTATGTTTGTGAGTTTTTGTCCACGACACCTAGGGCTGAGGTTTGGTGAATCTTTGGCCAAGTTTTTTTCAATGTGGATTCTTTAAGCAGCACAGTGGCATACCAGGTCACTGGGGAACAACCACCAGATGGTATTACTGCTCATAGTACCAGAGGTGCATCAACAGTGGCAGAATAATACCCTCCCAGATTGGAGCTTTGGTACATCCCATTATATTCTGCTGAAGCCATCCAAGAATGGTTAGCTGTTTCACATATGTGAAGTATCGTTCTGGATGGCTCCTTGCAGAATAATTTCCCACCACTAAAGCTTTTCTGCTTTGTTTTTCAGAGAAGGATCTAGAACTATTTGGCTCCCTCAGAATTTCTGGAATGCAGAGGCCACGGTGAGATATTTATAGATTTTACTTTGTTCCCTCTATTGGTCGTTGTGGCTTACTTCAAGGAGGACTATACGCAGTATTCTGCATGGAGCCATCCAGAACGATACTTCATATATGTGAAGACAACTAACTGTTCTCATTCCATTCAGGGGGGTGGGGAATGACATTGAGTTCAGGATGAATTCTATAAATGCACATTTCTGTAAATAATCAAAAGCAATACTGAAAAATTCCTAGGGTTTATTGCTATTATTTACTACACTATTTTTCTTTTTGTGCAGTGAAACCGGCTCTTAATTTACCATTTTACAAGGCACTGAGAAATGCAGTCCTGTGAGGTAATATTCATGGTGGTTCAATATATATATGAATCCATGACCAAATTTGTATTGCTTCTTTTTTTTTTTCTCAGTAAACTAAAGTTCATAAAAATCCTACTAGATTAGACAAGTAGTTCTGTTGTATTATTACAAAGATATAGAAGGTGCAGCCCTACGGATAATAGCTGAAAGTCAACCTGATAGGAGCAGTGCTCTGTACTGGTTTTGGGGGGGAACTTCACTGAGGCACACTCTAAAAGCAGGATCTTTTGGCTATTGTCTTTAAAAATGACAAGCAACTGAACTACAAAAATATTAGGCACCCAGCAAAGAATACTTCAAAAATTATTCTAGAAACATATCTTAAGAAGGAAAAACAGCAGAACTGTTAGAAGTAAGGCGGCTGTACACAGAGAGTAGTTGTTTAACTCATCTGGATACAGGGCGGGCTCTGAGGAGAGGGTGCACTCCTGCCTCTCTAAGAGATAGCAGTATCACCCCATCTCTCAGAGAACTGTTCACCACTCCCTCGACTCACCCAGTCATACCCTGCTGATTAGATCTTCTCAGCCAAGAAGGGCAAGGCGCCATGGTCAAGTGGCTCCACATCAGGCCTTAATAATGGAAGCCAATCAAAGATAACTGGAGCAGCTGGTTCTCCGGATGCTTCCTTTTGGCTATTTTAAACTCTGGAATCCAACCCCCTATGGATCTCATCAACTTTTCCCTCAAAGTGTTGGGCATATTTGTCACAACTGATGCTCGGTGGCAACTGCCCTTGCTTCATCAGGTTTGATCTCAAAAGGCTATTCATCACCCCAAAAAACTGCTGGACAGCTACTTGAGGACGCACTGGTGGCAGAGAAATAACTCTTTTTTGCTGCCACTGCCGCCACCTGGCAGGCACAATAATGTGCTCTAACTTGGATTCTGTCAGATTCACAGCAGGATTTATGCCACCTACACCCTAGCTAATGATCCCTCATTGCCTGTAGCTCTGTAGAATACCAAGGTGCTTCATGGGTTTCACAACTGCATCAAGGTTGCTGGAGTGTAACCAAGTCAATGGCTCTGCTCACCTCACAATTCCACAGTAACACTAGAGATTCAGTAGAAGTACCACCCAGGTAACTTGGGAAATCTACAGAAGCTTCAGATTCCATAGGTTTCTGAGGCTGGAGTGTGCCAATAGATCCTCAGCCCTGCAAAGAGAAGATGCTACTAGCAGTCCAAACTCTACCAACAAATGATCTACCCATAACACAGGCTTATCAGTAATCCTCCTATCGATGGATTATTGTTAAACCCCTCTGTGGCAAAACCCATACTGGATATATGTGATGCCTGCTTTGTGTTTTGGTCCAGTAAACAGCCCCATGGTGGTCACGGAGGCCATGAAGAACAAAGCTGGTCCGCTTAGCATGAATCATAAACACTTCCACCTGTGACACAAATATATATACTTCATCTGATTTTCAACTTGTATATTATAACAAATTTCTTTCCTTTTCATTTTTAGACTTATCTATATATGTGCCCAATCCTAATTCTGTACCTGTAGTATTACTATGTAACATTTCTTGTGGGTGCCGAGTAATCTATACAAATGATATTGCTCCAAGTTTTTTCTTTTTTCAACTTACTCAAATTAAAATTTACACCATATGAAAACCTTTTGAGATTGCCAAGCTGAGTTTGCTAATCACAACTTGTGTAAATCCTGCTATGTGATGCAAGCCAACACTGATGCGTGTGGAAAGATCTCAGAGCAGCGGTGAGAAGAATACGAAGTACAGTGCATAGTTCAAGACTGATCATAAGAAAAACAAAACGTAGACTATAATAAGGAAGAAAATTTAAATAAACTGAGACAAATATGTTGTACTAATTCATATTTGTTAGTAAAATATTCTGATAATATTCCAGGCCAGACAGATCAAATGTTAGAATGCAATCAGACATAGCTTGTTTTGGGCAACCATTGACAAAGGATGGCCCAATCTGTGGATGGATTAAAAATACTTCTTTAACACATTTTTAAAAATAAACAGCTCAAAGCCTCCTACCACACTTTAATCTAGTTGTTAAGGAGCCAGACTCTTATCTGGGAATACCAGGTTTGATTCCATACTCCCACATGAAGCCAGCTGGGAGACCTTGGGCTAGTCACAGCTCTCTTCTGAGCTCTCACAGCCTCACCTACCTCACAGGATGTTATGTTGTGGGGAGAAGGATAAAAAAGCTTTGTCGGCCGCTTTGAGTCCCCTTAAGTGGATGAGAAAAGTGGAGTAGAAAAGCCAGATCTTCTTCTTCTTCTTCTTCTTCTTCTTCTTCTTCTTCTTCTTCTTCCTCTTCCTCTTCCTTATTGTCACTTTCTGTGCTCACTTCTCATTGACTGCTGCTGGTCAGGGCTCCATGGTCCTGATTGTTCAGCCATTTCCAGGCTTCTATTGACTCAAAAGTGCAAATTGCCCTGAGAGTGCTGATTTTGTGCTTGGAAAGATGCATGCAAACAGAGTCTTTGGGATGTTGTACAGTATTATTTTGAAAATTTCTATCTGCCTCTTAAGCCCCAATTTTCCCCAAGGCTATTTCTTTTATCTTGTCTGATCGGTTTTAGAGAAATACAAGCAAAGCTAAATAGCATGGAACATCTTGTGATAGATTAGCAATCATGTTTACAGCTACAGTTTTTAGGTGCCTACTGAGGACATATTTCTTTACTCAGCCCTCTGCCAATGGTTCTTCATTATTCCATTCAATTTTTAATATTTTTAGTTCATTATATAAATTTAAATGTTTCTAATTCTTGATTTTAATGTTTATTTTTGCAAACTTTCAAGATTTTTATGGGAAATAGTATAGAAATGGTTTAAAGAGAAATGAATAGAGTACAACTGAGAAATAAGATTTGGCAATAATTTGGACAGGAGAAAACATTAATACTGGGGGACGTGGTTTTGTGTTTCAGAAAGGTCAGATTCCATTGGTGTCAGTGAGTAAGAAAACAGATTCCATTTTTGTTATTCCATGACAGTTCAAAGCCTCAATCACAAGTCTAAATAGTCCTGGAGATGCAGCAGATGTTGTTAATGGTTCAGCTACCTTGGGCCCAGTCCTGGAAACACTCCCAACCATTAGTGTCTGTGCCTGTGCTAATCTTCAAAGTTGCCTTCGGAAGGACTTCAGAGCCTTTGCTAATCTCCGAAGGCAACTTTAAAGTAACTTCAAAATGGCTTCAAAATGATTTCGAAGCCTAGGTTTTGGGGCTACCCCCCAAGGGTGCCCCCTCCCCCTAGCCTCCTCTAGACCCCATTGTCAAACTAATGTGGAAACAGGCTCCCTTTAATCCGGATTTTCTAGCTGAAGACCCCATTGTAGACCCCATTAATGGGGTCTACAGAAAATCCGGATTAAAGGCTGAGATGTACCCATATGATCTGGATTTCCCAGTGACGGTGGAAACAAATGTGTCCCAAATGAGTGCCGTGGTGGAAATGGGGTCATCCGTCTCACACCCAAATGGGTCCTTAATGGGTGCAAAAATGGGTACTTTCTGCCAGTGGAAAAACACCAAAATGGAGACTTGCCCTTGTAGCAGCATGACAAGCTGAGGTCAGACATCATAGGAATGATTCATATTGGGGAAGAACATGAATTTAATACTCACAAATTTATCCTTCTCACAAACACAGACTCAGATTGGCCTTCCACATTCTCATGTCATATTTTTCCATGTTCAACAGGGGGAAATGGTACCTTTTCTTTCTTCATCCCCTATCACATTCCCCTTCCTGTGTTGTCAGTGATTGGATGCAGACTGACATTTAGATCTTGGCTTCACATGGGCAGGAGGGTCAACTCCACCCTCTGTACTTCCCTGCTGCCATATTGGAACATTGATCTTTTTGGCAGTGATACTGGTCATTCACTGTTTGCTCCTTCCCTCCCTCCAGCCTGTATCCACCCAAGCACAACTTCAGCTCCACAGCTACAACATACAAGACTTTCTTAAAGGCCTGGTCTCAATTTCTTTTCCTTTCTAATTGCAATTTTGCAATACTTTGCAATTTCACAGCAGCACACAGTGTGGGTGTTTACTCAAACAGTGAAAAAAGGGTCACAAATGAGAGTATCCATATATGTGGTAATGGTTAGTGGTTAGCAAATGGCTTCCATTTCCCCTTTTCCTGAAACATCCCTGTTGGGATATATCTATGCTATTTGTTTATTTAATTGTTTATATATATTTCTATCCCACCCTATACCTCAGGGTGGATAACACCTTTAAAACAACAAATTACAACCAATATATATATTTAAAAATACATAAAAACACTTAAAACATCCAACACATTTAAAAGAGTATACTAAATATTAAAATATTAGTGTCTACAGGGGTGGGGGCAGGGGGATATAATCACATTAGCCAAAGGCCAGGGCAAACAGGTGTGTCTTCACAGCCTTCCTGAAGGTATACAGAGGAGGGGCGTGACTCACCTTGCGGGGGAGACTATTCCATAACCTAGGGGCCATTACGAAAAAGGCACTTTCCTGGGTGCCCACTACAATGAAGTTGTGTGGTGTGAACATAAGAACGTAAGAGGAGCCCTGCTGGATCAGGCTACAGCCCATCTAGTCCAACATCCTGTCTTACACAGTGGCCCACCAATCTGAATTCAAAATAGTTCACATTTAGCCAATTTAGTCAGAAAACGAAACAGAAAAGCAGGTTTTTTTTCAGGACACTGGAAAGTAAAAATGACCTAGAAACTGATTAAATGTCACATCTGACCACAGCCTCAGTATTTATTGATCATGCAGAGGAATCTTTCAGGAAGAACATATATTCCTCAGTGTGATCATGGAAAACCAGGAGATAAATATTCTTCACTCCCCATTTTCTTCCAACTTTATTAGTTTTTAACTGATATTTTCTTATACCTACATTGAAAAGAACGCGAAGTCAACAAAATATTCAATCAGGCATGGTCTGGTACCACAAAATCTAGGCGACGGCAGCACAGTGCCAAAGCTGACACCCTGGGCCTTGAGTTCACCAGAACACATATCGATATGGACCATATACTAATTAATTTGTGAACATCATTGGACTCCTGGCATACCCCTTGACTCATTTTAGCAGTCTTGTGTATGATAGCAGCTAAAATGTTGAGCACTACAGAAAATAGTAGTTCCAGGGAAGAGGGGCAGTAGATTGTGGTTGGCTGCTGCTTTGCACACCAGTTGCAGCTCAATGATTTTTATGTTACTGCTCCAATCCTGGGAGCATCATAAAAGTTCCAACATTTGGATGCTTGTGTTTGTTGGCACAGAAAGAAAAAGAAAGTGGCCGATGACACCAGCTGCCAAGAAGAGGGAGCTTCACGGGGGACTGAAATCGGGTAGAAAACACTGACGCATGTGTAAAGCTCTCAAAGTCTGGACGGAGCTCCAACTATTTTGAAGCCTCTTGGTATGAAAGATTGTGCCCAAAGTCACTGAAATCCAGGTTCAATGGAAGCTGAAGATCTTTAAAAGGAGTCTAAATAAACTGAAACTTGATGCTCTCTCCTGAAACTCCAAATCAGGACAAACAACTGGAAAAAAGCAAGTGATTCTGTCTGATCCATAAAATGATGTTTCTCCTCTATATTTCAGTATTCCTTACATTCCATTCCTTGGCCAGGCTCATACTTACCTGTTTGAAATGGTTTCCTGAGCCCATTCCAGGCCAGTTCACTTATCGAACATTCTCATTCCTGCGCAGCTGTCCAGAGCAGGCAAGGCTCAGGGTGAGAGGCCTAAAAGGCTGTTCCAGATGGATCAGTTGGTGGGAATTGAATGTGGGAAAATTTGGCTTCAGACAAATGCGGGGGGTTTGTAGTCATACCTGAATATTCTAATGAATATTCATGCATGAAATGAATGCAACCCCCCCCCACTTACCTGTCCTCCTTCTTACCTGCTACTTCTGCTAAGACACTTCCAAGTCTGTGTACACAGACTGGAAGTGCCTTTTATGGGCTTTGGAAGGCCTATTTTGGGCTCCAGAGAGTATTCAAAGAGGCCCAGGATGCCAGCAGAGTGCACCCCAAAAGGTCAGGGTGCACATGGGAGTTAGGCAGGACCACTCTGGTGGCATCCTGACCCTCCATCTGTGCTCACTGGAGGCCAAAGTTTGCCTTCTAGTTCTGGGGTCACCTGACCCCAGAACCAGAAGTACCTTTTCCATGCTCTATTTTGGGCTCTGGAGAGTGTGGAAAGAGGACAGGACGCCAGTGGTGCGTGCCCCAAAAGGTAAGGGGGCACATGGAAGGCCACAAGGGGAGGGACCAGGAGGCCCGGGGGAGGCCCAGACGCATCTGGTATCTGCCAAATCTTCTACTGAAGCTTCTATGAATACTGGATAATCCTATTTGTGGATGAATATGTTATGAATCCGTAGATTCATGGCCAAATCAAATAGGGCCTACTTTTTGATTCAGCCACGAATCTATGAATTCATACATATTCATACAAGTTCCGGATGTCACGAATATTTGTGCACATCCTAGTACAGGCTCCATGTTCCCATGATCCACCAGGAGCTGTCTCCAGGCCAAGTACAAAAAGGTCCACATCTTTGCTTGCTCTTTCTACAAAAAAAAAAGACAACACACATGTACATCCATGCACATTTTTCCCTTCAGAAAATGATTACCTACTTAGGATGTATTTGTTCTACTGTAAGTGGAAAGTGTTAATTAAGAAACAGGAGGGGAGGGAACCTTTTCTCCCCCTTCAGATCAATCACTGTGGATTCAATCAGTGGCCGGAGAAGATTATGCCAACCTGAGACGTTTTCGCACGGGGCTGAACGGTGCGCGTGGGAGACAGCTGCAGACACGGCATACGCATTGCCCGAGCGGGGCTTGCGCTCCGACATGTCCGCAGCTGTCTTTCTCGCGTTCGAAATGTAGAGCACTTTAAAGTGCTCTACATGCATTCGAACGCGGACGAGCCGCCCGCAGGCGTTTGGGAGGAGAAGCATTCGGGCCTGCTTCTCCCTCCCTAACAGCTGCGGGCTTGCCTCCGACGCCGGCGCGGCTTCGACAATCAGCTGTTTGACAATCAGCTGATTGCCGATCTGCCTCCGCGGCTGTCTCCGCGCCCCTGGCCGGCCTTTGCCGGCTAAGACAGCTCACGATGCTTTGAGCATTCGCACACAGACGCGCCGGAACGTGTTTACACGCGCTCCTGCGCTCCTGTGTGTGAAAGGTGAAAGCGTCGTGAGCTGTCTTAATCTTCCCGTCCTACTCCCGTTCCAAATGGAACGGGAGTAATGCGAAAACGTCTCTGCTCTCCAAAGGTTGAACTTGCTGGAAGATCTGAAGAGCCCAATGTGTGTTCAGGCAAAAACAACAATAAAGCATTAACTGTGTGATTAAAGCACACACAGGGTAATTAGAATATTTCAAAGCACACTGAATCTACATTTTTTATCCTGATTTAGAGAAGTGACTTCTCCAGGGATATAATTCCCTAGTATTAGCAGTATGCTATTTTTCTACTCTTAACTTATTTTTCTATAGGGAGCCCTCTTTGCTGCCCTTACATTTAGAAAACATTTAAGCAGTAAATGTTTAATCATTTAAGAGAAAGTGCCATAAATAAAATACTTTGTGCATGAGGATCGTTGGAGAATAATTAGGATCCTTAATGCCTAAAGGATAAATAACATCTTCCTATTCAGGAATCATTTACAGGCTTTCCCACAGAGCATCACTACATATGAAGCAATTAAGCAGAAATAGATGGTAGGGAGAAATGCCTTTGAAGTACCTTGTAATAATTTCTGCATGCTTTGGGACTTTGAGACCCCAGTGAGTGCTGGGATTTTCACTACAATTGTTTCAGTTTCAGGTAGAAATAATCCCATATTTTCCCCTGTAGAGCCCAAAATCTGTTTCAACTTTGTATCATAAAAGTTGGAAAGCCTGGAGTTAAAATAAAATGCAAGTTCAAACATTTGACAAGGTCAAAGAGAAGCCATCCGTCAGATGGGGCTACTGAATTTGCTCCTGTGTGTGCCGCATATCCAAAATTATAACTCACCATGTATTGAAATATTTTCAGATCTAAAACACAGATGGCATGATGAATGAAAAATGACATGACGGGGAACGAAAGGAACAGGGTGTTTAACTAGAGTTGGATTTACAAACTTGAGCAAGGAAACTTGAAAGTGGATATGCCAGCAAGCAGGGGTTGGTCTTGGGAAACCTGACATTTTAGGCCACTGGGTTGGAGGCCTATAGCCTCTCCTTAAAGCATGAAAGCCATTGGATCCTACTAAGGCTCTGTTATTGTTTGTTGGTTTATATTTCATTCCACCCTATACCGAATGATCTCACGGTGGGTCACAATAAAATAATAACAATAGGTAAAAATATGTCTAAAACAGTCACTGTACCTGCATGGGGTTCCTACAAGGAAACTCTTACATAGGTAACCAGTTGTTCTTATAAATTGTTGACTTCCAGACATCTTTGAAAGCTTCTCTTGTATTTCTTATTTCTTGCTGCTTTTATTCTCCCCCTCTTTTTCTGACTGTTTTTAAAAAATCTATTGGTCTTTAAACCCAGCAGTTATAAGCTCATTTTCTAGCTCTTGTAGAAAGTCAATAATGGGTTTTCAGTTTTTTAAAAATTAAAGTTTATAAAAAGAGAACAATATAACAAAATTTTTAAAGATTTTAAAAAACATACCAAAAATACATCTTACAAACTATGATAAACCCTGATTAATAAGAGAGGACACATTATGATATAAACCAATAAGGCATAAAATTAACTATTTGTACAGCTCAAACAGGATAACATAATATCAAATACCATGTCAATTCTGATATCCGTGTTAATGTATTAAGAAATTAATAGCAGACCTAGAATATTCATTGTTTAGTTGTTCAAGATTCACCAGGAATGGGTTCCAGACCTCTGTAAACAGGCAAAGTTCTTTTCTTCTATTGCCACTTTCTGGAGCTTACTTTGGAGACAGGAAGAGAATCTCTGTAAAACAATTTCTCCAAGTCCCAGTACCTGAAGTTTCTTAGCAGGGTACCATGGTCAAGAAGATCAAGGAGAACCAACAAGAGTCCCTTCATTCATCAGGATGACCAAGACCGTCTTCATGCTTAACTCCCACCTGAAATCAGATTGGGATGGGTCTAGATCATTCATTTCCTCCAAGCATCTGTGCACTTAGGTAGCCACTTTTCCCCAAAAAGGGGATATTAGCAACCTGACGGTAAATATTTAACATCTCTGGGTCCAGGGAGGTCTTCTTAAAGAGAGGACATGCTACAGCTTCCTTAAAGTGCTGCTGGAAGCTTCCCTTCTCACAGACAGGAATTTATCACTTCCTGACCCCAACCAGATGGATCCCCGTTTATTAGCCATGACAGACAAGAATTAAGGAGACAAGTGGTTGGCTGGACCCCTGCAAGCAGCTTATCCACTTCCTTTGTTTATATTAATTAAACTATTCCAGTATAACAGGATCCAGTGAAGGTGCCTCAGATACCTTCACTGGACTACTTCTAACTGGTGTCCAAAGGAAGCAAAGAGAGATCCTTACAGCTAGATCATACTAGTTTTCTAACCATCCAAGAACAATTCTGGAACCCAGCAAAATGCCACAGGGTCCAGAACGGAGCCTGGAATATTGTACCTGGTGCCACCTGTTTGCACAGCAACAGCAAGAACGGAAAGCCAAACTGACCTGTGTGGGAGCCCACTTTAAAGTTGTGTCCTGCTAAAAGTGATTCCAGACACTGGGAATGGGCCAGGTTCAGGAGCTATGAAGCCACTGCATTTCATGGCTGTTTTTGCACAAGCACCAAGAACCTTTAGGAACCCCATTGGTACCAACCGGGAAGGCCCTGTCCCCATGCAGAACCCATTTAAGGCCCCATCTGGCAGGCCCTGTCCCCACAAGGGCAGAAGAAATCTAGATATAATGGGTCCTTTGGGCCCCTTAAATCTGGATTTCATATGGACCTGTTTAACTGTGTCCACATTCCGGTCTTCAGGCATGAAGACTGGGTCAAAGGACATGCCTCTGCATGACTTATCTGCCATGGGGTCCAGTAGCCGGTCCAGCAGGAGTAGAGTTGTACCTGCAGGTGGCACCAGCTCTGCCCCCACTCACAGCCACGGAGGCTTGCTCAGACATACTCCTTGGGTCTAATCAGGGCCTCAGGAGGCATGCCGCGGTGTCTACATGGTGCCCTGCCTAGCACCCATTGTCATCAGCGATAGAAAGCCCGTGTGGACACATGGGGTCCTTCCCAAGATCTGGATCTTTAAGTACCAGATCCCAAGGAGGACCCCATCTCAAAGATCCGGATCTTCAAGATCCAGATTTTTTAGTATCAGTGCAAAAAGGGGGCATGTCAATACATGCCTTCCCGTAGGGCACACATCTGTCACAATCCTCAGAGACTATGTGGGCATTGTTCTCTGCCTACATAGTCTCTGAGGATTGTGACAGATCCTCGGGGGGGGGGCGTTAGGGGATATTATTCACCTTCCCTGTCTAGCCTCCAGCAAGTGGCAATTCCAGTTGTTCTTCTGACCAGTAACAACCAAACTGAACTCTGCTTAATTTTTCAAGATGAGCCAAGGTTAGCTCAGTGCTGCCGTCTGCTGAGCGCTTGTGGAGGGAAATACAAGCCTGGGTCCTAAATTATTCCTGATTAGCTAAATACAAGATTTCATTTTAGAAAGGTACCAGTGACAAAAAATGGGGAAAGGATTTCTGTATGAATGCCTACTCACAGATTTTGCAAGTGCATGGTTATTTGAACGATTTGTTCTTTCATCTCTACCTTCTCGCTCATTCCATTCTTGCTAAAGTATTTTTTCTCCCTACCTCAACTGAAATACGATGCACTACTGGGACCTTTGTTTTCGGTTTGGGCTGGAAGAAGGAGGAAGATGCCTTAGGGGAGATAAGGAAATCTGTTGGGAAAGAAAGAAGAGAAAGACAACAGCAAGATGTGTGTTTCAGGGTGTCATTTAGACGTCAAAGTGTTCACCAAACTCTTGTATGTGAATGGTGGTTGCTGTAATAAAGTCTTGCTCATGGGTCCCCATTGCCAGCTTGTCACTCACACCCCAGGAAATACTAAACTGGATATTATTCTTGCAAGGAGGGTTAAGGGTTTTGCTGCCGTTTCATGAAGCAGGAATTGGGATAAGATTCATTCTTTTTGTTTCCTGTTATAATGGATATTTCTCTCTCTCTCTCCAGCCTGGGAAAATTATTTCTTGATCTTGCAAACAGCAACCGGTAACTGTATTTGCTAGGTCTGTAAAGTAGAGGGGGGAGGGAGATCTCTTGAGCAACCGAGGTGTCAAAAATAGCTTGGCTGGGTCTGCAGTATCAGACACTGTGCTTAATACGATAGCACTACAAAGTGAAGCTCGTGACTATGAGTTCATTAGGTTGTGGTGACACCTAGGGTTTAATCCAGCTTCAGTCCACCTTCAGAGCGGGAGAACACATCAGCAAAGTGACCAGTAATTTTCTTTCCACATTATCTATCCCAAAGGTGAATTTTCCAAGCTATTTAACACTGAAAGAAGTTTGTCCCTTTGCTGATATATGCGTTCACTCTGAAAGTGGACTGAAGCTGCTTTAAACCTTAAGTGTGACCACAGCTTTGGAGTCTTCACCAAGCTCGTGCCCTCCAGAGGATTCAGACTACAACTCCTTTTCACATAATCATGAAGGGAAAAGCACAATGAGGCTTCCTCTGCCTGTGTGATGGTGTAGCACACAATGATGCAGAATACAATTGCACGCAAGCTCCACACTGCTCCATCCACGGAGCAGGCAGTAATGGCAATGACTACGTTTCCTTGAAAAGCGAGTTCCTCACACCATTTGAATGGGGCTTACCTAGTCGTGAGTCACCGCATAAGCCAAAGACAGCCTGGAGCTGCTGGGTTGGGGTCTGACAGAAATTCTCACGTGACAAACTGCACTTTGGCACACACCTAAGGCAAAGCCATTCCCAGTGCACAAAAGCAGCAAAGATTTGCATAGGCTCTATAAATCCTATAGAGAAAACTGCACACTCCTCAGCTGCCATCTACTGACATATTTTCTATCAGCAGTAGAAAACGCAGACACAAAAGTGTCTTTCTTTCAGAAATAACATGCCTGTTGGACGAGGTGGACGCTTTGGTCAAAGGGCTATGGCAGGTGAGCTTTGAGAAAAGAGACTTCAGACTTGTCTCAAATAAATAGGAATTGGATACTGAGGCGCCTGATAAAATCTTCACCACTTTTCACCCTCATATTCCTCACAGAATGAGTGGGGAGGGTCGCAAATGCAGCATTTTAAATAAAGATAATAAAAGAGAAGTACCACAATACTGGGAAACTGGGAAGGAATATAAAAGAGGCATTTACTGACTTCTGCCTACTTCACACATTACATTCTTAGGCTTATGACCAAGGCAGTAGATTCAGCAGTAAATGACATAGTGGGTTGGGAGCAGGTGAGTAACTGATAGGGAAGGCCCTTCCCTTGGCCTCTGATCTCTGTGAAATGCATTTTGGACCATTACCTGCAAGTCATGTCTGAATAGTTTCAGAGGGTAACTAAAATGTGGTGGCCTTTCTGAGTGCTTCTCTCAGGTGTTTGCTTTGAATCCAGTCCATAGGCACGTGCACATTTTATAGCTTCATCTTAGACTGTGGGTCTGCTCTCACTTCTCTCACTGTAGTATTATACCGTTCCAGTGAGGCTCAGATAGAGAGCAGAGGGAGCCATCTGCATTTCAAAGGCTGGTGCAGTCCCCAACCAGTCCACCAGCACTTGGAGCATGGATGGCCCAGGCAGGTTGGATCGCCACGGCAACCACCATGGCATGGTTCTGGCCCCCCAAACCATGGGTGTGTTCCCACAACCAAATAAAGAGGATTGTTCCAGGATTCAGCAGCAAGTCCTGTTATAATCCAAATAGGGATTCTCTGGATTTTCGGACCTTTAGTCCACAGAAATGGGGGATAGCTTGCAAAGTGGCAGGATGGGGGGGAGGGGGGCTTGCGCCAAATTCAAGCTGAACTAACTACCCAGTCAAAATGCACTCTCACTCTAAAAGTGGACTGAAGCTGGATCAAACCTTAAGTGCGATCACAGCCTCAGAGGTCACACCCAGACAAGGGGAGGCACAATGACATTCCAGGGCGCCTGTCACCTTGTAAGTGGAAAACCAGCCATTAGTACTTTCTCCCAAGTAAAACTAAGCAGCCCATTGGAAGGGGGAAACTGCTTTTTCAAAACTCTAACTTCACAGTTATGTTTAAACTATACAACATGCTTGTTAAAAACCAATGTTTCTCAAGCTGCAGTATTATTTAATTGGACTGTGGTACACCAATTGCTGTAAATTGTCTGCAATTGTTCTGTCTGCCTCTTACACAAAGCAAAATGCTTTGATATGATTTAAACCTGCCAGATTGCACAACAAGGTTCTATGTAATTAGTGATGCTTATTTCTTCCAAAGGGTTCAAGAGACTGCAGCTCATTCTTGTCATCTGGTCCTCAAATAAGCCTGTGGTGGGTATTATCAACCTTGCCTTCTGAGACATGGCTTTGCAATGACAAGGGGAAGATGATGGTCTCCATTTGTTATCATGACTTCCGTAAGATGCCATGGGATGTACGGATCCTGTCTAGTGTTTTCCAGGGCGGTCATGGTAAGTCGAAACCAACTGGTTTTCTGGGATCATCTACATATCTTCCCTTTTTCCACTGATAGTTGATGTTAAAATGTTTTTTATCTAACTTGTTAACAAGAGCCTTTACACGTAGCGGATATTTTTTCATCTGGCAAAATAAGAGAAGCAATATTTGCACTTCTATATAAGAATAATAAAATATCCTGTTGCTTTTTAAAAAAGAGGTGAGGAAATAAGATATCAAAATGAGATGGAATAACTTTCATCAACACCTACAGAATGGCTCTATGCCAGAATAGTCTCTTGAGAATATAGAATAGTCTTCATAAGTATAATCATTAGCAAGCATCATCACTCTTGTTATTTCTGGCTGACATTTAAAATGCTTGGGAACACTTCCTAGGTAGTTATTTTAAGAATTAGATATTTATTAATATTGGCTGTGATCAAGAAATCAATGTCAGCAGTGACTTTTGCAACCTTCCTGGTAGCGAAGTTCTTGTGTCAACACAAGTATTCCCCAAAGTTAGCATCCACTTCTAGATTATAAGGACGTAAGGAGTTTCAGGCGACCTCTTTCGTGAACTCTAAAACCTGGAGCCATTTTGTGCATTTATATACTGATTATTTATTTATTTGACAGAATCTAAGAGACAGTCAAGAATCTAATTCTAGGACTTAGAATTTGTGCCTGGCCTACAGTACTATCTCAGTTTACTACCAGGTGTACATTCTGGAACTCCTGGACCTCAGCAATCTGCTTAAGAAAACAACAACCACAACCACAAGGCAGCTGTTGAAAGAAATAGACCATGATCAGACAGCCTTGTTAAAGCTACAGGCACATATCTACCCTGTGAGCTGTGCACCCTATGAGCATATGTGCCTGCTGCCCAATGTTTTTTCAAAGGAGAGAAGAGTGTGGAGAGTACAGGATTTGCACTTTCTGGACATTTCAGCAGTGTGTTGTTCCTCTTGTGCTGGCTCGGGCATCCATCTGACATTCTTTGTCAGCACAATGATGGCTTTGAGTTGAAACAAAAACAGAGTATCCTGGTGAAGGAGTACTGTGCCTTTAAGTGCAACTGAAACAATACAACGAAGCCAGCAGCCTGTTTACATTCTTAAGAAACAGGAAGGGGGGATGTGGGGGATGCCGCCAATACTGAGGCATAGTATACAGAATAGCGAGATTCTGAGGTAAATACTGTTGGGCAGTGGTCACCACAAGGAGTTCTGAACAGAAGCTTCACTCCTCCCTACTGTCCTGACCTTGTTGAGGTTCCCATGAGCCCCTGCTGATTTAATGGATTGCTACTATATCAGCAGCTCCGCTGATAACATGGCCACTTAGGCACTCATAATAAACAGACAGAAAAGCTTTCCAGAATATACAAAATGATAATTGCAAAGTGTGTTCATATTTTTGTTGTGGTGATTTATTGGTCATATGAAATGGGAGAACAATAGGCAGTAATGTGCCAGACGCAGATAAGAGATCACAGCTAATATTATTTACTGCTTCAACAGGCTGCATGATTCAGTATGTTGCTCCTTAAAAGAACTTAGGCTGCGTCCCCATGCACTCCATTTAGTTCAGATTGGATTCAGATCAGTCCGAATAGAGAGCCAAATTTGAATTGACCTGTCCCCATGCAAACCGCACTAAACCCCTGCATGGGGAAAACATCTTTTTCTCTCCACTCCCTCTCGCGAGGGCAGGGAAATCCCACCCAAAGCCCCTTCCCCAATCGTAATTTGGCAGTAATCAAACAGAAATGAGTCTCTTCTCTCTGCAATCTGATTACCAGGCAAACATAAAAGAACTGATGGCTCCAGTAAGATGCAGCAACGAGGGGGTTTGTCTGGCCCTTGCTGCCCCACGAGCCTCTTCCCGCAACCCTTATTCCAACCCTGTTCCCCAGTCGCCAGCAAGCAGCTTCTAAAAAAGCTCACCAAAGCCACTGCAATGTTTAGAGGCAGTTTAGCAGAGGAGCGCTCCCCCGCTAAACTTGCCGGTGATTGGAAAGCAGGGGTGGAATAAGGGTTGCGGGAAAAGGCTCATAGGACAACAAGGGCCAGACGACCCCCCCTCATTGCTGCATCTTTACCTGTCAAACTGCAGTGATTTGTTTGCCTAGTGATTGGATCATGGAGAGAGGGGGTTTGTTTCTGTTTGATCTTTAAAACTGGCCAGCAGTTGTGATCCCCAACGCACAGGACAGGAATGGCGAGCACAGGACATGAAACCCACCTGCTAATGATGCAAGCGTCAATCTCCTCCCCTAACAACGCAGGAGAGTCCCCATGCATGGACTCAACCTCCAAAATAATGCAGACTTGACTCCCGAACCGTAGTGAGAACAGTTTTCAAGGGGACTAAATTTACTGCGGATTTGGGCGATTTGGTCTGCATGTAGCCTGGTTTGGGGGCTTTGCATGGGGATACTCCTTGCCAAATTCAGATTCAATTAGGACTTTATAGTGCATGGGGATGCTCCCTTAGACTATGGCCCTTTTTGCACTTAGCTTTACTCAGGAATAAAGAGCCTTTTAATATGGATCTTGGGCCTCCTCGTCCACACGTTGGTGCTGCTCATTGCACTAGGGCTGTGGTCACAATTAAGGGGGGATTTTGCACTTCCCTTCCTGTCTGCTGGATGGGAAAGGAGTGCAACTACCCAATATTGTTTAGTCACTTACAGAGTAAGCCCCACTCGTGACTGATCCCAGGGCTGGTCCTCTTCAGGGTGCAGCCATTTTGTTTGTGGCGCCCTCCGTGACTGCATTTGCATCAGCACCGTCACTATAATGATGTTGGTGCTCTGTTCACACGGTCATCTGAGGTGCTAGCATGCTTGTGTGACACCTCAGATGACCCCAGAGCACTGGAAAATGTGCAGATGCTCACCGCTGGATGAGCCAGGAAAGGAATTGGTTAAGGTTAGTACACTGCATAAATAGGCAAGGGGTGCCTGGAAGCTGTAACTGCCTCCTCTACGTGTGGATGCTCTTCCTCAAAAGTTGCCTAATTATGCACCGTGGGCTGTAGTGTGAATAGGCCTCAGATCTAATCCAGCTTCAGTCCACTTTCAGAATGAGGGAATACATCAGCAAAGTGACAAGCTTTGTTAATAAGAGTTGATGAGTCATAAAATTCACCTTTGGGATAGATAATGTGGAAAGAAAATTACTGGGCATTTTGCTGATGTGTTCTCTTATTCTGAAAGTGGACTGAAGCTGGATTAAACCTTAAGTGTGATCCCATCAAGATCTGGATTATGAGGCTCTTAGTCTGGATCTCTGCTAGACCCATTTAATTGGACCTACCAGAGATACTGAGGGCCTTGTTCTGGAACGAGAGGTGTGCAGAGAGCATGCCTTCATGTTCTGCGACTACAGCCCCGTAGGCCCAAGGCTAAGAACGTTTGCTCCTCGCCTTTGGAGGCTTGAGGGGCAGCGGTGAAGTTCCTGGGATTTGGGCCAGATGAGCAACGTTAAGTGCAGACGGGGCTTGTCTTGCCCACATCTCCATGAGATCTGAATGACTGATCCAGATCTAAGCCAGGAAGGACCTATATTGCTGTTGAAATACTGTAACTAAGAAGATATGCGCCATTTTACAGGAATGTATGCGAAGCAGATGCACCAGTGCTGAGCTACAATATAGCTTGGAAGCCCCAAAACCTTCGGCATTTAGTAAAATAAGAAGATAGAACATTTAATTACTCAATGTTCACCTTGACATTTTTTCCCAAAATAGACCATTTACAGCTCAAAGCCGTTGCTGAATGTTAAGAATTCCATCCATATGCACTTATACGGGAGTTTAACCTATGGAACATAGTGGATCGAGCATTTACATAAGCACCCATAGGATTGCACTGGGCAGCACACCTGTCCCAGCCATTTTACGTTTCCAGTCAAGAGGATTAATAGATTAGATGGGAAAGTAGCTAACCTAATTATAGTACCTTCAAAGGAGCCTGTGCTGAGGCACCTGAGCTTTCTGCCTAGAGCTGATTCAGAAATGTAAAAATACTTGTTTTTATTTCAGAAAGGGAATGCCAGCCTTTTCTGAAAGGTCTCTATGCACACAGGACCAGCTGTTGGCTGGGGAAAGGGAATGGCAAGGAGAACAGCTATTTGCATATACAGTTTTCGTGCCAGAAGACGTGGATAGACACCTTATCTTTCAATTTCTTCCCCATTTTCTAGCAGCACTCTTACTGTTCCTATAAATAATAGGTCAAAAATGCACATTCGTTACTACATAAGGAGTGATTTTAACAAATGAAGTAGCAAAAAGGAAAATATGACTAGTAAGGCAAGTACAGTTTATTTCATACGCTCTCACGTCAGAATCAAGGTTCTGCTCAAAGCTACAGTCGGGTTACATTTTGCAGAGCTCGTCTTCTGTTCTTTCTCTCCCCTCCTCTCTTTTACATATATATATGGCAATTCCCCATGGGCTGGAGAGGAAACTGCTGTTTTACCTTTGTCAGTTGTTAGCAATAACTCCAGGAGGGATGTGCATGAATATTCATGACATTTGAAATTTGGCCGAATTCGGACATTCGAACTCAAACTGAATGTTATGATATTCGTATGCTAACATTTGAACGCATATGAATGTTTCTGGACATTCGGACATTTGTTAAGCTGGGGAAACATAACAGATACATATTAGATACGTATCTGTTCGTATAAGATTCTTTTATCTATTCATATCAGATATGTATCTGTTTGTATTGGATTCAGATCTGTTCCTATCAGACATGTATTTATTCCTATTAGGCCCCACCTACATGCAACTTTTTTGTTTCTTTATTGTCCCTCTATTGCAGAAGACTTTAAAAATGCCGTTTAATTCCAAATTAAGCATCCTCATGAGGCTCAGCAAAATGCACATTTAAAATGCACCTACCGTCCCCACAGAAGCGTGTTTTCTTTGCCTGGATCTTTTTCTCCCCGCCCCCTCTCTGGTTGATAGGGGGCTGGCAGGAACGGGGAGGGACTGCACTCTGCACGGCCACAACCAGAGAGACAACCCCTGACAAGACCAAAAGAAAAATAGCCATCGGTATTTACAAGTTCGTCTTCCCTTCCTGGAAAGGCGACTGGGCTGCAGCCAGCGCTCAGGCGGAAGCAATTCATGACGCTATTTACAAGATCTCTGGCCGCCAAAACACCTCCCCAGCCAGCAATCAAGCGATCGTGCCCTCATTCACTCTCAACGCTTTCACTTGTGGGTGGAAGCAATTCATTACAATGTATCTTACGTGATTGGAATGGCTGCCTACTGTTTTGATAGATCTTGAATGCTGGCTGTGGATGAGAGGCAAAAAAAGAGAGTGAGAGAGAGAGATGATCTCTCTGGCCGACAATCCCACCCCCAAATACCTCTTTTGCCATGGAGCGTCTCCATGCACAATGTTGCTAGGAATACCCGCGGCTTCCAAAAAGTGCGCTGGTAGTCTTGTTTAAAGGGGGGTCTTTCTTCTGCTCATTTTCCTCCTTTGTGGCACTGGAAGCCCAGAGAAAAGCTCTGCATGCAGACATTCCGTGGCAAAAGAAGCTTTTTAATGGGCTTTTTACTGCATGAAGACGGGGCCTCAGAAATGTATCTGTTCCTATCAGATACATATCTGTTCATATCAGATTCATATCTGTTCGTATCAGATACGTGTCTAATGTTTGTATGAATACATAAGAATAGATTCGTATCAAATAGAATTTTACCACATTTGAATGCAATCTATTTGTACGAATACGGACTTTTGAACATTTGATTCATTTAGAATCAAATGCCAAAAAAAAATTTGTGCCCATCCCTAGACTTGAGCTACTTCACCAAACGGAGGATTTATGAAGCTGTAGGAGAAGAAGAGACTGGAGAGAAAGTGAGCGGCGTCACTTTCTTCCTCTCTGCCTCTTCCAACTCTTTGGGGCTAAAATCAGCAAAGAAGGGAGTTCCTAGGAAAGCACCAACCCTACCAGTCTACATTGGTACTGTGATGCCATTTGTTATATACAGTATGGCTCTGTTTTAACATGTCTGTTTTTCAATGCTGTTACCCTTCCTGAGACTTTAGAGTACAGGGCAGGATAGAAACGTAAACATCCTTGTGCTATACAGTTCTATCTGTCACCTTTCAACTTAAAAATCCTCTGATCTTGAAAGATAAAGGAGCATATGGATTTAGTTTTGCATTCAAAACAGCCTCAAACTGCAATGACAACCCAACAAAAAGAGCTCACATAAGTCTGTTAATTGCCTGCCCAACGAGCACACTCAATTATCCCATTTCCAGAAATTGGGGAGAACCATGTGAAGAGGAGTGATTTACAATGACAGATAAATGAGCAAAAGCATTGCCAGGGCAGGAGGACCCTGAGCTTAGAAGGCCATTAGCTAACTCCTCGTCTTTTTATTTTCTTTTGCCCATTTGTGTTTCTCGGCTCAATCTCCTGCAAAGGGTTTTTAATAGTGACAGAGAGTGCAGAGTTAATACAGATGTCTGCATGGTGCCTCGCCTATTTATCAGTTTAATGATTATATACATGAGAAAAAATAGCACACTTCCTTCCAAAGCTGATGAGCTCCTCAAGGCTTTATTACTAGAATAAATGTGGAAAACTAAACTAAAAATATTCAATGTGGCCAAATATTAAATGTTTTTACCACTGTATTTTAATTAGTACAATAATACCTATTAGATTATCCAAGGTCTTTTCTGCGCTTACCTGCATTAGATCAGTATCTGTGGGTCTGGAATAACCTGATGCACTGATTCCAATTTTGTGGAGGTGTAGGCTGGCTGTCCAGCCCATGGCTCCCTCTGGCTGCAAAGCTCACACACATTTTGCAGCCGTCCCTCCTACACGCCTGAAGGCTAGGACTGATAGGGCCTTTCTGCACGTGCTGCCGAAAACAGATCTAAAAGATCCGTTTTCCAGTGGAACGGTTTTAAAAAAGGATCTGACCCAGATAGGCCCCGCGCATACGCACCCGCGCGGGGTGGCGGCAGTAGGGCCGGATAGGGAAATGGTTTGGGGTAGGTGCTGTGCAGACGCACCAGCACCCATCCCAAACCGGCCCTGCCGGCGCATGCCCAGCTGTCAAAGACGGGGAGCGCATGCTCTCCGATTGACAGCTGGGCCGCCTGCCATCCTTGCGCCATTGGCTCCTTCAGGAGCTCCCATGGCGTGGCCGGCTGCCGCCTTCCCTGGCTTTCCCCTGGCTGGCCCCTTCCCACTGGCCAGCCACCCTCGTGAGGCTTCCTGGGAAATGTAGGCTCCAGTGCACCTAGGCTCAATGGACGCCGGCCCTGCTGCTCTCACAGTCGCCCCACCAGCGACCAGGTAAGCACCCCAAAAGCAACCACGCGGCCACAGGTGGGGTGCGGGGTGGCAGCTGCAGCTTCCCCTGGAAAGAGAAAGGGCCATGGCCCTTTCTCTTGCAAGGGGAAGGCCAGGGAAGGCCCCGATCGGGCCCGTGATACCCTGGGTGGGGGCGGGGGTTTTCTGCTTCGGCTTCCCTGGCAAAGAGAAGGGGCCATGGCCCCTTCTCTTGCCAGGGGAAAGCCAGGGAAGGAGGCAGCCGGCTGTGCCATGGCCAGCTGTCAAACAGGGAGCATGGTAAAACAGGGTAAAACTTAAAAGTGTGCTTCCATCTACATTGGCTGAGGGCCTAAAGTTTTGGTATATGCTACAAGCTATGAGCTGGCACTCTGACATGCTCAGAGACAAGAGAGCTTTGCATTCTGGTCTGGGGAACACTCTGAAAGATTTGACCCATCACATACACATCAAATGTAAAATAATGTGGGAATTTCATTAACTCACAAGTATATTAATTGAAATTAAGAGTAAAAACTTTTGGAACCCAGCCCACATTATTGTTTTGCCTTTGAGGCAGAGACCTATCCTTCTGGTGAATGCCTGCCAGATGTTTGTGGGATTTCACAGCTGCAAAGTTCTCCCCCCCCTCCTGCTCTGCAAAGTTCAGGCCCCCTCCTGCTCTGAACACACTGTGATTAGGAGAGATGGTTCCAGGAAAAGTTTTTAAAAACACAAGCCTCAAGTGATACATTGTTGCAAGGCTGGTACAGCAGGGGAAAGCTAAGCTGCCTGAGCTTCCATTTTACAGAGGGAAACAGAGGGAAACTGAAAGGGAGAGTAATAGCCTCTCTCTCCCCCCTCCATGCAAGCTGTCATCCCCTGTTTTGAAAGGGAATTTGTGCTGTAGGTTCTCCTGTTTAACCACAGACAGGGAGAATCAGCAGGGAGGGAGCTTCCAATTTGAAAGGCAAGTGTGAAAAGCATCATTGCTTTGTTTTTTCACTCAGCTGATTTTGTAAGGAAGGCTTAACAGGGGTTGGACAGGGGTGGAGAATAGAAGGTCCTGTTTCTCCGTGCTGGTTTTTTGGTGATTTTTGCAGTTTGAGTTGGAATACCAGTATTCACATTCAGCCTGGGTTATCCTCAAGGGAATGGGAACAGCTAGAATGTGCACTCGGTTCTGAATCCTGATTTAAAAAGTCAAGTGGGAAGGCACCCTAAAATTAAACAAAAAAGGAGGAAATATTCTTATCTTACTGGCCAGGATCAAAACACATAATATGGAATAATAATGAAAAAAATTCTCCAAGTACACAAAGGGGAAACCCTCTCTATATTGCACTTTCAGGAAGACCATAGGCAAGAGGAACCTGATTTGAGATGCTGCAGATATACTGTAGGTATGTGCATGGATATTCGAAACTTCAATTCAAATCCGATGAATGTCGACATTTGAACTCAGACGGATTTTTGAAAATCTAAATTTGAATATTTGAACTCGAATATGGATTTTTGAATGATTCGAATGTGTAGATTCATATCTGTCATGTATGAATCTCTGTGAAAATTATACGTATCTTGCACTTAAAATACAGGATTAAAATGGGATGCATACGGGATAATACGGGATGCATATGGATTTTTACAGAACGCATACAGATACGTATAGCAGATACGAATATTGTCGACATTTGTATTTTTAAATACAAATCTAACACTTGAACATATGGATTCGAATTGGATTTTATGATATTCAAATCTACTCGGGTTCGAATCTCAAAAATACATTTGTGCACATCCCTAATATGCAGATTCTTCAAAAAGAAGGAGTGAGAATAAACCACTGTTCTTGGGCATGCTTGCAGGCTTCATAGAACAGATGGAAGAGATAATCAGACAAAAGGGAGGATGCATAGAGCAGGAAGCACAAGGGCTCAGCTTGTTGGAGTTCTGGGCCACAGGCACCATGGAGTGGATCTTTCTCTAAAGTCATTTCTGGATTCCTACTTTTACCAAGTTTTCTGCAGAATCCGTTAAATCCTGGGAGGGATAGGGTGATGTGAGGGGCATTGAGTGGCTTTGAGCACCTAAAGGATTAAGATGCAAGCCGTGTCCAGATGTTTTATTCTGAAAATGGTAGACTTTCAGCTATGTCTCTGTTTCAGAGTGCCTTTGGTGACCAACTTTACAACTGTACGGTTTTGAAATGTACCTGGAAGAGAAGGACCATCTACACTACATTTTAATCCTGTTTCAGTCTCCTATGGGGTAAGAGAACACATCAGCAAAGTGACTGGTCATTTTCTTTCCATATTATCTAGCCCAAAATGGGATATTCAGATAATGCCAAAAGAAAACAGCTCATCACTTTACTGGTGTGTTACCTCACTTTGAAAGTGAATTGATGCTGGATTAATCCTTACGTTTAGATGGACCCTCAAGGTAGCTTCAGGAAGCTACGGCAAGGAAATAAAAAGCCTTAAGTGTGTAGATGTCCGATCTGATTAGATCTGTAGATAAGATCTGTGTGCAGAGTGATTACCTGATTGCTAAATTCTTCTCCTGTGGCTCGACGCTTCCGCGGCAGAGACTCTTGGCACGGCTCCCGGCTTACAGCATTCCAGCATTCAATTAAGAATCACAGCAGTTCCAGAGTTAAGTCTAACTCTAATGTTTATTGCAAGAAAAGAATACACTGGCTTGTAGCAAGTAAATACAGGCGTTTAGCCTGGCGGATCTCCAATCCAATCCATGCTTATCAGTTACATACTTGTTTAGCAGCAAGCAAAACAGCAAGCGATAGATAGAACGGCTAACCGTTACATCCGTTACGGCATGGCAAAAACAGAAGCCTTTTTACATAGTAGCAGCCGGACGTTGTATTATGACAACTTCCGAGGCTTGAGTGAGTTCTGTCCCCCCTCCCAAGTTGCCTACGTGCTAGCAAACACTTCACGACCTTGGTTCTCAGGAGAGAGGCAGACACACTATCAGTTTGTTTTGAAAAAATCTTTCGGTACATCCGAGCTGTGTTTCCTTCACACTTTTCTCACAATCTAACATGCCCCTCCAAACACAGTTTGGATGTACGCAATGTTTACAATTTAGTTCACGGTGTCATGCCTAACAGACTTGCCAATTGCTCATGTTTACCTGTTGGCAGTGGTTTTGTGAGAATGTCAGCAATGTTGTCTTCAGACCCAATGTATTCCAGTCTTACGACTTTGTCTTGCACCATCTCACGTACATTCTGATATCTGACCCCTATGTACTTGGTTCGACACTTAAGATTCTCAGCTTCAGCCATAGCAATGCAGGTCTGCGAATCTTCACGAATTGTAATAGGCTGGTCCACTGTCTCCCCCAAATCAATGAGCAATTGCTTGATCCACTGGATCTCAGCCAAGAGTTCAGATAAAGCTGCAAACTCTGCTTCTGAACTGCTTAAAGCAACACAACTCTGCTTCCTGCTGTGCCAAATAATTGGACTTCCAGCAAATTTGATAAGCAAACCAGACACTGACTTTCGGTCATTCTCCTCAGATGCAAAAGAGCTATCAGCATAACAATCTAAACCTTGTTGATTGCCTTGGATTTCCAACTTTCTGTGTTGTGTACCCTTGAGATACCTTAACACATGCTTCATCCTGATCCAATCCTGAACAGTAGGCCCATTTGCCTTTCTGCTAAGCAGAGCTACTACAAAACTGATATCTGGCCTAGTGTGCGAGCTTATGTACAATAAGCTTCCCAAAACACTTTGAAACAACTTTGGATTCTCAAACTGTTTCACTGAGTCTTCATTAGAAGTTCCAGTGAGCATTGGACTCTTCACTACCTTTGCGTTCTGCAAACCACACTTCTCAATCAGTTTCTCAATCTTTTTCTGCTGGCTCAACAAGCACTTGCCATCCTGAGTCCACTGTACCTCGATCCCAAGGTAAAACTTCAGATTTCCCAGGTCTTTGAGCTTGAACTTCTGAGACAACTCTTTCTGCACTAAAGCAACTTCCTTATCAGTTCTAGCGATCACACACAGATCGTCAACGTAGATAGCAAGGATTATCTCATTCTTTGTGTATACGCATGCATCAGCAATGCTGCGTTTGTACCCCAACTTGACCAACTCCTCATGAATGCAAAGATTCCAGCAACGAGCACTCTGCTTCAAGCCATACAGTGCCCTCTTCAACTGAAAAACCTTCTGCTGCTTACACTGATCAAAACCTTCAGGTTGCTCCATGAACACTAGTTCATCAAGGGGAGCGTTCAGGTAGGCAGTCTCAAAATCAAAGTGTCTCACTGCAAACTGCTTTCTAGCTGCAAGAGCTAAAATCAGCCTCAGGCTTTCTGCCTTTGCAGTAGGTGCAAAGGTTTTGTCAAAACTCTCAAACCTCTGCTGTGAGTAACCTTTAGCAACCAATCTAGCTTTGTACTTCTGGGTTCCATCAGGCAACTCCTTGTGCTTGAAAACCCACTTACAGCCTATAACCTTCTGGTTCTCTGGCCTATCAACAACTTCAAACACCTGCTTGTCTACCAAAGACGAGTACTCTTGCTCCATGGCTTCAAACCACTTTTGCTGCTCTTCTTCAGGAAAAGAGAGTAGCTCTTGAAAGTTTTCTGGTTCAGCCACCACTGAAAAAGCTTTTGCACCTTGCACAACAAACCTATCTGGAGGTTTCCTGACTCTATGAGTCCGCCTAGGTATGATCACCTTGACTCTACCTTTCTCATCTTCTGAACTGTCTGAGGTTTGAGCCTCAGTGGCAGGGTGTGTCTGTGTATGGTGTTGTGTAGAGGTACTGGGTTGAGGCCCTGCAGAAGCATCCTGCTTCACTACCCCTCCATTTCCAGCACTTGCAACACTTTGCCCCAGCTTGAGAAAAACTTCTTGGTTGGCATGAAGCCTGTCCCATCCAGAATGTTTCTCAAAGTTGGCACTTCTGGACAGCAACACTTCCCCATGGCCCAGGTAGAACTTGTAGCTGTTACCAGAATAACCCACAAACATCAGTCTTCTCCATTTGGGATCACCTTTCTTCCTAAAGTTTGCTGGAACATACACATTAGCGTACTGTCCAAAAACTCTTAGGTATTTCAGATTAGGTGGTCTCCCAAACAGCATGTGGTATGGAGTGGTTTTTACAAAGGAATTCCAAGTGCGGTTAGCTATATGATTGGCAGTCAGTATAGCCTCCCCCCAGAGCTGTTCCGGAGCCTGTGAATCGAGAATTAGGCAGTCCTTTATCTGCTTTAGGACCCCAATTCTTCGCTCAGCGAGGCCGTCCTCCTGTGGAACTGCTGGGTTTGTTGTCTCATGCTGAATCCCTTTTACCTTTAACCAGTTTTTCAGATCATTAGACAGAAACTCACCCCCTCTGTCTGTAACCAAGAACCCAACCTTGTACTCAAACTGTCTTTCAACCATGTTGACCCAGTTTTTGAGAAGTTGAGCAGCCTCACTCTTCTCTTTCATGAGCAGTACATATGAATACCTTGTGTGGCGATCCACAATTACCAAAAAGTACTTGTTCCCACCAAAAGTTTTGCTCATGGGACCTGCCAAATCTGCATGGATTACTTCAAAAGGCCGTTGCGTGGTTCGTTTACTACGTTTCGCAACTGGAAAAGCTTTCAGCTTGGCCTGGCTGCACACTGTACAGGATAAAAAAGAATCACATGCATGGATTTTGAGGTCAGGACACACCTGTGTCAATTTTTGCAGATTTGTGAAACTAGTGTGACCCAAGACCCTATGGTAGTAATGGGCACATTCCTCGTGTAAAGGCTGATTCACAATCTGTGAGCAGTGCTCTTCCACTTCTTTGTCAACCAAAAAATACATCTTGTCCCTCTTGACAGCTTTTGCACACACCTGGCCATTCAGGCTAATGTTACATTCATTCCCTGTGAAAACCAGAGTGTAGCCACTAGATGTCAGTGCAGAAACACTGATGAGACAATTCTGTAATCCAGGCACACATAATACTTTGCAAAAATTTGTCCCAAAACTTGGCACATAAACAGTACCCATTTGTTTCACCATTCGTGCCCTCCCATCAGCTAAGGCAACAGAATGTATATCAGGTTTTATGACCTCTTTTAGGAGCTTTTCACTGTTAACCATATGAGTAGAGGCACCAGAATCTAGGACCCAGGTATCAGCATTGGAATACACTTCTTTCACAATAGACACCATCATCCCACCGTGTTTCTGGCCCCGGCTCGCAGCCCCTTTACCAGCCCCTTTACCAGCTGTTGGATGTTTACAATCCTTTAGCACATGTCCTTTTTGCCCGCAAGCCCAGCAGCGTTTCTCCCTAGAAACAGCTGCCTTTTCTTGCTGAAGGCCTTTGAAGTCTTCGGGCAGATTAGACAGATTAGTAGAGTGTCTCTGTGCTGCATGCGGCTGTCTCTGGAGCCCTGCTTCGTCCTTCCGACGCTGGCTCTCCTCCAAGACACGCGCTGCAACCAGTTCTGGAGTAAGCTGCCTTTCATCAACACTTTGCAGACTCCACAGAATGTTTTCATACTCATCTGATAAACTTCCAAGAAGGATGTACGAACGTTGAAGGTTCGAGATTTCGATCCCACGACTTTGGACTTGATTGAACAAATCAGTCATCCGTTCCAAGTGGGCTGCTGGATCTGTTCCCTTTTTCATTTTGCAGGAATACAGTCTCCGGCACCAAAGCATTTTAGATAAAGCTGTTTGCGATTGATGCACCGCTTTCAAAGAGTCCCATGTGTCCTTAGCTGAAAGTTTATCTCTCACATGCGAAAGTTGCGAGGGAGAGATTGTAAGCAAGATAGTGGCCCTTGCCTTGCGATCCTGTTCCGCAGTCGCTTGGGTTGGCCCATTCAAAACAACATCCCAAAGGTTCTCTCTTATCAGCAATGCTTCACAATACGTCTGCCAGGAGGCATAATTAGAATTCTCTAATTTCGGAAACCTTGCTTGCTCCATCATTAAACAGCATACAGACAGGATCTTGGCAGTTTTCCCAGCTTTTGCTGTCAGCTATGATAAGACACAGACGCTCCGTCTTGCTCAGTCTCACCAATCAGCCCAGACAGCTTTTCTCAGCTTCAGGGTAAAAGCCTTTCTCCCAGTCTCAGCAAAAAAGTTTCATCAGATAGCAATCAGATAAGAGCTGATAACGATCTGGGCCCATAACCCTTGTCCGATCTGATTAGATCTGTAGATAAGATCTGTGTGCAGAGTGATTACCTGATTGCTAAATTCTTCTCCTGTGGCTCGACGCTTCCGCGGCAGAGACTCTTGGCACGGCTCCCGGCATACAGCATTCCAGCATTCAATTAAGAATCACAGCAGTTCCAGAGTTAAGTCTAACTCTAATGTTTATTGCAAGAAAAGAATACACTGGCTTGTAGCAAGTAAATACAGGTGTTTAGCCTGGCGGATCTCCAATCCAATCCATGCTTATCAGTTACATACTTGTTTAGCAGCAAGCAAAACAGCAAGCGATAGATAGAACGGCTAACCGTTACATCCGTTACGGCATGGCAAAAACAGAAGCCTTTTTACATAGTAGCAGCCGGACGTTGTATTATGACAACTTCCGAGGCTTGAGTGAGTTCTGTCCCCCCTCCCAAGTTGCCTACGTGCTAGCAAACACTTCACGACCTTGGTTCTCAGGAGAGAGGCAGACACACTATCAGTTTGTTTTGAAAAAATCTTTCGGTACATCCGAGCTGTGTTTCCTTCACACTTTTCTCACAATCTAA
The DNA here is from genome assembly GCA_023333525.1 of Aspidoscelis tigris stejnegeri. Lineage (NCBI taxonomy): Eukaryota > Metazoa > Chordata > Lepidosauria > Squamata > Teiidae > Aspidoscelis > Aspidoscelis tigris. The sequence goes on from JALMGA010000015.1 coordinate 17,606,288, forward strand.
CAGTAGATACTAGTCTGAATGCGTGAACTTCCCAAAGCATAAATAGGCTTTGAAGGCAAAGGAAAATTTATAATCTACTTTTTGCATTATGCTTACAAAAATACATTAAGTCTTTGTACCTGAGACAGGGGCAAACCATTATGGGTTGTCATGCTTCATTAAGAAAGGAAGGAGGACAGAAGGTGGGAAAGACAGAAGACTAGAAAGTTAGAACCTCTCCTTCCGAAAATGAAATTTATCTGAACATTTTCAAAGGTCAGGGTTTTTTTTTCAAAAAAAATTAATAGTAAAATACAAATATAACAAGCATAAGGGAAAGATTCTTAAAGAAACTGAAACAACACATTTTCTCTGAAGTCTGTTATTATAGCAAGAATAATATTCTATTGGACTCATTTACGTAATTCTGTAACCTGTGACTTTGGCTAGATGGATAATATATGGCAGGTGGGAGCACACTGTTATCTACCTTGGGCCAGGGGAATATCCATGGCTACCAGACTGCTCAAAGGGTTTGTTTAGGTTGCCTTCCATTCATCACTCTAGTCCAATACATAATTAGCTCAAGTGTTGTGAATTTTCCTTAGGCATGGAAAGTCCTGGCTGGACAAATGAGCTCCCTTTGGAGTTCCGTTGTACTACATCTGGCTATGTACCTAGGAAACCATTTCACCTTAAACATAAAAATTAAGGCAGCAACACTTGACTGCTCCTGCATTTGGTCCTGTGTCATGCAGTGGCTTAGAGACTGAATTGCTCTATGATACATGGGCATTTAGAACTCTGCTCCATCCCCTGCTGCAACCTAAGTGCCTATAAATTAGTGCAATAAGGCAGAGAATTTGGCAGTGAGTATAAATTTGTTGCCCCTTAAATTATGTCCCTTCATACATTACTGCAGCTGTTGCTGTTTCCCACAAGTTCTTCCTTTACTTACCTGGTAATGCTTAGCTGTAGCCCTTTATCCCACATATGTTTTTATCCCCAGAAATTATTTCCTTTCTGGAACAGAATAGGCAGGGATGGCTCCAGGGGCCTTTCTGCACTTACTCTTGATCTGAATTGTGGTCTACTTCATGGCCTCTTTTGTCTGTGCTGATGGGAGAAGCCTCGTCTCCTGCTCAGTACACTTTGTCTGCATAGAAGAAGAAGAAGAAGAAGAAGAAGAAGAAGAAGAAGAAGAAGAAGAAGAAGAGTTGGCTATTCTACCCCACTTTTCTCACCCATTTAAGGGGACTCAAAGTGGCTGACAAACCTTCTATTCTTTCCCCACAACAGACACCCAGTGGTGGGTGGCGGCCAGTATTTCCTTTCAGCCAATCGGCACGCATGGAGTTCTTGAGGTACCCCCCCCTCTCCACAGTTTATGTGTATGATTCCTCTCTCTAGCATTTTTACACAAATTTTAAAAATTATTTTTAAAAATATTAATTGCAAGGAGAAAAATGGAAGGAGAGCACGGAGGTGGGGAAGCAGGCTTTAGAAAGAACTGCAAACACACACCTTCGCCTCCCTTCAGTGACATGGACAGCATCCAATCGGAAACGAGGTAGATGTGATGCAGCAAAAGGGGGGGGGGAGAGAAGAGCTCCATGGAGGAACCTCAGGCCAATCTTTCTAGAAATGTGTGACCAACGGGGTCCAAGGTGGGGACGGCCTCATGACAGCCAATATCAATCCACGTCTGACCAGCACTGGTACGGTCTCAATTTGAACCCATGAATAAGGCGACCTGTTTCGGACCCATCTGACCAGGGACCAGGAGCCTTTCCTCGCAGGCTCTAAAAATGCATTTAGAGCCTGTTCGGGGAGGGATTAGGATGTGGCTTCCACAAAGGGGACAGAATTAAGGTCCCTTTGAGGATGCCACGTCCGCACGTTGGCATGCAAAGCCGGATTCTTAAACCGGTTTTGCCACCAAAATCTGACCAAGAAGTAAGACCTGGAAAATTAGGTCTTATGTCTGGCTTTTCCCCTGAAACTTCCAAAGCGGCAGGGGAAGGAGCCGGATTGCCAGCGCATGCCCAGCTGTCAAACAGGGAGAGCGCATGCTCCCCTATTTGACAGTTGGCCCTGCCCACCAGCCTTTGCCATTGGCTCCTTTGGAGCTGCCATGGCGAAGCCAGCAGCTGGCTTCCCCAGGTTCCCCCTTGCAAGAGAAGGGGTGGTGGCGCCTCCTCTTGCCAGGGGAAGCTGCAGCCACCACCCACCCCCCAGCCCCGCCTGTGGCCGTGTGCTCCTGATCCAGTGCTTACCTGGTTGCGGCGTGGCGGCTTCTGGAAGCGGGGACCCGGCTTCCACTGCGTATGCATGTGCCGCGGCCGCCATTGGCAGCCGCCCTCACGAGGGTTTATTGGTTTACATCACGGGTGCCTCTAGGTGCAGTTTAAAACACACCATTTTACATGAGGCACATCAAGTCTGCCACAGGTATCCATGGCAATCCCAATATACATCTGGGATAGAGCACAAAAACAGTGCAATAAAGGCATGACACAATTCAGCTCCGACACGCCGCTTTCCTTGTCTGTTATTTCCTCATGGAATCACTGTTCTTGCAAAAGTAACCGGATGTAGGAAGCAGAAGAGAAGTGAAGGGGTGCTCTTTCATCTGGGTGCTTTTGTAAGAACATCAGTTCCAATGGCAGTTCCAAACCACCCCGTTTGGAAGGAGTGGAAAGAGGCGACTGAGGAATCCAAACAAGACCCCACAGTTTCAGGGCAAACTACAGCAGAGGAAAATAACAGAAAGAAACTTAAAGCAGTTTAAAGCAACAGGTAAATAAAGATAAAATAATATTAAAATTGCACTGGCCTGGGGAATAAATGTCTCAGTTGAGACCTTTGGGTATGGGGCTGGATAGAAATATAAATAATAAAATAAATAAATTGCAAAAGACTTAGGTAAAAATGTGTGTCTTCACCAAATGTCTAAATATATACAGTGAAGGCATCTGATGCGCCACAGAAGATCATGTGTAGTGTGTGTGTGTGTGTGTGTGTGTGTGTGTGTGTGTGTGTGACCAACAGGGCCCATATAATACACATGATCCTCTGAGGCGCATATATACTTTTTATTAAGAGTTTTCCAACATACAATAAATAAATAAAATAAATAAAAGATAGAGAACAGAGAGAAGACAAAATACAAATGACTTCTGAACTTTCCTTTAGTGATTATTAGAAAATCTATATTAATACTTCTCCATAAGTAATATAATAATTTCACTTCTTTTGAAGAAGCAAACCTTATAAATCTTCAAGCTTTATTAATCTTCAGAGCCTAAGGTTAGCAAATTACCTTCGTCCATATGCAGAAAGTCAGTAAGGGGTTACCAGTTCTTCAGATATGATATCAATGATGTTCCCTGTAATCAGGCACAGCAATTGATCCATTTCTCCCAAGTCTAACAATTTCACTCACCAATTTTCCATTGTTTAGGTACTGATGAATTTTCCAACCTTCCTTTTCTCTTCGGAGGGTGGTGGCAGGGGTCATAACCTTTTGGGGGTGGAAGGCTTCAATAGTTAATGTCAGTATCTTCAGATGGGCATTACAGTTATTTTAGAACCAGAGTGATATGCATTGGACCATTACTTCCCATAAGCATTCTCGCTGCTGCATTCATCTACAACTGTAACTTCTGAATCGTTGTCAAGAGAAGCCCCACGTAGAGCACATTACAGTAGTCAAGTGTGGAAGCTACCACAACTAGGGATGTGCAAGAATATTCAAAACATTCAAAATTCAATCAAATTCATTCAAGTTCAGACATTCAAATTCAAATCAAATGTCTATTCATTCTTTTTAAACATTTGAATGGATTTTGAATGTTTTGAATCATTCGTATGAATCATTCGACGTTCATATGTGTACAGACACGTACTCATTACGTATATATTCGTACACATCTTCTTTGTATCTCATTTGTACGGATACGTATGGGACAAAAATGGGATGCATGTGGGATAAAAACAGGATGTGTACAGATGCATACGGTTGTTGACATTCGTATCTTCAAAGACGAATCAAAGATTCATACGAATAGATATGATGTATTCTAATCAAATTGAATGTGAATACATTTGTATTTTAAACATTCAGACTGATTTGACTTTTAGGATGTTTGATTCAAATCGAATGCCGAAAACTGCATTTGTGCACACGCAAACCAGGACAAGGACTACTGTAGCCAAACTGTCTGTCTGGAAAGGGCTGTCAAGAAAGGGCTGGACGCAGCCTCATCCAAGTGTTAATGGTGAATCCAGGAGTGCTTCCAAACTATATACTGAGCAAATAACCCAGTAAGAACAGGATGCTTCCTCCTTTAATGGACTCTTGAATCCCTGACACAGAGCGTTTCCAATTTATCTGAACACAGCTTCAATTTAATGATCCTCATCCAGCCTATTACTGGCTCCAAGCACCTGCCAAGCACCACAAACACTTCTCATGATCCAATCAGGTGGATAGAGTTGGCAGTCATCTGGATATTGCTGGCATCTCCCTCCAAGGCAGCACCCACACTGTGTGTGCGTCCCCATGGCATTTTTATTCCGAAATTAACCTTGTTTTTCCTCGGACCGTCCCCATGAACAGCCTCAAATCTGGGCTACGTGAGGGGCAAAGAGACAAATCTGCAGCAGAAAAAATCCCTTTCCAACAGTTCTACACCCGAATTAGGGGATCATGGGATCATGGGATCATGGGGACGCTCCCGAGGTACTGAGGGTAGAGATTGGTGCTTGCGGTATTAGCGGGCGGGGTCTTGCTGTCCCCACCACTGATGCTGCAATCGCAACTGTCCCAGGCAAGGGTTTCCTTTAGCCCAAACGAGTGCCTGACAGCTGAGCAGCTCGCGTAATTAGCGGGCGGGATTTCACGCCCTGTGCTCGCTGTGCCCTGTTTGGGCATTTCTTTTAATTGTAAAACCACTGAAACCACCAAAATCCACGGCGATGAGGGGGATCATCTGGTCTTCCCACAACACTTATTCCCAGCCTACTCTCTTGTCGCTGGCAAAGCCACTATATAGGCCAGTGGTTCTCAACCTGGGGGTCGGGACCCCTTTGGGGGTCGAACTACCCTTTCAGAGGGGTCGTGACGAGTCTCCCGCCGCCCTTCCTTCCCACCTCCCAGGTGCTCCGCCCCAGTGGTTGGTGGTCTCCACAACATGAGGAATTCCATTAAGGGGTCACGGCATTAGGAAGGTTGAGAACCACTGATATAGGCAGTTAAGCCGAGATGCGGACCTCTGCTAAACTGCCTAGAAACATTGTAGTGGCTTTGGTTAACTGCTGTTTGCCGGTGATTGGGGAACATGGTTGGATTAAGGCTTGCAGGAAGAGGCTTGTGGGGCACTGACAACGGCTACAGTGGGAGGGACAGGGGTGGAGACTTTACCCTGGCTTCCTATCAGCAGGGGGGGGGGAAGATGCAGGTTTGTGAAGCACGGCTTGCACGGGGACAGGTACATTTGCTTTGAATCTGCGTTGATATAAACTGCATGGGGACGCTTTACTGCAAATTACAACACACATTTTGATGGCCCACATCAAAAGCGAAGCAACCAGAGCCCATGGGGACACGGCCTGTATGTTTTATGTATTTTCAGGCACGTGCCATTCATTTCTTCTCCAGGCTCCCTACTCCCTATTCGAACTATCTTGCATTTGGATTATCCCAGCACTGAGACCAGAGGCCATACAATACTCTGCATATTCTCAGTGGCCTGTGAGCTGTGCTCAGAGTGCGAGGTGCAAGAGGGCCCCGGACCACACTGGCCAGTCTAGGCAAAGGACTACCAGTCTCTGTCTCACTTGGACATAACATGAAGGGCATCTTTCCAGAACCAGAGGGAGTGACCAGGGGTTGGTCTGTCTGTTCCACTGCACTGTAATAGGTGCCTCTGGGATTTTTGCAATAGCTCATGCACAGAATATATAAACCGTGATGCTGAGTGAGGAAAAAATTTCTTTTCACCAATTGCAGATCCCACCAGCTATTGCTAAGAGACTAAGGTAAATGGCTGGAGAGGCCCAGGGCTGGAGAAGGATCAGCCCAAACTATGGGCGACATGGGCCTGGGGGAGATGGATCAATGTTTGCTGTCCTCTGCGCATAGAGCTGAACTGGAAGTGAGCTGGGAAATGACTCAGGAGTCAGGAATGTGGCTATGGGGTGTTCACACTCTCTCACTCCGAGGTGCAGCCACATCTGCTTCATAAGACTGTGGTGTGAACAGGCCAGAAATGCCCACAGTCCCTGCTCAGTCTTAAAAGAGACTATCATGATATGGTGCGACCAGCCCCACAGCTCCTGGTGTCCTGTTCCCAGTGTACTTCTAAAAACCTGCAAGTAGATAAGCATTTTTTTTTAAAAAAAAAATCTGGCCTAGAATTTTCCTGGTATCTATAAAAGAATGATAAATCCCTCCTCCATCAAGTGCCTTTATTTTGACAGCGGTGATGGTAAAAAGAAAAAAAATCAAAATAAAATGGAAGCTTGATGTTTATTTATTTATTTGCATTTTTACCCCGCCCTATAGCCAAAGATCTCAGGGTGGAATTCAGCAGTAAATATCAACAGCAACAGTACCTGAAAGCGAAGAGGGGGAAACTGTTTCCCCAGGCAAATGCCCTAAGGTAGCTTTGCAGGATGCTGCTGAGGCCAGACTCTCTTCCCGCCTCCATGAAAGAGCTGCGCCTTAAGCATCGTGTGGGAGATTAAAACTGTTAGGAACAATGGCTAATTGTCCTTGCTGTTGCTGCTTATTTAGTCAACTTCTACAAAGCCCTTGCTATTACACACAGATTAATCCAGATCAGAACTTTGAACAGTGAGAGGGGAAAGCCAAACAGAAACTGACTGTTTAAATAAACATACAATTAATTCTACTTCTATTCCAACAAAACAATAGCAAGCATAATTCTTCAGACATTTAAATTCATTATAAAGAGCACATAGAGGGACAGATACAAAGATTCACACGCCTATTCAGGCTCCCAAATTAAGAAGGAAAAAGCAGATTTTTTTTTTCCAATTAGTGCTGGCATCTCACAATAATTACAATTATCATTATGAATTCTGTTTTTATGTCATATTAATAGAAAGTTGCTGGAGCTTTAGAATGTTTGCATATAATCATGTTATCATTATGAGTCTGTCAGAGCTTTTTAAAATAAGCTGCAAGAATGGAAGTTCAGGTGACATATATTCTTCTCCCACACTTTTCAATATTCCCTCAGGCTGGCATATCTAGAAAATGTTTGGCACCGCAAAAGCCTTCTGAGGTGAGAGATAAAACAGCTGCCCACATAACCAGCACTGTATTCCAAAGCATTTGAGTAAGGGCTAGTCCCATGAGGGGAAAGGTGTTGTAGCCAGTTTGGCTGATATTTGATCTAACAACATTTCATGTAACTGTTAAACTACTACCAAAACCCAGTAGTAACTACTAGTGTGTGTTAGTGCAGCTGAAAGAAGCTGCAGGGTGATTCCTGGTGGCTCCTGGATCAAGGTAGTTTTTTTGTTACTGCAAAACCTTAATAAAAGGAGATGCTTCCCAGAGGCAGGGAGTCTCTCCACATGGAAGGCTCCCTTTTCCCTCAGTGTGCTACTGTAATAGTCATTTGTACTGGACTTCTGGCGTGCTTGTCACAGAAAGGAACTCCTTGTTCTTTTTGGTGCTCCCAGTGGGAAACCAGCACAGGACAAGTGTGAGGGACTGGCCAAAGATGAGACATTGGGGGGGGGGGGGACAAGAAGAGGAGATGTGAGCAGGCACCACAACGATACCTTTAGAGGAGGGAGAGAATAAGGAGGAAGAGGAAGAGGAGAAGGATTAGCCGAATACTCAGATTGCTATTGCCACACTCATTCAGTGGACTGGAATAAGTGACCACCAAGTACATTTAGTCTACACAGGACTACTGCCATTCCACTCCACAAACATTCCAGAATGGCACAACATATTAGCAATAGGGCTGTGTCAGTCACTGGTTGGGGTGGGCATTGTGTTGAATCAGTTGCTATGAAACAGTTATGGTGCCTCCATACTGTTGTTGGGTTTGATCCAGGACATATGGCTTCCACCCTCTCCAAATGCAGAAGGTGCAATGCTTCTTCCACTATAGTGTAGACTGGGATAATTATACCATTCTAAGGGAAGTGAGGGTAGAAACAACCAATATCTACCTGAACAAAGAAACCAGCATTGAGGTTCCTTTTCTCTTCTTCCTTGTGCTGCTGTGGTTATTGGTCATGGCTTCCATTAGTTTTTCCCTGTGGAATTATCCTCCAGCTTGGTGGATATGCCAAACCCTGACCTGAGCGAGTCTTTCAGAAAAAGACACTCATGGACCTCATGTCTGTACACTTAAGAGTTCTCCATCAGAATGTGAGGGTAGGAGCAGGGGGTATTTCCGCTGCCCCAGAAAGTGTTCCTTCAACTATGGTCTGTTTTGCACTTAACTTTCAGGCAAATGTCAACTGCTCATGTTCAGTATGCCACAGGAGAACTTCTGGAAACTCAGCCCAAACAGCCCTGACCAGCAACCTCTGTTTCTGGCCTCCCTAACTGGGCTCAAATGGACTATCTGCCAGAAGTAGGCTGGCTCATTAGGGGCTGGTTTGCTTGATTCATAGCAGGGCAATGCAGGATGGCACATGCCATACAGAAGGACCCAAAGTTTCAACAATAGCTCATTAAAGCATAGGATTGACTGTAACTGGGGCCCTGTTCTAACACAGGATTTGGGCAGGCTTGAAGTCAGCTTGAGTTCTAACCATCCCAACAGTTTCCAAGGGATCTCCCGTTTCAGTGGACTATAGGTCCCAAAACATGGAGAATCCCCATTTGGATTAAAAGAGGTCTTGCTGCTGGATCTAGAAATAATCCTCACTGTTTGGCAATGGGAACGCAAGTGGAGGTTTGGGGAGGAACCAAGCTTTAGGGATGTGATTTCCTGTGCCTGGCTCTCCTCCATGGGCTGCCTTAAAGGGAGGAGAGAAAGAATGAACAGAGGCTGCAGATTGTAACAGAGCCTGTACATTTGTAACAAGAGATCAAAAGCTTTCTCTAGTGCAATTGTTGGCTCCAGCCTCCCTTCCCTCCCTCCTCCCTTCCCTCCCCAGTGAGAAGTAGTGATTCTCCCTGCCCTTGTCCCTTCTCTCCCCCCGGCTGCCTGCCATTAAGTGATGGTTGAATGGGAGGAGCGGTGGAGGAGGTGGAGACTGAAGAGCCAGAGCAGAGTCAGATGTATCCAAACAAGAGATCAGTGAGCAATAGTGAAAGCTGTCGGCTTGTGTAAAATCCTGCCTGATCTCACCCCCTGCCATTCCACGCAGCCCTGATCTGGCACTGTAGTGCTAAACAAAGGGAGAGTGAACACTGCCTTTGTAACATGAGAAGAGGCTGTGCTATGGAGGGCTGAAGCTGTGAACAAAAGCTGTGGGACTCCATGATCACAAGTTTTATATAGAGGGTGAGGTTTTAATTGCCCACCCAGGGGTATGATGGTGTTCAACTGCTGACTGTATGGGAAGAGGCTTCCACTGAGGGGAGGAGGGAGGGAGGAGAGGGGTTTTCCCTTGCAAGTCTGCATTACAAGCTGGCAATGGGAATGTTAAAGAACAGACCTTGCTGCTGATTTAAGAAACCCAGATTAAAACCCGGATTAAATTGCCTAGTCGGAACTTGGCCTAGGAGACTAATTTCTACTCAGTTACTACAGTTCCTCCTCCATAAGCATCAGGTTCTCTGTAGTTGATTAAATTGCACTAATTTTCTTTAGTAGTCAAAGTCATCTTCAGTTTCACAAAATTGTTTTCTAAAATTTGAACACTGCTCCCTTTTTTTTATTTTTAAGGTTTTCTACAAAAAGCATTCCAAAGAACTGAAGGCTGATGATTCCATTGTGATGATCCCCCCCAAAAATTCTATTTTCATGCTAAACGTATATACTGAGGTGACTATTCTTTCAGATCTTAGAAACAGAATATTCAGCTTTCCTTGAAGAGTGAGTTGTAAAAACTGTAAAAATTTACTAATGCTGTGCATGTATATTTCTTCAAAATCCTTACTGTTCATCAACAGTTCAGATGAAGCCATAAAGAAGAGCCCATTCCTCTCTTTCAATACACAGTGGACCTTTCACACAGGCTTCCTTCATGAGAAAATATTCCATCCTTGCAGAAGGGGTAACACTAGAAGTGGAACACCATCCATGCACCCTTGCTTCCATGCATTAAAACTAATCACTATTCATGGGTCATCTAGTAAGCCCAGTTGTTAAATGTAAGAGTGTGCAGTGTGCAGGCATTACCAGGAAGAGAGGGCAAGCAGTACAACAGTTGGCATACACTAATTTACATGCATCTATGGAAAAAGGCACATAAGTACCAGGCAAGGCACAGCAGGGGAAATTATGCTCTGATAACCTGTGCATCTAATCAGCCTCTGCTCTTTATTATGATTCTCTCTCTCTCTCAGTCACCCTCCCTGCTCCTCTCTCTCTCTGTAAATTACAGAGTCATCCCAAAGATTCAGAGTCCTTTTCCTTTATAGCTAAGTTGGCTCTTTTGGCTTTAATTGTATTATTTCAGTTATGTTATATTTTTAATATTACATTGCGTGCGCGCGCGAACACACACATATCAATGGTACTACCAGAGATCTGAAGGCCTTCTAGATCCTTCTCCACCTAGTGCAGGCAGAGCAGGACCAATGGAGTTGGGGCTTCCTTGATCTGAATTCATGATGCTTTCTGCACTTGGCTTTATTCTGGAATGTATCTCAGGATTGTGGCCTGCTGGCCACAAGCTAATGCAGACTATGGCAGGGCTCATCTGGGGCCTTCCATAGTCTGCACTAGCAAGCAGATAGCAGGTTCCTATCCTGGGATTTATTCCAGAATAAGGCCAAGTGCAGAAAGGCCTCATGTGTGGATGAGGAGGCCCAGAATGGTCCTTGATCTGGGTCACACAGATAAGTGCAAAAACGGGCAAAGATATCTTCACCACCTAGGCCTCTTGGCAACATGACATGTTACGAACTCTGCCTTTAACAGAAGAAACATTCCTTCCCATTCCTTCCTCTCAATTCTACACTGTTTTTAATGGCTTTTGATGTTCTTTTTATCTGTTCTATATATTTTAGTTGCCCGAGATTTCAACCAGAAGAATGCAAGAACATAAGAGAAGCCTTTGCTGGATGAGGCCATAGCCAATGTTTATGGATGTAACAAGCAGAAGATGAGGGCAGACCCTTCACCTACTCTCATACCCCATCAAATGGCCTTTGGAGGCATCCTGCCTGTCTCTCCAACCTGGAGCAGCACCTAGTAGTCATCGGTACACCTGTCCTCCATGAACTTCTCGAATCCTTTCTTAAAGCTATCCAGGGTGGTTGCTGTAATCACCTCTTCTGATATTATATCTGCTTATTATTCCAGGTTGTGGTCTACAATCTGCCCTTACACAAATTTCACCGTGGGAAACTCTTGTTCCCTGGTTGCCATGTTTCCATATGGGATGGTTTCATCAAACACAGGAAATAGATGATTTCCTGTGTTTGAAGACTCAGAACCCTCTCACCTGGAATGAAGAATGCAGACTCAGGGAAGTCCACATGGATGGTGGTGACTGAAGAGCAGTAAGAAGCAATGGCAATGTTCTTTCTACCGCTCTGCCTTTACAGCACTCTGATGAGTATTTAGGCCAGGATTCCTTTTGGATGAGGTCTGTATAACCTCTCATACTCATGGTAATTCATGGAGCCACAAGAACACCACATGGACATTGCCATAGGTATAGACACCACAACATCACTTGAGCAAGAATCAGACAAATAGCATATTTGTGCCTGAGCTACACCTGCGAATGTTTCCACTCACCTAATGGAGTGGGTCTGTCCACTCCCTGAGCAGGCGCGTCCCCATTTGCCACCACCACAGACGCCTCAGAATGGGATAACCTCTTCCCATAATAAGGAAAGTGACCAGGTTGCTCCTGGATGCCACAACTCTATACTGTACCAAGTGTAAACAGGCCCTGGTTATAAAGGAGCCTCTGGCAAGAGGCAGAAAAAAAGTTTTTGGCTTGATCCCCAGCTCTCTCCAGACGTAAGCAGTGGCAAACTACTTCTGTATCTATGGCCACAAAACTTCATAGAGGTGCCTATGGAGGAGCCCATCCAGTCAACCCGGGCCATGGTCACATCCTCACTTTAAACCAGTGATGGCCAACCTATGACACGCATGTCACAGGTGACACGCCAAGCCCTTTTGGGTGACACACATGGTCACCATGGCACCTGGGTGTGTAATGCCTGCTTGTTCTTGAAGTGTGCGAAATACTGTCATGCCCTGTTCAGCCTCATCGGAAGAGGAGGCTATGCCTGCAATGCAACCACTAATGTAAATAATTATTTGTTTTTGCTTTTAATAAAATACATATATCAAAAATATAACTTTTTTACTAGAGCTACAAATAGCACAAAATTATGGATATTTCTAGATGTGACACAGCACCCGCGTTAAGCTAGGTTTTCTTGCGAATTTTGACACACCGAGCTCAAAAGGTTCACCATCATTGCTTTAAACGTTCTTCAGTCCATCTTCACACATTTTCATTTCTGTCTGGTTTATGTGAGAATTTTCCATTCAGGAAAGTCCACATGGAGACTGGAAAGTCCACAAATAAAATGGATAGAAATGAAAAGGTGTGAGCAGTCAGTCCTGAAGATGGACCGAAGAAGGTTTCAAGGGAAGATGTGACCGCAGCCCAGGAGTGAGGCATGATTTGACAGTACTGAACAACAGCACAAACCTGACTGTTTCTCAGATCTGCCAGCCTTCACATTCTGTGCATTGTCTGAACTTTCTTTTTCTCTTTTACCTGAAATATATGCTCCCAAATGTCCCTGATCCTCCAAAGCTAGAAAGCCTTGCCTCCCCATTTGAATAATTTCATGCAGCAAATAATTACAACTTGTTTAAAGGCAATACCTTCCCCTTTCCCATTTTCCCCTTCAGCACAGCACCCTGCTACTTCTTTACTCATTCTCAAAGATTGTGTAATACTGAACTTAAACAAAACAAAGCCAGTAGGCAAAAGCAAAATGCCACCAGTTTTCAGCGCTATGAATTCAGAAGGTGCTCCTGTTGCGAACTTGCACAGCATTCTTACAGCAGAATTTATGTCAGCTCTGTGTGAAATGTAGAAGCTTCCATTTATAAGCATTCCGCGTCCCACAGCTTTAATCCCCACTTTTGTTTCCCAGTTCAGGAGGTGAGTGTGAATGTATTTTTTAACTATTCCATAATTCTTTACTGCTAAGCATGTGGACAAGGAACAGCAACTTAATGAACCCTTGAGAGAGAGAGAGCTGCTTTGCCACCTCCTTTGTTTCCTGCCAGTAAGCATAATCCCCACGCTTGTAATGTCACAGCCGATGCTGATGACTGAGAGAGATTCATTTCTTGGTAAAAGGAGGATTATGATTTTAATACAGATGCAGCTGGGAGCAGGAGGCCAACACAGAATGTGACTAACAAGCTATAGGGAGAATAGATCTAATTGCATTCGTTTTCTGTCCAGGTTCAAGGGTACTGATTTGATACTCTCCAAGTGTTCTGGACTACATTTCCTTTCGGCGCCTGCCAACAGAGATGTTGGGAACCAGGGTGAAGAAGGGCCAGCTTCAGATTGATTTGTTTGTTTGTTTACATTTATGTCTTGCCCTGTACCCTCAGGATTGGTTGCGACAATTCAGCTCTTTCTTAGACTGGCTTCAAGTGACCAGGAGCAACATGGAATAAGCAGAGTCTAGGATGAAGAAAGCTATATTCTTAGAATAAAATGACAATTTAGTCAGAATCAGGAAGCCTCATTTATGGTTCTTGATAATATTAACCACAGGACATCCTTTATACAACAGACCTCAGCCACATCTGAATCCCTGGCGCTTCAAGTCCATTTGCTGGGACTCGAGAGCAGGAGAAGGTTTGTCCTTGTCTCTGCTTGAGATGCCCATGAGCATTTGGTGGGCCACTGTGTGTGACAGGATACTGGACTAGATGGGCTGTGACCTGATCCAGCAGGGCTTCTCTTATGTTCTTATGTTGAAGGTGTGTCACATATATATGTAGGAAGGTGGTGAAGACGCACCTCTTTGCCCTGGCCTTTGGCTAAGGTGATTATATCCCCCCCCCCACAGTACAGATAATCTCATTTTAAATACAGAGTGTATTATTTTACATTCGTTGAATTTTTAAAGTGTTTTTAATGTATATTCTGTTTTTAATCTGTTGTTTTAAAGGTTGTTACCCACCCAGAAACCTTTGGGTATGGGGCGAGATAGAAATGCAAATAATAAATAAATAAACTTTAAGGTAGAACAGGAGTCACATAGCGGGCCCTGCCCCTGCCTCTCTCTGTCCCTAAGCCCCATCAGAGAAAAAGGAGACCAATAAAGGAGAAAGAAACAACAACCAACCCAATAACACCAAACTTAAACCACTCTAACTTTACCCAACAACAACCTTCCCACCTCACTCCCTGGCCTAATCCCTAAACCAAACAGTAGGTAAGGAATGGACAGAGAAGCACAGTAGTGCACAGTCACCCTGGTCCAGGGGCACAGACAAGAGAACAAAGAGAGTGGCAGCCAAAGCCAGAAAGAGAAGCTACAGCAGAGCAAATCCAACTACTCACTTTGAGGCGGGACTTACAAAGTGCAACGCTGTCCAAAAAATTTCAGCTTAATAAACATTTGACTTGAGTACTTTTGTACTCACAACTTCCCTCCCTTGTGTTCTTCCCTCCCTTGTGTTCTTCCCTCCCACTGGTTCCCAGCACAGCCAATGGTAGACCAGCTTCCCTGGGACAGAATACAAGCAAAACAAAATAGTCAATAACTTTTAAGCCAACAGCCTTTGGAACTTAAATAACCCAATTGCAAAAGGCAACTAAGTAACCAATAAGTAATTATATGTTTGTATGGGTGACTGAGAGCAGAAATAGGATTACAATTTCTCAAAGGATGTCATGACACTTAAGGTTTAATCCAGCTTCAGCCCATTTTAGAGTGTGAGAATGTTTTCTTTCAATGTTAAATAACTCAGAAAATTCACCTTTGGGATAGATAATGGCCACTTTGCTGATATCTTCTCATGCTCTGAAGGTGGATTGAAGCTGGATTTAACCTTAGGTGTAACCACAGATAATTTCAACTGTTCTCAGCTCATTAAATATGCCCAGGTTTTATTCTACTTCAGACATTCAATTAACCATAACAGGGATATGATTTGAAAACCAGCACTCTGAACTATCCATGTTTGATTTGAACTGGGTTTGAACAGAAGCAATTCAACAAATCTCTCTATTCAAAATCAATTTTTGGCCTGCACTCAGTATTTTTCACATAAAATTTCAGCTGAAGTTCCAGATAAGAGTTGGTGACATATTTCAAGGATTTTTCTGGTTCCTATCATCATCATCATGATTCATCATCATCATCATCATGATTCATCATCATCATCATTATTACCAAAAAGTGAATTTTAAAAACTTTGGGATACTGACTGCTTTTTAAGTTCAAAAATGAGAAGCTATAAACATTTCAATGGGACTAACCCTGTTTTTGCATTGCCTGTCAAAGATCTAGATCTATAAGATCCAGATCTTTGAAATGGGGTCCTCCTTGGGATCTGGTCCTGGAAGATCTGGATCTTGGGGAAGACCCCGTATGTCCACATGAGACCGCTAGTACCCGATTCATTCCAATGCTCCGTTTCACTGGTGCTGGAAGGGCCACTGGTGGTGCAGCATGATCGGCCAGCACCACCCTTAATCACGGCGTCCTCCCACCGACAGAGGCACGGCCTCGTAACTGCTTATGTAGCAACTACAAAGCCTGTGCTCGACTCTGTAGATAGGGGCAGGCACAGAAGTAGAGCTGAGCACGCACATGGCACCAGTGGACTGCAGCCAGCCAGTGACTGCCCACTTTGGCTGGTGGGAATGATCTGACAATCGCCACCTCCTAGATGTACCTGCCACCCTTGCCACCTGCAGCTTCATGGGAGGGGTGGCAGAGGTGGCAATAGTGGCATTGACAGAGGTGGTTGAAATTGCCACTTCTGCCATGCTCCCCCTTGGGAAGCTGCTTTGTAGGTGGGGCGTTGGGGTCGTGGGCACTTCAGTGGGGGTGGGTGGGTGCTCGTGACCACCAGCTGAAGCAGGTGGCTACCAGCCAGTCATGATCTGCTGTCACCACCCACGTGTGCAGCTCCGCTCCTCTGGCCCTCCCCTGCCCCCCCATCCACAGGTAAGTTGTGTGGATGCATGTCCACTAATTGGGTCTTCATGCCTAAAGAGCTGGTTGTAGACACCTTTAAAAGGGTCGACATGAAATCCAGATTTAAGGGCCCGAAGGACCCATTAAGTCCAGATTTCTCCTGCTGTCATGGGGACAGGGCCTTCAGGATGGGGCCTTCAGTGGGGACAGGGCCTTCTGGATTGGTACCAATTGGGTTCCTAAAGGGTTCTTAATGGGGTCTAAAGTGGCAGTGCAAAAACAGCCTAACAAACTTTTCTTAGCAGCGTATGGGGACAGCTGACCATACCATAATCCTGTTTCTGGTTCTGTTTTACTTTACATCATTGTACTTATATCTGTGTAAATTTTAGTTCTTTTTGTAGTCAAAATTATTGATTAGTCATGAGATCTAACATTAAAAAAAACTGAAGACTTACTACCACCAGTAATTTATGCTGAACTGCCTTCAGCTGCTCAGAGAATGCTCTTTGTTAATGGGCATCTGGCTACTGGAAACAGCTCTGTGTCTCAGCTAACTACTTCAATATTCTGCTGAAAGGTTTGATAGGCTTCCTTGTTTGTTTCTGCTGAACCACCGGAGAGCTACAGGAACAGGCACCTTAAGGGCCACAACTGGCATGTTATATCAGCTGTCTTCTTCAACTTGTACTTTAGCAGCCTACAAGTTAACTCAGGGATTAATTTACTGTTGTTGACATTGCTTGCTGCCTTAAATATTACATGCATTTACTTTTCAAATCTTCCTTGAGTAAATATATGTCTAGAGGGACATATTTTATTGGATGGACATGCCAATGAAATATTTTATTTCTAAGGTGGAATGTAGCAAATGAAATATGGTTGTAATAAAACATGCAGTCATTGAAAGCTTTTTGATAGTAGCAGCCACTGCCTAGCCAATCTTGAAAAACAAAATAAATTGTGTTTATAAATAAGCACCACCAGGATGGCATTAGTAGGATTTTTTTCCTTAATTGAGAACTGTAAACTTGCAAATTTTACTACTTATGTTGTGCTGTTTGTTCAAGCATCAACAAAAAACAAACAAAACAAATATGAAAATCATGAGTCGCTAACTGATTTTCGAAGCCAGGGCGGTTAGTTGTCTTCACATATGTGAAGACACGTTCTGGATGACTCCATGCAGAATACTGTGGGAAGCCCTCCTTGCAGTAAGCCGCAATGACCAATAGAGGGCACAAAGCAAAACCTATAAATATTTCACCATGGCCTCTGTGATGTCCACCGTTGTGTTACTGTATTTAATGTGTGTTGAAAGTGTTATATTTTACATGCATGTACTGTATTTGTTCTGTTCTGGCTGTATTCCTTGTGTTGTACTGTAAATATCAGAGCAGCAGGTAAAGAGTGGGCAAAACACCCGTAGTTAGCATAAGTTAATGGGGGGGGGGGGGGAAACAGCCAATCAGGCTTGAGCCCGTGCAAGGCCAGGGATATAAAGGGTACCACCCAGACAAGTTTGAGGGTTCTATGCTTGGGATTCCAGGGAGGGAGGACGTGTGTGTAACTGCCCTGTGCCTGAGGAAACACCAAGATACGGTAGTTCCATGGGTCTATACTTGAGTTTCTAGAGAGGGAGGACTGGTGTGTGAGACAGTCCTGTGCCTGAGGGAAACACCAAGATATAACCAGGGTTCTAGAGCTTAGTGTGACAGCCTAAGGGAGTCCTGACAGCAGCCTGTGGGGATATAGGTTGTTGGGTAGACTGACTCTGAGAAGACTCTGATCTTTATTTAGTTGTTTGCCTGTTATCTTGACAAGTTGTAAAACAATAAACCATTTTCTCATTTCTTTATAAAGAACTGTCAGGGGGTAATGGGGTGTCAGGTACCCCCCGTTGATAATGCATAGCAGAGTTGCACTTGGTTCGTGCTGGAAAGAATCAATCTTCTGTCTGTGTCTAGCTGGCTTTCTCAGCTTCTGGCTGCGCGAATTCCTTCAGCGTAGCTGTCCAAGGTGCTGAAAGCCTAGGCTCCTCCGGTCCCAGGAAAGCCTTGCTTCTCACTCTCTCTCAGCTTGGCTGTCAGCCGTGTCACTGTCCGTTTCAGCACCTCGGCCCCTCCTTTCTGCCCACAGTTTCCAGCAAAGAGACAGAGACAGATCTCTCTGCAGAGGTTGTTTATTCATATTGGTTTACATCTTAGCAGTTGCTTCCTCTCCAGTCTCCATCAGCTAAGCAAGGCAACACACAGCCGTGTGTGACTACTTTTATACCTTTTCACTATCTGAGTTGGTGTGTCATATCCTGGCATTTCACAATCCTGTACTTTCCCTGAGCACAAATTCTTGCAC
Organism: Aspidoscelis tigris stejnegeri; assembly: GCA_023333525.1. NCBI lineage: Eukaryota > Metazoa > Chordata > Lepidosauria > Squamata > Teiidae > Aspidoscelis > Aspidoscelis tigris. The sequence continues at coordinate 17,624,943 of JALMGA010000015.1, forward strand.
AATCCCTGTGTTGTAATCCTTACTTCATTCAGCCTTCAACAACTGGTGACAGTCTGGTGATTCTTGTGACTTCTAGTTACCTGTTCTGCACACATCACCTATTGTGACTTCTAGTTACCTTTCTGCACACAACACTACATTTCAATTATCAGCCTGACAAGAACCATCTGCCTGCAGTATTCTTTTGAGACATATAGGCCTTGGGGTTAGGGAAAGGAGAAGTTGTGGCGAACTCTTTAGTCTGTCAGGGTTAGGGAAGCAATGGCCAATGCTTTCAAAAAATTAAAAAACTATTTTTTTCCTCAAACACTCACTAGTAAAGAGGAAGGGGAAGTAAAGTCCTACCCAGGCTGAAGAGAACACCACAGCCTCTACATTCCAGTCATTCCAAGAGAGCCAAATAGTTCTAGATCCTTCTCTGAAAAACAAAGCAGAAAACCATTAGTGGTGGGAAATTATTCTGCATGGAGCCATCCAGAAGAATACTTCACAAATGTGAAACAACTAACCATTCTTGGATGACTCCACCAGAATACAGTGGGATGTACCAAGGCCCCAACCTGGGAGGATATTATTCTGCTGCTGTTGATGTGGCTTGCGTACTATGAGCCATAATGCCATCTGGTGCCTGTTCCCCAGTGATCTGTCATGCCACTGTGCTGTTTAAGGAATCCACGTTGAAAAAAAACTTCACCAAAGATTCACTGAACTTCAACTCTAGGTGCTGTGGGTGAACACAGAGGAGCTCCTTGTAAAGGTGCTTGCCCTGTCTAACTATAACTGGGTTGCCCTTCTAACATCCAGGGACTCCCAGCCTTCCTCCTCTGGATTCTGATGAACTGGGCTGAATGCAGGGAAGTATACCTCCACCTGTATATGAAAAACTTGAGTCAACCTTAGGCCTCTACAGTGTACCCATCCTCAGAATTACTAGGCTAGGATTTATTTGACATAAATTTAGGAAAATAGAAAAGGTTGAAATATCTGAGCTTCTCCTGTCGGATGTCAACACAACCAGAAACAAAGCCTTAAAGGGCAAGACACTTCAGGGACACCTCAGCTAAGCGCTCAAATGGGTCCTTAGTAAGGCTCTTAAGCAGTCAGTGTGCATCCCCAGTAGGAGGAACAATGTACTGTGGGGAAGTCTTGCCGTGACCCCCCCAACAGAAAGGTTATAATCCAATCTTGCTGTGCCAGCCCTACACTGTTTGGCAACTTAATAATGGTGAAAGGTGCAAACACTTGCATTCTTAGGGTATTATACCTCAGACCTTTTTTTACACCATTTTGGAGAAAACTCCAGTACCTTTTCAATAGCAGGACTCAGCGGTATTATACTTTTTTGCAATACCACCTACAGAAGAACCTTATTATATAATTATTATTATTTATTATTATATATTATTATTATACATCTGCCAAGTCTACTGTCCTCTTGCAGCTAGGGTAGTGTCAAATCACCTGCAATCCAAGGCCCCCTTCTGTAGGCATCTCCTTGAGTTTCCAGGCTGTTAGACTCAGCCAGGACTTGTCTTGGTGCCACACCCCCTTCTTATTAACAGGTTCCCCCCTCTGAGGTCAGTGAATGGTCCCATGACTCACAAATTTTAAAAGGGATAGAAACCAAGACCTTCTTGACCAGAAGGGCATTACAAATTCACTACTGCTCTCTCCTGCAGAATTCCTCTCAGCAAGGGTGGTAAGAGAGGTATCATTGGGAAAGCGTATAGTAACTTATTTAGCCATGGGGTCGTAAAAGTGTCTACCACTAAAGCCAACAGATCCAGATTCCTGGACATGAATCCATGGGTGCTTCCACAATGGCTGCCAAGAAACGGATTAAAGAAAATCCGTTTCCCGGTGATCTGTCCTCCAGAGGATCTGTCTGAAATAGGGACAGATCTGAGGAGGTCTCCCGCATCCACACGTGTGCGTGGAGGCCAGATCCCACAGGCCGGATCCTATGGGTGCTGTGCGGAGGCCGCGGCACCCATTCCCCCAGGCAGCCGCCCTCCAGTGCCACTGATGTCGCTCCTGGAGCCGCGGGACTGGAGCATTCAGCTGCCAGTCACCATGCGTTTCCGCCAGCGAGCGGTGCATGGGGAGGGGCTTTGGAGTCAGACTGGCCTGCTTCTGCCCCTCCCAAGATGGTGGCTTTGGGCACATCTGGTCCCTCGCCTCTCCATCTGCAGAAGCATCCTGCTTTCAAATAGACTGAGGCAAGGGGATGGATTGAAGACCCGATCCTGGAGGCCGGATCTTTCAGCAGCGAGACCCCATTAAGAACGGGTCTCGTGTGCCAGTGTGCGGAAGCAGCCGCCTCGAAGGGTCCCGGATCCGGCCTCCAAGTGTGGAAGGTAAGTCCTATATGTGTCTTTTATGTGTCTTCAATGTGTTCTTAATGGTGTTTCCACAGCCAGTGCAGAAACACCCCATGTATACGACAATTTAGTTACCTACCTTAGTGCTTGAAAATGTCTGGGTGAAAATTGCCATTCTGATAGTGGCATCTCTACTCTGCTCAGGAAATCCACACAGACAGCCTGTGAACTCTGGATATAAACAACTGAAAGAGATAAGACCTTTTATTCTGTCCTGGTAAAAATCTCTGTAGTAAGCTTCATGAGAGATCTGGATCTTGTTCCTCCCTGTCTATTAATATGCTCTTTAGGGATAATATCAGTTTGGACTAGGACATGGTCTTCTCCAACCAAATTGCTAAATCCCTTTTTGCATTCCTTATTGCATTGTAAACACCATACAGAGTTGCACTGGCTGCCGATTCGCTACCGAGCCCAATTCAAGGTGTAAACTTTAACTTATAAGGCCCTAAATGACTTGGGCCCCAAATATCTGAAGGAACACCTACACCCATATCGACCTGCCTGTACCTTAAGATCTGGAGGAGATGCCCTCCTGGTTATCCCACCACCCTCAGCAGCAAAAGAGGTGGGCACCTGGGATAGGGCCTTCCCAGTGATGGCCCCTAGGCTATGGAATAATCTCTCCCTTGAGGTGTGTCTATCTCCTTCACTGTACACATTTAGGAAGACAGTGAAGATGCACCTCTTTGCCCTGGTGTTTGGTTAAATGGGGATACACCTTCTCTTCCCACTCACAGACCCTACTGTTTTAATACATAGTGTTTTCGTTTTAATGATGTTTGATTTTAGATGTTGTTACCTGCCTGGAGGCCTTCAGGTATAGGGTGGGATAAAAATGTAAATCAATAAATAAAATAAATAAACATCATATAGCCTCAAGTCAGTGGTTGCTCTTGGGGATACCCCTGGCAAGTTCAACAATATAATCAATTGAAAATGCTAATACCAGATAAAAGTTTAAAGAATACAAGTTCTGAGCTCTTTCAGAAGACGGAGAAACTGCAAAAAATGTGGCCAAATTTGTCTTCAACTGAAGTAATTTTGGACACAGATCAAAAACACTTTTCATCTTATTCTCAAGAAAAGCATTAGACTTAAATGTTCCTATAGTCTGCCAAACATCTTGGATGCTAAGGAAAAAGGAAAAAGGAGCACCTTGGAAATAATTTTATGCATAAATTCATAAAGAACTTGCAAACCACCACACTCCATGTACCATCTCTTTTTTGCAACCAAGGATAATAATAATAATAAGTATCATAAGTCATAAGGAGACCCTAGGCCTTATTCTACACTAGAAACTTCCTCTAGTCTATAGCATGTATAGAATAGTACCTTGCAATGTTTGCATTAAACATCAAGAACTGGAAAATGGACATTAGAACAACATCAAACAGGAACAGCTTCTAACTGTAAGGGATAGTAGTTAGCAGACTATCTTCAGATAATGCACCAAAACAACAGTAGCCTACACCCAACAGCTTCTTGCTGCTGATCTTGGTATTGCTCCATAAGCTGAAGAAAGGTTGCCACTCTAAATAGAATCAGAGTGAGCATGTGTGGTGTTATCTGTACCTCCTTTGTGGAGATCTGACTTTGTTTGACCTTGCTTGCCTTGGCATTTGTCTGCAGAGACCTCTGGAATGGAGGGATTTCCTCTCTCCTTGAATCCATTTCAGCATCCCTATAGTAGTTTGTTTGCCAGTGTCACCTCCAATTCATATTAACTGCCAAAGAGTCTTACACCCCATGTGAAACGAGAAGAGGAAGAAGAAAGAGCAGGTTGACTGTTCCAATTCCATTCTGTTGCAATGGCCTCTAGCTGTGACTCTTGCATGCAGAGGTTTACTTGTGAGAGCAGCCCCCAGGGCTCCTTTTTGCCTTTTGGTATCAACCATCTGTCCTTCTTTTTCACCACCACCTAGGACAGGGTGAACAGAGAAAAAATAATATGAAGGTGCATAACAATAGAATTAGAGCATTTGGATTTTATTTTTGTGTTTTACTTGAAAAATAAGGTTAATCTGCTCAGAAAAGCCAGACCCAAAGGCTACAATGGAGCTAATTCACATATGAATTGTAAGGAAAGGGCTGACTGAGTTCTATGGTGCCTCTCTGAACGCAACCCTTAAAAGAACGCCCATATAAGGCCCACCTTTTTTTAAAAGACAAATGTGACAAAATAAGTCATGTTTTCCCTGCCAAACCTGTGGGGAGACTTAAGCTTGTTATTTCAGTAGCCCCATTAGAAGTGGCAGTTGACAGGAACTTTGCAGGTATGGGGCAGGATAGAAATGTAAATAAATAAATAAATATAAGTTAAAGTAAAAGCAAATGACTTTAAAGCTATTATCTGCATTGGCACTGAAGGCCACCACCCTTCCTTATTTAACATACTACAGGGGCAGCCAGCAGTAAAGTTCAGGTCAGCAGTTGTTCATAGGGGCAGCATATCAGTTTTTATAAGCCTGCTATATGCAGAGCAAACTTATAATGGATCCGGACCAGCTGTGCCAACACGTATTAAGTCTCCTCTATTCAGACTAAATGAGAGGCTCCAGAACAGCTGTACCCCCACTTTGCAATCATGGGGAAAGTGGTTGCCAATCACAAAGAGAAGGACACCATCTTCCCTTTGAAAGTGTTCTAGGTGCTGCATCATAGGAATGGAATCTTTGGGTACGCTTGCTCAGTAAAGTACTGAAGCCTTTGCCCTTCGAGCTAGCGGAGCGGCTTCTGACTGGCTAATGTCTTTAATGGCTGGACGTTCCATCTGTGCCTGTGCAGTTCATAGAAATGAAGGCAAATGCTCTTAGATGGGAAAGAAAGACAGTCCCCATCTACCGTTTAACTGAGACAACCCGGCAGTTGCTAATATAACTGTAGGGCAATAATTAACATTTAAGCAGAAGATGCAATAGCCTCTATCAAAGTGTTGAGCTCACCTTTATCATTGTTCCATATCTGGCCTCAATTATAATTTTTAGTCCGACAATAAATGGACCAGCATCCTTTGCAATTGTGATTTGCATACCTGGTAAACAGAGGCTGGGCTTGTACTTGGGCAGTAATCCCCGTCATTACCCTTGAAGAAAAGGTGGCGTAACAGCTGAAGTGCTAAGCAAACGCTTTGAAGCGGATTCATTTTAGCGCTCCGAATCAACATTATACATACTGAACCGTCGTTCACCCTATTTGGTGAAGTTAAAAGGAGCCGAATGGCTCCGTCACAGATGTGGCTACATAAGGCAGCAATCGCTGGCATTACCCGCTTAGGAAAGGCGGCATGATAGCAGAGACGGGAGACTCTGCGTTGTTAGAATTGTTAATTTTTTTTGGGTAAATATTACAGAGGAGGCTTATGCAGTTGGTATAAGCGCGCTGGCACCTCAAATGACCGCAAGCATGACTGCACATGTGCAGAGCATCACAGTCACCACAGTGATGGCAATAGAGAATGTGCAGCTGGGCTAGGCTCCAACCTAAGATGGCAGTGCCCTGCCAGCAATTGGACACCAGGGGCCTTTCTGCACTTGGCTTTATTCTGGAATATCTCAGAATAGGGACCTGATATCTGCATGTAGTGCAGACTATGGAAGGCCCCAGGTGAGGCCTGCCATACTCTGTGTTAGCTTATGGCCAGCAGAAAGCTATCCCGAGATATATTCCAGAATAAGGCCAAGTGCAGAAAGGGCCCGGCAAATAAAATCTATGCTAATTCTTAGACCTATTCCATTTCTACATTCAGTTTAATAATCAACAGCACATATAGAACAAAGTAGTCTGATCCTATGCACAATCCAAGCATTAATCTACATAAAAGATAAAGCATTGATTGGAAATCCGTTATGTCTTTGCTTGCGCTCATTCTCTTTAACCACACACATATCAAATGTGGCACAGACCATTTTCATCAGATGGTCAGCCCAATAAAATATTCCACTTCTCAAATAGGATGAACAGCATCAGCCCTAAAAATATACGGCCGCCATAAAAGACAGAGGCATCGAAAAAGCTGTGGGGATAATCAGTATAAATGTCATTCCCAAACAGAATAAATTTTATTTGTAAAGAAACACTGCAAGAATCACATTAATGTGTTTAACAGAGAAGGAGGGAAAGAAGAAGGTGTCACCCTAGTGAAAAATCACATTTGCTTCTCTATGAATAATGTTTAACCCCTAATGTGTGAAGAAAGTAGCAGAAGGAAAACAAGCAGGAAATACTTTAACTGCCAGAGGAAATGATTTTAGAAAGGCAGGAGCCGTGGAGAGTTTATTCTGGCTATACTTTCTGCAAGTAACCCCACCCTCATGGCATCTAGAATGAATGAATGAAACTCAGACTGCATCCAGGCTACAGTTACGTTTTTCTGCTATATTTGGATTTTCTGAAATAAAGCACAGATCTTGAATATCCAGATACAGTGGATGTCTGGATGCAGCCTATGTTAGCAGCACTCTTTGTAATGAGGCTGGTATGCTGTTTGCACACTCCAGGGCTGCGTCTTCACGGCATGCGTTATTTCAGTTTAAATAATTCGAAATAACTGAACTGGAACAAAGCTGTCTACATGACTTGCAAATTGATCCGGTTCCGAGGGCATTCCGATTGCAGCCTTAACGCGGAATCAATACTCAGAGTCCACATGGCAGCATTGTCTTTCCGCCCATTGCCCACCCTCTCTCTGTGATTGGTTTTCCCTCCCAGGATCCCACCCTCCCTTCCCTGTGCATCATGCATGCCTTTTTTGCCTCTTTGTTCTGATCAGCTGTCATTGGGACACCCCCTGCCCGAGCCCCTCCGGCACACTCAGCTCCGCCGGGGACCCCCTGCCCGAGGCCTGCTCACCTCTTCTCTTCCTTCCTTCCTTCCTTCTTTCCTCGGGGGCTCCGCTCTGGGTTCGCGCCGCGCCAGGTCTGGATTGGTGCCGGCGGCCTGGGAGCGCTCCATGGCTCCGGAGGAGAAGGCGAGCCAGCGAGCAATGTGTCCGTGCTGCTGCCGACTAGATCGCTCTGCCAGCAGGAAAGAGAGGGGGAGAGAGAGAGAGAGAGAGAGAGAAGGAGGGAGGGAGGGAAGGAGGGAGAGCCAGCCAGCAGCGCTCAAATTTTTTCTTTCTTTCTTTTTTCTCCCCCCCCCAAAAAAAAATTAAATTAAAAAAATCCTGGGATGGTCCGGTGAGGTGGATGGGGCTCCAGGGTTTTCCTTTCCTTTCCCTTTTTAAAGTTCAGAATTTGCGCAAAACTGCAACATTGTTATTAAGCTACATTGCTACAGTGTAGCTTTGGAGGTAGTGGCTGTTTTGATTCTTTCAATGAAATCACTATTTGGAAGCAAGCTATTGGGGGAGGGAATCCTAAACATGTGTGAGGGTGTCTGATTTTATAGCTGTCATGAAAGCCTACCTGTGTGTGTGTGTGCCTACCGGCTCGCTCCCTCCCCAGGAGGGGAAGATTAGCTAGGCTTTCTGCGGCCGGGCTCCCTCAGCCAAATTCTTCTTGCCCACCCCAGGGGAATCCAAAACGCTGATAGCCTCCTCCTGCCCAATCCCCTCCTCTCCGTCTCTCCCCCCCAACTCTCCGCACGCACTCCGGAGCTGTAGCACTGCTGTGTGAAGGCTGCTCCAAGAAGTTCAGGCTTGCAAGAGAAGAAGTGATCCGAAAAAAGTTTTTGCTTCAGATCAGGCAGGGAAACACACACACACACACCCAATAACGTCCGCAAAATACGGACAGCCATTGGGTAGATTGCGATTGGAGGAGGGAAACCCTGAACACGGATTCTCTTCCCTTAACACGGTACTGTCCACACAGAAAAAAATGAAGCACGTATCAAGCGCACAATCCGGTGTGAGACCTCTTGAAATCAGGATTTATTTTAAAATGGTTTAATGTGGTTTAACATGGAAGAAGCGTGTTAAGCCGAACTGCCGTCTGGCCAAGGAGAACTCAAAACATTTTGAATTCGAGATAACGATGCCGTGGGGATGAGGCCCAGGTAATCTAAACATCACAGCTGGATAACTTTCATTCCCCAGCTTTGAATTTTCCAGCTGGGGCAGGGTTTGTTGTCAGTTTACTTTGCAAACACAGAGGTATGTCTACGTTATCTGCCCCCCCCAAAAGTGTATGATTAAGTTTGCACATTTCAGTAACAGCAGTGGCATGGCAAAAGAGCAGCAGTGTTACAACTGTGCACACACTTTAAACCTGAGGTTCGTTTTCAACCAGGTTGGAACCTGTTCATTGCCCCCAAAGGGCTTTAAATGCTTTTTTAAAGGGTAAAATATTGACAAACATAAACAGGTTTGAATCAGACCAGTTGGCTCAACCGGTTTGAATGAACCCTCACTGGTTCAGTTCCGTTGTCCCTGGAACAAAAAAAGGTCCCTTCTTTTTTCTTCTTCAGCATTGGGGCACCAACCTGCCAGGCGTCACCAGTGCTATGCACAGTGTGAGAAAGATGTTTCATGCAGTTGAGGCATCTGTCTCCCACCTTCCCCCTTCTCCTGCTTCCCATGCTATATTTTAGACCTGCGTCCACAATCTAGCTGTCCTGCTCACAGCCAAGGTTGCTTTCCTGCTGCTTCATCCACAGTTCTCGTGGCTCTCTTGTTTTCCCATTCTAACCAGACCACTCACGTCTTCTGATTGATTGGCCTCACCTTCTTTCTCAATTTTTAATGGAAAGGCACTTCCCTCTTTCTTCCCACTTTCTTCAAATTGTTTCTGCTGCCCTTTTGTGAACTCCCTTTCTCTGACATCAAAGACGGGCGACTGCAGCCTCGACCAGGCCAGTTTGCTCTGTTCTCAGTTTCTGCCTTCATTTCCTGGAACACCAGCCACAGATTTCTTCTTTCTAGCTACATTTACTCTGGACAATCTGTCTTCAAACTCTTTTTATGTTTCCTGAAATATTAAATGTCATTACTGGGTTTACCTGAGAGCTCAAGACTTGGCAGGAGAACTGGGCTAGGTATGGTACTAAAAGTATGAGGCCTAGAATATATGTTGGAGGTCCAGAAATGGCTTTGGAAGTAGTTGCTGTATAGCGGTGTGCCAGACAAGTGATTTGGCTCATCCCTGTCTTAATGTACGCAGATAGAAAGAGAGCTGTAGACAGGAACAGATGGGAATGCAGGGTACCAGCAACTCATGATTCAAGAACTAAGTGAACTGAAGGAAGCACATGTAAAAGCTTCAGTGCAAGGCACAATGTATGCTTCCTAATCACAGCAACCACGTACAAAACCACTCGCTACAAGAAAGCCAAGTTCTAAAACGACCATGGCAGTTTTACCCAGAACATCAACAAACCATTCAACAGTACAGCTCCCATTGTGAATGTACAGAATGCAGATTCCAGTCCCCAGTGCTCCTACATGGGTGTCCACCTCAATATAATATACTCTGTTTTAACATTCCATGACCATCCAGGTGCTGGAGAGCTGTAAAAATGCTCATCATTCAGTGTGCTCACATTCTGGAGCAAACAGGGGCTGTGGAATGGAAACATCAGAGGGAATGGGTGTCAGCTGCTCATAACAATGGGTTGCACAACTTGCGAGAAATGGCAGTATCAAAAGCATCTGTGTCTAAAAAAGAAAGCATAGCAGATCCACAGAGGATCCCTTGGAGACCCTTGTCTAAAACTGTGGAGTAAAAGTAAATCAAGACATTTGCTTGTGTCTCTTGCGGAATGTAACAGAGGGGGTTTTAAGCACAATGCCCACTTATTTGTCATTGTGTTTGCATAAGCAGGGGTGAACGATAGTGATTACTGATGCCAGTTATGTGACATTTCCAGCATTTCATGTCACCATCCAACTGCTGGAATCATGTAAAATAACCTAATTAGTGCAAATGGCACAAATGTTTTGTGCAAACAACGATTAAAAACACACAGAACTACAGAGCTAAGCAAAAACATCCTTATTCTGCAGACGCTTAGTGCATTCCAATCCTCCCCACAAGTATCTGAACCCTACCTTAAACGTGGATGGCTGCCATCCACATAGCCATTCTCCTCCTTGGTGCAGGCTACAACACCAGCATGCTTGTGTGGTGTTGTCACTGAGGCAACCGCATGGAAAGTACCATTGTCAGCATGCCTGTGCAATGTGTCACGTGTCACTACCACACTTAGAAGAGGTGCAAAGAGGCCAATCAGAGCCTTACCAGCTCTGGCACTTGGTAAAGGTAAGTGCACACTTGGTGCGCCTAAACCTGCACCACATGTAATCCATGCAGGAAGGATTATTGCACACACGAGGTGTGTCCCCATGCATGTTTGGTCCGGTACTGAAAATGGGTTTGGCAAGGGGTGTCCCCATGCATTCCAGATTAGGTCCAATTTCCACGGACCAAATCGCCCAAACCCGTGCCAAACTAGGACCCAAAAAACCAAGTCCGGGCACAGTTTGGGGGTCCGGCCCGCATTGCTTAGTGAGCTGAGATCATGCATGAGGATGGTGCAGGGCTATTTGGGGAGGAGATTGGCACTCACATCATTGGGAGGTGGGGTGTGCTTGCTATTCCTGCCCTGTGCTTTGGAGAGGAAAACTGTTGAGATTTTTTGAAATAAAAATATCCCGATCGCTAAGGCAGGCAGGATAATGGCTTGATTTTTGTCCCTTTTCCATGGCAAATATTTCTACCCCGTTTCCTGATCGCCAAGGCGGGCATGAGGATGGCTTGATTTTTTTTCCCCTTTTAAGCTTGCTGAGTGTTCTCGCGGTTCCCCAGTGGAGCAGAGGTGCACAAAACCGCTCAACTGCTCAACTGCTGCCAAACCTCGTAGAGACTTTGGTTTTTTAAAAATTATTTTAAAATTTATTAAACTCAAATTATTATTTTTTCCATGAGGTCCTGTGCCACTAATGGTGGGAGATGCGGCATTTGAAGCTGGTGGCACAGCGGTGGGGTGATGTCAATCCGACTTCCAATGAGGAGAGAGGGAGCCGAGAGGAGATGGCGCTGCTCCCCCATCCCAGGTTTGTCATGGACTGCATGGGGACGTCTGCATCCACATCCAACCTGCACCCAGCCCGCATTACCGGGAATGGCACAGGGACGGGCAAGATTCAATCTTGGACCCGCTCCCAGTCCCATGCATGGCAAACAGGCCCAAATGGCTTGCATGGGGACGTGGCCGTGGTGCACCTAAACCTATACCACATGTCATCTGTGCTCCACGTGGAAGGAGCCATTTCTTGGGATGCTCCATCTGGGAGCTCACCTCACATGAACTTACCAGCTAGGTCTGAACTGGCCTAAAGTCCCTCAGATTTGCATGGGACAGGACTGGATGGTTTAGGACAGACATCTAAAGCATCATCTGGTCCTGTTATTTTGGATCACTTTCAATTATTACGGTCTGAGGAAACATAATCTGCTTGCAGGTCTATGGCCAACTACTTGACCTTTGGTCAGCATGGTTAATTAAGCCTAGTTAAATTGGTATGAGTCCAGAATATGGCTTAAATCAAAGGAATAATTGCCAGGAGTACACTTAGTGGTAGTAGTAGAGTTAGTGCAGCTCTCACAAACAGTGGCAACACTGATCTAATTTCGGACTTGGTGGCTGAAACCTATGCCAACTGTTTTGCTTGTTTCAAGAGAGATGTCCTCCCACAGCACAATATTAATTAACTTTGTTTCTTCTTAAAGGACTTTGATTTTTTAATCTCCTCCTTTGATATTCATGTTTTTGTAGAACATTTTCACCTTCTTATCTTTTTGAACCACCATGGGTTTTTTTTAGCTATTCAGGTCATCAACCCAGGGACTGGAGGGAGGGACCCTGCCAGCCGTACTCTTATTCTCCTGTCTCTGGGTGATTAAACCTCATCATTCTCTATTTTTTCAGCCAATCTTTGAAATCCAATCCCAAAGGTTATTTGTGAAGAGCGAAATCCCAAGTGGTTTTTATAAGGTCAAAACATAAGATTTATCTTTTGCACATTTTCATTTTATTTGCCAAGCTTTCACTTTGATACCTAGTTACTCCAGAGCTATTTGTGAAACAAAATTCTCTTTTATTACACTGCTGGTCAGTGAAGCAGTTCGGTAATTTTAAACCGTGGCCTTAATGGGCTCACAGGGAGGAGGCTCTTTAGATTAGTAACCTGCATTGTTTCAGACACTTCAAAATGTTGTGAGCCAAGATGCTGCTGGTGGGAAGGAGGAGCAGGACAGATGGGCAGAAGTGGGTTAATGATGGGCAGCTTTTTCTGAGCAGAAACATCCAGGGGATCATAAAATATATCATTCATTCAAGAAACTGCATGACTAAGCTGTTCATATGACCAATGTTCATTAAAACCAGTAAAGGTGAGATGGTGACTATCACAATGAAAAAACTGCTACTTGCTTAAAAGTAAAAAATAACTGCATGCCACTCGATATAACACACCTCATTTTTCAGAAGAGAAATTAAGTTCCATAAACTAATTGGTTCAGTACAAAAGTGTTTTTGTTTTGTTTGTAAGAGATGGCAGGACAAATTAAGCAATATTTGAGCCTTTTCACGCTTGCGAGTTCACGATGGCCCTGCATGGTCAGTGACAATGTCTCTGTACACCATGGTGCCAACTCTGTCCCAGAGCAGCCCAGAGCATGCTTGGCCATCCCAGTCTTCTTAGCTGTGGAGCAGCTACTTTACAGAGAGATCCCTGTACAATCCTAGAAGCAGCATTGACACTACTTCCACATGTGAAGGCTGTGTGGGCCTGGGGCAGCACTGGTGCAGCTACGCAGTTGCATGCCACGTCATGATCACCATAGCAACAGACTGGTGCACAGTGGAAATTGCCATGGTCATAGCAATGGTGGACCAGGTGGTCTGGGATGGACTGTAAGCACTGCAAGGGCCACTAGGTAAGTTGGGTATGGTGCTAGCACTCAGGATGCAAATGCAAGTCACCATCCTGCACCTTAGCTACAGTGGGACACTATCCCACTGCGATTAAGTGTGAAAAGGCCCACAGATTAGTGGCATGATGATCATGAACAGACATCAGGCAGCATCTAGAAAGGTTAGTAGACAGTGTCATGATACATGTTGGTACCAATGATGTTGGGAAAGCGAGACGGAGCGTCCTGGAAGGGACAAGGGGCAGGATAAGGATTCACATGTTCCTTGATGGCAGAATTAGGACCAGAGGCGTGAATATAAATGTATATCTGCAAACACCAGAAGCCTTCAAGCTAAAATAGGGGAGCTAGAAAGCTTAGTTCTGGAAAATAGGATTGATATTATTGGCATAACTGAAACTTGGTGGACCAGTGAAAACCAGGTTACAAACTGTACAGGAAAGACAGGGAAGGGCAACGTGGAGGTGGTGTAGCCTTGTATATTAAGGAAGAGATAGAATCTTACGAACTGGAATGTCTAGGTGAGTCTGACTCTTCCACAGAAGCAGTGTGGGTAAAAATACCAAGTCAAAAAGGAAGCCTAACAATAGGGATATGCTACCGTCCTCCCAATCAAATGCCTGAAGGAGATCAACAATTGGAAAAGGAGGTAAAGACAGGGTTGTTATAATGGGGGACTTCAATTATCCTCACATAGACTGGGTGAACTCCTGTTCAACTCAGGAAAGAGAGAGAAAATTCCTAGACCTGCTAAATGACTGTTCCATGGAACAAATGGTCATGGAACCAACCAGGGGAAATGCAGTCCTGGACTTGATCCTATGTAATGCTCAGGACCTGGTAAAGGACGTCACTGTAGCTGATCCAATTGGGAACAGTGACCACAATACAATAACCTTCAACTTAAATACAGGGAGTAAGTTCTTAATAAATTCTAACACAGAGACCTTAAACTTTTATAAGGGAAACTTCCCCAAAATGAGAAAATAGCAAAAAGGAAGTGGAAGGGGAAGGTTAGAAGAGTTTAATCACTCCAAAATGCATGGAGACTACTTAAAAACACCATAAAGCATGTGCGACTAGAATGCATACCTAAAAGAAGAAAGGGAACTTCTAGGTCCAAGAAGACACCAATGTGGCTCACAAGTGCAGTAGAGGAAGTCTTTAAAAACAAGAAAAGTTCATTTAGAAAATGGAAGGCTTGTCCTAATGAGGAGAAAAGAAGGGAACATAGACACTGGGAACATAAATGCAAGGTGACAATCAGGAAAGCTAAGAAAGACTTTGAGGAACACATTGCTAAAAACATCAAAATAAATAAGAAGAACTTCTATAAGTATATCAGAAGTAGGAATCGAACCAGGAAAGCAGTTGGACCATTAGATAGTAAAGGACAGAAAGGGATAATTAAAGAAGACAGGGAGATTGCAGAGAGACTAAAGAAATTCTTTGAGTCTGTATTCATGGAGGACACATGCCAGTAGCTGAGCCTGTATTTTCTGAAAAGTTAAACTGGACAGAGATAACCAAGGAAGAGGTCCTTGTATGTCTTAATAAACTGAATGTTAACAAGTCACCGGGACCAGATGGTATTCATCCAAGAGTCCTTAAGGAACTCAAATGCGAAATTGCTGACCTTCTAGCAAAAATATATAATCTTTCCCTAACATCAGGCTCTATACCTGAGGACTGGAGGGTAGCAAATGTAACACCAATCTTCAAAAAAGGATCCAGGGGTGATCCAGGCAATTACAGACCAGTGAGCTTAACATCGGTTCCATGTAAGGTGATGGAAACCAGCATTAAAGACAAAATTAGAGTTTACATGAAGGAGCAAGCATTGCTGAGCAAAAGCCAGAATTGCTTCTGCAATGGTAAATCATGCCTTAAAAACCTGTTGGAATTCTTTGAGGGTGTCAAAAACATGGATAAAGGTGATCTAGTAAACATTGTCTATCTGGACTTTCAGAAGGCTTTTGACAAAGTCCCACATCAAAAGCTATTGAGTAAACCCATCAGCCATGGAATAAAAGGACAGGTTCTGTCCCGGATTTGTGACTGGCTTAAGGGCAGAAAGCAGAGAGTAGTAATAAAGTGGGATCCCTCAAGGCTCAGTGTTGGGACCAAAGCTTTTTAATTTATTCATCAGTGATCTCCACATTTTGGGACCTTTAATCCACAGAAACAGCTGATCCCTTGGAAACTGTTGGGACGGGGAGATCTTGAGCCAACTAAAGCCTGACTAAAGCCTGTGTTGGAACGGGGCCGTAGTCTCACAAGGTTTGTCTTTTAAACATAAAACATGAACACGTATACCGTCCATCAAGCACTTTCAGATTTTTAATATGATTTCTTTCAACACAAACACTATTATGGCAGGTTGCTCTTGAGTGCACACATGATGGAAATTAGTCATTAATCAAGTGAATCCCCACGGAAGCACTTTAAGTTAATGCACTAAAACAAATGATAGGAAGAAAAATATGCCAATGAATTAAACAAAGCAGGAAGATTACCAGCCCAACAAGCACTCAAGAAAGGTTACATATATCACATAGTATCAGAGCTGTTGTTGTTGTTGTTCATTAGCTAGACTATTCATATTCATGGATCTCCAGAACATGATCATCTTCCATCTTATTACACAGAACCTGGAAATACTCTGATTTCCTATATAAATGAAATGTTGTGGGTGCCATTTTATCCCAGCAAGAAATGTCTGTATTGTACTAAGGAATGTCTTTCTGTGTGTATGTGCTCGTCCCCATGGCAAGGATATTGAGAGGTGAAAGTTACTTTGCCTTGCAAGTGTCCCCATGCAAAGCCCTAAATTGGGCTACATGAGGGACAAAATCCTTTAAATTGAAACAAAAAAAACCCCACCCTTTATAACTGTTGTTCTCGCCCCGAATTATGGGGCGAGAGTGGGTTAGAAAGGGGTCATCTGGACACTCCCAGGTTACAATCACAGCATTACTCGGCAGGGTTTCACTGTCCCCACCGCTAATGCTGCTATCGCAACTGTCCCCCCTTACCTGACCACTTAATTGCCCAGGTAAGGGGTTGATTTACCACAAACACTCTCCTGACAGCTGCCCTGCAATCAGCAGAGCGACTGTCAGGGGGTTATAGCAGCTCCCATGCGCACAAGCACAGCTCCGCTAATGATTAAAAGAGAAATGTGAGGAAGGAGCTAATTAATATGCACCTCTTTCCAAGGCTCAGACCTAACAGGCAGCTAATTTCCTTCCAACACCTGTGAGCTCCAATGAGTCAGTCTCCGGGCAAGGAGCTAATTAAAATGCACCTCTTTCCATTGAATTAGCTGCCTGTTACCTCCTGCCTTGGAAAGAGGCTTTTGGCTTTCCTGCTGAATTAAGGGCAGTAAAGCCAAAAGCCTCTTTTTGTCAGAAATCGTAAACAGGGGTTGCAGGGGCTTGAATTTTCTCTTTTCTAGGGGGGCAAGCTTATTGCTGCCCTGGAAAAAAGAGAAATTTCAAGCCCCTGCACCCCCTCGTTCCAAAAGCCACTTTCTGTCAGCAATCGTAAACAGGGGTTGCAGGGGCTTGACATTTCTCTCTTTTCCAGGGGGGTCCTGTGTGGTGCGTTCAGCTGACTTGAAAGGCTGGAAGTTGTCTCTACCACACAGGCACAAGCAACCCTGAAGGTGATTTGGGGAACAGCCACATAAACAATCTCCCCTGAAGGCCAGGGTATACCAGTGGTGACTGTCTCTTCATGATGTCTTGAAGTGAGTGACATACAGTATGCATAATGTGGGATATTATGGGAAGTTTGCGGAGATTAAGATGCGGCTTCCAAGAAAAGCATAGCACCGCTTTCATTGCCTGTGAACCTCACTCAGTGTGCAAGGTAGACAAAGAATCAAATCTTGGACCTGTCAGCTGCCCATAATAGTAAAAAGATATCGTTTTGTCTTAGAAAGAAACTTTTGAAAAAGAACATCCTCAATATAACCATTATGTAGCACAAATCTGAGAAGAAAACAAAATATGGGAACAGGAAATAAATTCAGTATTAGAGTGCAAGAAATTGTTAGGGTGCCCTTTCCGAGATCTCAGAAGAAATATCATGCCTAAGATGCAATAAAACAAAATAAAATTTAAAAAAGCATAAAACCACTGAATACTTGAGATTAAATTAAATTGCCAGATTCATATGTCTTCAGCAATGCTGCTAACATGTTTTATGATGACACCAGTAAATGCAGCTTGCATTTTGTAGGCATAAATAATATATTCCTGGCTGACAGTATAAGCATCGCTCCTATCTCTCAATAAAGTTTCCAGGAAGAGGAAAACTTTGGAACTTTTAATTTCCTACATCGTTGCTTGCCAACTCTTACTACGACTGTTAGGGCTTCACTGTAGCTACTGGGGTTGGAAAGTGTATTTCCCCATTAGGAATACAGGAAATAGCTTTATAGCAAGTTTGTCATTGGGTATTCTCAAGTGACTCCATGAGCCATTCTAGGCAGTTTTCTTGCCAATGATGCAAAAGTGATTTGCCATTACTTACTTCTGGGAAGACTTTGGGGATCACACTGATTTCCAGGCAGCTTCTTCTGCCACTGAGCTACAAGTCAAGAAATGCTCTGTCTTATTTATTATTGTCTATATGGACTTGCAGGAGCCCCCGAGGTTCTAGACAGTGGTGCTTGATGATGGAGATGAAATTTGGTGGTTTTCTTCATGTGTGGTCCTTCCCCAGTCTGTCTCATTGAGATTCTCTTACTTTAAAGGTTGAAAAGTTTTATTTCATTCCTGATAAGCATTGCAATATAGGAGTATCCTTTATTGAAGTACAGCAGGCAACAGACACTCTAAAAGAAAGAGGTTTGTTTGCTTGTTTATTTGCATTTACATTCTGCAGTTGACCTGAAGTTGGCTACAACATTTCAAACAAAATTCAGAACAATTAAAAACAACATCAATATAAATGCATAATAAAGATAAAGAAGAATACTTGTTTATCAAAAAGCATCAGTGAAGAAGTATTTCTTCATCAGTGGCTGGACAGTGTAAGGCAATGGCCCCTGGCACATCTCTATAGGCTGCATAACTCAGAAGGCCCTGGGTTGTGCCGAATCAAACCTGAAAATGCTTAGTATGCAGTTATAAGAGGCTTTCCAGAGTTGTTTGTGTTGCCCTTGTCCCCCGTCCCACATAAAATAACATGAAACTGGTTCATAGCATGAAAATGATTCCAAGATGCTAAGAATGCGAAAATAAGGGCCTTCTCTCTTGGAAAAACCAGGAAGCATGAAAAACAAATATTTGTCTTCTCATTATCCTTAATTTTTTTAAGTTTTTGTAGAAATAATAAAATAGAAATGAACGGGATAAAAATCCTTTCCATAAATCAAAGAAAGATGACACAACCAGTTTCGCATAGATGCTGTTTCAGAAAATGGATGGCCTTTTTGATCACTAATTTAGTTCTGGGAGCAGTCTCAGCTCAGCGTCCGGATAGGAAGCAGACGACTGGCGTCTCCCTGGAAAGGACCCAGTGGCAAGCCATGTCTGCATTAACGTGTTCATGGAGTTAAAAAGAGTCCTAACAAGAGGCCTTTTTGTACACGCAGTTTTCGAACGCGTGGAAAACACCCCGGAACATGACATTTGCATTGCCGGGGCTGGGTTTGCATCCCAGCCCGTTCCAGTGTGCTTTCCATGCGTTTGAGATGTAGAGCACTTTACAGTGCTCTACATCCGTTCCCGCACTCACGAAGCATCCCCTGCCGTTCGGGGAGCGAAGCATTTGCACACGCTTCCCTCCCTGACAGCCACGGGCACGCCCCACCCCCCCAACAGCATTGGCCAAAAATTGGCCGAACAGCTGACCAGGGTCGCGCTAACTGCCTAGCTTGCTGGGCTAGGGTGGGGATTGCGCGGGCGCGCCAAGCCTGGTAGACGGCTGAGCCTGTCCCGTCTACCAGCATCGGCAAGCCTGGTAGATAGCAGAGGGGACCCACCAATTGGTGGGTCCCCTCAGCTGTCTACCAGCGTTGGCCCGCCTGTGCGATCGCCAGCCGGGCAAGGTAGGTGACGGTCTCGCAATGGGGGGCGCTGGGTCCCTCCCGGCCCCTGCAGCCCCATTGGGGCTGCCAGACTCAGGGAGGCACCAAGATTGGCTTCCCCTCGCCCCTTTCCGGGGTGGGAGGAGGCCGGTCTCCAGCTGGCCATTGGGCAGGGGCTGTGGGACCCCTTGGTCAACCGGACCCTGTGGGTCCGGTCAGCCAAGGCTCCCCCCCAACCGATAGTGACCCTCTGCGGGGCGTAGGCACCTGGATCAAGGCACCTAGGCCCCGCAGATGACCTACCCCCTACCCCTCCACCGTTGGGCCCAGAAACACGCCGCAGCCGCATGCACGACCTACCTCGTTGCTGCCTCGGGTTGAAATGACCCAAGGCCAACCGGAACGCGCACCACATGGGCACGCCATGGTCCATCATTGGACAAGCAGCTCACGTGGGCTGCTTGTCCAATGACCGGCCGTGGCGCGCCCATGTGGTGCACATTCCTGTTGGTCTCAAGTCATTCCAACCCGAGGCAGTGACAAGGTAGTTCGTGTGCGCGGCCGTGGTGCATCCCCGGGCCCAGGGGTGGGGGTCCGCATGCTGGGGAGGGGGCTCTGTGGGACTTAGCCACCTGATGGAGGTGCCTAAGCCCCGCAGAGGTTCCCCCCTATGCAGATGAGAGAAGTGTTTACTTCGCTTCCAAAGTGGAAGCAGGAGTAAACAGGCCCCTTCCCCTGCCCAGATCGGGGGCTGGTAGGGGTGGGGGGCCCCTACCCCTGCTCCAGGTGGGCACCCCCGATGCCTCCCAGGAGCAGGAGGGAGTTGCCCCCCTTCCCCTTCCCCCCTCGATCTGGCCGGGAGAAGCTTTTACTCCTGCTTCCAAAGGGGAAGCAGAAGTAAAGGGGCTCCTTCCCCCACCCAGAGAAGGGCCTGGGAGGGGTGGGCGGTGCCCTCCCCCTGCTCCAGGTGAGTATCGTCGGTGGGAAAATGGGCCCCATTACTCCTGTTTCCGCTTTGGAAGCGAAGTAAAGTCTTCTCCTGGCCAGATCACCAGGGGGGAGGGGCGTGGTGCTGCCTCCCACCTGCTTCTGGGAGGCATTGGGGATGCCCACCTGGAGCAGGGAGAGGGCGTCCACCCCCAACCCTCCCCTGGCCGATCTGGCTGGGAGAAGGGGCTGTTTTACTCCTGGTTCCACTTTGGAACCGAAGTAAAAGCTTCTCCCACCTGGATCACGGTGGAAGGGGCGGGGGTGGGGTGGGGCTCTGTGGGGTTCAGCACCTCAATTAGGTGGCTAAGCCCCACAGAGCCCCCACCCCGGCACCCGCACTCCCTACCCTGGGGCCCAGCGCGGCGTAGGGGCCTACATCCAGGCGCGTACACCCGGAAGATGGGCGCAATCAGGGGGTGGGGGTGGGAAGCCTTCGTAGACTGGAGCCATGCGCTGTGATCTGCGGAGGGGTCCTGCCCCATAGGCAGCTGTCCCGGGCACCAGGGTGGATGGGTGGGTGCCCGGGTAATTTCGTGCCAGCTGCACAGGGCTCGATCGAGCCCTGTACAGCCGGCACGAAGTTGGGGTAGCGGCCTGACAGGGCTGCCCGCCCCTGGGTGCTCACACCCAATGGCAGGCAGCCTTGTGGGATGCGGCCCCGCCCCTGGCCGGCCTTTCCCAGCTAAGTAACTTTGGGATGCTTTAGCCATTCGCACACAGGTGCGCAGGAAAGCGTTTACGCACGTTCCTGCATTCCTGTGTGTGAATGGCTAAAGCGTCCCAAAGTTACTTAGGCCACGTGCACTACATCCATTCCCGATGTAGTGCGAAAAGGCCTAAGATCAAGAGCAACAGTTCTGAAGTTAGTTTTAATATTTTGAGTTGTTGACATTCTGGCCACTAGTGATAACTTCCTCTGATGAAAGAAGGTGCTACCAATCTAAGCCCAACTTACTTCATTAAAGTGAATATTAAGCCTCTGAAAATAACGGCCATGTGGTTCAAACTGCACTGGAGAGGCACTGAAGTCTGCCGGTTTCCATGGCAGCCCATACCAAAGAGCTGTGAGGACTTCAGTGGCCCAGCAAGCTGCAAAAACTTCAGACTATGAAAAACAGCTCTGAAACTGCTGGCCCCTAGTCCTAGCACAATGCATCACATTTCCACGCAGACCTTCAAAGCTAGAGCATGGAAGGTGAGGAGTACGTGAAGACTGCAGAACGGCAGTCATGGGGGAAGAAGTGGGGTTGTGCAACCTGGACAGATCTGGAGAGAAGGCTGATCCAGTAGAGTGGCTAACAGCAGCATTAGAGAACCAAAGCAGTGGGCCTTTCTGCACTTAGGCTTATTTTGGATTTTGTCCCAGAATATGGGGCAGCTGTCTGCATGTTCATGCAGGCGATAGCAGGCACTAAGCAAGGTCTACCACAGTCTGCATTAGCATGCAGACAACACGCCCCTTTCCTAAGATAAACTCCAGAATAAGGCCAAGTGCAGAAAGGGCCAGAAAAGTGCAGAATTGGTGCCTCCATGACCACCCCAAACCTTATGCTGATCTGCTGCAGACCAGAAACCAAAAGAGAGGTGCCATCTCTACCTTGTCACTGGATCACTCCTCTGTGAATTATTTTGCTACTGGGTATGAATATAAGAAAATAAATGGGGGAATAAGAAGAACAGTCCTGGAAACATGTGGCTGGTTTGCACAATGACCAGGAATACTCTACAGAACTGTATGATTCCTTTTAACACTAGCAGGACTCTTCCAAGGACACAGGAGTGTACCTGTTATGTCAGTAACTATTGTACTTTGGCCAAGAGCCCAGAGTCCTTCAGATTCCACATTGAAGACCCGATTTATAATTTAGGGCTTAAATGAACTGCACATCGACCCTTGGAACTGATTTGCTGAGGTAGATTAAGAAATGTTTCAAATTCCACAGTTCTTTGCTTAAGTAAATGTACAGGATCCTGCCAGGAAGGTCATATAGCTATTCCACAAAGCAATAAAGAAAAGAGTTACACTCAGACTGGTATTATGTAAGTCTAGTCAAAATGCAGAGTGTCTCCTGGCCCATCCCTCCACAGAAATGCCCTTGAAATCCTTAATGGAATTGGACGCTCCCTTCATAAAAAGAGAATGAAGGATTCTGGAAGATGCCAGCCTAGTTAAGATGAAGGATTTCTATATAAATACAGATATACCTATTAGTGAGGACAAAAATAAAATATTTGCTTCAGCCATCTCTCTATTATGCACACATTGTGAGGGGTGGCTTAGATCCTCTTGGTTACAGGAAACTATAAAAGACCACAAACTGATTTTGAAAAAGCGTTAGATGTTTTATTTTTGGCATTACAAGGTCAAATTTCAACCATTTACAGTATGTTAACTAATCTGAAAGGTAACAATACAAATGTTCTTTAAAATGAGAGACAAACCTTTCATTAGCAGATCAGTTTCCATGTCATAAGCTACCAAGTACCAGATAATAATTCTTGAAGATTTTTTCACAGGTTATGCTACACTCCTCTTCCACAGCAAGATAGAATTTATAGGCAGAGCTCAGCACGGATCAGCTATTCTGTGGTACAATTTTCTGTGATAGGGTAAATCATAAGGCTTGAAGGCCAAGCAGGGAGACTGTGGCCTGAGGCTTTGAAGCAATGTTCCGAGCTTTCTAATGCTCAGGAAGAGGTGGACCATTGGGCCATCTGTGTCTCCCAGGAGGAACTGACCCCTTGTGGTTAACTAGAATCAAATCCTACTTCCCTTGATTGGCATCAACTTGGGGCTTCATCATCAAGATTTACATTTTCTCAAAAGTCTAAAAAGAAATAGAACATGCAGAGAAGGAGCTGGGATGCAAAGAAGGGAGCAATACTATCTCTTGACTCCTGAAAAGGGACCCAAACAAGGGAATTAACATCCACACTCAGTTCTTATGTGGAAATGACTATTTTGCTTCAGATTCAGCCAGGAAGAGGTTCTGATCAGCAACAGTTCTAGTGCTCTGCTAACCAAGCCACCTCAGCTAATGGTGCTGTCAAGGGAAGAAGGAATAATGAGTTAAAAATGCCCTCTTGCACTTAAGCCAAGCAGGACATTATAATTAGTCAATTAAAACAGCCAAAGACCAGCAGACTGTACTCTTCACAAACAACACAGCAGAAACCAAGGTCATGGTGCCCCAGTCCTCCTCAGTGACAGGAAAGTTCAGAAACCTGAGCATTGGACACAATATGGATCTCTCCTCAGATCAAATAATGGTTTCAGAAAAAAAGTTCAGTCCTTAGTGAAGTGTGATTCTGCCCACACAAACACATGGAATTCAGCCATTTGGTGTGAAATGTACACACTGGTCTGAAACTGCCTATCTTTATGCATTCAAATGTGCCTTGAGGATGTGGTCTGCAAGAGGCCTCAAAGAAATATTCCTTAACAAAAAATAGAATGCATTTTGGGTTCCTCTAGGATAATAGCTAGTGATTCAATCCGAGCTATCCAGTAATGCCCGCTTTGCAAATGAATATCACATCCTGTAACCCAGGGGCAAAATATATACATGTTTACATGGATTCTTCCTGCCCTGAGACTGGTGAAATCATGCTGATTTGTGGCACAACTAGCAAAATGAACTAAACTAGGGACAGGTGAAAAGTGTTTGTCATCTTCCCAGTTCAATACTTTTCATTTGAACTGAATATTGGCATGTGAAGCAAAAGCTTTTTGTGCCTTCGTTTGAAGCTTTGTTACATTCAAAGCAGCTGCTCAGGCACCTCCAGAGGGGATTTGTGCCAGATTTGGATGTGCAGCAGGTGGCAGCAGGGACCCAAAGAGAATTTGAAGCAAATTCAAATCCTAGCACATTCAAAGTGGCTCCATTCGCACAAACGTGAATTTCTATCCCATTCGCTTTGATGTAAAGCAAACGGGGGTGGGGAGTTCAGGCACTTTGTGCGACCAAGTGGGGTTTCACATCTGAGATCAAGGCCCTAGTCACACTAGTAGTTTAGGATGACCTCAGATTGTCTTCAGGTCATGTTACATTATTTTTATTTAAGTCATTTTCCAAGCCTGCCTACCCCCATTAGAGCATCTTAACCGGAGTCCTCATTTTTATAGGACTGACAAAGATGTCTCAAGATGTCTTTGCTTCCTCAAGTGTGAGGGGGGGAGACTAAAGGAGGCTGAACTGTGCTGCGCTGGGTGGGTCTCGTCTTTCCTTCAGCTAATTGGCAAGTGCTGAATTCGTGAGGCACCTCCCCTTCTCTCCTCAGTTTAAGTGTATGATTCCTCTTATCGAATGTTTTGTGTATATTTATTATTATTATTTTAAAAATTAATTGCACAGAGAAGAAAACCACATTAAAAAAAGAGGGTGTGTGTGGAGAGGTGGAGCAGGCTTAAAAAAGAACCACAAACACACACACTCGCCTCCCTTGAGTCACAGAATGACATCCAATAAGAAAGGAGCTGGAAAGCCAAGAGTTCCATGGAGGAGGCTCAGGTCGATCTCAGAGAAAGGTGTGAGCAATGTGGCCCAAGGCGAGGATGATCTAGGGGTGACTTGTGTGACCACGGCCCAAGTTCCATCGCTCAAAATGGTCACTTCTTCCTTAGGTCCTCATTTCCTATGCTTTAGTTCTACATGTGTACAGTTGGTATATATCGCTGGATGTATTTCATATCTGGTAGGCAGTAATTACTTAATCTCCATTTTTTTATATAATCTGGAGTAAAGCACATCCATTTTATTCATTCTTTATTCTGGATTATCCAAATAATGTAGATTAAGTAAATGCTGTATGGAAATATGCATGCCAATTTTATCTGAAAATAAGCCAAATTAATACTGAAAAAAGAAAAACTTTCTGTGCTTACATATTATAAAAATGATATAAATTCTATTTTCTGTAAGATTTCAGACCCTTCCCTAGAAAGTGTTTGCCCCTGTTTGAGGGTGATTTCAGTTAGGAGTAAATAATTTTGAATGACATACGTGTTTTCTCCAGAACTCTTAATTTGTTTCCAGTTGTAAAGAATAAAGCTGTTTATTTTGTTCCCTTGAAGAGTCTTTGCCCGCTTCTCTGTAAGCTAACTTAGAAGAGGTTACAGTTACGCAGATCTCTCTCTAGATCAGTGGTTTTCAACCTGTGGGTCGCGACCCCAATGGGGGTCGAACGGCCATTTTGGCGGGGTCGCCAAAGGTCCCGCAGGCCCCCCCGCGTCCCCCTGCCACGCCCCCGCCACGCCCCCCGCTGCGCCGCTGCGCGGCGCCGCAAGATCGCCATCGGCCCGAGCGTGCCGCTTCCTTTTCCTCCTCCTCCTCTTGCTCCTTTTTCGGCGGCGGCGGCAGGAGCAGCGGCGGCCCGCGGCCAGCTCTTTTGGGGCGGGCAGCGCTGGCGCTCGCCGCGGGGCGTCGACAGGGGCCACTGCCGCCTGCCTGGCTGGGGACTCTTCCCGCCACCGCCGCCGCCACCGGGGACTTCTTGGCCGCCGCCGCCCGCATGGGCTGGAAGTGCGCGGCGGTGGCCTGCAGGGAGGAGCGGGGGGCGGTGGGGGGGTCCCTGGTCGGGCAGGCAGGGGCAGCTCCCGCTGGTGTCCCGCGGCGGGTGCCGGCGCCGCCTGCCCTGGGGGAGCCGCCCGTGGGCTGCTGCTGCTGCTCTTGCCGCCACCGCCACCACCAGCACCACTCGCCGGGCGGCGGGAAGGAGCAGAAGCGGCAACAGCACTCGTCATGAGCGCCGAGGCGCCGCCGCCGCCTTCCCGCGCCTCCATGAAGCTCCGCGCCCTCTTCTACTTGGCCCCGCCCCTGGCCCCGCCCGTGCCTTCCCCTGGCCCCACCCGCACCCACCCCTGGCCCCACCCAGCCCCGACCCTGGCCCTGCCCCTGCCCCGCCCCTGGCCACGCCCCTGGGGTCCCTGAGGCATGGCGAGCTGCATTTTGGGGTCACAACCTTGGAAAGGTTGAGAACCCCTGCTCTAGATGAACCAAGGAAGCTGCCTAAACAGCCAGAAGGCTGAAAACAAGAGTTATAGTGGCTGGCAAGTGGGGAATCGGATTAAACATTGCTGGTGTCCGCTTGAGGGGTGCGAGGCTAGAACCAATATATAGACACGCTACCAGAAATATAAATACGAACACGATGCCAAGATTCTAAAATTATAACAGTATTTAAAGACAGGGGTGAAGAGTGTGAGTCGACTCGCACTGGGGGATGGGCGGCGCCACAACAGCTTCCTAAAAGAACTTATAATAATATCTTCTTTTCACAAAGTAAGTGAATTGCCACATAACCAAGGATAAAGGGTAAGGCAATGATATCTTAGGCACCCAAGTGTGCTAAAGTATCTGCCTAAAATGAAATAAAGGAAACCTCCTAACGCAAAGTAATTATTTCATAGACTCAATAAAGGCAAATATTCTATTTCCTCCTTTAAACCTTCTGGGGAAGGTGTGTCCACTTCTACAATCCACCAGTAAAAGCCCATTATTTTGTTGTTTCATAAGCTAAGCATTTTTCTGGAGTGTATCTCAGGATAGGAGTCTGCCGTCCACATGCTAATACAGACTCTAGTAGGCCTCACCTGCAGCTCGCAGAAACCTGTACTAGCATGTGGACAGCATGGGCCTATTCCAGGATATATTCCAGAATAAAGCCAAGTACGAACAGGCCCTCTATTTGATCCTGATAATTTCCTTTCTTGCTCTAAATCGTGGGTGGGGGAAGTAAAATCTAAAATTCTCCACATATCAGTGTTACATTTTGGTGAATAGGAAAATATATTATTGAACCAGTGGCAAAAAGATTTAAACAAGGTGCAAGTGGCCTTCCTCTTCTGGATCAAGGGAGGAAAATACACTGCTGTGTCACAGTTTTAGAAACTACAATGGCATAGTAAAAGGACAACTTTAGGATGGGCGCTTGCACTCTGTAGTAGGACGTAAACTGTATGGCCCTCTATATGTTTAATAATTAATCTTAATGTGCTCAGGAAAATCCCAAACTGCTATGAAAGCAAGTTGCCGCTCTATCAGCAAATACTATCCATACTAGTATCTTAATAAGCAGAAAGGTCAGAGAGAAAAGATTTCCTTTAATTTGTATGCTGCAGCATAGGAAACCTGAAACCCCATCAAGACAAACTTCAAACTTCTCACATTCCAGCATGACTTTTTATGCCTAGCCCGGCTGGACGTTATGATATTCCCGGTGACGCCTTCAAATAAGGAGGAGAAGTACATATGAGATTTGTCTGACATGCGCAGTAAAGGCAGAATAAGAACAGTTCAGTATAATTCAAGTTGGCCAAGCCAGGCCTGTTACTTCTTTGAAGGGTCCTTATCAGTCTTATGTTTTTGCAAACACACTGACTTCCTTGCTCATTCCTTAAAACACTGAAAATTGACTTTTCCCCATTTCCACGGTGAAAAAAGGCAAAAAAAGTTGATTGTCACTTCCTTCTGCTTCACTCACAATGCTGAAACATTTTTGCATCTCCATTCCACAAACCTTTAAAAAACCTGATTTTGAAGCTGCAAGTTTTGACTTTTTTGCCTCTTTTCAACAAGCATTTCAATGACAATGAAAAACAACATACCATTCCAGTGCAAATAACACTGGATATCAATTTTCTGTGGCATTTTTTTCTAAAGCAGCTTCATTCACCTAGTGCATTAGCAGACATTTGTCTCACTCTATCAGGTAGATTAAAGACCCAATCTACCTAGTAATCCAATTACCCTGCATGAGAAAAGCAAATGTATCGTTGGCCAGAGCCCATGAAACTGAAGAATCCATCACAGTAGAAAATGAAATCTAATTAATTGTGGGGCCCATGAACACCATTACTCGATACATTTTTAATGCATCTGTTTACTACCTCTTTTAAGAGAGATCTGGAGGACTTAAGAAGATTTGCTGAGTTGCACACAGCTTAATTTTTTTCTCACATAAGACATGGATCTAATTAAATTAGGATTGATCTGCAAGGAAAGGTTAAAAAAGAATAAATATATACCAGTTGAATCAACAGTTGCTGTTAGATGAAGTATGGGCTACTGCATGTGCTGGCACATGCAATATTTGGATGGAGATCAGTTTATTTAAGGCAAATGTTCATGTTCAAGAAAATCCAATGGCGGTCAATGATTATGTTGTGCAGCACTTTTTTAATGATGATGTAACTAGAAATATATTTCAGTGTATTTAAAGAATTATAGAACAGATTTTGGAACATTTCTTGTAGTCAGCATGAATCTGATTTGATGATGCAAATAAAGATCTTTTTTTTTTTTGTAATCTAGCTGTGAGCAGTGTCCAAGGCCATACTGGGACTGCCTAGAACAATATACACTTGTTCATTGGCTTTGTTTGAAGTATATAACACAGCAGTAAAACAGGTTTTCATCTTACCTACTCTGGTTTAGATCGATTTGCCAGTATGTTGGAGCTTCAAACGATATCGCTGAAGAGGCAGGTTCTGCACATTTCTGGATGCACCCCATGCTGCTAGGGGCTGTTGACTGAAGTAATCTTTTTAAATACAAATATATAATCGTAAGATGTATATTAAGAAATAATACAATTATCTGAAAGGCTGCACTTTTCCTCCCATATATCCTAAGCAGAAGCTTTTGCAGATTGGGAACTTCTGGAAGTCATAGCTTCAATTAGACACATGAAGGCTCCAGCCACACCTTATATTTAAGAAGATTGGAGGCCATCTTTAGTTTTCAGAAACCAGATGCCAAAATGCATATTTAGCGTTTCCAAGGACTTTCTTGCCTGGAATGGCAATTTCAGCACTGAGTTTGTTTCATCCAGAAATGGTCCCAGACAAAGGGCTCCCATTCAGCTCAGCAATGGTGTGGGGGAGGGGGCAACCAGCAGGCTTTCTGGCACTCATGTCATGGAGACAGCATGACCTGTTGACTGGATTTGTTCTCTGCCACCCATGGAGCCATGTTGTCACAGGAAGGACCTTGCCTCACTACTCCGCCACCCCCACTGCCACTACGACCCCCCTCAATACCTGCCTGCCTCTGATACCACCACCGCTCCAATACTTCTGCCATACTCAAACCCCCCCCCCCAACACACACACTGCAATTATTGGAATGTATTTTTTGCAAGGCAAAAGGATCCATTAGATTATGATGTGGTGGTGTAGTGGTGGCAGCACAGAATGTGACCAGACTGTTTCAGGCTGAAGATTGTCTGACTCCCCTTTTTCGTCACTGAGTGGACTATCTCTTTAGGGTGTCATGGTGGCTGAAGGTTGTGCTCATAAGGATGTCTGCCTATTCACTGAGAATCATTTTTATCTATGGAATACTGATAAGATCAGTGAACTGGGAAGGACATCCAGTCACCCTCTAAAAGCAGTACCGCTTGAAAAGTTCAAAAACAGAGTTCCCAATAAAAATAATGTCTGTATTAAAAACACAAGAAAAAGTGGCAGCAAAGCAAGAACATAGACAGCTTCAGGCACAGCCAGGCAGTGCAGTGATTGGCAAGAGTCAAGGAGCAGGGATTTCTCTTGAAACTAAGCTAGGAAGACCCAGCTACAATGTTTCTCACATATAGCTCATATTGGAGTGCTGTATCAATGTTTCCTGAAGCTAGGTCTCAGCAGTAAAAGTAAGAAAAACAGAACCACAACAGAACACAACGCAGGCCGCATCCCCATTATAAGCTATAATAGAAATAATAGAACCGGATGCAAATGCGAATTTGCCTGTTCCCATTACTTTTAACTTAATCGCGTTCAATCCAGATTCTGAGGATCGTACGTGGCGTACATGACTCAAGTGGCTACTTTTTAAAAGCTGCTTTTCAGGGCTGCCCTGCCCTCTTCCTCCTGGCATGAATGCACCACCCATAACGGACCCCTTCACCGAGCCTGGCTGGGTGGCTGCCGCTTGCCTGGATGGAGGAAAACCCCATTGCCCAGGGCACACAGCAGCAGCAGCAACTCAAGCATGGGGGCTTTAAACATTCACACATCTCCCAGATCCTGCCCTGCTTTCCTTTCCCCTTTAAAGGTCAGAACTCCAGCTAGAATTGCACAAAATTGCAACATTGTTATCAGGTGTGAAGTGCCTGGATTGCTACAGTGTAGCGGCTGCTGTGAAGGGTGGATTTTTACACTTAAATCACTGTCTTTGGAAGCAAGCTATTGGGAGAGGGAAACCCTAAACATGGATTCTCATCCCTTAAAACGGTACGGTCCCCACAGTAAAAAATGTAACACGTATCAAGCACACAAACCGGAGTGAGACCTGTTGAAATGAGGGTTAACATTTACAACGCTTTGGGGCGATTTAACACACGGAAAGTGTGTTAAGCCAAACTGACGTGGGGTCTGCGAGGATTGAAACCGTATCGAGCTTGTAATGGGGATGCGGCCACAGTCTTTAAAGTACTCTGCTCAGCTGTTTTCCTTTCCGTGTTCTGAAGATAAGGGGAGAAGGGGTATGGGACTAGATGAGTGGTTCTTAACTTTCAAATGCCATGACCCCTTAATTCAGTTCCTCATGTTGTGGAGACCCCCAACCACCGGGGTGGGGCAGCTCAAGTGAGGATGGGGCAGGAAAGCGGGAGACTCATTGCGACCCCTCTGAAAGAGTAGTTCGACCCCCAAAGAGGTCACAACCCACAGGCTGAGAACTGCTGGGCTCGCTCAACTACAAAGTGGGGGAGAAGGTAGCATACAGCAAAACCAGGAGACCAGAGGCAAGAGAGAGTGGGCTTCAAAGTTCATGTATTCATGGTCCTGGGTTAGACTGGGATGAATGAGTATCCTTGATTGGTTTCTTGGGCCCGATGAAAAGGATTCTGGAACTGGGAGGGTCCTAGCCAGATGGCTCTTTGTCCTATGGGAGAGTGAGAAGGAGGGTTACCAAGTAACTCGGCAGATAACGTGCAGACAATGGCTAGCCACAGAAGACCAAAATCAAATTCCAGGTGGAGATGAGCAAGATATTTACCTACTATTATCTGTTAAGCACTGCAGTTTCCCAGTGTTTGCAATGACAAAAAAATGATACCTTTGGGTATTTTGGTGACTTAATACTAGAGGTTTTCATTGTTCTGGAGAAAGCCAGACCTTTTAACATTGATATGCAGTTGTGCTCCTTTATAAGTGGAAAAGAGGCAGAGGGAGTCAAAGGAAGATTTTGCAGTAGTTTGTAGTTTTTAAAATGGAATTTATTCTCCTAGTTGAGTTCCAGTGGGCCAAACATATCATATTTTGCCAATAAGTTGCTTATGCCTTCTGCGTCAAAGTGTGCATACATTCACATTTAATGTCGTGCCATAAGTATACCTAATCCTGCTACTAACTACATAACATGGAGATTGTTAGCATCTTTACGTTTTCTCCAGAAAAAGCCTAAAGAAACAAAGGTTCACTCTACAACAGCAGGCAGAGAGCATAGGAGACGCTAGGGAGCCGGCAGCTTTTAATGGCCCTGCTACTTATTATGGGATTTGGTGATGCAAACAATGATACCATTAGAACTCCAAGAGAAGCCAGCAACAGACTAGAATGTGGTTCAGCATTACCAAATGCACCCCTCCAAAGTACATAGCACCCCTGGCCAGACGTCTTGCTTGGCCTTAGACCGCATCTCCACTTACCCTCCAGGGTGCTTCTGTGGATCAAAAAGTTGCTCACTGCTATCCCATCTTCATTTTTGACAGCGATCACAATCAGATGTGCCTCTTGGGCATGGAGGGGGCACCATCCTGTCGTCTCTTAGCTTCAAAGTAGAGAAGAAGAGGACACTTTTTCCCATGGCACCTGCCCCTGTGGAGTCATCTCCACTCAGATATGGTTTTTCTGCCATTATTCTCCTTTCCCTTTAAAATTTTATTTTGAAGGAAGTACTTGTTTTGGGAAGTGTTACAGAAATTAAACATACATATTTGGTATTAGTGTCCTCTTAAGCGGCTTCAGAAGAGCATCAGAAAGAAACGCATCATCCTAGCATCAAAAATGGAAACATTTATTTTCTGTTAGAGGAACTTCAAACAAAATTCAGAAATGACTTTAAGAAAAGGTTCCCCCCCCTTTCCGCCTTTCCGCCTTTCCACCTAAAACAGCAAACAAAGAAGCATCAATTTATATCACTGTTCTAATACTAATTGATGAATTCTCTGAAATAAAAGAAAACTTAGTGCATGTTTATCAACAAATTATTCTTACTGACAGAAGGTGGTTAGAAAGGGAAGATAAGTAATTGAAGAGAAAGCAAGGACAGGTGAGGTTATTTCAAGGAGAATATTAATAGCGCGTCAAGGCAAATCCAATATTAACTATCTAAAATTTTGTGGTGGGTTTTAAAGATTGATATCCTATGAAAGACAGCTTCATACTGTGAAATGACCTTTTATTACTAGAAGATAATTCTGGCTAAACGATTCATAAAAGCCCATGGTATTAATAAATCAATAATTAAAGCAGCATCCTCTTTATAAAAGGTATATGTTGTCCTACTGAACAGACCATAAATATAAAATATCAGTACTTGAATTTCTAGGAAAAGTAAACACAACAGGTGATGTCTTTCCATGACCAGTAGGACTCCTCCCCCCCCACCTAAATATACAGAATGAAAAGGAATTTCATATTTAAAAAAGAATTAGCCTTGGTGAATTAAAATTAAGTTAGGCCCTTTCTGCTCGTGGCCTTATTCTGGAATATATCCCAGACTAGGGAGCTGCTATCTGCACTGCAGTGCTGACCATGGGGGCCCCCAGGTGAGGCCTTCCATTGTCTACATTAGGTTGTGGCCTGCAGACCACTATCCTGAGATATATTCCAGAATAAGGCCAAGTGCAGAAAGGGCCTCAGTCATCCCTACACCAAATGCCAGCTTCAGTGCTACCATGTCACAGTACAAACTAGTGTTGCTTAGACATTACAGCCAAGGGCCCTTTCTGCACGGGCTCTTGATTTCGATTATGGGCCTGTGTAGTGTGCATCTAGGTCTCCAGGTCCCCACATTAACGCAGATCCAGGAGGCGCCACCTCCTGCTGGAGTGGCTCTCTCTTCTTTAGATGGAGTCTGATCCAGATTAGGAAGAATCACCGGTAGACCTATTTAAGGTCTACCAGCAGGCCAGTGCCCCTGATTCAGAACATGGGAGATGCACAAATGGCATGCCTTCCGGGTTCAGGATTATCATGGGGTACATTGCAGCAGCAAGCTCTACTTCTTCCCCTAGCCCTCAGAGGTGTGGAACTATGGTCATGGAGCTCACGTGAGAGTTGGAGTCAAGCCATGGGCTGGTCTGGATCAGCACCATTGATGCAAATGGTGCTGAATCTACCAATGGCTTCTCAAAGTTGGGATCAGTGGCTCTGGCTATTCCAGACCCACTGATCCCGGCTAAAGAGAGGCACGGGCATAAAGGGCCATAGATCTGCATTCTATTCAGAGTTACTGGCTAAGACGAATGTCCTTTTTTGCATCCAACTTTAAATCACAGCTGAAAGATCAATGAGTCAGCTTGCTGTAGCAGGGCAGAAGTCAAGATCTGCTCATGAGAAAGTGCTCCCAGAATTGGGGAAACAGGAACCTTGTGACCAATAGGACCTACAGCGCACCCTGAGGAGTGCCAGACTAGGGATACAACTGCCATTGAGCAAGTCCTGCTTTTTATCAGGCACCCAAGGAGCAAAGAGTGAAAGGGACTTTGTGAGGATTCAGCTGGCTGATCCATTTGGTGTGTTGGTTCCAGTCCTGTGGTATGGAAGATTCATCTTATTTTCTTTGTCACATGTCTACTCCATCTCAGCTGTGCTCCTGCTCTGATTCCCCATTTATTCCAGGCCATCAGATATACCGTAATCTAAGGTGATGCAATACTCCACCCACATTCCATGTTTCCTTCTCGTCCTTTAATTTTCAGGCAACACTCAACATCAAGGGGTTTGGAAAACTGAACTCCTTCCAGTGCCTGAACATGCAGTGGAGCCTTCCAGTATTGGCAGAAGCTACTTGCACTCCAGCATGCTACTCCACCTCTCAAACCATCCCAATGTTTCCCTAAGCAATCTGGAAAAGGTATAACTGTAGTGTAAATGAGGAGTTGCCAAAGGGTGCCTGTTGCAGTAGAGAGGAGGATTTGTTAAAGCCTGTTTTGACCTTTAATTTTGGCAAAATATGTAAAGCAGGGAGAGAGCTTTCTCTGCACTGCACTGATAAGGCATTAGTAATATGGTGGCATGCAGAGTTTGTGCTTCAACTGCCCCTTGCCATCAAGATCATGGCCAAGAGATTCACAGTGTAATTAAGGTTCTTTGGGCTTCTGCCTTGGTTATGGAAGGTTCTGCTAGATCCAAAGGGCTTCCATTAAACTTGGAGCCAAAACCTTCAAACACAATGTATCACTTTACCTCAACTGGGAGGGGGGAGTCAACTGTCATTTTCCTGCTGAAGCAAAACAACAGGCAACCATTATATACATGTATACAGAATCCCATACAAATATTATGGCAGGCAGCTAGCCCTGCCTGACAGGTAGGTTCCTTTGGAGAATTCCCCAGATCAGGTTTAGATTTGCTTATTTTTCATGTTTCTATAGACTACTTTGTCCTAAGTGTTGATACTTACTTTCTCACATCTCAGTGGCCTACCTTTTTAGCTTCATTCCTCTGGGTGCTCACCACTGGAATTTGCCAATAGAAGGAGTGATTGATTTCTAAGGAAGCAAATACTGATTATGCTTTAGTCTTGCTAAAATTAAACATTAGCTCTTGGGCTGTAGTCAGATTGATGCTAGAAACAGACAGCAGTGATGTTGATTACTAATGGCTCAGACACTGCTGTACAGAATCTAAAATGTGCTGTTTGTGCCAGACCTGTGTGCCACTGCAATCCTGACTCAAACTTGAATGCATCTGCTTGTCTGCTTTATTGGTTCTTTATTGGTTCCCCTGTTTGCAGTTTTTTATACCTCCTACTGTTGACTTTCCATGAAAATAATCAAAATATTCATTTCACATTACTGTCGAAAATGCAAAGGATTTTGCCAAAGTTCAGCTATCAATGATATATTTGCTCAGAATTTTTAAAAGGAATTATACAAGTAAGTTTGACAATTTGTCTTCAACTATCAGAAGAATGTCTTTTCTTTTCGGTGTGTGAGAGACGGTGCTGAGCACTCAATCTCCTAAGGGTCAAATACTGAATTTGCTTCAAGTCCTTTTCTCTTAGATTTGGGCTTAGATTTTCCAAAAGATGTGAATCAAGGATTAAGAAGGAACAGGTATGGCAGCGCTCTCTGAAGACAGCAAAGGCTAATTAGAGCAAGGTGCACTTTCCCATTTTTATTAAATAATTAAATGGGAATATCAGCTTCATCTCCATTTCACAGTCAAGACATTTGGGGAGTTGCTGACACTCTGGGCGTCCATCAAAGGTACCTAGATGGCAATGTTTGAGGAACGATGCCCACAGCACTACCTTGCACACTGATGGTGGTGGAGGTGTTGCCATGATGAAATGACCCATGGTCAACCTGAACATAAAGGGCTGTTGAGTCTGTCCAGAGATGGATGCTCAGGGACAGAGGCTTCTGGTCATGTAGCCTGGGCATTGGCTTAGCCAACCCTAGCCAGATTATGGAGAGGGAACCATGGCTGAGGCAGCTCTCCTAAGCATTTTCTGCTGCTTAAATGGAGTCATGGCTGTTGCCTCTCTGACACTCAGATTTTCATGAAATGCTCTTATTTTAACAAGGCCTACAAACATCTTCTCAACTGTGTCAAATAGGATTTGTGCAAGAGCAGCATTTTAGGTTAGCTTGAGAAGCTCACTGTAATTTCATTCCAGAAGGCTGACAATCTGTACGTGGTTAAACAGGCAATTGCAAGATGTACTAACAGATGTTATTCTGACCTTCACTTATAGCGTGAAACTGTATTATGTGAACAGCACGCCTTTGACCATTTATGGGCATCATTGGGGAAATTAAGAATGACTATAGATCTGTTTCTTTAGGATCTGGCACTGGGCCAGCATGTGTGCTACACATAAAATTGACATCTGTCCAACCTGAGAGGTAATCTTCTGTCTACAGACCTGTAAAGTGGTCTTGTCTTCTTTTGCTATGGCCCTGTCCCCAAGCAATTTAAAGTCTTCTAAAACTCTTCTTTTGCCTCTGAGCGCCCCCATGCCAGGGTTTTTAACGAACTTCCAGAGCTACAAAATGAGGAAAACCCGCAACAAAAAAAAGTGCCCTTTAAATAAGACTTTCAGAGCTCTTTTTGGAAGTTGCGGGTTTTCCTCGCAACATTTACCTTGGGGACGTTCCGTGGCAAAAGGGGCGGGGATTGTCGCCTGCACGCACAGCAGTAACACAAGCAGCTTCCCTTTCTAAAGCTCAGAACTAAAGAGCCAGAATCTCGCAGAATTGCAACATTTTTGCAATCGCTATGAGGTGTGAAATGGATGGATTATTGCTAGGGGTGGATTTTGACAGCAATAACAGGGAAAGTGGTGAGTGAATGAGCGATCGTGTGCTGGACAGGGTGGATTTTGACAGCGATAACAGGGGAAAGTGGTGAGAGTGAATGTTTGCTGGCACAAGAAGCCATTTCGGGGAGTGGAAAGGGAGATGAACAGAGAACCGATGGCTGTTTTTCCTTTGGACTTGTCAGGGATTGTCTTCCTGGTTGTGGCTGTACCAAGCGCAGTCCCTCCCCATTCCCGCTGGCACCCTATCAGCAAGAGCAGGGGCGGGGAGAAAAAGATGCGCGCAAAGAAAACACGGCTCCCATGGGGACGGAAGGTGGGTTAAAAACGCACATTTTGCTGAGCCTCATGAGGACGCTTATTCCTGATTTGCGTGGCACTTTTAAAGTCCACTTCAATAGAGTGACAGTAGAGTGACAGTAGAGAAGTAAATAAGTTTTTTGGGGACGCAGCCTATGTCTCCTTCCACATGAAAGTCCTCCTTTTTGTTCAGGCTCTGTTTCTGTCCTCTCTGTTGTTTGAGAACCAAAGAACAAGAGCTTCAAGTACACAACAGAGAGCAGACACCCTCAATTTACAGGAAATGGGATCATCAGTACAGCAAATTGAAGACTGCCAGAAACCTGACTCAATTTGCCATGTCATTATGTGAAGGGTTTGGCATAAAAGAATGAAAACTGTCAGTAACAAATGCTCCTCAAATGCTCCCCCTGCCCTTGTTTAAATGGAGAAAACGGAGCTTCTGTGGATGTCAGGCTTAACCACCAGAAAGCATGCTTCCAAACTGTGAAACAATTGTTGGCTACTACTGTTTGAGAACTAAAATACCATAAAGTAATGAGTGATCATGTAAGTTCATGAGACCTCTTCCTCGACTTGGATTTTAAAGAAAGAGAAAACAGAATGCTCCATGAATGGGAAGAATAAGGCTGAAATCTAAATGCAAAATCACCTAACAATATTCCCCCATTGAACATTGTGGATTTTGCACCCATTTGCTGATCGTGAAGTGGAACATGCATGGAGAATAAAGGGAGAGGGGAGTCAAGCACTGAGCTGCTGCATGTGGTGGGATGCAGCAAACTTTGCTCATAGAGATCAGATTTCCCTGCACAGATTTCCAGACATGGGGGCAGGTTTCAAAAGGCTGAGGCTGGTTCTCTAATTACATGGTTTGGCAGCTTCTGGCCCTGTCCCCATGCTGGCCATCTGGCACACTTTGGGTGCTGCTTTGGATACAGGACCAGGAATGTATTTCGGGCATCCTCATGAGATTCCCGGCAATGTAGGACAGGTATGGGTTGGGCACGGATGGAGGCGTCCCCATGAGAACCATGCCGAACCCTGGTATGG
Organism: Aspidoscelis tigris stejnegeri; assembly: GCA_023333525.1. Taxonomy (NCBI): domain Eukaryota; kingdom Metazoa; phylum Chordata; class Lepidosauria; order Squamata; family Teiidae; genus Aspidoscelis; species Aspidoscelis tigris. Next base: position 17,663,077 of record JALMGA010000015.1, read on the forward strand.
CGGAGCAGCACTGTTTCCTAACCGCCCCCTCTCTCCTCATTGGCAGACGGACTGTCATCAGCCCACCCCTGTGCCTTATCCCCCCCATCCCTTAGCAGCAAGGACAGCCAGGACTGAGGTGGGAGGCACAGAAACAAGTTAAATTTTTAAAACCCTGAAAGCCGCTATGAGGTTTAGCGGCAGTAAGCGCTTGAGCAGTTGTGCGCACCTCCAGTCCTCCACGAGAATGGCCATAAAATGAAAATCAAGCCGTTATTTATGATCACCTTGCAGATCGGGGAAATGGGGGTTGCAAATGGAACAGAAATCAAGCCATTATGCAGCTGCCTTGGCATTCTTGAAATGCTGCTGGAATTACCTCTGTGGAAATGGCAGAAAATTTAAAAAGCAAGCCGTTCTCCAGCCTGCCTTTCCGATCGGCATTTTAAAAAGTTAGTGGTCGTGATCTTCAATGGACAGGGCAGGGACGGCAAGCACACATCACCTCCCAATGATGTGAGCGCAAATCTCCCCATTAGCCCGCTAGTGTCCCCATGTGCATTCCCGGCTTGCTGAGCAATGTGTACCGGTCCCCCAAAGCATGCCAAAACTTCTTTTTTCAGGTACCAAATTTGGCACCCTTCTGGCATGGTTTGGGAGGGGTTGGCATGCTTTTTGAGGACCAAATCCCAAACCCATGGAGATGGACAGCGCCAATCCTGCGCTTGGAACCATACCAAACTTGCATGGGGACAAGGTCTCTGAGGACGCATCTGGGAGAACTACCTGAAAACACTGCGGAAACAATGTCTCTTCCATCTTAGGGATGTTCATGGATATTCAAAAATTCAAAAATCTGTTTCAAATTTGACAAATATCAACAATCAAATTCAAATTGGATTTTCAAAATCCAAATTTAAACATTTGAGCATATTCTAGCCACAGTGTTGTTGCAACCCCAGCAATCCAGACCCACAGAGCATTTTCCTGAACCACAGCTCCAGGATCTGCAATGTAACATATTTCTCTTTAAAGCTTACCCATGGACGGCTTATTTCCACACCTGACCAGATTTTTTAAAAAGTACATAATTTGGGATTAGATGCTTCATTGACAGATTTAAAAACTGTGCAACAACATTGTAATAATCCTTTTACAAAGTTTTTGAAGAAAATCCAATTTGTCATTAGAAACTCAAACCAGACAAACTCTTATCTTTTCAACTTAAAACACATTCTGAAAAGAGGAGTATTGCAGAACTTTGGGACAGAGAAAAGCTACTCAGTATCATGCATGAGATGACAAATCAGTTTATTGAACTTTATTCAAAATTCTGTATCTCTTAGAAACCAGACCCAATGCAAATAAAAGATTATTTGAATGATATCACTCATACGAAACTAGATTCAGCTCAAATTCATATGCTGGCTCCCCCTGTAATTGAGGAAGAAACCAAAAATGCTATTAATAAGTTAAAATTCAATAAGGCCCCAGGACCAGATGGGTTTACTGCTACATATTATAAATCTTCCTAGAATATATTAATTAAAGCACTGACTCAAGATATGAATGGAATTCAGCATATTCAAATTATTCCTCATTTTTTGGCAGGAGGCTTGTATAATTTTGATATATAAAGACAGTTCTGAAGTAACCCTTCTGTAGTTCTCTTCTTAATGTGGATTATCAAATATTTGCTTTAGTTTTTGCTAATAGACTACAATCAGTCATTTTTGAGTTAGTGCATGCTGATCAAGCTGCATTCCTAGCACAGACGTTCATGAAGAACAATTTGATATCTCTTATATCACATTAATAACAAGGGCCTCTGAGCCACTGTTACCTGTTCAGCACATCATAGGGTTATCCCACATTATGCTGGGCCAGAAAATGCATCCCATCCCAAGGAGGCTGGGTATGGCACTGCTTTGGTATAAATGACCCATAGACATTTGCTGACCACACATAGGCAATTGTCCAGTGGACCATGCTAGGGCAATTGTGGGCTGCTTGAAGCAGGATTCAGCACCATTTTGGTATCACAGACCACTCCAAAGCTCTGTCTGGTGTGGTCAGAGTACACCAGGGACCTTTCCACATTGGCTCTAAAAACACATTTAGAGCCAGATTGGGGAAGGATTAAAACACACCCTCCGCATTCAGGACCCAATTAGGGTCCCTTTTTGGTGGCACTTCCGTATTTCAGCGAGCAGGACTGGTTTCTTAAACCGGTTTTGCTGCCAAAATCTGGCCCTATTGTAAGACCTACAAAAATTAGGTCTTAATCCGGCCTTTCCCTTCAAACTGTTTCGGAAGCTGGACGCTTCCGCAAAGGCCAGGAAAGAGTCGGATCCCCAGTGCATGCCCAACTGGCACAGAGGGAAAGCATGTGCATGCTCTCCCTCTCTGACAGCTGGGCCCCTCCCCCCGGCCTCCCCCATTGGCTCTCTTGGAGCCAGGATGGGGAGGCTGCCAGCCGGCTTCCCTGGGGTCCTCCTCACCTGAGAAGCTGCAATTGCAGCTTCTTGGGCCAGGGGACCGCACTGCCTACACCACACTACCCTGGGTTGCGCACGCGCGATCGTGTCCTTACCTGGCACTAGCCGGACCAATTCTGCCGGCAGGAACTTGGTGTGCCTTGCATGTGCATGCGCCATGGCTTCCCATTGGCCAGCCACCCTCCTGAGCCTCCTGAGGGTGGCTGGTCAATGGGAAGCTGTGGTGCACGCATGCACAGGGCACGCGGGGCTCTTGCCAGCAGAATCGTCCCAGCCACCACCAGGTAAGCACACGGCTGCATGTGCGAACTTGGGGTGGGATGAGGGGGTGTAGGCAGCAATTGCAGCTTCTCAGACGAGGGGGACCCCGGGGGAGCCAGCTGGCAGTCTCTCCATCCTGGTTCCAAGGCAGCCAATGGGTGAGGCTGGGGGGAGGGCCTTCAGAGACTGGATTGGGATGGGTGCTGGTGCGTCCGCACAGCATCCACTCCAATCTGTCTCCGAAATCCGGCCTTGCCGCTGGCGGCCTGCATGTCTGAAAAGATCCGTTTTCCGGCAACCAGGGCAGAAAGGGCCCAGGAATGTGCATTTGTGGTCTATACTAGGCTGCTCTATTTCTGCATCACAGTGCAGATAAAATGACTTAGCTTGTCCCTTGGTCCAGACTACCAGCCCAATGGAGGAAAAGTCATAGAATCATAGAGTTGGAAGGAGCCTCTAAGTCATCCAGTCCAACCCTCTGCTCAATGCAGGATTTCCCAAACCATCCCAGACAGATGTAGGTCCAGCCTCTGCTTGAAGACCTCCAGTGAAGGCGAACCCATAACCTCCTGTGGCAACCTATTCCACTGACAGATCACCCTCACTGTCAGGAAGTCCCCCCCTCCCCAATACCTAATCTGTATTGATTCCCTTGAAGTTTCATCTCATTGTTTCTAGTCCTCCCATTTTGTCTAAGTGAGAATAGGGACGATCCCTCTGCAGATACTTGAAGACCATGATCATGTCTCCTCTCTGGTGTCTTTCATCATTCTGGATGCTGAGAAGGCTTTTGACAATTTGGAATGGACTTTTATTTTACTAAATGTAAATTGTGATCCTAGATTTCTAAACTGAGTACAAGGTATTTATTAATGCAGCCAGTAAATATAATGGTTATGACTCACTTAAGATTACAAGAGGTACTCAGCAACGTTACACTTTATCCCATTATTATGATTATGATTAATTATTATTATTGTTGTTGTTGTTATTGTTATTATACATAAACACAGCAGTAACAAACAGCAAACAACATAATTGTTATCACTAGTTGGGCCCTTCCCAAGCATCTGGGACTGAGTGATGCATCAGCGAATGATACGAGCAGATCCCAGCAAAGTGGCTTTCTGGAGCTGGCAGATGGATATTTTGTTAATGCCAATGCTTTTCAAGTGCCCACTAAGATTTTTTGGCACTGCCCCCAGTATGCTGAGAACCACTGGGACCGCCTCTGCTGGTTTATGCCAGAGTCTTTGCAGTTCTATTTTCAGGTCTTCATATCTGGTAAGTTTTTCTAACTTCTTCATCAATTCTGCTGTCTCCTGGAATAGCAATGTCGACGATAAACACTTTGTCTTTCTCCACGATTGTGATGTCTGGGGTGTTATGTTCCAGTGTTCAATCAGTCAGAAGTTGGAAGTCGGAAGTCCCACAGTAGTTTGGCTTGTTCATTTTAGAACACTTTTTCTAGTTTATGTTCCCACCAGTTCTTTGCCACTGGCAGATGGTAGTTCTGGCATAAGTTCCAGTGTATCATTTGCCCAACTACGTTGTGCCTCTGTTTATAGTCTGTCTGTGGGATCTTTTTGCAGCAATTCAGCTTATTATTATTATTATTAATCATCTCTGATGTCTCCCTTCTGAGAAAATCATGAAACCCATTAACTAATTTGGAGCTCTTGCAGATTTCAAAATCAGCATTTCTAAAACTAAGATGTTACTTTAAGAATCTTTTGGAGAAAGATTCTTTTTTGTTGATTATATATTCCAGATATAAGTCTGTTGAAAAGGATAATTATCTTGGTATATAATTAATAAACTTTAGACATTTTAAAAGAATAACTACTGTATTTTCTGGCTTATAAGACTACTTTCTAACCCAGGAAAATCTTCTCAAAAGTCGGGGGGTCGTCTTATACGCTGGGTGTCGTCTTCTTATACGGCGAGTATATCCCAAACTCTATATTTTAACTGGAAAGTTGGGGGTTGTCTTATACGCCGGAAAGTACGGTATGTACTTTAATGGGAGAGTATTCAAATATTGTTGAAATTGAGATTGTCATTCTTGCATACCACTTATGAGTAAGAGTATTCAACTCAATGTTTGGCAGTGGAATTGTTATAAAACAAGAGATACATTTAAGGTTCTTCTTTTAGGAGCAGTGCACTGGCTATACTAGTTTGTGGAAAAATATTTCTTCTTTGGCATGTTTCTCAGGCAGGAAAATTGTTTTAAAAATGGCAGTTCAACCTGGGTGAACCATGAAAACAGGACAGAGATGCATAAAATCTCTGAATAGAAACAAGAAACTTGATTCAAAACCCAGCAAAAATAAAAATAAGACCAGGCTTCAGACACAAGAGAAATGGCAATAACAAATGGAGTTGTTCAAAATCAGCTGACAGTACAGACAGACAAGCACTAATGAATTCCAAGAGCAAGATGGAAAGGAAAAGAAAAAGCTTTCACTTGAAAATTAAGTAAGGAGACCCGGATAGTGTGTGGAAGTGACTAGGAAGAGACTCCTACTAAATCGTAGTACTAAAGGAGGAAATAACAAGCAAACAGGGACAACAAATACAAGAGTGGGAACCTCACCACTTGAAGTCTTCTCCAGGCAGATCTTCATCAGGCTAAAAGGGGAAATGTGGGCAGAGGAGAAGGATTCTAACTCTAAATATCCTGCATGCAGAGAGACTTGATGCCAAAAGCACAGGCTGAGAAGCCAGAGGGGAATGGAAAAGTGCAATGCTCCATAATTTTTGCTCCACTAGTGGAAACAACGCTTTCATAGATCTCAGAGGAACCAGGAACTAAAGCAGCAGAAGAGGAGAGAAGCAGATGCCTCTTGCCAAGTGAAATTAGCTCAAAAGGAAGCTGCAAAGCTGCATAAAAAGTAAGAAGCAGCCAGAAAAGGGAGTGGGATAGATCATCTTAGGATGATATCTTCAGTGGTTCTAGCAAATTTTTAGCAATGAAGGATAAAATCAACTCTGTCATGTTTGGCTCTTAAGAAGAAAAGACCACTGTTTTAGCAATGTTTCGGTTCTTGTGAAGAGGTGGGGAAAAGACTTCATACAGAACTGATAAAGTGTGCTTTTTATTCTCTTTCCAAGTGAAAAGGTGGCGTGCTAGCTCATTGCATGAAACATGGATCAAAACCTGAACTTTGGATAGGCTCATCTGAAATAAGACATTAACATTTTTGGTCCTCTTAGCCACTGGGAAAGGTCATCAGGAGATTTGGAGTGAGGTGTCATCAATATGCAGATGATAGCCAGCTCTATCTCTCTGTGCCATCCGAATCAGGAGAGGCAGTTGAAGTGCTTGACAGGTACCTGGAGACGTTAATGGGCGGGATGGAGGCCAATGAATTGAAGCTGGATCCAGAGGTGCTGTGTGTCACTGGGTCTCGGGTCCATGTAGTTGGAAGATACCCTGTCCTCGATGGGATTTCAATGCCCTGGAAGGGACAGGTGTGGAATTTGGGGGTACTCTTGGACTCTGTACTGGTGCTTGAAGCTCAGGTGGAGGCCGTGGCCAAGAGTGTCTATTCCCAACTACAGCTGGTGCGCCAGTTGGCCAGAGATGACTTGGCCTGCAGTTACCCATGCTCTGGTAACCTCTAGATTGGACTTTTGTAATGCACTCTACATGGGGCTGCCCTTGAAGATGGCTCGGAAGCTGCAGGTAGTGCAGAATGAAGCTGCTAGGTTGCTGACTAGGGCAGCTAGCTGGATGAACATCACATTGGTCTTAAAAGAGTTGCTTTGGCTGCCGATTCAAGGTGTTAACTTTGACTTATAAGGCCCTAAATGACTTCACCCAAATATCCAAGGGAACAACTTCTCCCATATTGACCTGCCGGTGCCTTAACAACTGGAGGGTAAACCCTCCTCGTTGTTCCACCAAATGGACGGGAACACAGGAGAGTCTCAGTGCTGGCCCCCAGGCTATGGAATAACCTCCCTCTTGAGGTATGTCAGGCTTCCTCACTGTATACATTCAGGAAGGCAGTGGAGATGCACCTCTTTGCCCTGGCCTTTAGCTAAATGGAGACACTTTTTCCCTTCCCACATATAGCCATTAGTAGTTATTTGCAGACAGTATTGTTTTACTATAGATTTATTATTGTTTTAATGTATTGGATTTTAAATGTTGTTACCCGCCTTGAGACCTTCAGGTATAGGGCAGAATGCAAATGTAAATATAAATATCTAAATCTATATAAAATAAATAAGTGTGATTAACAAAGTAGACAAAGGTCACGTCCAGTTTTTTTGAAAAGTAACATGGTGATGAAGAAGTAAAGAACAGCTGCACTTTTCTGGCTGCCTGCAATATCTCTGGGCTCTGATAATGGGTTTCTGATCATCTTTCTCCTAAGAAGACAAAAGGTGTGTGAGTCAAGACAATGAAGTAGCTGCCAAAGTACTCATGACAATCAGGCTGGGAACACCTGTCCATTCCAAATCAAATCAGTGTTGACCAGTATTCTTGATGTGTTTCCTCTAGATGTTTACTGAATGGAAAATGTGTACAAAAGTTAGGATTGGTTGACTTATTATTATTATTATTATAGTTTATTTATAAAGCGCTGTTCATGTACTTAATAAGTATCAGGTAGTACTTAATATCTTTTTAAAAATTCTGACCAAAAATGTACCAGTTCAAACTTGATTCTAGGATCTGTTTCCAGCAGACCCAACCTGTTAAAGATTGATGACCCTCCTTAATTAATCCTTTTAAAAGAAATTTCCCTTGTGGAAAGAAAGGAAGGGTGAGTTGGAAGAAAATTTCACAACAGTAAAACAGCGCCCCTCTCCCAATATAGATTCCAATGTACCAAAATGGATTCTAACTAGTACAGGAACCCAGGCCACTGCTGGTCAAATGTCTTCTATTGCCAATGTGTTCTGCCAATATAATGCCAATAACTTAGCAGCTTCCTCTTTTATGCAGGAATATACACTATGGCCTTATTTATTGAGGAAGGGTTGCAACACTTCATGATAGTGAAGAATGAGACAGATTAGCAACACTTAATTTAAAATTGCACCATCTTGCTGGTTGTTCTACCAGGATTGCAAAGTGATCTATATGATGTGTTCTCAGTTGTTGAAAGTCATACCTTTGATGTAGCTTTATACAATTTGTTATGGTGAGATCCTGAGTGGGGGGGAGTATATAATTTATAGGTAGCATTCCATCTAACTGACTACAAGTGAGGAAGAAATAAATAGTGTGGGTCTATGGTGCCTCTTCTTTGGCTTTTGCCTAATAAGAAGTTTCTAATCAAGGTGTAAAATCCAGATCTTTAACATAGTTTGAGTTCATTATTCAAAGCTTTAATGGATAGGATTTGATGTGATGGATTTACAAATTGTTCAATAGATATAAAATTGACACCAAGCAGGTGGATGAATTATTAAATGTATGCAAGAGGATAAATTTTCTATTTTGCTACACAGTAGGAAAACATAAGGAATAATACAATCAAATGTACGATAATATCCTAATTAGAGGAAAAACAGTAAGTTTTTTAACAGCAGGATACAGTGCCTGACAGAAGTTCTGTCACTTATCCGTGTTGTTGAAACCAAAGCTTATAACCTGACTTAAAATTCATCCTTAAAATTTTAGAAATGACTCATATGGAAGCTGAAACCCTCCCAAATGAGGTTTTTTTAAAAAAAATAAATTTGCTTCACTGCTGAAATATTGATCACTTAGTGAACACAGAAAGGTCTGATTTTGGCTAGACAAAAGTTTTGTCGCCTTGTCATATAATGCACCTAATCCTAGTTTACAGCCTCACCTGTGCTCACTAATTGATTGGATAATTAGTGGGTGTGTATAAAAAGAACTCCAGCACCCCAGACCTTCACTTGAACTGCAACTTGACCTCTGACAACATGCCAAAAATCCACCCTGCGACCAAAGCCTTGATTATCAAGAGGCTGAAGACCAGATCCACTGCAGAGGTGGCTGGCACCTTTAATGTGTCTCAGTGTCAAGTACAAAGAATTAAAAAAGATTTGAAGAGACTGGAGATGTTTATGACAAGCCCAGGTCCGGCAGACCCCACAAGACGACTGCTCAGGAGGAACGTTTGTTGGTTCAAAAATCAAAAGCCAGCCCTTCTTCCACTGCAGCAGAGCTCCAACAGGCCTGGTCACCTCAAGTCCCTGTGTCAACTAGAACAGTTTGTAGGATTCTGTCTCGAAATGGCCTCCATGGTCGAATCAGTGCCCAGGAGCCAGCACTAAACAAAATGCTATTAAAAAAACGTGTGGCATTTGCCAAGGCCCACAGCCTACTAAATGGATGGACGCTGGAAAAGTGGCAGAAGGTGGATTTCTCAGATGGATCTTCAGTTGAATTACACCACAGCTGCCACAAATACTGCAGGAGACCTACTGGAGCCCGTATGGATCCAAGATACACCCAGAAAACAGTTAAGTTTGGTGGTGGAAAGATCATGGTCTGGGGTTACATTCAGTATAGGGGTGTGCAAAACATTTGCAAGGTGGAAGGCAATATCAATAGCCTAAAATATCAAGAAGTATTAACTGCCTCTTACATTCCCAATCATAAAAGGGGTCAAATTTTGCAGCAGGATGATGCTCCATCTCATACACCCATCTCTACATCAAAGTTCCTCAAGGCAAAGAAGATCAAGGTGCTCCAGGACTGGCCAGCCCAGTCACCAGATATGAACATCATTGAGCATGTTTGGGGTAGGATGAAAGAGGAAGCTTGGAAGAGAAAACCAAAGAATCTTGGTGAACTCTGGGAGGCATGTAAAACTGCATTCTTTACTATTCCTGATGACTTCATCAATAAATTGTATGAATCAGTGCCGAAACACATGGATGCAGTCCTTCAAGCTCATGGAAGTCACACAAAATATTAAATATGGCTCTAATAGCACCACAACTTCATTCACCAATGTTATGAAACATATCTTTGTATTTGAAGTGAATTATTTGTTTGATTTTCACATTACTTTTTGTAGGCGACAAAACTTTTTTGTAGCCAAAATCAGACCTTTCTGTGTTCACTAAGTGATCAATATTTCAGCAGTGAAGCAAATTTATTTTCTTTTAAAAAACCTCATTTGGGAGGGTTTCAGCTTTCATATGATTCATTTCTAAAACCAATGGATGAATTTTAAGTCAGGTTATAAGCTTTGGTTTCAACAACACGGATAAGCAACAGAACTTCTGTCAGGCACTGTAAAACCACAGTTTTCCTTTCAGAGATTAGTCTTGCTTCTTTTAAACTGTCATGGAAATGCAAAAAGTGAAGCAAAGATATGCATAAATATTGGAATATGATCTTTAATGCAGGTAATTCTAAACTTCCCTATATATTTCTCACCATGAACTTTTTCTGCTTAATATTTTTAAAGTATACAGTATATGCTTAGACTTGGAATATAATTTTTGTGTCAAGAATCTGTTATGTGCTAAATGCAGCTCTGTATCTATCTATCAGCCTGAAGATTGGATCTTAAAATTGTGGGAATATGCTTCTTACTCCAAGTTGTCTGCAGAAATGGAAGACCTATCAATAGATTGATTTAGAAGGTTTTGGAAGACTTTCATATAGCTCCATAAGGAATGAAATTCTAGTGCTCATATTTATTATGGCCTTTCTTAAATTTCATATTCTGTTTTATATATGAATTACTGCTGGCCTGTGGTCTTGTGAGTAATTTATATATTTTTATTTCTTTTCCTGCTACTTTATATCCTTTCTGCTTTTCTTTATCTGTATTCTTCCGTATTCCACATTTAATAGTTAAAACATTTTAAAACAAATTCCCCCCTTTGTAGGTGACTTGATGAGATCCATTGTTATGGCTAGTTTTATGTGTCCGTGGATGCAGCCATACAAACTACTGATTGAGCGCCTCTCAGTCATACTCTGCCCTTTTCTTGTGCTGCTTACAGGAGTCTTATCCCCACATTACAAAGGCTTGCTGGCTTACTTCCAACTTCCTGCCCTCTTTATGTCTCTTCCTTTTCCATCTCCTCCAAGCTTGCTTCATAGTGATTAGTTGAATGTCTCATCTCACCACCATCCCAGCCACTGCATCACTCTATGAGTCCACAATGACCTTTTACAGAAAAGAGTTTATAACACAAGGCTGGTTATACTGAATTGATTTTTAAGAGCAGCCAGAGGCTAATGCTGATTTAAAGCGTAGTCCTGGTAGTGGAAGGTGGTATGACTCTGAAGGCCAACTGCTGAGAGACTGTAAACAGGGAAAGCTCTGTGCTTGTGGCCTGTTGGTGGCTTTCTTAGTGAATCTGGTTGACCACCGTGAGAACAGCCTGCAGTACTAGATGGACCATGGGTTTAGCAGTGGGCCAGTCCTTATGTTCTTACATTGTAATGCCACCTGTGCTTCAATTTTTCTTCTCCACAAGATATATATGTCAAGTCCTTTCACAGCATCCAGAAGTAATGCACACTGTCTCAGTTTTGCATGATGCTGGAGAAATGCCCTTGGAGCTCTTTGTCCCATCCTCTGGGGAATGGCACTTCTCATACATAGGGCAGTTACATGGCTTTCTGTTTGCCTCTGTGTTCTCTTCCTGAGAAGTGGGGATTCTTTCTTTAGTTGCAAATGAAGGTAGGGGTGAGTTTCCTCTCTTCCCAACACCGGACTTGGTGTGGGGACAAGGGGAAAAAGTAGGCTCGAGGCTCTCCAGTGATGAAGGGGGGTGGCTGGCAGAGTAGGATAGATGATCTTGAGGTGAGTTCTTCTTTATTGAAGTTAAATGAGATTCAGCAGAATGGTAGTGGAATTCAGTGTAGATTCAGTAGCAAAAATAGCACTTCAGCAAAGTAGCGAGGGAGAAATCACCTCAGTGTTCCTGGAAAAGGAGAGGAAAAAGCCACCTAACAAATGTGTAACACCTGGGCCTTTTATATCTCTGTTGGTCAAATATGAAAAAGGAGCAAGAAGAAGACTGTGGAAAAATGGATTGAAAACTGCAGTTCTGATTAGTTACAAATAAAATTCAGAATACAGGGGGCTGTCAACCAGGGAGGAAATGTGAGTTCAGTAAATATCACATAGAGAATTGTTGACTGTGAAGAAGGGAGAATACAAATAGGGGTAGAAACAAACAAATCCAGTCGGACAATCATCCAGGATGACACAAACCAAGCTTAAAGGAATAAAAAAAAGTCTTAGCTATACCCTGAGGTGTGATCCCACCGAAGCCCAGGTATGTTCATTATGATCAAACTATCTGACTGAATCAAGTTGGCCAGAGTAACTTTGATTGCTTTACAAAGGCTTGTGAATGCAGTAGCCTTGAGGCTTCTTCCTATATACACTGAGTTTTCTCTTTCTGAATTAAGACTGTGCAGACAAAGTCTGGCATGACTGGAAAGGGGGAGAAATTCAGAACCCAAAATCAAAATGCAGTTTTATTTCTGTAGCTTTCCAAGATGGCTTTCACAGCTTACATGGTCTTCCATGGGTCACTGATTCTAGTAGAGGTATGTATATGATCTGTATATGTGTTCAAAATCAATGTGGGGAAGACAAGTGGTCAATGCTTTACTATCTTGGTTTTGTGGTCAATTGTTTTTGTTTTGTACACTTAAGAGTTGGGTGTAGGGGAAGAACATGCACCAAGAGAGGTGACAGAAAGCAGATCACTGAAAAGATTGTTCTCAGAGGGGGAGCTCCCACTGGGGTTTTATTGAGCTTTGAAAATGATTTGAAAATCATTTGTCCCCATTAAAAATTGGTTTCCCACACTTTCCGAGGAGTAAATAGCCCAAAAACGCATCATAAAAACCCTTTAAAAAACAGCTCTTGCTCCCATTTTTGCTGCTAAAATGCTTTATCTTTTTTCCTTTGGGAACAGTACCACAGTATTGGAGGGAGATCACACTTTTCAGGTTGTTCCCCCTCCCATAGCCTTCTGCCCAATGTCTGTTGTTGTTGTGGGTGTGTCATTAAAATGGTGGGCTTTCACTCTGGGTAGGACAGCCAAGAAAAAAGGAAGGAAGGAAGAAGGAAGGAGAGGGAGAAGGAAATGAAGGAAGGATGGCATTGTTGCAACATTGTTGCAAAGTCAGTATTGTTGCCAGGCTAATTTGTAGCCAGTTAGACGAAATCAGTTATTTTCTTAGGCTTCCCTTAAGAAAAGGACAAAATTCTTTCCTGAGCCATTAAGCAACTGGTGGTTTCGGTTTTATATAAACTTTCATTTCCTTGGTTAAAATTGGAACATGATAATCTTATCTCGTACTCATTTTGAAGCTGATTTTGCTTTCATTTCTTCAGAAATTTCCTGCAGTCAAGCCGTCTTTCCCCTTACTTCCTGCCCACACTTTCCCCTCGCTTGGGGAAATACAACTTGGCTGGCTCCTTCCTGCATGAACCAACCACAGGGGGGGGGGTGGGAAGCGAGGAGAAAGGAGAGAAAGGAGAAAGTGAGTGGAAAGTGTGGGTGAGGGAGGCTTAGGGAGATGATTTTGCACAACATTGAAGCGTTGTGGAAGCATTCCCCGTGGTCGTGGGGGAATCACTATTCTGAAATTACACATTTGCGCAAAAGAGGCTGGGTAGAGGATCAAAGGATGGAGCAGGAATTCCCCACCCTCAGCCACGTCATCATGTTAGGAAACCCAATCAGGAGGGAGGGGTGGGCACCCCGACTGGCAAAAGGCAGGGAGGAAAAGATGTGCATTCCCCAATGCGTTTTTGGAGCGTTTTCTGTGGGAACAGCAGAATCGGGGTTGACTGTGATTTAAAATTTAAAAAATGGGAGTGGGCAATTTACATTAATTCCAGTTTTAAAAAGTCAAGTGGGGTCACGGCCAGAATGAAATAACAGTTACACCTACCTAAAAGATAAAATAATTTCAACCACCACAACAAAATACTTTCTACAACATTTTTCTGCACTTTCCCCCCATTTTTTAAAAAATATTATTTCTTTTATTGTTCATTACTTGGAAGAGTAAAGAATGTGGAAGAAATTACCAGTCCAGTGCTGGGTCTTGCTAAAGAGCCTTCTCGCTTGTTGGTGCCTCGAAGTTTCAGAAAGCTGGGATTGCTTAGACATTTCAAGTTGTGTTTCTGCAGTCCTTCACATGCTGAGGTCAGTCTGTAGGTTTTGCAGAGGAAAAGGGGTGCTAACTGTGTTATAGCTAAGAAAACTCAAAGGAAGAGCAATCCCCTATCCTGCCTTGCCAAAAGAGACTGGTGAATGAAAGTCAGGAGTCTTCCTGCTTTGCTCACCTGGGAGTCAGGAGGGACTGTTGGTTGTCAGAAATAGAAAATGTGTATTTTCTTTCTGACTTTAGAGATATAGTGTTCAGTGTGGCAATGCAAAAAGGAGTGTCTATCATTAATGTGATTATATAATCATACATGTTCAAGTATGTGTGACCCCCAGACATTTGATCCATTTAGAGCAAGCCTCATGCTTGTGGCATCGCAAGCTGAAAAGTTATGCGCCTGGGAAGCTTTGCAGAAAAGAATGAAAGGAGAGGGAGAGAATTTTTAATGAGATGATTGATCCTACAGCTGTCAACCTGAATTATTACCAATAAAAACAGACACTTTTAGAGCTTAGATGCTGATCTAATATATTTTGTCGTTGATTTAATTTAATATGTTGGCTTTCTTCTTGGTGAATGGTAAGTTTTGCCAGAGCTTACAAACAAGAAAAGCATCAGCAATTCAAGTTTGTACAGCTGAAAAGGATAGAAATCACTCTGCATAAATGACTGTAACTAGATTTTGCTCACCACTCATGTCTTGAGGTGAATGTTTTTATTCCATGACCATCTCTGTCTCTATAAAAAAGACACTTCCATTCTATAATAAAAGCTAAGTCCGTACAAAGAGCAAAGTGTTCGGTTTCTTACAACACCAGTGCAGTAATGTGGGCTCCTGTGCATATTAGTGGACCCCTTGCTTTACTTGTAACCAGTCTTGAGATCTGGCTGGTTTGGAGCTTGAAGCATCTCTTGTGACGTCTGGAGGAGCACTTTTACCTGAAGTGGTTTTATATCAAAATACATAAGAGATACTGAGGTAGTTGGACCCAGAAGAGAATCGGGTCAAGACACCTTTGATCTAAGCATTTTTCATTGACCACTTGTGCTGAAGAGAAACCTGTGAGGGAGGAACCCCACACTTGAACAGATTCACCATTATGCAGGAAGGAGAACAGGAGACAATTTAAACCTCTGTGGGGAGTCACGGGGAAAGGGTCTCCTGCATAAATACCAGTTTGAGTAGTAAACTTTGGGTGCCTCCAGATGGCTTCCCTCAGTATTCTTGGTGACAAAAGAGACATCAGTGACGCCATGGCCGTTGTCACTGCATAAAATGCATGCACCTGACGACTTTGGATGCGAACAGATAGAGGCTGCTTCCTACCAGTGATAACCACTATTAGCTTTGCTTGTTGCTTTCGGGTCTCTCGCAACATATCTTGAGTTCTTTACACTATTTAGAACCTGGGATGGGCAGACAAAAAAACCCCAAACACTCTCAAGTTGATGCCAGGCAATCCCCGCCCACACACACAAAGTGTTTAGGATTACCAGAAGACCGTATGAATGCCCACAGTGTTCAGAAAGTCTCACCACACTTTGACTGTGTAACTAGTCATATAAAGCTGCTTCTGACCACCAGCGGTACACAACATGGCAGTCTCTACATAAAGCTTTCTACTATGGCATGCACCATGCTTTATCAGAGCTGTGGTTCAAATGCTAAATGTGGCATTTAAAATCCCCAAAGCCTGATGACGGTTTGACATTTCCTGTGGTTCAGATATCCACAAGTTCCCCAAATTGGGTCATCATCAGGAATCCCCTGAACCTTCCAGTTTGTTCTTATCTGGAATTGTAAATGCTGTTCTGAGTGTTCATGCGCCCTTCGTCACTCACTTCAGACTCTGGAAGCAAGTGAAGAATTCCACGGGCTCATTCAGTTGTTCTTAGTAAAAGCACTTAGTCTGCTGATTCTTCTTCCTCCCTAAACTGCACCCTTACAGCAAGAGAGAGAGGGTGGTGGTGGTTTAAACAAAATAGTCAAGAACGCAGGCAGAGGAAACAATAATAATTTGTGGTTTTCTTTTATTAGTGTCAGTGGCTCTTACAGGAGGAGTCTGATCTTAAGTTTCCCATTTGGACTGAAGTAAAGTCTTTAAATAAGTTCTGTTTCCCCCGAGAATGCTGTTCCTGAATATTCACGGTTATTTTCTTCATTTCCTGACAGGAACATTATCTGAAACGTGTTCTCTGAAAGTCCCATCGCACAGCTTTCTCCCCACACGCCCATTATTCACTTCTGTCTGAATAGTTCCGCTCATTTCCTTTCTGCCTTTTCATATGCTAAGCTTCATCTTCAATTATGAAATCCTCTGGCTGATTTCCCCACACCGGTGGAACCGTTCAAGCGCCTTGTCAGAGGTTACGTTCACGTCAGAACATCAAGAACAGAAATATTCAGAACTGCACGTACTGAAGGACACTTGAGCGGATGACAAGTGCTGCTTTATGCCAGAAGAGCTATTGTGCAGCCGAAAGCACAATCGCGACGCCCAAAATAGCACTTTGAAGGCATTAACTCGGGGCAGAGGCCAGAAGATGGAACTCACAGAGATTCAGAGACTCTGTCCCGCATTTGGTAGAGTTGTTAAGAATCCCATAAAAGCAACAAGAAATAAAGTGAGACAACTTCCATTAGGTCATAGTGAACGTGTAAGATCATTCAACAGGAGTGACATTCTGATTCTTTCCCTCAAAAATGTATTTTATCATAGCTTTCTTGGCTTACCATGATGGCGTCAAAATTGATGCTGTGTGAGGCAGACCGTACCCATATTTCAAATGAGACATCTGGATAGCTACCATTTTTGAGACTCACAAATTTAGAATCAGTAACTGAGAGTTGGGTGTAACTGGAGATACAGGAATCCTGAAGTGTTTTGGCTGTACAACCCAAGTTTAGATTCCACAGGGCTTTGAAGAATGAATGTGGCCTATAATTGGCCTACAAAAGGAACTGAAGGCAGGGCCATGAACATGGAAAAATTGCCTTTAGAAAGGCAAGACTGTCTCCATTTTGGGAAACTTGCATTCAAATAGAAAAGCTTTGAAGTTTAAAAGAACTTGTTTTTCTCCTTTGGTCAGGAAAGATCTGGATAAGCTTGAACAGTGGGCTGAAACTAACAGGCTTTTCAGTTTGAATGCAACTGCAAGGCTTTTCTATTTGAGTCACAGTCATTGGAACAGAGATTGTTTGCCTAGGACAGAGCAAATGGAAAGATTTGAAAGAGGTCCTATATACTGTGGAACTATTAACTTAAAAATCACCACGTCCAGGAAGAGTATATTAGCAGCCAGGTGATGGGTGTTGACTATTTGGGGGATGGGAAGAGAGCAAAAGCTATCGTAACTGTTCTCAAACAGTGTTTCTAGGAGAGCCTCTGCATTTGGGAGACTCGGCAGCGCACTGAAAATTAACGTCATTGGTAAATTAACTGGTTTAGCGATGAATAAAAATATTTATTCATTCTTCATGCCCTTCAAAGACATACCATTTGACCCTTAGCTTGGCTAGGTTGACAGTGTATGACCTCTATAGCACCTTTGTAAGTTCCAAGAAAAGATGCAATTTTTTTTCTGTCTACATGTCTTCCTGCATTCATTTGTTCATTCATTTATTTGGATTTTTACCCTGCCCTAGACCTGAAGATCTCAGAGTGGGTTACAACATTAAAAATTCCACTTTAGGTCCACCTACACCTTGTTGTGACATCAGTGTGATTCTAGTATTAATATACCTTAACAAGATTTTGTCTAGACAAAGCACAGAGATGAATGAGTATGCACATCACTGGACCATAATGAGCAGCAGTTACGCCGCAAAGTGTCACTCATTATGGTCCAGTGATGTCCATACTCATGCTTATGCCATGTCTAGACAAAGTAACAAGATACTATGATACTGGAGTCATACTGGTACCACAAAAAGGTATGGACGCAGCCTTTGGGGGGGGGATATCCTGAGTGTAAGTGCAATAAGTTTGAGCTGGTAATTTCACACTCATTTTATTTCACAGACTTAGAAACATTGATTTTATGTGCCTGAATTTTATTAATACCGTGAACATTTTCCCAACAACTTTCAGATGGAGGCATCTTGAATAAGCACAGAAGTAATAAATATGCAAACCTTTTTTTTACCTACAGGTAATGTTCTCATTTACTTCAATCAATAAGGATTGATTTATGGCTGATGTTTTTGTCTTTAGATAGCACATTGCCTTGCAGCAAACTCTCAGCTTTAATACTTAAATTTAGTCATCTTGAGGAAGGGGTAGAGAAGAAAATAGACTTCTTTTTGTGTACGTGCTGAAGCCAAGAAAACTGCAGACAGAAACACAATGCAATGACTGCTTTTCACACTCAGTTATGAATGGTGTGTTTCAAATACAGTATATGAGTAATTTATAATACAAAATGCACACATATGTTTCATGAAAGTCTCTTACAGTGTTGAGATCTATTTGAAAGAAATTAAATGTTTTATTTCATTTTGGTTTTGACCATTAATTTATTGGAGATCCAATTCTGGAACTGCAGACACTTTGCCAAGTGCTCCAGCTGTGAACTTAAGAATCTTATGAGTCTCTCTTTTTTTGAGTAAAACTCCCAGTGCCCGACATAAGCTTATGTGAATAAGTTACTTTGCAGTTATGAGCAATGCACTTTTGTTCAGTAAAGGCTCAACTTGTTCTCCATTTTTTTTCTTAGAAGATTAGTGGAGAAAAATGATGAATAGACCTGTGCATGAACATGAAAATGCCAGTTCAGTTTGATCTGAAACTTTCAAACAGGTTCGAATCAAACTTCGGACATGTTTGAAAAAACATATTTTTTCATTGCCCTTTTGAAGGGCAAAAAAGTGAACATGAACAGTCTGAATTCAAACCATTCATGTTTGCACATGGGCCCCTGGTTGCGTTTGAATCAAATAAGCCCCTTTCGAACAGGGAGTGGTTCAGTTTGGTTCACATTAGATGAACTCAGATTGAATGTACAGACATCAGGCCATGCTTTGTCGTGCAAATACACTCATTTTAAGCATACTATCGTTCAGTTTATCCAGGCTGTCACCCGATGGGAGCGTAAAGCAATCACAAAACAGAAAGGACATTAGCATCTGTTAAAATTGGCATTGCAACTACTGCTACTGATGCTAATGAAAAAAGAATAATAGAATAATATCTTAGAACAACTCACACTAGCCCTCCAAAAAAGATACCCAAAGGCTAAAGAAGTTGCTTCCAGTGGCACACTTGGTTTGAATCCCATGCTTGGAAAAACTCACAGGCTTCTCATCGACTGGCTGTGTGAGACCTTTTCATTTGCCTCCTTTCTCCCCTCTGCTTCAGCTGCCCTTGGCTCCTTCAAAACAGAAAAGGAGAAAATAATCTCCTGCAATAACTTTCACTAACTTGACTCTAATTGAACTGTCATGTGTGTAACCATTCTAGAGAAATGGTGATTTCTGTGTTCTGTGGAGAGAGGAGAGAGGAGAAGAAATAAGCCACAGACACAGATAAGGAGATTTTATTCAGCTTTATTTGACAAGTTTTATTACACCAAGGAAAGCATAACGGATCTAATCTAGTTGCAGTTGAGGCACCCCTTCAGCCTTTATTACTTAAATCCTATTAGGTACAAAATTATTTCTGTTTGTCAATGGCATAATAACTTTGTATATTATTCTTATTAGTGTTGTTATTATCATCACCATCATTGTGTAACTCTGTGAGATAGGGATATTAATGTAATTTGTGATCAATATTCCTCCCAAAGGTAAAGGCTGCTTTCGAGATTTGTTCTGCTTTGTGCCTCATGTTTTGAAAATTGTCTGCATGTATTTATTCTGGAGGAGAGGGTTGGCAAACTAATTTCTTCTTTCAAAAGGCTTTATCGGCATTCATATCAGAGGTGGGTCATATTCTGTACAAATAGTTGAGACCACATTGGTTTGAAGCATTTGTTTATTTTTATTAAATAGAGTAGTATTGTGAAAGAAGATGTTGGCATCCCATTTTACAGAAACTAGCTGCATTGTTTAATGTCCACATGAGTTGGCATCCAAAAATGCAAGGGAAATGATACAGTTTCTAGAATCCACAACGTTCTGAGCTATTTTGATATAACTAGAAATCATGTGAATGGAGCTAGCCCTTCCTAAACCTAATCAAGTAGAATGGTGAACTTTCTGTTAAGTTCTCATGGCAGTCCTTTTCTGCCCGCTGAATCTGCTGGACGTAGGATATAGTAGTAGCCAAAGAACTGCAGTTCTTTTCTTTTGAAATATTTTTATTTGATCAAACGAATAATAACAACCAATATAGCAGTTATTTTCATTTACAAATATATATAACCAATAACGCTAAATATTTAAATTCTCAAAACTGAAAACTTAACCATTTAAAACTTAGGTTGTATTCACATTATATTACTCTGTACTTATTTATAAGTCCATATTTATGGCTACTGTCTTTTAAGTGAAAATAATGTTAGATCATAATTTCATCAATTGTTTTCCATATTTACATTCAATCTAGTAAGAATTTCATGGCCATCTCTGAAACAAAATATACATTTATGTTGGACCGCAAGAAGTCAAATAAAGGTTTCCATACCTCTGAGTACAGGTAGTTTTCTTTTCTTCCTAGGTGTTTGTTGTATTGATGGGTGATGAGGTCGTTTATTGTAGTTCTTAAAACCTGACGGCTTTTTGCACTAGGCCTTTTGGAACGTGTGTAGGACACGCCTGGACAGAACCGCCCCAGCGTGTCTTACACGCGTTCCGGGTGTAGAGCACTTAATTGTGCTCCACACCTGGCCCAGGGCATTTGGGGCCATCCCAAAGCTGTTCAGCAAAGGAGGCATTCGCAGATGCAGACCCCACAGCAGGAACCAGGGGAAAGACTGTGCTAGGACTGCCCGCCCCTGGATCTTACCTGACCCAATGGCGGCCAGGCCTGGGAGGGGCACCCACCCCCATCCCGGCCTTTTCAGGCTATGACACTCTGGGACACTTTCCCCTTTCACATGTAGGCAGGTAGGAACGTGTGTAGACGTGTTCCTTACCTGCCTCCCTGTGAATGGGGAAAGCGTCCCAGAGTGTCGTAGCCTAAGTGCGCTACAACCATTCTGGCTGTAGTATGAAAAGGCCTCTGGTATTCTTAAAAGTGACTATCTATGTCAGTTTACTTTTTGTTTGATTTTATCAGTATATTGTGATTTTAAATAATTTTTATGTATTTTTTAAAATATTTGTTGATTTGTCACGTAATGAAAAAAACGTAAAACTTTTTATCTTATCTATGCCAGTTAAAGGAGTTCACATTCACTTCTAACCATTGTATCTCATTAATTTTCCAAAAAAAAAAAAAAGGAAAAAGTTGGCAAAGTGTTTCTACATCCCCAGAAGGCCTGTAGATCCCATCAAGAAGCAACAGGATCAAGGATTGAAAATAACTCGGTAAGCCAACTAATATCTTCATCTAGCATTCACCAAGGGCCTTTCTGCATAGACTCTAAATATAAAGGTCTATGTAGTTCACTTTGTGTCTCATAGGGCCTTTCTGCACAGGCTCTTAATATGGAATAGGGCTCCATGAAGTTTACTTTCTATCTGCATCAGACCGAATGTGATCCAGATTCAGAGAAACCTATTTAGTCATGTGCTCTAGCCAGCCAGTTCTAGGGCCAGAATCTGCTCCCAGTGTTCCTTTTGCAGAGAAGTAAAAACTACCTGATTCACTTCTTTGGCCCACTTCACATAAATGACTATAGATGGGGACTTTGGGTGTTTTTCCACCGCAGCCCTTAGATCCAGATCTAAGAAGATCCGGATCTAAGGATGGGTACATTCCGGATCAAGAGAAGCACCCAATGTGTTTCCATAGGAGGTGTAGCACCCATTAGCAATGGGTGCTAACCCCCCTGCCGTGGAAACACCTTTGCACCCATGTGGGGAATCCAGATTGACCCCCAAGGGGTCGGTCCATCACCCCAGGTGTCTCTGGGGATGGGGGGAGGGTGATCTCCGAAGTCCCAGCTTCGGAGTGATTTCAGAGTCATTTCGAAATCATTTCGAAATGACTCCAAAGTCCCTCCGAAGAGATCACCAAGGACTTCAGAGAGGCTCCGGAGCTGTCAGCGTGGTCCATGCACTATTAGCACAGACCACGCAGACTCCCCTCCAAAGTCCCTTTGAAGAGATCAACAGAGACTTCAAAGCCACTCCGGAGTCCCTTCGGAGTGCCTCCGAAGTTTGCACTGATCTCTTTGGAGAGACCTGTGACAAGACTCCGAAGTCTCTGCCGATCTCTTTGGAGGGACTTAGGAGTCACTTCAGAATGATTTCGAAATGACCCAGAAGTCACTCCGACGCTGGGAACTCGGGGCTCCCCCCCATGGGTGCATCCCCTCCCCCTAGCCTCCTCTAGACCCCATTTTCTGGCAGAAGACCCCATTGTAGGCCCCATTAATGGGGTCTACAGAAAATCCCGATTAAAGGGGAGAAAGTACCCATTTGATCCGGATTTCCCCCACGGCAGTGGAAACAATCAGGTCCCAAATGGGTGCCGTGGTGGAAATGGGGTCATCCGGCTCACACCCAAATGGGTCCTTAATGGGTGCAAAAATGGGTACTTTTTGACAGTGGAAAAACACCCTTTGTTGCTGGGAAACTTTGATTCCTCCCACATCCTTCCAGTGTCTGTGCAGATTTTGCCTATGTTTGGTTCTTGGAGACTTGCAGATTTTCCAGCAGACAGGACAGTCACTCCTATTGAAATTCTGAGAGAGAACATCAACAAGATTGGCCTCAGGGGACAAGATTGCTCACTTGTTTTTCTCAGTTTATCATACTGCTAAAATTGTAAAGAGAGGGTTAAAAACCCTTTAAAATACATAGAAACACAAGTCTATCTAGGGAAGACATTGTCCTCCTGGCCAGTAAAGGAGCCAAGACTATACTAAAAAGGGCCAAGGAACCTGCTGGGAAGTTGAATAAATTCTTTGCACCTTTGTTCACGGCAGAATGGAGCACTCAGCTAAGACTGAGATGATCAAGGGAATGACTGGTAGACTTTATGGTCATAAAGGCCTTTTTCAACAGCTTTAAAATTATTGCCCCTAGAATAAGTACAGTGGCAGCTTTCTGGACCCAGATGCACAGATCTGGCATGCCTTAGCTAAAGCCAGCCCTCTAAGAAATTGGTATCTACATCCATAATCAAGTGTGCCCATTTCTTAGAAAACTGACTGGGTGAGATCAAACTTGGGGAAATGTTTCATATTTGCTTCCCTGAGAAAAACCCTCTTTCTTTAACTTTCACTTAAACCGGGGGCATGTCTCCCCTTATCTCTTGGGGTATCTCCATGGGATCAAGAAGGCTTTTGTGTTGACTGTACTCTCCCCTTCCCCACCCTGCATGGTTTATCTCATCCTGCACAGAGGAGAAGCCATTCATTCCAGAATGGGGATAAGAGGGGGCTTTTTCCCATGGCATCTTCTCTCCACCTGAAAGAGCAAATGTGCCTTGGGGATGGGATAAGTGGGTGATCTTTGACTCCCGTCATATTGCTCACCCCTGGCTGAGATCAGTGCTTTGTTTGAGTAATAAAACCATGCCTTTTCTAGAAATCGTTTTTGAAACTATGTCTAAACAGGATTAAAACGTTGCAGGTTCTGTGAAGCAGCTTTCTACCTGCCAAACAGGTTTTCCAATGCTCTGCAATACCTGCCCATCAAAACCCAGTGCTTACGGCTGCAGTGTGTTTCTTTTGCCCACATTTTCCTAGGTGTTTGGGCTAGGAATGTGCACAGACATTTGAAAATGTGAAAATCCAATTCAAATCCATCAAATATCGAATTCAAATCGGATTTTTGAAAATCTGAATTTAAACATTTGAACAAATTTTGGATTTTTGAAATTCTGATATGGAGTTTTGAATAATTCGACTAAATAGAACTGTGTATATTGCATCCAAATATTGTGTTTATTTGTGCTTATAATACTGTACGGAAATGGGATGCACGCGGGATGTGCGCGAATTCAAAAATTGGATACGAATGCTGACATTCGTATTTTTGAGTTCGAAACAAATTTCTGAATGTACGGATTCGGATAATCCGGATTCAAATCGGATTTTTGAAAATCCGGATTTTCAATTTTTTGAATCAAATTGAATATTTGAATATTTGAATTGACTCGAATCCGAATGCAAAAAATGCGTTCATGCACATCCCTAGTTTGGGGAAACTACAAGAGGCCTTTAGAAAGTTCACCCTCCCCTGAGAAGCAGAAGAACCACCAGAGAGGAAGGAACAGACCACGTGAGCGGAAGAAGCAGCGAGTGAAGGCTGTGGGGCCAATCTGTTTTCCCTGCGGAGCAACTTTACTGCAGAGCAAAGGTAGGCTCTCTACATTTTTAACCTGCTGTCTGGAGGCACTGTATCTCTTTCTTCTCAGAGTAATCATGAAGCCTTCATGAGAAGAAGTAAATGCAATCTTTACTCTGTGCATCTTCCGTCCAAAAATTATCCCTAGGAGATAGGTATAAAATGTTAAAAACAGCAAAGTGGTGTTGTGGTGCCCAATTTATTGACTGCTGGTTAAATTGATGGGTTTAGTCAAATATCAAACGGGACTATTCAGTTTTAAGTCTTCAGTGCAGCAGTAGATCTCAATGAAGGAAAAACTACAATTCCCATATTTCTCTTCCTCATATTTGCTTCGTTATTGAACCTCTTTCTTTTATGTGACTGTAAAAATAGCTACAGTGGCCCATTTCCTGTGTTGAATGAGGCAGCCGAGGAAGCAGGTAGTTGTCTTGAGTAGTGGTAGTGATGTAGCAGCAGCGTGGTGATAAGACGCACTTATGGCAGTAGGACAAGCTTGGGGCTGTACTGACTCCCCACCTGTCCAGCACAGCGAGTGTTCCCTGGGGTGACTCACGGTGACGTACAGGCCCATGTTTGGAGGACAGAGTGAAAATTAGTCCTACTCTCATAGGCAATTCTTTGTTGAGCTCCTTGAAAACTTTATGTATACATTGTGTGTCTAAGAGTTGCCTGCCATTTTTGTTCCCCCAATTGTCCACAGTTAAAGTACGTTAGAAACACTGTCAGAAAATACAGAAAATGGTGGACTCATTCAGTAGGCTTAGGACAAGACTGAAATTCACAGCAACCCCTTTCAGATTCTGATAAACTGTGGCCTTAGGGATCATTCCAATTTTCCCAGCTCTATGCATAGAAGTAAAGTTAAAACATTAAGATACTGGGGGAAAACACAATAAAAATAGATCTTTATGTTCTGTTTTTCTGTTTATTGACAATGTAATCTCTAGTCCTCTCTTGTTTATTAGTTTAATTTTCTCTGTGCAATTTTGCTTTTATGGAACCAATTTGTCTGCTGTATCCTGGCTAGGAGCGCTTCCAAATTTCTCTATGCAGTGACTACTCAATACCTCTTTTTCTGAGTTCTGCTTGAGCATTCAGGCTGAGAAGCCAAAGGTACAACAAAAGTATTTTTAAAAGTATGCATGAAACTTCTCCACTTCTAATTTTTGCACACCTGAAGATGCTTCTGTGTAAGTTTCCCTGACCACACTGAGAGGGGGAATATTAGGATCTGCAGCATAGGGAGACCGTGACAGTCTAGACGTGACGCCTACTTGGGCACCAGTGTCAGCATCCACTATATGTCCCCCTACGACTGCACGGATGCCACCTGTGCATACATTCAAAATCCTTCAACATCAAGATTCATTAAAAATAAGGACCCAGTGGATTTGATTTTCTGTCTGGACTGTGGCTAGAAGTGATCGGGTGGTATGTCGACACCACGAGGACCACTGCCAGTGAGTCTCACAACATTCTGAAAGCCAGTGCTTAGATGCAGGACACGTGAAAGGGAGTTTTCTGTGATTCTGCTTCCAGAGAGGAGCAGACTTCAGGGTGGGCAACTGGGATCATGGCTGGGAAAGAAGAGGCTCCACGCAGCGCCAATGCTCCATGTAGGAGCAAACCCAAATCCGAAAAGGCCCTTAGTGTCTTTGGTAGCCATCAGTGAATACAGAAA
This sequence comes from Aspidoscelis tigris stejnegeri, assembly GCA_023333525.1. Classification (NCBI taxonomy): domain Eukaryota; kingdom Metazoa; phylum Chordata; class Lepidosauria; order Squamata; family Teiidae; genus Aspidoscelis; species Aspidoscelis tigris. Next base: position 17,688,999 of record JALMGA010000015.1, read on the forward strand.
ATGGCCCCCTGAAGGATTCCTAGTAGTGGGAACACGCCCTGGGCAATTCTTTGCCTCCCCTGTTCACAATATTTAGATGCCATTATTGTTTTCAATATGTTCATTTTATATTTTGTTTTTATTGCTTTAAGCCATAGGGTTAAATTTTCTGGTTTCCTGCCACTCCAGACAAATTCTGCGCTAATTGCTCAAACCAAATGCTGCTAACTATGCTACATGTTGGCTTTTATACTTAATTGCATTAGCTGAGTGCATTTATTTATTGCAGTTTGTTACAATTACTCAGATATTGTTCAGTAAGCTTATTTTAATCCCCTTCTGAGATATTTCCTCAGGGTTTCCAGGCAGTATATTAATTTGTGGGGTGGTACAGAGATCTCATTTCTTTTATGAAAACAAAAGTTGGATTAATCATCTGAAGATTGCAGTATGGATTTGTATTGGCATAGTTGGCTGTGAAGAAATGTCCCATCCAGGTAGCCTTGCTGTAAACAATTTTAGTAATTCTCATGATTCAGGAAATGTATCTTAAAATGAATTTCCAATCTATAAAGGATGCAGCTGGGTTATGTGGTTGCAAATGATATCTTCATCGCATATACTCATAAATTTACACTCATCAAAAACACTTATTCTTCCCCAGATCCTGTCCTTTGCATTAAAGGGAGCCGAGATGAAGCAAACACTCAACCATCAATCAGGACAAAAAGTACTGCTGGAGTGTTAAAGATAAAGGGGGAAATCTTCACATCCAGCTTTGCTAAAAAACATGAGCAGAAATTCAGTGTAAATGAGGATGGGACCATGCCAGTTGGATCCCTGGATTATGAACAGGAGAACTGTTCAGTCTGTTTGCTTATGAATTCAGATTTAGAAAGTTCACACTCCATGAACCAATGTACAGTCCAAAATGGAAGTAACCTGAAGCTAACAATGAGATCCTTTAATGAAAGCAGGTTTGCAAAAGAAAAAACCCCAGCTATGCAAGTAATTGTCACACAGAGAAAATTAGGACTTAGGGGAGCTCTAGAGGACCAGTCAACCAGTGTGGAGGGGAAAACCAGGCCATTGATCGATCAGTCAGTAATATGTCAGGAAAGTAACCTGGTCTACACTGCAACTGGGCTATGGAGGAGAGGCCCAGGCTCAGTATCACTTCAGAAAGAACATGCTTTAGAATGTATGGCCAAATCAAATTGTATTGTATCATATCATTTCGTATTTATTACACTATATTCTTTCATAAAGATGTATATCCACAGCTTACCATATCATATATCATATAAAATATATTATTATATTCTTTCACAAAGATGTGCATCCACAGCATATGATGCTTGTTTTAGTAACATTTCAAGGTATTCCAGAAATGGGACCATGTCTCGACTCCAGAGGTGGAAGGTGCCTCCACTGCAGTTCACTTTCATCACAGCCCCAGCAAGTAGCTTGACAGCTCCACTGGCAGCTCCAAGGTCACATCATCAACTCTCCATGCCTGCACATAGCGGGCAGCTGGTGTGTGGGTGTGTGGGTGTGTGTGCATTGAATCGAATGTGGGAAATTGGCTTCCCGCACATCCCTAATTAGCATGGAGCATGTGGCCAGTTACACAGGCGCAGTTGCACACTGCTTCACCTAACTGCTCTTCTGTTATGTTCAACATTTTCCCAGATAGCATCTTTGCATTTAAGTGCCTAACCTTAAGAAAAAAGCAAGAAAACAGCAGCTGATTGTGTGGATCAATCACTGAATTTTGTGAGAAAGCCGTTTACAACAGACTGAATATACTTTAAGCATGTTCAGAACGAATCCCCTTCGTGCGTGAGTGACAGGCAAGTGCACTGGCTGTACCATTACTACTTCCGGTGTGGTCCCACTAAATGTGTGTTGCCAGCAAATTGCCTTACAAAGCTCAGTTTAGTGCTTGATGATCTCATGCTTTTGAGGGAGGGGAACTCAGATGCCTCTGCGCACCCTCATGGCCTTTAGCAGAGGATGCAGCAGAAACGGACCAACGTGGGTTGTCTTCAAAGTAATATTCAAGGCATGGAGACACATCCATATTTTTTCTTCAATCAGAGTGAGTTAGGTTTCATCCTCTTCCAAAATGGGAGAACGCATCAGCAAACTGACAAGCTGTTTTCTTTTTTGATTTTGCTTCCTGTGAATGAAAAACTGCGTATCACTTCAGGACTTGCTCGCTGTGCTGCATAAGCCGCCACCATCCTGCTGCCACCCCCAAAGTAGTTATTTTTGACATACTGGAACAATTCTGATAGTGGCTCACGGTGACCTCCTTGCCCTGTATGGTTGCATGGGGTTCTGAGCAGATGAGTCACTCGGTGTGATTGCTGCCTCAACTTTTCTGTGTCACCTAAAATGGACAATTTAGGCCAAGTCTCCTCCAGTGGCTCATAGGTTCCTTTCTGTGATTTGACAGTCTGACAGTGGAGCCATTTGAACTGCCTCATTCTGTTTTTCATAGGCTGAAGGTGTAGGAACTGAATAAATTAATTATACTTTTAATTACACTTTTAATTGCACTTATTATTAAAGGTAAAACTTCTGTTTGAATGAATACAGCAAGATGCTTGTCCTTACCAGGCTAAAAGTCTGAATTCTCCCCTCCAAGTTAACGCCTGCCTGCCTGTGTTCTTTATCTTATCTTTTGACCACAGATGGCAGGCATAGGAGGCAAAAGGAGAAGAGAATTTACACTTACAAAATTAGGTAGCAACAGGGTGTGGTTAGGAGAAGAATTAAGATGAAATAAGGAACTTTAATTAATGCAAATTTGCTTCTGTAATACTCTGCTTGCGTTAAGTTAGAACTTTAATATCAGAGTGAAAATATAAATATAATGGTATTCTTTACCATTAATAGGGAATAATCTAGCAACTAGAAACTTGTTTGCAACTCTCTTTCGCTGCCTTGTAGGATACGCCTACCAAACAGCTAAAATGCCTCTTAAGTGCCTTATCTTTAAACACCAACAAAGACTAGGCGCTAATGGTTAGTGAGGTGTAAAATGTTTGGTACGTTAGCTTCAAGAAACTCAAAGCTAGCAGAGTGACAGAAGGGAGTCTGTCCAAATTAGGAGCAAGACTAACGGGACAGAAAAGGTATTTTTCTTTGAGCAAGAATTATAATATAAATGCTTGCAATGTATTGATCATAAGCAAAACTAATAAGAAGGGATAAAAGTTGTTTTAAACTATCCCTCTCTTGCTCTCCTTCTGCTTACGTCAGAAGTTCCTTATCTCTTGAAACTTATGGTTTACAGAGTACAGGAGACTGGGCAGGGCAGAAGCTGCAGCCTGTCCTTCTCAGTCCCCACCCAGGTACTGTGCATTAAGAACTATATTAATTTGAGTGTTTTTATCTGATGATGAAGGAGAGACACACCTATTTGTAATTTTGTATAAAAGACTGTTGGCTGAAATGAGGGGCATGCATCACCTTTGGGTGTGCATCCCTGCAGGTAATAAATATTGCTGATCCTTTCCTGGAACAATCCAGTCTCATGCACCATTATTGGGGACCCTTCTGGGGTCACCTGACGCCTTCAAAGGTAGCCTTTTTGTCACCATCGCCTCTGCTTGCTGGCAATAATGTTGGTGGCTGGGCCATTTTGCCAGTTCAGCCCAGACTCACTTATTTTATGTTTGGAACTGAATTTAGGCTTAAGATTGATTAGGTTTTTCAGCAGGAGTTAGAGGTTCATTTGCCCTCTTTTTGTCTTCTTTCCAGGTATAATTTGGAGAAAAGGTGGCAGAGATCGGATGAGAGGAGAATGTTTAGAATTCGTGTGATAGAACTGAGGACTTTTGGAAGTCCTTCTCTTCTTTGTTTCTTGGTTTTCAGCCTTCTTCCACGGGGCTTAGAGGCCCTTCAAGGGTGAAAGCAGCATGTTAGGTCCTGTATAGCATTGAACTACCAGGTGAAGAAAAGGGCAGCCCTGGTAGAATTCTTCCACCACTTAAATGGGCATATTAGCTCTGTTTCTGATACGTCTCCCTCATGCTTAAACATCTGAGATTGATGAAAGTCTTGTTTTCATGTCCAATGACTCCCATCCAGCCTTCAGCATCATAGCTGAGGGATGAAGGTTCCCTAGCTGTGATGTTAGCACAGCTGGGGGCAGTTACCAGTGTGCTGGCAACACACTGCCACTTAAGAAGAACACTGCAGCACCAGCACTCTTTTGCCTGCTAATACCTGCTGCGCAGCTGCTGCCCAGAACCTGAAGTGTTAAAGGCTCCAATTGGGACTGTTGCCTCACCCTCCAAAGGGAGTCTAACCCTTCTCCTCTTCCCTCCCCAAAGTGCTTCACAAACCACTGTTATTATTTAGCTTTTAAGTATCTTAGTTTTTAGTGTTCCGTAGGGGGTGAGGTGTGTGTTGCGAACACAACAACTAAACCTTTCTCCGTCACTTCAGGATGAAACTGGAATGCCATCAATGGCAGGTGTGGATCAGTAGAGCTTTGAATGTTGGGTATGATTCTTTCCAGATAATGAGGAACTATATTGAAAATGCCTCAGAAGATGGTAGCAGCTATCCAGACAGATTAGTAATTGGACCAAGTCCTTATCTGAAGCTGACTCAGCTCTGCCTTTGATCCCATGGCCTAGTCAAAGGGAATTTTCAGGTGCTCCTTCTGGTGAAGGCAACAAACTTGTGACCAGCCAACCTAGAGACTTCTGTTGTGCTCTATAGCGCTCGCCCCTCTGGCACACACACAAGATTTTGATGGAAACAATGCCTTCTGCCATTTGTCTGCCCTGTCATTCCACTGTTTCTAGGTGAAATAGACTCTAATGGATTTTATCCCAATTTTAATATCAGCATTTGAGATTCTTTTAGTTATGGCCTATCCCCAATGCTCAGCAGGAAGAAAAATTAATTAAAGAAGCTGTGTGAAGGTGGGCTGTTCAGTCCTTTAATGCTTTCGGGTTTTTCTTTTTCAAAGGCACGATCAGTTGGCGTTATCTAATGAAAGAAATGATACAATCACAAAGCTCACCAGATCTGAATCGTATAATTTAGGTGATGCTGCGGCTGCTGAAGATGTTGAAAATGACAGTCGCTTAAGAAACTGCACTACTGGGCCAAGGGGGTCCTGGCGAGAGCAGTGCACTTGAGCTCCTTTCCTCAGTACAGAGAAGCTCTTCCAAATGCGCTGTGTGTCCAGCCATTGTCATGGTGATTGCAATGCAGTGCACATTTGAAGATCAGTTGCTGTGCTGTGCCACGCTGCCACGCCTCCTCGCAGCTTCACACCCAGAAGTAACACTGCCAACCAGGAGTGCACTAGCTTCTCCCAGATGACTGGAGCATCCGGGAATGGTGGTGCGGTGTGCAGACAGAGGCGGTGGTGCACGTGACAGAGAATCCCAAGGTCCTAGATTGTGCTGTACAGGTGAGAACAGGAACAAATTATTTTTTGTGTCACACAACACTAGCCCAATATCACTCTATAGCCTCATCCCCATGACATCGTTATCTCGAATTCAAAATGTTTTGAGTTCTCCTTGGCCAGACGGCTGTTCAGCTTAACATGCTTCTTCCGTGTTAAACCATGTTAAACCGTTTTAAAATAAATCCTGATTTCAAGAGGTCTCACACTGGATTGTGCGCTTGATACGTGTTTCATTTTTTTCTGTGCGGACAGTACCGTTTCAGGGATGAGATTGCGTGTTCAGGGTTTCCCTCCTCCAATCGCAATCTACCCAATGGCTGTCCGTATTCTGGTGTTTCCCTGCCTGATCTGAAGCAAAAACTTTTTTCGGATCACTTCTTCTCTTGCAAGCCTGAACTTCTTGGAGCAGCCTTCACACAGCAGCGCTACAGCTCCGGAGTGCGTGCGGAGAGTTGGGGGGGAGAGACGGAGAGGAGGGGATTGGGCAGGAGGAGGCTATCAGCGTTTTGGATTCCCCTGGGGTGGGCAAGAAGAATTTGGCTGAGGGAGCCTGGCCGCAGAAAGCCTAGCTAGTCTTCCCCTCCTGGGGAGGGAGCGAGCTGGTAGACACACACACACACAGGCAGGCTTTCATGACAGCTATAAAATCAGACACATGTTTAGGATTCCCTCCCCCAATAGCTTGCTTCCAAAGAGTGATTTCATTGAAAGAATCCAGCCTCGAAACAGCCACTACCTCCAAAGCTACACTGTAGCGATGTAGCTTAATAACAATGTTGCAGTTTTGCGCAAATTCTGAACTTTAAAAAGGGAAAGGAAAGGAAAGCCCTGGAGTCCCCGCTCTGAAGGATGCAGGGCTGGAAAAACACAATCCAAAGCTTTTGCAGCCTGGAGGCAGATCGGTCCCTCCCTGCCAGGCAACTTTCTCTATGTCCTGAACAGCACTCCAATTTAATTTAATTTTTTTTTTTGGGGGGGGGAGAAAAAAGAAAGAAAGAAAAAATTCCCCAGAGCGCTGCTGGCTGGCTCTCCCTCCTTCCCTCCCTCCTTCCCTCTCTCTCTCTCTCTCTCTCCCCCTCTCTTTCCTGCTGGCAGAGAGATCTAGTCGGCAGCAGCGCGGACACATTGCTTGCTGGCTCGCCTTCTCCTCCGGAGCCATGGAGCGCTCCCAGGCCGCCGGCACCAATCCAGACCTGGCGAGGCACGAGCCCCTGAGGAAAAAAGGAAGGAGGGAAGGAAGGATGGAAGGAAGGAAGAGAGGAGGCGAGCAGGCCTCGGGCAGGGGGTCCCTGGTGGATCTGAGTGCGCTGGAGGGACTCGGGCAGGGGGCGTCCCAATGACAGCTGATCAGAACAAAGAGGCAAAAAAGGCATGCATGACGCACAGGGAAGGGAGGGTGGGATCCTGGGAGGGAAAACCAATCACAGAGAGAGGGTGGGCAATGGGCGGGAGGACAATGCTGCCATGTGGACTCCGAGTATTGATTCCGCGTTAAGGCTGCAATCGGAATGCCCTCGGAACCCGATCAATTTGCAAGTCATGTAGACAGCTTTGTTCCGGTTCAGTTATTTCAAATTATTTAAACCGAAATAACGCATGCCGTGAAGACGCAGCCTATGAAGCTGATAGGCAAAAAAGTTAAGACTTACGGGGAAGTATTTTTCTTTTAATATTGTTGGTCTATGGAATTTTTTGCCAGATAGGGTGGTGACAACCATCAGCCTGGATGCTTTAAGAAAGGGCTGGACAAATTCATGGAATAGAGGTGTATCAATGGCTGTTAGAATGGATGCCTGGGTACCATCTCTGGGTTGGACAGACACGAAAGATGCTTCTAAAGGCTATTTTGAGGAAGTCAAGGGTAGGTAAGTGTTTCACCCTTGACCTCTGCTTGAGAAAGCCCAGAAATAATTGGTGGGCCACAGCGTGAGACAGGACGCTAGACTGGATGGGTTGTGGCTCAGCAGGGTTCCTCCTATGTTCTTACGGAACTACACTGAATGAGCTTCTGTCTGTTGTACTGAAAATATCCTATCACACTATTTAGATGGGATCAAAGAAAGATGCTTGACTAGCCATATGCATTTGAATATTCCTGAGATAATAGATTTAAGTATGCACATTACCACAAACTGCACAAGTGAACAGCACTTTTTAAAAAGGTTTTAAATTTCTAATTATCAAAATGGTAAACTTGTTTCAATAAAAGATGTTGATAGATGACAGACAGACAGACTTGGCATCAAGAGCCCCATATAATCCCACATGTGTTTTGGTCTTTAAATCTTCCCACTGTGGAAATCAAGAGCTAAGGTTTACCAAGACAATCTTGTGTTGCCTTCGAAACACAGAACAACAGACTTGCAGGTCACAAGGGGAGGGCAAGGAGGGAAAATGTTGCCTCTTGAACTGCTCAGCAGCTGTTCAGCGAACGTGCGCGACATAGCAATATAGCATCAAATGACAGCCAGAGCATCGCCCTCTCCAGCTGTGATAATTAATGCGCTATCAAGACAGGGGATCTCTGGGCTTTAGGAAGTTTTGTGTGTGTGACCAGAGGTGTTGAAAGCATGCTGTTCAGTTTAAGCAGAAGTGAGAAGAAAATGTATGTTTTAATAAGTTAAGTTATTCTAGGGATGGATTGTTCTGTCTATTTCCATTTCAAGTCAGAGTGGCATGTGCTTAGTCATAGTTCCATTTTGTCTTGGAAGAAAAAAGAAAATGCACTTTTAAAATCCTCTCCCAAAAACATATATTTTGTATCCTTTCTGTAGTAGTAGTAGTAGTAGTAGTAGTAGTAGTAGTAGTAGTAGTAGTAGTAGAAGAAGAAGAAGAAGAAGAAGAAGAAGAAGACTCCAGTGGTGGTCCCAGTAGTGACTGGCGCATTGGGTGCCTTTCCAAAAGACTATTCCAAAACATCTCGACATTGGCAAGGTTACCATCTGTCAATTGCACAAGGCCACCCTGCTTGAACTGTCCTTATTAGAAGGAAGTCTGGCCAGATATTCAATCAATCCTGTCCTTGTAATTTAAATCCCCCCTTCCTCTTCTTGCAATCTGAAATGACAAGGGACAGGTTGTACCTTCTTTTCTGTGAAATTTTCAGTTCTCCTAGAGAGCTATCATAGCCCTACCTACTCTTCTTAGCAGTAGCCAGCACTAGATTGTCTGCAGGTCAGGACCCAGGAAGCAGGACACTATGCCACTGTGTCTCCCACTCACAAAGTTTGAACCTGCGGATTGAAAGTTCCCCAGCATCAAAATTAAAGCCTATTTCATGTAGTGCATGAAATGACCCACAATGCAGCCATTGTCTGCATGTCACAAAGCTGGATTGTGCAGAGCACGTGGTTTGCAGAGTATTGAAACTGTTAAGGGTTGGATCCACGCCTGCCCATCTTTATGGTAGCAGTAAACATCTGCTATCTAAATGAACGCTGCAGTTTGTGCAACTTTCCCCAGACTTAGAACAGAGGCCTTTTTGCACGAGGGGGTCTCAAATGTGTCTAGGTCACACCGGGACGCTGCGTTCACATGCTTGGGGCAGTGGGATCCATTCCCGGCCTCCCCAAGTGTCCCGGTGTGGCCTAGACATGTACAAAATGTAGAGCAGTAAAAACTGTTCTACACGCATCTTTGTGTGTTTGAAGTGTCCCCGTCCATCCAGGGAGGGAAGCGTTTGCACACAGGACAGCCCCCCACCATGGGACACGCCCCCCACCACAACTGGCCGAAAATCAGCCAAACAAGTGGCGGTGTAGTGGTGAATAAATTAATTACAGAGGTGAATAAATTGATTGCATTTATTATTAATTTTAAAACTTCAGCTTGAATGAATGTTTGACATTTCTAGGCTAAAGCTGAACTCTTCCCTCCAAGTTAACGCCTGCCTGCCTGTGTTCTTTATCTTATCTTTTGAACCCAAATGGCAGGCAAAGGAGGCAAAGGAGAAGAGAATTTACACTTACAAAACTAGTCAGCAACAGGATGTGGTTATGAGAATTAGATGAAATAAAAGAACTTTAAGTAACGCAATTTGCTTCTGTACTGCACTGCTTGCGTTAAGTTAGAACTTTAATATCAGAGTAAAAATATAAATATAATGGTACTCTCTACCATTCATAAGGGATAATCTAACAGCTAAAAAGTTGTTTGCAACTCCCTTTTGCTTTCTTATAGGATACGCCTACAAGACAGCTTAAACACCTCTTAAGTGCCTTATCTTTAAACACCGACAAAGACTAGGCGCTAATGGTTAGTGAGGTGTAAAATGTTTAGTACTTTAGCTTCAAGAAACTCAAGGCTAGCAGAGTGACAGAAGGGAGTCTGTCCAAATTAGGAGCAAGACTAACGGGACAGAAAAGGTATTTTTCTTTGAGCAAGAATTATAATATAAATGCTTGCAATGTATTGATCATAAGCAAAACTAATAAGAAGGGATAAAAGGGCCTTTCTGCATACGCCACCGAAAATGGATCTAACAGATCCGTTTTCTGGCGAAACGTTTGCCAACGGAAAACCGTTCTGAGTAAAAACGGTTTCTTGTTGGCCCCGCGCGTACGCACACACGCGGGGCAGCGGCGGCAGGGCCAGATTTGGAAACGGTTTGGGGTAGGTGCTGTGCGAGTGCACCAGCACCCATCCCAAATCAGCCCTGGTGGTGCCTGCCCAGCTGTCAGAGAGGCAGAGGCATGCTCTGCAACTCTGACAGGTGGGCGGGTCCGGCAGCCCGCTTCCCTGTCTTCCCTTTGCCAGAGAACGATCCTCGGTTCTCTGGCAAGAGTAAGGCACGCCCTACACCCACTCTCACCCTCAAACCCCCCCCCCCAGAAAGACCCTACAACTTACCTGACCGGCTACACCTCAATTCTGAGCCTGGGAGCGCCGGCGCCAATCGCTGACGGTCCCAGCAGGCCAGGACTACATTTCCCAGCATCCCTGGGGTGCTGGGACTGGCAAGGCTGCGGCGCGCGCATGCGCGATTGGCACCGGCGCTGCCAGGCTCAGAATTGAGGTGCGGCCAGTCGGGTAAGTCGTAGGGTCTTTCTGGGGGTGTTGGGGGTGAGAGTGGGTGTAGGGGGTGCCTTACTCTTGCCAGAGAACCAAGGATCGTCGGTTCTCTGGCAAAGGGAAGACAGGGAAGCCGGCTGCCGGACCCGCCCACCTGTCAGAGTGGCAGAGCATGCGTTCTGCCTCTCTGGCAGCTGGGCATGCGCCGGCAATCCGGCTTTTCCCCCTCCGGTGCGGAAACATTCGTTTCCAAACCGTTTTCAGGGGGAAAGCCAGATGTAAGACCTGATTTTTTCAGGTCTTACATCTGGGTAGGATTTCGGATTTTAAACAACCGTTTTTGCCTGCCGATATGCGGACATGGCTTCCTGAAAGGGGTCCTAATTCCGGCCCCTATGTGAAAGCCACGTCTAAATGCGTTCCACATCTGGCTCTAAATCCATTTTTAGAGCCAGTGCGGAAAGGCCCATAGTTGTTTTCAACTATCTCTCTCTTGCTCTCCTTTTGCTTATGTCAGAAGTTCCTTATCTCGTGAAACTTAGGTTTTCAGAGTATAGGAGGCTGGGCAGGGCAGAAGCTACAGCCTGTCCTTCTCAGTCCCCACCCAGGTACTGTGCATTGAGGACCATATTAATTTGAGTACTTTTATCCGATGATGAAGGAGAGACACACCTATCTGTAAAAGACTGCTGGCTTAAATGAGGGGCACACAGCACCTTTGGGTGTGCGTCCCTGCAGGTAAAAATGTAATAAATATTGCTGATTCTTTCCTGGAACAATCCTGTCTCATGCACCATTATTTGGGACCCTTCTGGGGTCACTTGATGCCTTCAGCGGGACCACGCAATTGCTTACCTTGCCAGCTCCGGGGTTGCCATCTGCTGCGGTCTGCGCAGGTGTGTGGACTCTGGTAGATGGGACCCGAGCTGACCACGTGGGTCCTGTCTACCAGGAGTGTGCACGCCTGCATGATGGCAACCCCAGGCCAGCAAGGTAAGGGATCACCGCGTGGGGGGGGGGGAGGTGGCTCCCTCCCTGCTGCTGCAGTCCCATTAGGACTGCAGGAGTTGGGGAAACACCCAGATTGGCCTCCCCTCACCCCTTTCCGGGGTGGAGGCCAATCTGTGTCTGTCTATGGGCTGGGTGGTCTGCCTCTCTGGCAGTAGACCGGACCTACCCAAAGCTCTGAATGGGTGGACCCGGTATACTGCCAGAGTAGCAGACCACCCAGCCCATCGAGGCAGATCATGGGCCTCTGCAGGGTTGAGCCACCTCGATCTAGGCAGCTAAGCCCCGCAGAGGCCCCCGGCACCCCCCCATCCCAGGGCCCGGGGATGCACACGCACATGCACATCCTACCTTCTGGCTGTGCTGGGTCTCAATGACCCGGCACAGCCAGGAACACACACCACGTGCATGCAGCGCAACTTCTGATTGGGCAGACCGCCCATGTGGGCAGTCTGCCCAATCAGAAGCCGTGCCACGATTGTGCGGGATCATTGAGACCCAGCACAGCCAGAAGGTAGAACCTGCGTGCACACGCGCATCCCTGGGCCCCGGGTGGGCGGGCGGCTGGGGGCAGTTTCTGCCATTTGTAGGGGACCGACTGGGCCTCTGTTCACTCAAAGCTACTGTGGTCTAGTGGTTAAAGAGCTGGACTCTTTATCTGGGAATACTGGGTTTGATTCCACTGTCCTCCATGAAGCCAGCTGGGTGACCTTGGGCTATTTACGGCTTTCCTTCTGAGCTCTCACAGCCCCACCTACCTCACAGGGTGCCTGTTGTGGGGAGAAGGATAGAAAGCTTTGTCAGCCACTTTGTGTCCCCATAAAGGCCTTTCTTAAGGTCCCTTTGAGTGGGGTAGAAAAGCCAACTCTTCTTCTTCTTCTATTTCTATACTAGATTTTTACATCAGTGTTAGGAAACGTTCAATGAATTCATCTGGAACTTCTCTCTCCACACTTCCTATGTCTTCCTGTGCCTTTCTCTGGCCATCTGCACTTGGCCTTATTCTGGAACATCTCAGAACAGGGTGTGTTGTCCATATGCTAATGCATTCTATGGCAGGCCTCCTCTGGGGTTTGCCATAGTCTGCACCAGCATGCAGCTAGCAGGCCCCTCTTCAGAGATATGTTCCAGAACAAGGCCAAGGGAAGAAAGGCCCTCTGCTTCCCGCTCACCATGCTGCCAATATATTTGGCCCTACAGGCAGGTGGGTACAGCCTAGAAAGTAGAACATTATAACTTCCATGGAATCCCCGAGAAGAAGGAATTGGTAAGCCATTTCTATAGCATTGCCTTACCCAAGACAACCCTCAATTTTTATGATTCCGAAGTTTATTTCCTTCTTTTACCACCTTTGCTTATAACATTCAAAGAGTGAAAGCCAAATAATTTTCCCTCTTAAGCTCTTACAAGAAGCTTACAAACTGTGGCTCAAGACCTCAATAGATATAACCTTTTATGGATGGAACAGTTGTTTCTGCATCACATTTTCTTTCTTTCATGACTTACACTTTCTTCTTTAAAGTACTATGGCATTGTTACCAAAGCACTTTTCAAAAACTCTACATTGATCTTTAACAGACTTGAAGATGAACTTGCATTCTCCTCCATCTGCCTTAAAGGACAATGGTCACACCATTGGACCTTTAATTCCTCTTTAAACCATGTTTGCATCCATTTCTTAATAACTACACATGGCGACTACTTATTAATCAGCCGTGAGCTAATTTACAAGGAAAATTTCCACTCTGAGTCTGCTAGACTTTACTCAGTGAGAGACTATGACAAGATTTAATTAACATCTTAATTAGATAGCATTGTTCATAGTGTCTTGCCATAACAGAATATTTTGTCATAGTGTTCTTCATGCACATGGATATACTTTTAAGGATGTTTTCGAACTTCAAGCTAAAAGCAATAATTGTGGCATTCTCTTTGCAATGTGAATGCAAAGCCAATCTTGAATTATGGCTAGATAAAAGCTATACCCCACAACTTAAAATGAATTCCAAATGAAATCGAGTGGGTTTTATTTAGGATCCCAATAGTTAAGGCACATCTAGTGAGCCTGTTCTCAGGAAGAGGGTCCAACACACCACACCACACCACAGGCCCTTTCAAACCCCTCTGCACCACTGCAGTTGATTAGGTTGTACAGCCTGCCAATCATGGTAGCTTTCTTGCACTATATCAATGCTCAAGTGTTAAATGTGTTCCTTTGCAAAACTGTAAGCTGACAAGCCTTTAGAGGCACCCTGCCTGACTCTCCAACCTGGAAGCAATATTTAGGCATCAGTTCTAGTAGCCACTGATGCACCCATCCTCTGTGAATTTGACTAACCATTTCTTAAAGCTACCCAGACTGATTACCTCTTTGGGTAGTTAATTCCATAGACTGATAACTCTCTGAGTGGAAAACAAAAACAAAATACTTTCTCATGCTAATTCCAAAGTTGGAAGTCCCATAGTATTTTTTTCCTGTTCATTATCTTTTAAAAAATCTTGTGGTTCTGCCCATTTTGCTCGTTGGTAAATTATACTTTCTGCTGATACTACAATGGATCATAGTTGCCACTTTACTGTGTCAGTCTTTATAAGCAGTTTCTGCTATCTTCTTCCAGCCACGAATTACGCGTTGCCCTTTTTCCTCAGGTTCTTTCAACAAGCAGCATTGGATGTCATTGTACAATTTTTGCCTTTATTATTTGATTTATACCCCATTCCATTTCCTGAGGGCCTTGGGCTGATGTGCACACACAGGCATAAGAAGTAAAATCCAATACATAGAAAGACTATAAAAACATTATTAAAAACACTTATAAAAACAAGATTAAAATCAAAATGTAAAACTCAACAGAGCAGCTCCAACGAACAATGATCACCATACTCACAAATAAAACAATACAAATTAGGAGCAGAAAAGGGACTTTTGGAAGAGAGAGTTTTTTAAAGTTCTCTGAAAGTCGTAAGGGTTGGTGTGGTTCATACTGATAAAGGAAAGGCATTGCATTCCAAACTATCCCATGTATTCAAGAGCTTCTTCTCTTGATGATGTATGGCAAGCGCTAGTGCCAGCAGAGTGTATTTTTCTCATATAGGGTTTTAAAGATAATAATCAGCCCCTTGAATTGTATCTGGGAGCAGATGTGCAGTCAATGCAATTCTTAGAAGCAGGAGTATCTGAATACAATCTTACCCATATCCAGTCCATCACAGGTTTCAGCCCCCAGTTGAGATAGCCAGTGTCTCCCTAGCATCCAATGACATAGAAAGGTAGAGCTGTGATTCATCCCTGTACTGATGACTGTAGAGTACAACCCTGCAGATAATATCTCCCTGTGGCTTCATGTAGATATTAACAGCATGGTAAACAAGATAGAACCATGCAGCCCCCCAGAAACCAAAGGCCAAGAGGCTGAGTAGAAACCCACCACCTTCTGTCCTCTACCTTCAAGTTAGGACCATAACCAAACCTGACTGTATCTCCGAGGCCCAACCTTGCAAAGCCATCTAGAAGGATACCATGAGTAAACAGTGAACCACCAAGGCAATCTCAATACCAAAACCAGGGCTGAAATCAACTGAATTGGACCTAGATCGTATGTATCAATTAGGATGCATCTGTAGAGCCACTTAATCACTTTGTCCCCAAATGGGATGTTAGAGACTGGCCAGTAGCTGTTGAAGTCACCCATATCCAGGAAGAGTTGTTCAATAGTGATCTTATGATGGCATTTGACCTGATCTTATGATGGCATCTGCCTTGTCGACCACCTTCACCAGCCATTCACCTGTCATCTCCCTGGCAGATGTTTGTGCTCAGTACCTGATAGGTGTCCTATTGAGTTGCAACCACTGTAACATCAGTATAGTAGGATGAAGATCATACAGCCAGTACATTCAGGGGTGAATCAAATGTTCCTTGGTAATCTTATGGCCTTTCCTGAATTTTATACTACGTAAATCAAGGTCAGGCTGTAAGTACAGAAAATAATTCCATTTGGTTTCAGCCCAGAGCAACTTCCCTCTGTTTATCAATCTGGTTTTTTCCCAACAGATATTGGATTAAAAAAAAATAACAAAAATAACTGACGTTCAAGGCAATGCACCTGGCAATAGATGGTTGTCTTAATGACCCTGATTGATACAACTTCAAACAACAGCTTTCCCCCAAGAATTGGTACTTGAGTGCTCAGAGGCTCTGACTACACAACAGAAAGAAGAAACCTTTGCCTGGGGAGCTTATAATGGGCTAGAGCCCATGAGAGATCCTTGCTCTTCAATATTAAAACCCTCCCACCGCTCACACTGATGTAAAAATAATAAGCAATAAAAGAAAGGATCGATTTCTTTCAAGTCCAGCCTTTGAGAGCCATCAAGCAACGCTGCTTGCGAGGCTGACATCGAAGGGGGAAAGCCGAGCTCTGAATTTCCTAGGGCCCTCCGCCTCGTCGCTTGTCACTCTTTAAGCTTTGTTCACACAAACAGGCTGGGCAGGCAGAACACAGGCAGAAAAATCCTCTGCGGAATTCAGCCGGATTAGGATGGTGGAAGGGATGGGAGTAAGGATATTGCTTTAGAAATAAAGGAAACAGCGACAGCGTGCGTCTTCCCCATTGGAAGTGCATGTGAGCTAGTATTTGATTCCTTTCCAAAAGTTTAATGCTACAGAAAGAAGAGCTTTGAAAGCATCGGGGAACAGATGGAATAATTAAAGCCTGAAAACCAAGACAAAAGGGGGGGGAGGGGAAGGAGGAGAAAAATCTCACAGCACAGGATCTAAAACTCTTGTCTTTGTTTCCAGTCGCTGGACACTAAGCTGTTGTTCAGTACATCTTAGGTGAACGGCATGCATTGGTTTGGAACAAAGGATAAGAAGGAAGGACATTTTTTCAAGCAAAAATTATGTGTTTTATGGCTAGAAGCAAGAACATAAAATGTAAGTTGTGGTCCCTGTTTGCATAAGGCGAGATTCTATTAAATGGGACAACACTGATGTAGATTGAATGTAGATACATATGTGAGCATATGTTTCAGGAAGGAAAGCAAGCAAGAAAGAAGGAATAGAATGTGCAAACTGGTTAATCAATAGTAGCCCATTGGAGAAAAAACCCCTTTTCAATGGCAAAAACACAGCAACCATGAAATGTTCTATCAAATAGTTCATGTTTGGGGAACTGGATTGGTCTGATTAAATTTTGGGACATTCAAATAACTGAACATTCAGTTCAATGTGGACGCACACAAACTAGTTGGTTTTCTGTGATTGGCAGACAAACTGACCCAGTCCAGGAGACCTCAAGGGGGGAAAGAGGGATTAGGCAACTCTATGCAGGAGTGGTCCACCAACGGCTACTAGAATGGATGCCTGGATGCTGCCTCAGAGTTGGAGGAGGAGGCAGGCTTCCTCTTAAAAACTATTAGCAGTAAGTCAAGGGCAGTTTTGCCTTTTCCTCCATTTCAGAATGCTCAGAAGGGTATGAAAAAGGATGGTGGACTCGATGGGCTATGGCCTGATCCAGCAGGATTTTTTGTATATTCTTATGAACTGCCTATTTGGGCTATTACATCCTGATTCACATTTCAAAATTCCCTTTCTTACTGCATCCGCACACATTGAAAAGTGTGCCTCGAAAGTAGCCTTAGTGTGGATTAGGGGAGGAGAAAGGAGCACTAGCATATGGTAACTAAGAATGGGTATGGAATATCTTGGTTGAAAATAAAGGCTTTCATATGAAGTACATTGGCAGTATAAATATGTATAATCCATACTAATGCTCAGTCCAGATCATTCCAGGACGTGGAACTTTGATCAATCATTTAAAATTTGGAGAGCTGCTAACAGAGTGCTGGATTAAAAGCCAATGCTAGAAACATCTTCTGTTGCACCCATTCCCCTACACGCAAAAGAAGGTGAAAAACAGTAGCTTGGTATGAAATTACAGTTATGGACTAATTTGAGGGTATCTCCACTGAAAGGTGGGGAATTATTCTATTCAGTGAGCAAGAAACCTCTCCCGGGTAGGGTCTGTACAGCATGGAAATAGCTCCAAGAGAAAGACTGTGGGGCATGGAAATTACATGTCCCTGCACCCACTGAGGGAGGTAGAAAATGCCACCAAAATAGCTTTTGCTCTTCCGGCTCTGCTGCAGTTTTGCAGATGAATGGTGAAAACTTTTGTGACCTTCTTGTTGCGTAATATGCCTGGGATGATTCCTGCTTTCGGGGCCGGGTGATGTCTTCCCAAACCTATGTCGATCTTGCTGTGATGTGAGCCTGCCACTGATCTGATGCCACAAATGTGGCTCAGAGAAGTTCCCATTATCCTCTACCATCCCCAATGAGGATGAGGGTGTTCAAGGATCCCAGGAAAATTCTAAGAAGCAGTTCTCACGAGCAGGACAGCAAGGAGGTGCCAGGTATGGGGTTACCTTCTGCCTGCCTGATGTCAGGCTATGGGGAGGATCTTTAGGTGGTGAAAATTAACCCTATAACCAGTTGAAATTTGTGTATGGAAGAGAGGCAGATGCTTATTCCCAGACATAAGGATCAAGTGTGGCTCTTCCACTACTAAAGTGAATTTGATTATATTACTAGTAACACTAATTATTGTTTTACCATTTACTAGATTAGTATTTTAATTTTTTACTAAGATCAAGTAAATTTATACTACTGATGTGAGCAATCAGCTCTGAAATCCGTTAAGTTCTGTTCATATTATCAATTAAGGGACAGATTTAGTGTGGCTAAAGGATGGACACTGGGTGGAATGGACTTCGACAGACCTGAACATCCCGAATCATCAGCTAACCTATGAATCGTTCTGTTCTGCTGCTCTTGTACCTCAGAAGCCATTTCCACAGATAGTTTGTCTTTAATCTGCAGGATCAAAAAAGTCTTTTTTAGAAAAAGATACTGTACAGTCAGTTTCCTTTTCTCTTCACTCTCCTTCATTTTTTATGTCAGTTTGAATGTTATTTCTCTGAAATTGTCTCTCACACTGTTCCTTGGATTTTGGCACAGCCCCTATTCGCATCATTAACCAACTTTTGAGGTTGTTCTGAGCTTTTCTTTTTAATCCAAAGAAGGGAGGATAAAAGGAATCTAACAACAATCTCCAAGGATGTACCTATGGATTTTTTAGTTCAATTACTAGTGCCAGCAAGTTGGCAGGGTACCTCATTGGTGAGATCTTTCTCTTAACTTTATGTTATTTAAAAATAAAACAGAAATATTTTAAGGGTGCTCTGTATCCTCCTTTCTTAATTTATTTAAAGGAAGGATCCGCATGGCATGTTTATGGAGCTATGAATGGGCAGGGTAACATTCAGCCCTTTGGAGCCATTCCAGCCACTGCTGCTGCCTTTGAGAGTCCAGGAGCTCCCTCCCTCCAGCTGCCCTGGTCATCATTAGCTGTGGCCGGGGGCATCTGGTGAGTTCACAGTCACAGCATTCGCCCCTCTTCTGGGTGTGAACACTGTGGATGAGGTGGGCAGGCAGCTGCGGCTCTACAGTTGCATGCTGCCAGCTGACTGCCATAGCAATGTGCTGGCGCACGCTGGATGCTGCCACGGGCATTGCTGTGGTGATTCACCCCTTTTGCACTTCAAGTGCTGGTGGTCTGGCCGGGGAGTGCGGCAGCTCTTGGGTGTGGATGCCTTGCTCAAGTGCAATCGGGCCAAAGGTGTGTGATGAGGAGACAGGGCCTAGATGATCTTGCTCTGGACCGTCAGTGGGCAGGATGGAGGTGGCTTTTGCATAGACGCAATCCTTGTCCCTTCACCTTGCTGCCCTAAGCACTGGCACAGCACGACAAAGTCAGAGGAGAATAAAGAGGGGGCTTACTTGTCTCTTTGATGGCCATATCAGTCATCAGATACAGGAACTTTTCCTATATTTGACTACCCTCACACACACACACACAATCAAAATTGAAATATTGACAATGGAAGGGTAAAATCTGAGGTGTTTCCACTCTTTGGCTTCCCATTCGCTGGACTAGAAAAACGCAGAACCCACTAACATATACTAGCGTTCTCATATGGGAATGCTTACATGCCGAAGTAAGCCCCACACACCAGGAGACCTACCTGGGTCTGGCATCTGTCCAATTGCTGCCATCTTCTTCACGCCGGCTGGTGCGATGGTGATGCTCCACATATGCAAAGTGGAGCGTCCTAAATGGTGCAACTGGTCATGGTGCTGGATGTGAAAGATAAGGTTCCGGGTAGCGTTGGGGTGTGTGTGGTGCATGGATTTATGCAGCACCACTAGCAGACGAAAGGGTAACATCTGGTAAGGCAGGAGGCGTTTTTGGGTTATCGTGGACTATGGGGCCAAGTGCAACTTGGCATATGGTCAGAACTCCCTGCCATCAAGACTACAAGCAAAGCCTTATTTCTAATGCATAGAGAGAACAGAGCACTAGTCCAACAGCACTCTGCACCCCTATTTAAATATCTTGCCTAAGACTCAAAGTATAGGTATTTTCATATTTTACAACCATTTTGTCGTCTTTCCTCGTTAACTTAGCCCATGGCAGTAATACTATTTAGATCTTTTCCCAAGCTGCCTTCAGTTCTATAGCTAGGTGCTCCCTTTGAGTGAAGTGGCATTTTAAAGACTCTAGAAGCAGAGCCTCAGGACCCATCTCTACACCTCTGGGGCACCCTGTCAGTCTAAGAAGATGCCCATTGCCATGCCATGCATGGATGTGCTGTGAAAAATGGCACCCCTCCTTCTTCACTGCCATGAAGCTGCCTCCGCCCAGAAGTAGAAATGAGACCTTAGCTCTGTTTGTACTTGCCAATATTTAGAAATATCTTCACTTATTTTTTGCTGTGTTGCTTAAAGGTTGTTGGCTACTTTACTTTCATGTCAGGAAAACGTGTGCGCCGTTGACTAAGTTTTGAACCAGGAGTGTGGGAGAACTCAGAGGAATGAATCTGAGAATATAAAAGGAATAACTTGTAAAATAGAGGCAGCATTTATTTTTATTTGTCTCTGTTTCAGATTAGGAATCAAACTCTCAAGCATCAGATGTGCTAGTCTAAAAATGTGGTATTAGGTTATGAGGTTCAGGATTTGCCAGCCTCCTTTAGAAGCACTTCTATTAGTTAACCTAATGTTAACTTGTAATGTATAAACTTATCAATTAATTGGTGGAGAGATTTAATTACTTCTGGAAATTGTTTCATTGGTAGCATTTAGAATATAAATAGAATTCTTGGAAGAATTTTCAATATAATTAAAGCAAGATACAATATATATATAATAATAATATAAATGCAAAATGGAGTTATAATTATAATATTTTATATTTGTTCAGATTTCTGGGCATTATGTTGCCCAGGTACTTTACTTTCTTTAGTTGAGGGTTCGGGGTATTTTTTGTCCTAATGTCTTTTGTACTTTTAATTGTTCTTTCAGTGAGATATTTTTAAAGCCCTGAGATGAAAGATTCTTAAAATTCCCATTAGTTTCCTGCCGGCAGATTCTGTATCCAGTATCATTATAACTGTATCATCAGTATAGCATTGTATCTTAAGCAAACCACACGGTGCTTTCTTTGGTCCTTACTAATATATTCTATGAGTAGTTCAAGTGTGATACTGAACAGTATCTAGGACATTGGACAGCCCTGTTAGAATCCCTTTTAAGTTGAAATGGTTCTGTGAAATATTAATTTTGATTTTTGCCTGCTTGACAGAGTACACACTATCCATCAAAGTAGTGAATTAGGGATGTGAAGGAATGTTCCAAACATTCTAAATTCAATAGAATTTGATTGAATGCAGACATTAAAATTTGAACAGAATGTCTTCACATTCGAATTTTGAATAAATTTTGAATGTTCCAAAACATTCATTCGAATGATTCAAAACATATGTATGTATCTGTATGAATCTCATACGTATCTGTAGGCATTTGCGCTTACAATACGGGACAAAAACGGGATGCATACAGGATAAAACAGGACGCGTACGAAATGCATACAGATACATATACGGACAATGTCGACATTCGTATCTTTAAATACGAATGTTGTCGACATTCGTATCTTCAAATTTGTATCTAACTTTCAGACATTTGAATGTATTGGATTCAAATCGGTTTTAGTTGCATTCAGATTTTAAACATTCAAATAGAATGGAATGTTTTGACAATCGAATCGACTCAAATTCAAATGCAAAAACATTCGTGCACATCCCTATAGTGAATTGCTATCCAAAGTCCATCTTTTCCAATATAGGAATGTAAAACAC
The DNA here is from genome assembly GCA_023333525.1 of Aspidoscelis tigris stejnegeri. NCBI lineage: Eukaryota > Metazoa > Chordata > Lepidosauria > Squamata > Teiidae > Aspidoscelis > Aspidoscelis tigris. The sequence continues at coordinate 17,710,702 of JALMGA010000015.1, forward strand.
AAAGGCTTTCTGAATGTCAAGGAAAGTAACTGCTAGAGGAGTTATATTATTGTTGCAATGATGCAACACATGTAACAAGTTTCTTGTAGGGTCCATCACTATTCAGTTGGGTGTGAACCCAGCTTGGTCTGAGTATATATGATCATATATACATTTCTTTAATCTAGTGTCCAATGCGGAAGCACCCTATGTTTCTGACTGACCTCTCACTTTTGGTACATGAGCATTCAATGAAAAACTTCTTATGATATGGTCATGAGAAGCTTTCCCTCATGATGTTTCAATAAGTTTTCTTTTTAAAGAGAAACAGAAAAGGAGAGATTGAGACTGGAAACTGTAAAATCTATACTATGACAATGGATCGTGTGCTCCCATCATGTTGTTGTTTGGTACCATCAAGTCATGGCCAACACCCGGTTGACTGAATAGGCACTTCCTCTATACAGTTTCCTTGACACAGTTACAGAAGCAGTAAACCTAATCCTAACTCCCTTCTCCATTTCTGGGGAGAGAAAGGGTATTGGACCATCAACCCCTTTGCTTTCCAAGCAGTTTTACTCTACTGCTGAGCTATAGCCACCCCCACAAAAAATGTAATGCAGGATGAACAGAAATCTTGACTGATCTTTGATCTGGCGCTGATGAGTCTTAGACTTACTTTGCGTCTGAATTTTTTTTTGCATTATGGTCTCTGACACCATTGTCCCAATGCAAAAGTACATTAATTCCAGGCCACCTTTAAAGCAAGAGTCTTGAACTACACTGACAGATGCCCATGAGAAGTGTCACAGGCAGGCTGGCTGAGAAACCTATTTTTATTCAATTTCTGATAACCTTGTAACAAATCAGCATCAAAGGGAATTAGCTGCCTCTCAAGAGAGCTTTTTATCCCTGATTTGTATAGGGAACACGCGTGTAGCCCAACTAAACCAGACTGCCTTTAAAAAGCAGCATGCGTGTCACCATTCTCACTCTTTGCTGGGTGTTCTTTATGGTGCAACAGTGAATTATCATCTGTCTCTTCCTGCACCATTTGCAATTAGAATCAAGAACAGATGGCAAGGACCCCTTCAAAACACCTTTGCTGTGATAACACTTCAACAAGCCAGTGAATGCTTGTGCCTCCAAGAAAGGATTTGTACTAGTGATGTATAAACTTTGCAAGATTATCTCATAGATCAGAGCAGTCATTTCACACCTAGATACCAGGCTGGATATAAGCCTCACAGAGTCTAAGCTTCCAGGAAGGCAGAAAAGCAACCTTCCTTAAAGCCTTGAAGAATAAGTTGGGACTGTATCATTGCTCAGAAATTCACTTTATCATATTTACTATTTTATTATGTTTGAATATTAATGTCCATACTTTCTTCATTATTTCACTGGATTTAGTAGCCCATATTCAAATGTAAGTGCAAATCAAGGAGGTCCACTAGGGGTGTGCATATTCATGATATCCAGAATTCGTACAAACATGTGGGGATTTGTAGATCTGTGGCCAAATCTATTCTTCCACAAATCTGGTGGAATTATCTGGTATTCGTAGAAGCTTCGGTTGGAGCCTCCCCACTAGGTCCTCTTGCCCCCCAGGCCTCCTGTCGCCCCCCCCCCACGTGGCCTCCCACATGGATTAAGATTTACAAATGCCATTAGGAATGTGACTATTTGTTATATATATTTGTTATACTATAACATGTTATTCCCAAGAATGAATGCACCCACCATTTCCTTGGACCACGTATCAGCACTCCAGTAATTACTGAGTGACGTTGCTGAGGCCATCTCATAAATTTATGACTGAAGTAGAATTACTACACCTAGACTTACAGAGCAAGTGAGAGTTAGACTCTTTCCTCACTTACTTTGAGTCTGAAAAAGGAAGAGATCAAGAGGCTGCATTCCAGATCATGTGGGCATGCCGATAGCACGCTTCCATGATTCTAACCCAGAAAACCACCCTCTATGCCCCAAACTAGGAGCTTTCACTTGTAGCCAATGGGGGAGGGCTGCAGAACCCACACGAGCTTCATAGCCTTGGGGAGTCATGAACTGGATTAGCCCTGTTAGTGCTGATCCCGTGATCTGGATCAGTAGATCCAGTAAATCCTGATCTACTGATTCAGATTCACAGCTGCTATGTGCCGAATGGGCCAATGGTTCTGAAACAATTAGGACCACTGATTCTGACGATGGAAAGGCAAGTCCTATATCAGACCACATCACAGTGCAATTCAGAGCAGCTCACACCATAATCTTGATGCATGTGGGGAACCTTGAGGCCAGGATATGACACCTCCAAGGGTGAGCGGGGAGGGGGGGAAGGTTCCTAGCTTCAGGGGATCCCGGGAATGCATTTCAGCAGTGCATTACGAAGCACTACTGAAATGCATCTCCTGATAGTTCTGAACACGGGAGGCATGCCTTCCACACACCTTCTATGTTCTGGAGCTGAACAATGACCACTAGTTGACAGATATGCAAAGCATTGTGGATAAATACATTATAATAATGGTTCAAAATGGTTTTTGTGTATATGAAACAAAATTAGAGTACTTTTAATTTGCGGAATTAGGGAACTTTAATCAGTTCAACTGAACTTTACTTTAAAAGGGTCCCCAGAACCAAAAACAATCATGACTAGGAGATAAATGCTGGATTTCATGCCCTACCATCTTAAGTGCAAAGGAGATTCTCAATTGCTTTCTATTATTTGTTGATTTAAGTTCTGAAATTCAAAGGGCAGATTTTTATCCTCACATATTAGCAAAGTCATGGTAGCAGCACCATTTTTCTTACCGTCTTTGTATGAACTGCAAGTATGAATTGTGTTATGTAATCCGCTGCTTTCTGGGAAAAGCCCACAGCCCAGGGATGTGCATGAATATTGGTAACGTTCCTTATTCACATGAATTCGGTCATTCGTACACAAATCAAATGTCACGACATTTGTACATTAACATTTGTACAAACACAAACGTGTCAGAACATTCGTATGAATAGTTGGGACATTCGTTAAGCGGAGGGAGGACTGATGGGGAAGCCCAGTTGGAGAACAGGCAGAGGGGCACAAGAGGCAGCAGGGCCGGAGAAGGGTTTGTGTTTAAGACAGGAGGGGAGAAACACAAAGGTGAGGAGGGGGATCCGTATCTGATATGTATGAATTTGTATAGGATACATATCCAAGATAGGTAACTTAAAAAAAAAAATAGTTTTTTACAATTGTTTTGAGTCTGCCCTCCCTCCCAAGGGTAATACATAATTCAAAATTCTCATACAGATCATAGAAAAAGCTACACAATTCATAATACTACGTTCAGAAAATTAAATGTAACTTCAGTTTTTCACTTTCGCTCCTAAGCTTATTATCTAAATGTTTTCACTACCATCCATTTTTGTTTACATATTCTAACCCTATCTAAATTACTAATACAATTCATACAACTATTCAATATTTCTGCCGCTATCATATTAATCATATAATTATACCATTTACTAATAGACCATTTTGTTCCATCCACTAACTAGGACTATTTGGGCACATGTTAGCAATTCTTCTAATATTTCCTTCAATTAGATAGTCAGAAGATTATTTAACTCCATATGTAATACTCCCATTCTCCCTGTTATTATCAATTCTATATCCAACATGTCACTAATTTCTTTCTATTTTATCTTCCAAAATTCGGATACTATAGGGCATTCCCAGATCATATAGGAAAAAATACCTGTTTGTCTGCACCATGCCAGCTATTACTGTTACATTTTATGCTATATTTTCCTCCTTATCTCTTTAAGATTATTATACTTTATGATTTGTATACGTTTTATTTCATTCTTAGTTTCCTCCCTTTCAATCCTCATATCTGTACTCCATATATTATATAACTCTTCCACCACTTCATCTTTAACAGAACTTAATTTGCTATATAAGCCCCTTGCAATTTTACTTTCTCCTTTAATACATTTTCTTATCATTTTTTCAAATAATATATCTTCCCCTTTAATTTTTTCTCTCATCTCTGGTTTATCTCTGTCCTATTATTCCTCAAATGGCATCCCCTTCCATTGGGTTCCCTTGATTTATATTTAAATCTTTTGCTGTCTTAAATCCTCTTTCTCTCATTATACTCAAGATTATCCTCAAATTCCCATCCCCATTTTTGTTCTTTTTCCATATATTTGCTAATTTATTTATATTATTTGTTACTATTTTTTTCATTTTTCCCCATATTATGCCCTTTAATGGTTCTTTCATCAATCTTTGTTCCCTCCTATTCCAGTCTTTAAAAGTAATTTCTTCTTCCCTCATTCCATTAATGTCTTTTTCTATTCCCCCCTTCTTCTTTGTATATCACAGTTCTAATAATCTCTGAAGTTGAAATGCATCCTGATAAATCTGTAAACTTGGAATTCCTCATCCTCCTTTATCCTCTCTTGCTATTAACCATTTGTTCCTTAATCTGAGTTTCTTTTCTCCCACTATCCATTTATTTATTCTTCTGCCCCAGCCCTCTAAAGAACTTCTACCTACTGCCAGTGACAATGTTTGAAACAAATACATTATTTTTGGTATTATTAACATCTTTAATACTCTAATCTTATCTATTTTTTTAAAAATGCTTCCCTTCCCATTTTTAAAGTTGCTTCATTAATGATTTCCAAACTATTTTATAATTCTCATCTATTATTTTATTAGGATTTTTATAAATCCATACTCCTAAATATTTCATCTCCTTTATTCCTAATTTGAGCCCTGTTAACCTCTTCAGTTCCAATTCCTCCAATTCAGTTCCAGAAATAAAAACATATTATTTCTGATTTTTTTATATTTACAGATAATCCGGATTGTCATTTAAATTTCTGTAATATTAATGTAATTTCTCTAACCATCTCTAATGGGTGGCTAGACATTAATAATGCTTCAACAGCAAATAGATTTAATTTAATTTGTTCATTTCCTACCTGATAACCTGCCCACCTTTGGCTATCCCTTATATCATTTCCTATAACCTCTATCACTAATATGAATAAAATTGGGGAGAATGGGCAGCCTTGCTTAGTTTTTAAAAATTTGTAGTCTGATTTTCCATCATTTACTCTAACTCTTGCTTTGCAGTTAGTATATAATCCCTTCAAAGTTTTACAAAAAATTTGCCCCATAATTAACTGTCGACATAATTTCAACAGATATTTATGATTCACCTTATCAAAAGCTTTAAAAACATCTAACTTCAAAATTCCTATCTGTTAAGGTCTGTTCCATGTTTCAGAAGCAGAGTGAATTAAAATGAAGAAAGGAGTAAATACTGAAAAACATTTTCACTGATCTCATATCTCTAAGAAGCATGAGGGGAAACTGTTCTTAAAAGTGGCAGCTAAGGATCTGTGATTGTTTAGTGCATTTCAGGATGCAGTTCCTTGGTTCAAGAGAACATTTAATATTTCAAGATAGCTCAAACAAGTGACTTCCAGTTGGAACATGGCAGAACCCACAATCTGAGCATAGCTGAGCTAAGCCAAGGGGCTTTCAGCATTGAAAATTCCCAGAAAATGAGAGCTTTGCCAATCTTCTCCAGTTGATACTTTTTCCTGAGTGACAGGAGAATGAAGGGAATCCTCAAAAAGGGTTGATTTGACAACCCACCCCCCTGACAGAAGAATCTGCTTTTGCTGGGAGGTCAGAGGAATACAACCAATACCCCAAGATGCTGAAATTGCAACTAAAGGTCTGACTGATTCCTTCTTTTTTAGACTTTTATAATTAGAATCAAACAGAGAAACTAATTTGCCATTTGGAAAGTTTCTTAAGATAAAGAAAACTGCTTCATTTTCTTGGCAAGCGGCCAAAAAGCTAACTTAGAAAGATGGAACCAAAATAAGACAGAAAAGTAAGAGATAACTGGGATTTATCATAAAATGTTTTTAACGAGCTTGGGATTCCAAGAAAAAGGAATTTTTGAGAAAACTTGTCTGGGTGCATCCCCATGCAATTTAAAGCCCACTGAAAATCTTCTTTTGTCACGGAGCACCCCCATGCACAGCTTTTATCCGGGCTTCCAGCGCCGCTAATTAGGAAAATGAGCTGCAAAAAAACAGCCCTTTAAAGAAGACTGCAAGCGCACTTTCCTGGAAGACGCGGGTATTCAGAGCAACATTTTGCATGGAGACGCTCCATGGCAAAAGGGGCGGGGCTTCTCTCCGAGGAGGCAAGCTCTCTCTCTTTTTTTGCCTCTCATCCACAGCCAGCATTCATGATATGAAAACAGTAGACAGGCATTCCAATCACAAAGAGAAACAGCAAGATACATTGTAATGAATTGCTTCCGCCCACCCGCAAGTGAAAGTGTATGAGGCAAGATCGCTGGCTGGGGGAGGCAAACAGAGAACTTGTAAATTTTTCTTTTGGACTTGTGAATGAGTGCACGATCGCATGATTGCTGGCTGGGGGGGGGGGGGTTGGCAGCTGGAGATCTTGTAAATAGTGCTGGCTGCAGCCCAGCTGCCTTCGCAAGCAGGGGAGATGAACAGAGAACTTGTAAATTTTTCTTTTGGACTTGTGAATGAGTGCATGATTGCATGAGCACCCAACGAAACAGCGAGGGGCAGGGAGAAAAAGATGCGGATAAGCAAAAGACACTTCCTTGGGGATGGTCAGTGCATTTTAAATGCACATTTTGCTGAGCCCCATGGGGACACTTAATTTGGAATTGAACGTGCATTTGTTAGATCCGCTGCAGTAGAGGGACAATAGTGACAGGAAAAAGTACCATGGGGATGCACCCTCTGTTAAGATAAAGATGACGAAAAAGGACAGAAAGTGATGGGACACAGCCATAGAATTGTGATTTACTATCCATGTACACAAGATGGGGGGGCACTGGGTAGCAGCAAAAGACAAGAAAAAGATATAAAGACAGGATTTAAGGATCTACAGACGATCCAACCTCTCGAATACAACATGGATGAAAAGCAAGGTATGGATTCAGAATTTCCAGAATCAGTGGATGTGATTAATTTTTTGATCCACTTAGGAAGTTCAATGCAACAATCCTTTACAAAATTGGAGATGAGATTAATGAAAATAGAATCCGCAATAGATCAGTGTTGTGAAAACAGATGAGAAGAGTGTTTAAATGTGCAGTCTCAACTTGAGGAGGAACCTGAGCACCAGATGTCAATGGATACTCAAGGAAAGGTGATTATACCAAAGACGAATTAACACAAATTTCACAAAGGAGAGAAGAAATAAGACCATTGAGGAAGATGGGTTTTCAGCATGGGGAGAACCCCGGGAAAAAAATGGACTTTACTCTTAAGCAACAAGGATATCGCTTTGGATCATTCAGAAGGAGGCAAAACTTCACATCAAAGAAAGGAGGAATATTGCGATGGAAAAGAAAGGCACAACCAATTGATCTTCTGAATCTCCAAAACTGTGAATCAAAAAGAAGGCTGAACTTTGTAGTAGGCATCACTTAAAAATTGGGAAGAAGAAAATGGAATATAAAATGTAAATAAGATTGGCAAAGAGATGGGGAGAGAAAGGGATCTGCTTTAAACTGAATAGCATAAAATGTATGTGAGAAATGAATTTAATAGAAAAATGAGAGATTAACCAAACTAGAGAGTAAAAGTATATTGTGGTATACATGTGTTTAACTAGTAGAAAAATATAATAGAGGTAAAGATGGTAGTAATGTAGAAGATAGATGAGAAAATTTTAATTGTAGGGCTTTATATGTAAAGGTATTATAGGTATAGAAATAGAGAGAAGCTCAGATATCTTTATTGGATGAATGAATAATCAATGGGGTAAACAAGTAGAAATAAACAAAATAATAATTTCCATATAAGAGAGAATAATAGATAAGTTTGTGATAAGGGATAAGATTGGTATCTATCAATTATTTATGGGAGACTGATGTAATTTATGACTGATTCTGATTAATCTCTAAGTGGTTAGCTGATAAAGAAAAAGATATATAGGGGAGCAGACGAAGAAGGGATATGAAGAGAAGACGCTTGAAAAAAGGAGGAAGTCACCAAAAGAGCAACGGAAAGATAGAATGTTATTGTAAGAAGTTAATTTATAATTACAAGTTTTATGTTGTCAAAAAAACTTTTTAACAACAACAACAACATAGCTCAAACAAGTAAAATTTATCCAGCAATAGACATAAAGTCTGGGATTCATCCAAGGCTGTATCTACACAGCCATTTGTGGAGTCTTCTGAGTATCCAGGAGGCAAGACAGACAGACCGTTCCACTCCTATTTGGATCCTGAGACTCCCAGAACAGAGAGACACACCGGGTCTCACCACTCTTGGGCCGTCCTCATTGCTGTAGCCACTTCCTGGCTGCTGAGTGGATGCATGTGGTAACCAAGAGACAAGTCAATGGCTAACTAGTTGATGCCAGGAACTGAAGTGCAGTGGATTTCTGGTCATGCTCCCAGGCCTTGGCAGTCATTCCAGCATGGTTTTCAGCTGTCATGAACCAAACTCTTCTACCTGAGCATTCGATTGGGGCTCCAGGACAGATGCTTCATACCTTGCCTCAGATTATATCTTTATTTGAATGCAGCTGTTCTGTCAGATTGTTTTGTTTGGCTGTGGCAGCTTTTTGGCCTGATGTTGCCAGTTTGAAGTCCAAGGTGCAGTTCAAGGTTCACTTTGAACAATTTTGAAAGTTCACAGATAGAGCTGTCCCATGTGACTAAGAGTTAGCACAAGAGGTTGAGCAATTTATTGTTTCTCTGTGCCTAATGTCTTTCTGTTAGCTTTTGCCCAATTCAAACAAAAACCAAGACAAATTTTGTGTCAGAATTTCTTCTAGTAGCCTATCTCTGCATTGAACACTGAATATTTAACAATGGGCCTGTATTTTTTATTGTTGTTTAATATGAAAATAGATTTTTTCCCCTAAAAATAAATATGTTGAGATTAATTATAATAAATCTCAAATATACATGCTTAGGTTTTAAGAGAAAAGAAATGCAGAGTCTGACTATCTAGTATGTCAAGTTACTATAAAAATGTTTGTCCAGACAATGAGATTCATATATTATTACAATATATCATCTCAGTGGTTGCAATCAATGGATTTTGGATCTGAATTAATCTCTCAGAAAATGAAATAAACCAAGATGTTTCCCAACAAGATGATAATGATCTGAAAAATAAATGAACAAACAAAATGACACTGATAATGCTATGTGGATAGGTGAGCACATAATAAATGAACTTGAATCAAGTTGAGCTAAAGGGCAGCTTTGGAGTGTTCTTTCCTCATCCCAACAACTTTTGGGGAAATGTCATTATTTATGGCCTATGCAGTAACGTAGAGATTAGGCAATCAATACCTCTATCACCATTTGTCATTGGAAAATAATCTATCCTCCAAAATGTGTGTTTGTGTGCTGTGAAGAGAATGAGTTGGAGATAAATAAGGGGTCTCCATGCTCATAAATATGCTTTTAAAACATGAACCAAGAGCTGCTGCTTTTATATTGATCCAGATGTTCTTTTGTTCTTTTCATAAGCATATTTATAAATTCAGCATTAATCTCAATCAACTTGGAAAGAAGGAGAAAGTTGAGAGTCACAGTTCTGCCCTGTACCAAAGAGTTCTGCATAATTTTATAAATGGCTTGGGCCAAAACGTGGAGGAGAAGCTCATCAGATCTGAAAATGAAACCAAATTGCACTAGGTAGTTATTGTTTGGAGAATGATCTTGAGAAGATAGAGAAGCAAACCCAAACATCTATTAAGGCTTAATCTTAAAGGTTTCCTCAGTTACACAGGGGTCAGGCTAGCTAAATGGTTTCAATCTACTTGTGACAAGTTCCGTCAGGATCTGGCAGGGAGACACTGAATGAAGAATGGTAAATATCACCCCCACTGTGCCTATCTGCAGAAAGCATCCCCAAGTCAATGGTTGGTGCATAGCACTGGCCTGAGGACACCCTGCAGCAGGAGAGTTCCATCTAAATTTCTGTGTGTGAAGCAAAAACTTTTGTGTGTTCATTCACAGGTGAATTTGTGGGTTCTTAGCTGGGTCAGAGTGGATTCAAAGTGGATTCAGACCTGTGACTGGCGGCAGGAATTGATAGACATTTGAAGGACATTTGAAGCAAATTCAAAGTCTAGGACATTCAACGTTCCATTGAATTTTGCTTCAGTGCTAAGGTGAATGGGGGAACCTAGGTTTCAACAAAAAATACAATATGATTTTATGTAGAAAGAATCAGTGTCCAAATACATGACCTGTCACACATGGTGGATTATGTATTTCAGACATGTTCGCAGATCAAATAAATTGTTCTAGACATATCTTTGCCTTCCACTTGGTGGCAACTTGCACAGTACAAACAGTGTGGTCTGATATAGAGATGTGTACAAACTTTGTTGTTGTTGTTTGAATTGAACTAAGATTTAAGTGGTTTGGTTTTAATTCAAACCTTTTTGAATGTTTTGGGCAGGTTTGGGTGAATATCTGTGCACATATCTAATGTTTTGGTAGTGTGACTCCCAAGTACTGCTTGTGGAGGTTTTCAGGGCTTTTTGGAGGATCTGGGTTTGTTTGTTCCTTTGGGAGAGATGCCATCTGTATCTTCAGACAGGGAAGACAGTAATAGATTGAAACTGAATCCAGACAAGACAAAGGCATTTTGTGTCATGGGGTCCTGAATCCAGAAGGTTAAAAAGTACTTGATTCTGTATGGGGTAATTTTGCCTCAGAAAACACATGCATGATCTGGGGGTGTCCTGAATTTGTCATTATCATTTGAGACCCATTTGGCAATGGTAGCCAAGAGTTGCTACCTCCTATTCCAAGTAGTTTTCCAGCTTTGGCCTTTCTTGGAAAGGAACAAATTGGCCACAACAACCCATGTTTGGGTAACCTCCAGAACAAAACGGGGCAACTCTTGAAAATGACTGAGTAGCTGGAAGTAGTATGGAATGATGGAATTGTCTAGCCAGGCACACATCACAGAAAGTTTCAGCAAAATGTTAGTTAAGATACCTTATTACCTTTTTTTCTTGGCAGTTAAAACATCCCGGGTCTGAAGGTCTGAATCCGATAAGTCACTCAGCTTCTATTTCATAGTTGAACTTTTACTTGCCGAGAGCTTTCGAGCAAAAAATGCGCAGGGCCTAAAAAAAAATTAAGGCCTGGGGGACCAAGTTTTAAAATAACTTACTGTAAAATCTTGGGTGTTGATGCCAGAAGTGTGTCCTGTCTGGGATTTTTATTTCACAAGGTCTGTATTCACTGCAAATCTTTACAACATGATGGTTTCAGAGGGAATTTACTCTGACAACTCTGATGCTTAAGAATTCTCAGGACACAGAAGCATACAGAATGAAGAAAATGTCAAGCCTTGGTGAATCATCAGATAAAACAGATCCTTTAACAACAGGACTTCTGAGGGAAAAGATTATAGGGCTTGGAAAGCAAGGCAAAATGTAGTGCTAAAGTATGGTCAGGTGTTCACAAAAACTCTAAAGAGTAAAAATGAAGAAAACTTTCTAAACCAAGGCTTGAACAGGTAAGAAATATCATTGGTGATATTTTGTACCTTCCTCCTGTTAACTCAAGTGTATTTTTAAGTAAATAAATAGTCTTGACATCTATTCAAAAATCTTTAGTCATGATCAATATACATTCCATCAGTCTTTTCTGCTATAACACTTAAATAAATAAATAACAAATGTCACCAGAACAATTAAAAAGGAAATAGGAAATTGTAAGCCATCTCTCCACTGGTACTGTGGCAAGCATCTGAGACAGGTGTCTTCACTTAACAGAAGTCCAGCAGGAACAGCTACCATAAGATGGCTTCATGAATCCATGTTTAGTGAATGTGCTACCATGGGATACATAGCCCTTTGAGCTAGTGACAGCCATTTCCATGTGCCATGAGGTTTCATTAATGCATGAAGAAATGACCTTGGTGTCATTCCTTGCCACCTCTGTCTCAGAGGGACATGTGGAGATTGGCTACCTTAGCGACCTGCCAGAGACCTCTAGCTCCCATGCAAAACACAACCCATTCGATACTCAGCTTCGATACTCAGCTTCTTTTCCAAGAAGTAACCTGAGGCTTAGGGGCCTGCCTGAGGGAGTTGAGGAGTCCTCAGTTATTGACTTTCTTGTCACACGGTAGACAAAAATAGCTCCAGAACTAAATATCAAGTGCTCTGATATCTCTAGAGCTCATTGTAGCCTCTGCCCACACGCCCAATGGACAGGCCTCCTCGAGACATTATTGTGGCTTTTGAAAGGTTTTATTTCTAGATTCAAGTTTACATTTCTGTCCTTCCACGCACACAAAAGTCTCTGGGCAGGTAACAACAGATTAAAAACAGAATATACATTAAAAACCCTTTAAAAATTCAACAAATTTTGGAAGGCGTAGGTCCTTCAAAAGCGTAATACTAGTGGAGAAGAAGACAGATGGCATACCCTAAAAGCTCATCCGGCTAGAAATAGGAACACCACAGCCGTGTGTGTGAAGAAGATCCCAGCCCTGCGTGTTTAGGAAAGGCAACAGTAATCAAGGACTGGCCTGAACTTTGAAGCTGCCTTGCACCTATTCAGTGACAATAATTGGCTAAGTGAAGTCTTCTTGCAATATCTTCTGTGTAACAAAGGATATTAACTTTGCTTTCTTATATATTAATGGTATAGTTATAGGTTTTTGAATGTAAAATTAGGTGAGGGGAAAGGGGGCTTTTATGGGCTTGTTATTTATTTATTTATTGATTGATGTTAGTTAGTTACTTAGTTACTTAGTTAGTTACTTAGTTAGTTACTTAGTTAGTTAGTTACATTTTTATACCTCCCTATACCCGGAGGCCCTATACCGAAATGTCTATGTACCTAATAGTGGACAGGTATCATATATTCAAAAATTAATTCGGTTTGCTAAACTTCTTAGTAAAAGACAGGACCTAGCCTTATTAGACACTGAAAGAAAGGCTAAAGAGAGAATTTATCTACGTCATAAGTTTTATTTACAAGGTAATAAGAATTCGAGTTTGCTTGCGGCCATGTTAAAGCAAAAAAGACTCAAAAAACATGATTTTTAGTTTATGAGATAAAACTGGGAAAGTCATTACTGATACGTTTCCAGAAATGTATTTCTTGTAGGAGACTTCAACATCACTGGCAATCTGGCTACAGACAAAGATTGTTGTTCAACGTTGAGAACTCAGAAAAAAGCTAAAGCCTCAGACAAAACACTCAACAGATTTTGTTTTATAGACTCTTTCAGATTTCTCCATCCTGGATTTCGAGAATATTATTATTCCCATAAGTATTCTTCTTATTGTAGAATTGATTATATTTTAACTAGATCATCTTTAGCACCCAATATTCTGTCTTCTGAAATTATACCTAATACTATCTCTGACTGTGCTATTGTTAAAATGGAGATAAAACTTGGAATTAAAGCCCCCACTTCTAAACTTTGGAGGTTCAGACCATCATTGATAAATTGGCCAGCTTCAAAATATAAAATATAAGAGTTGATAAATTATTTTGAACTAAATGAACCCCCAGTCCCTTCATTGGCAACCCAATGGGATGCCATGAAGGTGGTCCTTTGTGGAATATGTTTATCACAAGGGGCATGGCAAACAAGAATGACTATCTTTCAAAGAGATGAATTAATTGCTCAGATTAAAGGACTAGAACAGCAACACAGAAAAACAGGGTCTAAAAGGAATTTCACTAAGCTTCTCAGTAAAAGACAGAACCTAGCCTTATTAGACACCGAAAGAAAGGCTAAGGCGTGAATTTATCTATGTCGTAAGTTTTATTTACAAGGTAATAAGAATTCGAGTTTGCTTGCAGCCATGTTAAAGCAAAAAAGACTCAAAAAACACGATTTTTAGTTTATGAGATAAAACTGGGAAAGTGATTACTGATGTCCAACAAATCGCAGACTCTATGCTTCAATTCTATAAAATTCTAGTAGAATAAGCACCCCTGAAGTGACTGAAGTATTAACAAATTAAAAAACAAGTCTCCAGGCCCATGATAGCCGGGAGCAGGGTTAAATAGTGGGGCAGGGTTTGAGAAGTCACTCCAGGATGCCAGGATGTCCAGTCACTGACTGCATGGGGAGGGGGCCCTGCTGAGAGGAGGAGGGAGGGGAGGGGATGTCTTCTGTCGCAGCCCACATTAGAACATTCTGTCGGGACAGCAGAAAGGAGCCCTTGGTGCTCTTTTAAATAATCTGGGTTAAAAACTGGACTATTTTCCCCAGTTGGAACTTGGCCAGAGTTTCAATCTGTAATACCTCCCTCCGTATGGGACTGATTTCAACAACAAGGCCTCACAGTAATTCAAGATTCTTTTTGACTCCCAAATCCAACAGATAAAAGATGAAGTGATAGATCTGGTTTTAAGACCCTGGCATGCACCTTGGTTTCAAAATTTAGTTATGAAACGACATTGTCTTCCCCTGCAAATTTGCAGTGTTTGCATCTTATTTGTTTCCCAGCCAAAAGGAATGGCATCTATTATATATAGGATAATAATAGAATCCAAAGAAATAAAGCGAACCCAATTCCAGAAATTGTGGGAAACAGACTTCAATAAAGAAATTTCCTCTGATCACTGGAAGACAGTATGGGCAAATAATTACCCATGTGGCAATTATATATATGCAGAGAATTATATCTTAAAATACTCACTAGGTGGTAAGCCACACCAGTATGGTTACACCGTCTATTACCAGTCCTAGTAGTACAGCTGTGGGAATATAAGAACGTACAGGCACCTTTGGTGGACATATCCATCTGTCTCAAAATTCTGGCAAATGATTGAATTAGAAACGAGTAAAATGATTGGCATTCCCAGTGTATTTTCCCTGGAACTCTATATTTTGCATATCATTTTAGATAACAGCATCTCAAGAAACATTAAGTATCTATTACATTTAATTTTGCTTGCGAGCAAGAATACCATAGCCAGGAACTGGAAAATACAGACAAATCTCTATCGCTATGGCATGATAAGGTTACTGAATATGCAATTATTGAACTAATTCCTAACCAGCACAACAAATATTCAGGGAGGAAAGAGCGCTATCCCTATCAGGAAGTCTGGAGCCCGTTTTTGCACAATTAGAACAAATGGGTGAAGAATATGCTGTCTCACAACATGGCATAAAATTCTTCTTAAATAAAATTCTTATTAAAATAATGTAGTCATACCTAATATAAAGTCTGGTTTCCTTAGAACATTTATTGATAATTCAAATATTAATAGATATAAGTTAATTATACACACCTGCTCCTTTTTCTTTCTTTTGTTATTTTTTTCACATAATTGATGTTTGTTCTTAGTTCTCAGCTGTTATATAATTGTTATGTTCCTGTTGTTCACAGTTTTGTGATGTAACGGTTTGTTATAAAATTTAAAAAATAATAAAGAATTACATACCAAGTTTTTAAAAACCAATAAAAATGGAACATTCAAGTAAAATTCTCAGAGCAAATATAGCCTGATAATTGTAATCCAGTGCTGCATTAAGATAACAACCGACCGCATATACAAGAAACATCCAGCCACCTAAACATTTAGCTGCTCATTATAATGCATGCTTTTTAAATCCCTTTTATTTATTTAGAAAACCTATATCCCGCCCTTCACCCCGCCCTAAATGGCCCCATGAAATTAAAGCATATCATAAAACATAAAATTACCTTTCCTTAAAATTACTTTGAGATTCGTTATGACCCAAATCTCGTATCACAGGTCATAAGTCAAAATTCTGTTTTAGAGATTGATATGCACCATAAATTACTAAAAAGTGTCATCAGATTAGAACTTTAGGATTCAAGAATATTTCTTTATGTGCACTTTCAGGTGCATGTCTCAGGTGTGAATTTGCAGCAAAAGATTCTCTTAATATAATTTTCCGTTCTCAAAGTAATTGACACTGCAAGGCCTGAAAAACCATCCCTCAAGCATCTCTGGGGCTCTCAGGCAAAGATACCCACTATCAACCAGTTGACTGCCACAAATCGCAGAAGCTTCCCTTGGAGTCACCCTCGCCACAGCCTAAGATAAATAGTTCCAGTGCTGTGTTCACACCAAAGTTTTAATTCAGCTTCAGACAAACTTCAGAGTGGAAGAACACATCAGTAAAGTGGCTGAAAGTGGACTGAAGCTGGATTTATATGTAGGTGTGATCACAGCCCAAGAGTATATCATTGGTCAATTTCCATCTCCCATCTGGCGTGTTGGAGGAGAGATGAAATAAACTAATGGGCTACTTCCCACCCATGTCATTTTTTGGGATGTAGTGGAAGTTCTGAAGCTGTGGGCCTTTTCAGAGGCCATGATCCACCATGGGTCCCAGGCCTTTTGACCTACACAGCTACCACTTTCCCAGCAGATACCACATCTACCACCTGAGGTGGCCAAGATCATGGCCATATATGGGTGCAATTAAGAGCGGCTTCTGTTAGGTATTTTAGAAATTCTAAGAAGGAGAACACATGAGGAACATAAAAAGTCAGTCTGAATTTGATAGTCCTGAATGATAAAAAAATAATCAGCCTGAATTTAGAGATAAAACTTGGTAGTCCTGAATGACAGAACTCCTGAGATGATTTATTTTCTCTATCAGTCTTTCTCTGGCAGCAGTTTCCACTGGCTACACTTTTAATTCCTGATCATTTGCTTTGGCTCTGATTCATTCATTAGCTTTTGACATGGGTGAAATTAATGAGGACTTTATCTGTAATCCTAATCCCGCATGACTTTTTGAGGGATGGCCATCATCCACTATCTCCAAATTATAAAACTAAACAAGTTTAAATAGGTGCCAGTCTTTCTGCCCTCTGCAGATTAATCACTGCTAGGTCTTCAGCATGCAGATGGCTGAAGTTCAGTGCTCTACAGAACTCCAGAAAGCAGGTTATTTAAAGTTCTCTGCAGTGTGATCACAAACCAAAGAATCTTCTCAAACTATGGCCACGGTTACACCTCAGCATTTCAATCTGCATCAAGAAGGCAGCCCAATCCAAGCCGTTTTCGGCTTGGAATGGCTTGCTCACATCTTCCTGCTGCTGTCAAAGAGAATCACAGCAAAGGCGGGGAGGCAGATCCAACGGCAGAGCAAAGGAATCACAGCAAGAGGGGGGCAAGGAGGCAGAGCAGAGGACAGGGCAAAGGGAATTGCAGCAAGGGGAAGTGAGGAGGCAGATCCAATGACAGAGCAAAGGAATCGCAGCGAGGGGGGCAAGGAGGCAAAGGAAGGACTGTCACAACAAGAGGAAGGGCACAGGGGAAAGACTCAGAGCAGAGACTTGCCAAGGTATCATTTTCTGGGCAGCCAGGGAGCTGGAACAGTGGCCTCCTGGAAGGGGATTAAAACTTCAATGCTGTGTTGGCCCAAATGAAGGAAAACGTTAATAGAGGGAGGAAAATCCAGGAATCAGATTGACATGGCATTTAAAGATGTAACCAAACAGGCTGGAATTCAGGCTGAAGAGGGATTAAAGTATTACCGTGGTCTATGGCTGGCCTGCTGCAAAGTGACAGAAAGAAGTGTTCTGGATCAAGAATGGACATAACATAGAAGTTATGTGGTCGGGTTGTTGCTTCATTTTCTTGATCGGTCGTAACTCAGGTGCCCCTAATCAAAATCAGTTCATCCATGTGGACTATTTCAGGGTTCAGGCCTTCTCTTTCAGATGAACAGACAAAACCTGAAAGACATATGTGAGTAGATATGTCTCCTGGGGTGTCATACACCTTTTTTGCAAATTGGGGAGGGAGGAGCTCAGATACATGCACAAATCACTGAGTGGGGACTAGATGATTTTAGCTGGTATCTTTCTCCTTGTGCAAACACTGGTATGCTGCATTATGGTGTCACGCTCTGAATGAACAGAAGTAACTCTTTCCTTTGTGGTCTTTGATCCAGAAGATACCTATCAGAGGTACTCAGTCAGCATTCTCCTGGGTGGTATACATCATGCAGCCCACTTTATTTGCATCCAGTAGGGATGGGGCAGATGATGACTGCATGGGCATCTTATGCACCTCCGGTCGTCACTGTCACTCACTAGCCGAGATGGCCTGCCCATCTGCACAAGCCTGGCCGCTACAAAGCCTTTGATCCATCTTCTGCCCTCACAAACAAATTGATATCGAACATACACCTATAACTCTCCAATTAACTTTGTTGTTGCAACATAGATGCTTAAGAACTGTGTTGTATTCAAGTGAAATAGGAAGCATTTCGGTGATTTCCCCCCACTTTGCAAAACTCTGAGATGGGGAGGAATGTCAGATGTTGCTCCCCATGCTCTGATCTAGGAGACCATGTAAAGCAATTAATGAGAACATACCTAATTGCCAGATAATGTTATAGCAGGTGGCTGAAGAGATCTAGCTGCTTTAAACACCTGCTAACAGCATGGTTGTTACCTTTGAACCCTACAGCATCTTGAAGCATGGCAACTGGCTTTCAAAAGTCAAAAAGTAGATTGCATTAAAGGAGACTCATGACTCAACACCTGGATCACATTGCTGCTAACGTGACCTATGCCAGGGCTTCATCTATAGAGGGATGGTGAAGGTGATAGCTTTCATCCCTACTGTAATCCATGACATTTGAGGCTGAGGTGATTTCAACAAAGTCTAGGGGACCACAAGTTCTGCACTCCTGTTTCAAGTGCATACTTTACAGAAGTGTAAAGGTGCAACTAAATCTTCTAGCTTGGTGACCATGCAAATAGATTTCTTGGTTAGTGAAGCAAAAAACAAATTGAGCTTTCTCTGCAGAAGTTGAAAAAGCTTCCCATGAAAGCACATTTCTTATGCAAATGTTTCACAATAAAGAGGAAAATACCACTTTTTTTTTTTTTTTTTTAGAAAAACAAGCCTCCCAAGAGTGGCTATCAAGTGTTTTAGATTAAATAGACTGACACAAATCCTGTCTAGTAATTTGCAGAAACACTGAAGTATTGATTTATAGATGCAAGTTTTAAGAAGTTCATGGAAGGAGGAACTGTGGTTGCCTCCGGGTGGCAGTGAAAACGGCCATCTCAGAGGTTGGTCCTGGGTTGGTGGTGCCAAGAAACGTTTTTAGTGTGTTCATTACTTTTCATTGCTGTAAACTGCCCTGAGACCTTCAGGTATAGGGGAGGATAAAACTGGAATAAAATAAATAAATCATTCATCTCTCAAGTCCAAACCAAATAGAAACTTAGACTGTATCTCCATTTACCTTCTCAGGTGCCTCCGTTTCAGGCGGATGGGAAAAACATCGCAACCCACCATGGAGAAAGGTGTCCCCTGTGTCTCTATTTTGGAGCATGAGGTCCTCATTTCCAGCGTTCCTCCGTGCAGAGCATGCAGCCATGCCGGGTGGCAGGATTGTCATGGCGTGCCTGTTGTCACCAGGAGCAGAGACCCAGTAGCAGGAGGCACCGTCTTCAGCAGGGCAAATCAGAAGTTAAATTGAGATGTGGCCTCAGTCAATAATACCATAAAACAAGAAACTAAGTAAATGTCACATATTATAATTCTTATTCACAAAGAATAGTATATAATCACAATATACAATATATCCAACATCAATGAACGTAACGACTTCCAATATGTTAAAAACACCCTGTACAGGGCTGTTACGGTTAAAAAATGGAATTAGGTTTGACTTGTATTTATGTTGATTTCCTGAATTCTTGATTTTGGCGTTCCGTTGATTTTATATTCTGTCAACAGCTTTGCCAACCAGCTGCCAGCCAGACACAGGTCAACTCCTTCACTGTTCTAAAAAGGATAGCAACAGTCAAGGTGCGGAACAAGCTAGCTGTGCTATTTCTTTCAAAGGTATAGTTTTTTGGCTTTTTAAAAGCAGAGCTGGTACCGACTGTGGCATATTTATGGGGGGAGGAGGAGGAGGCCCCTCCAAAACTGGCTCCCACCAAAACTGGGCGCCCACATGCCTCCTCTTGCCATCCGCAAGGATGAGATGAGGACAGGCAGCTCACACTACCATGCTGCAAAGAAAGGCAGGAGGTGATGTGGGAAATATTCACTATCATGATGGGGTAAAAAAGCTCATACTATTTATTTCTCGAAAAAGGCAAGAAGAGTCCATCAAACAATAGCTTCATAATCATGGGAAAGTGAAGGAGGAACAAATAATAGTATTTATGCCCACATTCTATATCTATTCCATAGTTTAAAGTCATAACATTAAATATTCTCCAAATCTCACACATAGATGCACACATTTTGTTTAATGGATATTTGGGAGCCATGTGAAATCCTTTGTGACAAAATCTGCCATATACTTGAGTCTAATTGTGGATCCTAATGAGTGAGAATGTGCTAATGCTTATTTTGTGCAACCAGGCTTTTTCCCAAAAGATACACCAGGGAAATATTAGCATGACTGGGCGGTGTTTACACTTTAGTGTTAAAAGATCGTTGTTTAACTACATCTTCACAGCTGTTTAAGAGCTACTATAGCAACAATGTCCAAGGCAAACAGAAGTTTCATAGCTGCTATTCCTTTGTCCAGCAAAATCACTGGTTTAGCGCAAGTCACATTTTTCAACTGGTATACCCAGAATTTGGAAAAGTTGTAGCTGTGGGTACTATTGGCAAAGGTGGAAAACAAGACACATGTCAGTGGGTTTCAACTTCTCCTACCCTACTGGCAGACTGGGAAATCCTGTTCCATGGTCTGGTCTCATGTGGGCTGGCTGGTCTACTGGGGGGAGGGAAGTGCTCCATAGGTTTTACTGGTTTACTCACAAAAGGCTGCAATGGGCAACAGAAAGAGTTGCAACCGCGCCTGGTCACCTTTTTCACATCCTTTCCAGTGGGAATACCCTTTTGCCTTGTCTTCCAGGATCTGTAGCTCAGAATATAATATTTATTTCCCTGACAACACCTTTGGGCAGAGCACTGGCTCTATTTCTACCCCTTCATTCCTCCGTGTAACTGAGTAATTGTTAAAGGACACGGGGATGTCCCTATCTCTCATTTCTTTACATTCTGTCTCAGGCTGCATATATAATACCAAAACTGTAGGGCTTTAAAAAAAAATTCACACACAACTATCCTACAGGCATCCTCTGTAAAAAATGACTCTTGCTGTTTACCCAATAACACAGTCGGAAGCAGAGGACATATATATAAAGGGCATTTTCTTTATTTCGATAAAGGGAGAGGCACAAAGCTTCTTTCAGACCTCATCTTGTTCCCTCTACCTGGTCTGAGGCCCTTCCCCCTTTCTCTCATAGGCTGATACTCTGGGCATACATTCTTCCCACTCTGCCTTTTGCCTGTCCCTCCTTTACATACGTCACATGATCATTAACTTCCCCAATGTACCTCCCCTGGGTGGAAAAAATAATATTCATATGCTCATTATATGGACAGAAGAGATACAAACCTAACTTTTTAGCTGATCTGGCTTTGAACCTATATAGAGCCATAACTCAGCAAGACAATTCATTCCCTTCTTTCATACGATACCTCAGCCTTCACATGCATCCTCCTCTTGCTGGAACAGAGAAACACTATAATATATAAGAGAAGCAGACCTATAATATTCAGTATAATCAGTTAAGCCTTTTGCAGTGTCACCTCACAGCTTTTTCCTTTCACCACCAATAGGCAACTCATCAGCTGACAAAAGTCCTTGAACTATCCCAGTAGTCAGAAAACCTATCACACAAAGCTATAACTCCACCCATTCATGGCTTTGATACTGAGGTTCTGACTTCATCTCACTCTATATTCTAAGTCTCAAGATAGGTAACAATAAAACCAATGGAATAATAGTAATAAAGTTTGGGGGAGGGCAGTGGTCTTTTCAACCAAAAATGTGTCTCAACTACAGGTCTAAAAGTGAGCAGAGATGCAGCTAAATATATCTCAGAGAAGGCCTTCATGTCCCTTTGCTCCTTAAACTACTGATAATCAGCAACACTAGAAGACCCTGTCCTTCAAATCTTAAATGGTGAGACGAGGGGGGTTTCCGCACTGGCCGCTGAAACCCCATTAAGCACACAATAAGGACAGATATGGGACACATGTGCAAAGTACCTTCCACACAGCAGGACCTTCCGCACAGCCTCGCACGAGATCCGTCAATAATGGGGTCTAGAGGCCGCTAAATCCAGTTTCCAGGAAGACCTGAAAAATTAGGTCTTCAATCCATTCCTGCGTGGAAATTCCACATCAAAGGAGGCCGCTTCTGCGCATGGACAGGAAAAGGAATGGATGTGGGTGGGACAGGAAGTCACCATGTTGAGTGGCAGCACCATGGCAGCCATGGGATCTCAGGCATGCCCCTGATTGATGGGCAGTCTGTCCCTGGCACGCCCCCACGAGGGGGGAATCGAGCGGCGACTGACAGCTGAATGCTCCAATCATGCGGCTCCTGGGGCGGCGGGGCCTCAGGGAGGCCAGAGGCTTCTGGAAATCGGTGCTGCAGCGTCCACACAGCGAACACATGGTGTGCCTCAGTATCCATGCTTCCCACACGAGTGCAGAAGCGTGGGGCCTCATTTGGATCTGTCCCTATTTCAGACGGATCTTCCCAGGGACAGTTTTCAGAAAAACGGATTTCCTTAATCTGGCTTTCAGGAGGTAAGTGCGGAAACACCCTAGAAGTAGAGCTGAAGGGCCTGGAATCTCAGCTGGAAGGAAGTCTTCTCATAAATAGGCTGGCACAAGGTTTTACTAACAGGATGAAGTTGCAGCATCTGCCAGGCTATAGATTACAAGACTAAAAGTTTGGAGTCTTCTCTGGGGCCACGTTCCCACTTGACATTTTTAGTACTGATTAGACTTTTTTAGTCCTGGTTGGACTATTTTAGTCCTGGTTGGACTATTTTAATCAGGATGCACATTTCAGGCTGTTCCCACTAACCTGACGGTAAATCAGGCTGAACCCAAATATTGCCGTTCCCACTCACTGCCCAAATCCCCAGCATGGAGAAACAGGACCTTTTAATCTCCTCCCCGCCAGTGCAAACCCTGCCAGCCTGTCCTGGTCGATCAGCTTAGAGGAAGAACAGACACACACACAGGGTACTCACACTTTCCCTTTTTTACACCCTCCCTTTCAGATCGGACGTTCCTAGTAGTGTTACCTCCATCCACATTACCGGGAAGACAGCATTTGCGCTCAAGCAGCTGAGATAAGGAGCAAAGCACAATCGGAAGGCTGACAGCTCACACGGGGGAGAGCGGCTTAACTTGTGGCTTTGCTTTCAAAACCCTTTCACTGCTCCCCAAACCTTGTTACATATGTATCCCTCTGATTGTTAGCAGCTACTAGAAATGTAGCTACAAGAGATGCATTCCTAGTAGCTGCTAACAATCAGAGATCCATATATATCAAGCAAAAAGGTTTTAAAAGCCGCCCGCCCCCCGCCCCCCCGCAACTCAGGGGAAATCCAAGCCTTCGCCTTTCCTTGATTGGGGCTCTAGCACTGCAGGCATGGCAAGGGAAGGGGGGAATCACAGCTGTGCAATCCCACCAACATCTGGCAGGCATTGGACAGAAGGCTATATCTCTACCCCAAAGAGCCCAGGAGCATTTGGGATGGGGAGAAGCTGACTCAGCTCCAAAAGGGGCCCAAGAGCACTTTTTCTCAGGACTTTTTTCCTGCAGATTTCTGCAGGATAGTCCACATAAAATCCAGGAATAAAAAATTTAATGGGAATGCTGGGTCCTGAATTTGGATTCTATCTGAATTCATAGAAAATTAAATGGGAACGCTGGATCCCGAATTCAGATTCGATTTGGATTTAACCATCTATGGGAATGCACCCTGGGAAAGCAGACTGTAGGTTGATTTACCTTTATTCCCGTGCATATCTAGCCCAGGCAGTATGAATAACTGAAGCTCTTGGGGTTTATCTTCAAGTCGGGGCCCTAAAAGCCCAAGAGCGAAAGAAAAATGGTCTGTTCTGAAGACTGTGAGCTGGCTTTTAAAAAGCAAGGGTTGCCATAAGGGAAAGGTCTCATTGCAGAGAGAGCTTTGGGTTGTGAGACTGGGGGAAATTTAGTAGGTCTAAATTTAACCTAGCTGGGAGAATCTAAAAGGAAGCCCTTTCCTCAGTGTGAGATGGAAATTTTACACTTCTAGGTATAGTGGACATTCCTTTCCCTATGGAACACCCAACTTCCATTACAAGAAGAACTACTGAGATTCAGATCACCAAAGGAAGGAGAAGGTGAAAGATTAGCACTGACCACGGCACCTTGTAGTGGGAAAAATTAAAAATAATTGGATGGAGGCTGTGCACACTTTCACAATGTTGCATGAGTATTTCGTGAGGAGGAGGTGGTGAAGAGTTTGAGTAGAATTCGAACAGACACACAGTGACTCAATCCGTGGATCAATAGAACGATATTCAGAGCAGTTTAACTTTCATTTACAGTTGGAGATGTATTCCTATCCAGGGAGTATAGAAAGTTGATTATTCTGTGGTCCTTAATCCTACAGCCTTGTACATTTAGAACAGTGTCAGAAAACCCACTGGGAGAAAAATAAGGAGAAATCACTTTCCGAGGATATATAATTAGGCCTCCAGAGGGGGAAACCCCTCTGAGGAACAAATCTACCCCACAATTGAAATTAAAGTAACATTTTGTTACTTTTTCCCTGTGTATTAATACTTATTTGAGGCCCTTGTTAAAAGATTTATTTTGCAAATCTGGTTCATCTAGTGGTCAGGACTTGAGCAAGCTGGTTGACAGCTTGAAAGCAAATCAGCTTGAGAGGATGCTGCTGCCTCGTTTCATTTCTCTTGGCTCCACAGGGCAATGAAGCCAGCAGGGTCACCACTTGAAGCCTCTTGCATTATCTATGGGGCTCACACCTTAACACTTTGGCCCTGTCTGCATGGAACTATTTTGTTTCTGTATTGTCCCTCTAGTGTCCCTCTATTGCAGCAGACTTTAAAAATGCCATTCAGTTCCGAATTAAGCGTCCGCATGAGGCTCAGCAAAATGCGTGTTTAAAACGCACCTACCGTCCCCACAGAAGCATGTTTTCTTTGCCCGCATCTTTTTCTCCCCGCCCCCTTTCTGGTTGATAGGGTGGTGGCAGGAATGGGGAGGAACTGCACTCTGCGCGGCCACAACCAGGAAGACAACCCCCGACAAGTCCAAAAGAAAAATAGCCATTGGTATTCACAAGTTCTCCGTCTGTCTCCCTTGCCTGCAAAAGCAGCTGCCCTGCAGCCAGTGCTCGGGCGGAAGCAATTCATTACTCTATTCATAAGATCTCCGGCCACCAAAACGCCTCCCCAGCCAGCAATCAAGTGATCGTGCCCTCATTCATGCTCAACACTTTCACTTGCGGGTGGAAGCAATTCATTACAATGTATCTTATGTGATTGGAATGCCTGCCTACTGTTTTGATAGATCTTGAATGCTGGCTGTGGATGAGAGGCAAAAAAAGAGAGTGAGAGAGAGAGATGATCTCTCTGGCCGACAATCCCCACCCCCAAATACCTCTTTTGCCACGGAGCGTCTCCATGCACAATGTTGCTAGGAATACCCGCGGCTTCCAAAAAGTGCACTGGTAGTCTTGTTTAAAGGGGGGTCTTTCTTCTGCTCATTTTCCTCCTTTGTGGTGCTGGAAGCTCAGAGAAAAGCTCTGCATGCAGACGCTCCGTGGCAAAAGAAGCTTTTTAATGGGCTTTTTATTGCATGAAAATGGGGCCTTTCAGAGCAAGTTAACACTTTTCTCATCCTTTTGGATTTTCTCTACAGAAATAACTATGTGCCTCTGCACTGAAGATATTAACAAAGGACTCATAGATTTTGCCTGAGTTAGTTGTAGACTATTTTCTTGAATTACTGAACAACTTTAACAACTATACATTCTTTAACAACTTTAAGCAACTATACATTCATCTCTCAAGATCAATTTCCCATTAATTTCCTAGTATTTGTTATTCTGGAATGGAAATCTACCCTATCAATGTAAATTTGTGACCTTTAAGTAAATGGGTATCAAAGTGGCTTGCTTGACAGAACCACTTAAATAGCCGTTTGGAGCAGATTCAATACTCAGCAAGATGTAAGCTTGACCAAAACTGATAAAAATGTAAGAGGAAGCTCTTCTGGATCAGGCCACAAAGCATCTAGGCCAACATCTTATCTCACACACAGTCTGTTCATACTTACCTGACTGGTATGGTATGTGGTGGTGCATCCCCCCCCCCCCGTCCCAGCCCAGGGTGGGTCTTATTCTGCCCCTTTCTTCTGTTCAGAAGCTTGAACCTGTTTAGATTTGGTAGCGAAAATAGTCAGCGCTGGCCATGCTTTCCCAGCCTCTTGCGAGAGCGTGAACCACCCTCCTTTTTCCTTTATTGAAATAAGCGGTAAGCATTTCTAACCGGCCACCAGCGGTTTACATTCTCTGGCTCCCACTTTCCCTGCTTCTTAAAGCTGTAGTTGCCCCTTTCAAGGTAAAATCCTCCGCTTGCTAATAAATGAACACATGCAAAGTTCTTAATTGTAAAATAAATAGTTTCAAGCTTTATTGTTACAACATTTGCGATTTGTGAAGTAAAGTAGATTAGTTGCTATGTTTATCAAAATTCTTAATACAAAGACACACCTATCTCCCTAAAGCCCTAGGCCAGTGATGGCGAACCTTTTGAGCTCAGTGTGTCAAAATTCGCAAGAAAACCTAGCTTAACTCGGGTGCTGTGTCACATTTAGAAATATCCATAATTTTGTGATATTTGTAGCTCTAGTAAAAAAGTTATATTTTTGATATATGTATTTTATTAAAAGCAAAAACAAATAATTCTTTACATTTGCTAAATCTTCAATTGAAAGTTGATATTTCGTATACTTTAAGAACAATCAAGCATTACATGCCCAGGTGCCAGGGTGACCAGGTGTGTCACCCAAAAGGGCTTGGTGTGTCACCTGTGACACGCGTGTCATAGGTTGGCCATCACCGCCCTAGGCTACCCTAGTCTTCCCTTCCTGGCTTGTCCCAGCCTAAGAAGTATGGATCAATGCAGGTAAGTTTTCCCTCAGGATGCAGAACAGTATCACCTGACCCTCCACCCAAAATCTCCCAGCAAAGAAGAACCTCTTCTTCTCTTGGCGGGTGGTTTATCTATCTCCTATCTGGCACGAGCATTCACTCTCATTGGCTGCTCCTGGGGTATTCTCTCCCCCTCCTTTATGTAAATTAGAACAACTAAGCGCTGCTACTCACCTGTCCTTGCTAACTGAGGATATTACATAGGCTGCCCTGGCCCATCCTAATGCGTCTACACGCATTCAAGTTTCAGAGCACAAAAAAGTGCATTCCCAGCTGTACCAGATGGAAAGCGTCCACATGCTCTCCCTCTGTGACAGCTGGGCCCCTCCCCCAGGCTGCCCCAATTGGCTCTCTTTGAGCCAGGGGTGGGCAGCCCAGGCGCCTCCCTTCCCTGGGCTCCTGCTTGCTCCTGAGGCCCAGATTGGATTCCTAGGGCCAGCAGGACCCACACCCCACCCCAGGGGTGTGGACGCATGAACAGGGCTTACCTCTTCGGCGCTGGGCAATAACTAGGGCGAGGAGGCTGGCCCCATTTTGCACCTGTGCACCGCGTGGTCCCTGATTGGTCAGGGACCGACTTGGCTTCAACTGGCCATCTGCGCAGGTGCAGGTCCCTGGCCAATCAGGGAGCACGCAGCGCGCAGGTGCAAAATGTGGCTGCCCTCCTCTCCCTGGTTACTGCCCAGTGCCGGACAGTTAAGTTCAGCTGCAGATTCTTAGCTGTCTAGCCAGTTTGATTGGATCTAGACCACATTTCCATGATTGTTTTAAATAGCATTGCCTGATTTATTGCTTATATTGATTGCTGTTGATTTGTCTAATTGGTTCTATAATCTCTGTAAATGACAGAAGCCCTAAGGTATATATAGTTTCCATATAAAAGGCCCCAGGCTGAATTATTGCTCTCTCTCTAAAGTGGGCCGCAGCAGACCACTTCCATATTATTGCAAATACAACTGCTTTGACAATTCCATGTAATCAGGAGACAATCCCCATATGATATTGTTGTCATTGTTGTAAACTAGCTTGGAACCACTCTGAGTCTGAGAAATAGCACTGTATATAAATGGTGAAACTGATTTTAAAATTTATTGATTAAAATGTTTCTCTTTCAGTGCATCATATGATCACTGGACTACATATGGCATATTATACTTTTTGACCGCTTCCTAAAAAAAAAAAAACCCTGTGGGATATCTTAAATACTCTTTCAGAGCTGTCAGTCAGGCAGAAGAAAGACGCTTTCTCAAAAGCAGATCACTTGACTTTCATTCTACATCCGCTGTACATTATTTCAGCACAAGGAAAACTGTATTTCTTGTGATCAAAACTTGACAGAGGTAGCACATCCAAATCGATATATGGAAAATTTAATCTTACAAACTGTCAGGATCACAAACAGAGAGGGTGAATTTTAATGACAGGGAAGCAAACATATTCATTGCAGGAAAGGTTACCACTGAAAGGACTAATCTGACTTCCCAGAATCTCAAACAAGAGATATTGCACATTGACCTTAAAAACATAAATGATTGTTCTCCCTGCTCCGTGACCAAAGTGTATGGACTCTTAAACCTTTTTCAGCAATGAAATTCTTCACACCTACAAACATCCATCCTGTCATCTGTATCACTTTGCCCTTTAAACAAAAAGTGTTACAAGAGACTTAGTGTTGTGGGCACTTTTCAGCAGTTCACATACAGTCAGAGTCATAATTTGCCAGATTTTCCATCTTCTGTCACTCATATAGTATCACCATAGCTAAGCTGGGCTTTATTATTATTATTATTATTCCCTGTTTCCCAATAGCTTTGGAGTAATGAGCTTTGGGATAGCATAAAGAGCTAGACCAAGAGCACCACTTGACTCCCTTTGGCTCTGTCCTCAAGCAATTTAAAGCCCTCTAAAAATCTTCTTTTGCCTCTGAGCACCCCCATGCCCGGCTTTTCAACAAGCTTCAAGCGCTACAAAAGGAGGGAAATCCACAACAAAAAAAGTGCAATTTAAAGAAGAGTTCCAGCACTCTTTTTGGAAGTCGTGGGTTTTCCTGGCAGCATTTACCATGGGGACGCTCCGTGGCAAAAGGGGCAGGGATTGCCACCTGCACACGCGGCTATAAAACATTCGGACATCTCCCAGAACTGCAGCAGCTTCCCTTCCTTTCCCTTTCTAAAGCTCAGAACGGTCAAAGAGTCAGAGTCGTGCAGAATTGCAACATTGTTGCAATTGTTATCAGGTGTGAAGTGAGTGGATTGCTACTGTTACCACTGCTCTACTGGGTGGATTTTGACAGTGATCTGTAGTAATCACAAAGGTTTGCATGGGTTTTTCTCCTGGCTTCAGCCTTCCTTTTGTCAAGCCTCAGAGTAAAAAGAATATTCCTGCTCCCATGGCTTGCAGTACACACCCAGCACCAGCAGGGTGCTGGACGCTTCGCCTTGGGGCAAAATGGCTCCCCGGCCGCATGGCATCCGTCTTCTCTTCCTGGTTTAGGATCCTCCCTGCCTCCCTCTACAGGATATGACATCAGAAGGACTTCTGCCCTGCTCAGCTGACACAGCTCCACCTATCACCTCCCTGGATTTTCTCCTGAGGTCACTTCCTTCCCCGCCCCTCTGTGGCGGGTTATTTAAAGCCCTGCACAGAAATAAACTCTCTCTTTTCCAGCTGATCTCTGCGTCATGCCTCTTCTCTCCCCCTCCCCCATTTTCTAGCTCTCAGGGTTAGGCCAAACGCATGGGCCTGATCCCTGGTTACCTGGGCCAGTCAGGTAACTGGAATACTTTCACAACATCTGGCGTTCAGGAGCTGCAGCAATCTGCTGTTGCTCCCCATTCCATGGAGCCCTCGCATTTCGTGGCATAAGCCGGATACGCCACAGCGATCTGTGAAAGTGTTGAGAGTGAATGAGCGAACGATCACTGCCTTTGCTGGCACGGGAAGCCATTTCGGGGGATGGAGATCTGGGAGACTAACAGAGAACCGATGGCTATTTTCCTTTGAACTTGTCGGGGGCTTCTTCCTGGTTGTGGCCGCGCAGAGCGCAGTCCCTCCCTGTTCCTGCTGGCACCCTATCAACAAGAGAGGGGGCGGGGAGAAAAAGATGCAGACAAGCGTTTTGCTGAGCCTCATGCGGACGCTTAATCTGGAAGTACACTTTTAAAGTTCGCTTGAATAGAGTGGCGGTACAGGGAAACTAAAAAAGGCAAATAAGTCTTTTGGGGACTCAGCCCTTGTGTCCTGTTCTTATTTTCTTTTGGTTAATAGTGCTACACCAATCTTATTTAATGAATTGAAAAAAGGAAACCAATTCATGAAAATTCCATGTGTGTGAGAGGGGGGGAGGGTAGTCTTCAGGAACACAGATTATTTTTCCCTGTGGACCTCTCCAGCTGAAAAATAATTATGCAAATTAGACCCAGGAAGAGAGCCTTTTCTTTATATACACCCAGAGTGTAAGATGAAACGTTGCATATAGAAACTGTGTAAATACTTGCTCTGTTGCAAGCAGCTGAACACACAAGAGTGAATCAGCAGTTGTTGTGACTAGATGGGGAAAAGGGGAGAGTGAGATTTCAGTGCTTAAAAAGCAATGAAACGTGATCCAAGACATTAAATGAGCCTGTTCTGCAATCATACAACATGTTGCATGCAGAAATAGATTGTGGCATACCGAAAAATACAGAGATCAGACAGCAGATATCTCATTTTAGCTTAAAGCTATGTTTCACTAGGGACACACATGCTGTCAGTGCATCGGAACAGAGTCGCGCATGCCAGCACGCGAGCCTCCATTCTGATATGCTGACAGCGTGGGTCCCATCTACCATCCGGAGCGGCACATCTGCCAGCGCACCAGGGTAGATCTTCAGCCTCTCTGAAGTGCACTTGCCTAGATCTAGGTGGCTATGGCCCTCGGATGCCCCCTGTGACCAGGGTGGGGGGTGCCCAGGGTGGGTTCCTGCTAGCTGTAGCTGACCTGATCAGGTCAGCTAGAGCCCGCAGGAACCTGGGGATGGGGTGGGACCAACCTGCTCACCCCTAGGTCGATAGTGACCAAATGGTGGCCGGCCTGGGAGGGGCATCCTGCCCCTGCACCAGCCTTTTCCCATTCCACCTAGGGAGGTAGGGATCCGTTGGGTAGTCTGGTGCAAATGAGTAGTCTGGCCCCGTGGGTCCTTGCCTTCGTGCATTACAGCCATTTGGCTGCAGTGCAAAAGGCCCCAGGAGAGACAATCTATTTCCCCTGAACTCTTTCGATAAATAATGAGGCATAAATAAATAAACACTGCCTTATTACTTTCATGATTGTTTTTGTCAAAAGAGGTGTCACCCCTTGACTTCTTACCTTAGATTCACTTAAATTATTGTTCAACTTCTATCTGTTCTCTTTCAAAGTGCCAAATGTATATACAAAATAATGTTTTAATAGAGCAAAGAGATCAAGACCAAGAATGATGGTTTTAATCATCCAAGAGTTGCTGTGGTAGCAAAAGAAAAGAAATGGCCAGCCAGTTTCATATTGACTTAAGAATGACTTTATCTTTCAATGATGGTGCTGTATAAATAAATAAATAAATAAATGCTAATCACCATCATCATTCAACAGAGTGACACAACCATCAAGGACAACAACAGATAAGGAACAGAACATTGTGTTCAAATGGGGCCCGTGTCTGGAGCCACAACATGGTGTGTGTATGTGTGTGTGTGTAGCTTCTAATTGGAGATTCAGGCCGTGTTTCTACTTATCATTAGAGGCACCTGCTGGCCACCGATGCCTCCCCTCCCCTCCCTTTGTGCCATCAGAGGCACCTCACTGGGATCACCATTCCACTTTCACGTACAGTCACGTATGGAAGTGACGTCCTTGTTGGATGCAGTTTCTATGGAGACCCTTCTGCCCACTGCTGAGAAGATGCCTCCTTGCTCAGCAACGGAGAGGGAGGAGGCACCATTTGCAGCAGCAATTCTAAGTGTCTCTCCCACAGGCTTCTTCCAATCCCCTCTCTAGTGAGTGAAGGTCCAGCTGTAAGCGGCATTTACCCAGATTAAAACGTGAATTCCTAGGGCTGCATCCAGACGTAGGTTGCTTATTCTGCTCTATTTGGATATTCCAGAATAAAGCATAGATGGGGCTAGACGGGAATGGTAGATCATTTTATTTTTCTGCTTGGTCTGTATATTCTTATTTGGGTGCAAGTGACCACAAAGGGAATTGGTTTTTTTTACAGTAAAGGGAAGGTCAGATAAATTGAGAAAGCAGCCTGGTAATATGAGGAGAATGAACACACAGGGACACCTGATAAATATTTGCCGGCGTGCAGCACTAGAACTGGACACGTACCCGGTCATTAAGTCTTTTCCACATCTGTTAGACTCTGGGTGAACTCTAGAGTTTGCGAGCAGAGTGCAGTCATTTCTTTTTCAAATATATTGGGCTTTCTACACTGAGATAACTTTGTTGCAGGTGAAAAATGTATACACCATCGCATTTGATTTGCAGTGCGAGCATTTATTTTGCCACAGGTATATGTATTGTGAGACAGGCTTTGCTTGTCAAAAAAGGAATACGCTTCATGGCAGATGTTTTCAGCATTTTTTGCGGAACGGTCTTTATATTCACCTCTTCCGTTTCTTTTCCTATAAGATGTGCTGGCTCCAGAGACCTAGCACCAGAAAGCTCCCTCTCTATTTCACTATAACGTCTCTATCCACATTTACAACAGCCGAGGATCATGGGAAGTGTAGGAGAAGAATATTCTCATACTCTTCAAAGCAGTCTTGTGTCTCCATTGAACCTGAAGTGGGAATCAGCCTTCAGAGATCGCTAAGCGAGAGTTCCAGCTTCTCTCACCTTTGGCTATAACGGGTAGAAACTGGGTTCCAGTAACGCCTGGAAGTTCAAAAATTCCCCTGCACAGTCATGATGCTTTAGCTGACACCTGAAGCACATTAAAATTACTGAAATCTGGAATTTTCATTATCAGGGCACTTCTGCAGAAAACAGTTACAAAACATTTCTGCTCACACTTCCCATCCCATTTGAATCTCAGCTTTAATTTTTATGTTTTAAATTATGTACATGTTTTATCACGTCTTATTTTAATAGCATTTTAGATTTTTTAAATTTCTGTCAGCTAGCACCATGGAATGGCAGGCCACAGTGTAATGTATTACAATCAGAATTCACTGAATGTTTCCTGCAGCAATGGATACTAATAATAATTAGCTCTAAAATAGTTTTCTGCTCTTTATTGGGTAACAATAAGAATTTCACACCCCAACATCCTTACTTATTATTAATAAAACAGGACTTCAAATGATTCTACTTACAGAGTTTTCATACAAATTGATAAGGTGCTTGAGATAGATCCTCTTATGGATTCTTTTACAGTGCAGCAATTTAGTCCATTTGCTTCTGCTTAGATATTTATGAAAAAGGAAGAGAAGGATTAAAAAAAGGCACCACCAACTTCAGAAGTATATGAGAGCTTAATTTGCAGGTTAGAACTGCGAAATAGAAACTGCCTCTTGTTTCCTTGAGCAGAGATAGAAGCACCAGGAGAGAAAAAGCAATTTGTCGACTAATGGTCCCAGGGCTACAGCAAGACCAAACAAATGCTCCTATTAAGGAAAATACTAGACATTTGTTCTTTCCCCCACCTTTTCATTTTTATTTTTTAATTTACTGAGAAACTAAAATGCAACTATTCAGGGCTTTGAAAGGTGTTCAGAGATGAATTTGCATAATGACAACAAAGAATTTATTCCATCCGTATTTAGGTGGGCGAACAAACACCTATCAATAAACAGGAGCAAAAAAACCTGATCTCATTGGGAAGATAGATTTTTCTTGCTCTCCTTTTGTATCTCTTTATTTTACATCTTTCACTTTCAAATATGCATGATGTTGTCATTTAATTTAAAAAAAAAAACAGGTTGGTGACCATGGGGTGTTACAAACAGTCCCCACATGGGCCAGGTAAGGATCCCAGCTCTTGCCACCACTATGCAGGCAGGTGGCAGTGTGGGAAGTGTTCCCATGGGGATGAAGCATGTTAGGTGGAGGTTTTGTCCAGTCTACTGACACTATGGCCATGTCCCCAAAAGACTTATTAGCCCCTCTCGGCTTCCTCTGCCGTCACTCTGTTATAGCTGACTTTAAAAGTCCCCTCCACTTCTGGAATAAGCGCCCCCATGGTAGCCGCGATCTAAATGGACTTTCCGTCCCCATGGTAGCCGTCTTCTCTTTCTAGGCATCTTTTTCCCCCGCCCCCTCTCTTGTTAAAAGGAAAAATAGCCAGATCTCCGTCTTCTGAAACGGCTTCCCGCCCCTAGCAAAGGCAGATGATCGCTCATTCATTCACTTTCAGCACTGACTTTCACTCAGTTCTCTGTTAGAAAAGGCTTTATGCCATGGCAAAGTCAGCGGCTGCAGCCATTGGCAGCGCGATCCTTCGCTCATTCTCTTTTAAGGCTTTCACAGATCACTTGATAACAATGTTTCAATTCTGAGCAATTCTGGCTCTTTTTACAAAGGAAAGGAAGCGAACCTGCTGCATTTCTCAGATGTGTGAATGCTTTTTGGCTGTGTGTGCAGGCAAGCAATCCCCGCCCCTTTTGCCACGGAGTGTCCTCAAAGCAGATATAGCGAGCAAAACCCACGAATCGCCGAAAGAGCGCTGGAACTCTTCTTTAAAGTGCACGTATTTTATCGCGGGTGTCTCACGTTCCTAAGCTCCCTAAGCGCCTTGTAAAGCCTGGAATGGGGCCGCTCAGAGGCAAAAGAAGAGTTCCAGCAGACTTTCAATTGCATGGGGACAGGGCCTATGCTGAGAAGGCAAAGGATTCAACATGCATCTCCTTCTGAATTCTATCTGTTTGCAGAACTAGGCCCCAAACTAGATTAGAAGCATCTCAGATACAAGGAGGCTCAATCTTGTTTTTTTTTAACCAAATTTGAAAGTAAAATGGCAGCTTTAGGACGGCCTTCATTGTTCAAATCTTGTTAAAGCAACTCACACTATAAAGTTCATCATCAATCAATAATGTTCTCCTCTGAAGCTGGAAGCTGGACGGAGACGAAGAGCTTACCTTTGGAGAAAAAAGCTGGAGAAGTGGTTGCACCAGTGGCACAGGAGACCTATTTGCACTACAGGCTCTAGTGCATGATTAGTGAACCTCTGGTGAAGGCCATCCACATGTTACAGCATCCAAGCATGCCCGCCCTCACCAGATGTTCACATCTCATGGATTTGGTGTGAAGAATTAGGGTCCCTTTGAGGATGCCATGTTTGCACGTCGGTGCGCAAAATCGGTTTCTTAAACCAGTTTTGCGGCTGAAATCCGACCCAGATGTACGACCTGAAAAATTAGGTCTTATATCTGGCCTTTCCCCTTAAACCATTTGGAAGCAAACACTTCTGAAGCGGCAGGGGAAAAGACAGATTGCCGGTGCATGCCCAGCATGCTCTGCCTGTTTGACATCTGGCCCTGCCCAACGCCCTCTGCCTTGGCGAGGTTGGCAGCCGGCTTCCCCGGCTTCCCCCTTGCAAGAGAAGGGGCGATCGTCCCTTCCCTTGCAAGGGGAAGCCGAAGCCTAACCCCACCCCGCCCAGGGTCACCTGCTCAT
This sequence comes from Aspidoscelis tigris stejnegeri, assembly GCA_023333525.1. Taxonomy (NCBI): domain Eukaryota; kingdom Metazoa; phylum Chordata; class Lepidosauria; order Squamata; family Teiidae; genus Aspidoscelis; species Aspidoscelis tigris. The sequence continues at coordinate 17,746,413 of JALMGA010000015.1, forward strand.
GATTGAGGTCTTACCTGGTCGTGGCGTGGCGGCTTCTGGAAGTGGGGACCTGGCTTCCACTGCGCGTGCGTGCAACGTGGCCACCATTGGCCAGCTGCCGTCATGAAGGTGGCTGGCCAATGGGAAGGGGCCAGCTGCCCTCATGAGGGCAGCTGGGAAATGAAGTCTGCGGCGCATGCACGCTCAGTGGAAGCAGGGCTTCCCTGTGCCAGAAACCGCCGCACAGCGACCAGGTAAGCACCGGATCGGGAGTGCGCGACCCTGGGTGGGGGGGGGGGAGGGTTAGGCTTCAGCTTCCCCTGGCAAGAGAGGGAGCCATTGCCCCTTCTCTTGTGAGGGGGAAGCAGGGGAAGCCAGCTGCCAGTCTCACCATGTTGGCTCAAAGGAGCCAATGCGAAGGCCGGTGGGCAGGGGCAGCTGACAAACGGAGAGCATGCTCTCTCCGTCTTTGACAGCTGGGCAGGGCCTCTGGAGGCTGGATTGGTGTGGGTTCTGATGCATCTGCATCAGCACCCTCTTCAACCTGGCCCTGCCGCTGCTGCCACCCCATGTTTGTGAAACAGATTCTTTTTTTAAAACGTTCCACCAGAAAATTGATCTTTTAGATCCATTTTCCGGTGGCAAATCTGGAAAGGCCCCTTGTGATTTTGGGAGAGGGGGGGCACATTCTTGCATAACAATATCTATAGAGAAATGAATTACTAAGGAATAACATTTAACTATTTGTGAAACAGAGTAGAAATATGCCTCTCGGACCACCCGTAACCATTGAGCTTCCATCACAGTATGAATTAGCAACATCAGTACTTAAGACTCATGCCTGTCCACAGTGAGTGAGTAGACTGTGCAACAGAACTCCTGAAATTCCTGGTCCACACTACATCCCAGTCCATCAGGAGGCCATGTATTAGACAAGGCATTGGAGTGGGTTGTACCATGAAAATGGTGCCATAGCCTGTTCCAACACAGCATTCCAGATTGACTCATCTGCAGATGGCAGTGTGCACATGGGCACTGTGGTTCATTATACTGTTGCTGTGATGCTTCGTGCCATTTTGCCAGACATTGAGAAGTGGTACCAGCTGGGAACTTTGAACCTACCCAAAATCTGGACAGCCCCCGATATAGGCCACCAGCGGCCCACCCACTCTGAGCAAGGTTACTTAATTCAGGGTAGTACGATGTAAGATGACCTGTTCCATGCGGAAAGGCCCTTAGATGCTACCAGGAGGGCACAGCTTGTGATGGGAGAAAGCTGTTGTCACCCACAGGGGAACAGTGAGAAAGGGAGACTCAAGGTTACAACAAGAAGGATTGTCTTTAACAGAAGCACTTGTAAGCGAGAGCAATAGCCTTTGAAGACTGGTACTTAATGGATGAGCTGGGAAATTCCTCTTGTTCTTTTCAGTGAACAGATAATGTTGAGAGGCATGAGAAAGCAGTAACTCAGTCTCTCAGTGGGTAAAAGTTATAAATGTTACATGATCATAAAATTTCCTAGCACCTTTAAAATACAGATACGGTATTTGACACCGTGACCTCCTCTGCAGGTTGAATAAATGCACACTGAAGAATGATTTCATTTCATTTGTTTTAAATTTGCCTCCCATTAACATTGAATAACCTCTTGTTCTCTAATTAGGAAAAGAGAATAAAATACCATTTTTTTCTTTTTATTACCATTATTATTAAACAGCCATTGAGTGTGTCCCCATGAGCACTTTAATCCAAATTCTGTTTGAATTTGGAAAGGACCATCCCCATGATGGCGGAAATTAATCCAAATAGAATCTGAATTTGGCACCAAGCTTCCCCATGCAATTCCTTATTGCCAGATTTTATGAGGACTATCCTGCCTAAATCTGGAGGGGAAAAAAGTCCTGATGAAAACAGGACTGAGTCCCCTTTTTGGAGCCGAGTCTGCTTATTTTCCCTCACATGGGGTCGATATCAGGCTATTTGGGGTGGAGGTCTAGCATTCTGGCCATTGGCAACCAGCTGTGGGTGATTTCTTACAGATGTAAAGCTCCCCTCCTCCCTCACCATGCTTGCAATGAAAGCTCTGTATGGTAAAAAAAGGCAGAAAGGCGGGAGAAGGGGCTTTTATTTGTTTTTTTATTTAAAGGGGCTTTAACATTTTTGCTGGAAACTTGTATCTTTTTCAAAAGATACATGGGAGAAGCTTAAGAATGCTTTTAAAGACCTGAAATAGAAATGCTTTATAGATAATTTTATCATGCACATTTGCCAGTAATCTCAAAAGGGAGAGGTGTGAAAAATAATAATTAATAATCCCCCCTTCACATTTGCTTCTTTTATTGCAAGCAGGGTTTGCATAGGGGGGTGGGGGTAAAGCCCTGTTTTTTACCTTTAAAAATAGTACCCAAAATTTTATAGCACCCGTTTACAGATCTGCTTGAGCACACAGTTGCTAGTAATCTCAAAAGGGAGAGGTGTGAAAAAGAAAGTATTTGTGGCTAGAATTAAAAAAAAAACCTGCTGTTTTGCTGCCTTTGTTGTAGGCAGGGTTTCCAAGGGGGAGGGATTTAAAAGCCCTGTTTTTTACATTTAAAAATAGTCCCAAAACTGGGACTAATAAAGCTCCAAGGTGATGGATATATTAGGATTAATTGACAAGAACTCTATTCAGATTAAAAATAGTCCTCGCACATATTCCAAACAGTACTGAACTCGGACTAAAAACCTGCATGGGGGTGCATTCTTTAGTTTAGCTGAATTACCTCTTCTGATTCTAAACAATCCTAAATTTTATAGAATGTCAGTAGGGATGTTATTTGTTATGAGAAAGCATGAAAACAATCATTCAGGTGAGCTCAAATGTTCCTCTACCTAATATAAGTAATACGTCTTATGACCTGATTCCCCCCCACTTCTAGGGATGTTCCTGAACATTTGAAACAATCAAAATTTGATTGAATTCCTTTGAACTTGGACATTCCAATTTGAATAGAATGTCTATAAATTGGTCTTTAAACATTCAAACGAATTTTGAATTATCAAAACTTTCTTTTTGTATACTTTCACTTATTAATGTAGATTATTTGAAAAATTAATAATTTTCCAGTCTACACTTGTAGTGAACTAAAGGGTAGTTGTCCTTGGGGTTTGGCAGAGGTAACTTTAACAATGTACCCAGGCTAGAAGAGACCAGCTGGAATACACCTAGGGATGACGCTCTTGGAGCCTCTCGACCCAATTCTAAACACCTGTGAATTAAGTCCCTAATTGGTGCAATGGCGGAGCTTGGGGGATAAAAGAGTCTTTGGGGGAGAAGCCGGGGATCCTTTATCTGACTGAAGATAGAGAGATTGGGACTCTGTTAGACAAAATGCCATAGAGTAAGGAATAGAACTTTGTTTTGTGTTTGCTTGCTTGCTTTGTTCATGTCTTTTTATGTTTTGTAACTGCATTCTAGGAGTCACCGGCTTATCTGTAAGAACTTGCTCAGTTTTTTTGTTCTCTTGTATCTGCTGGCACATAGCCTGAAGAGCATAATTCCAGCCGGGTGATGTCAGTTGAATGCTTGTTACTCTTTGTTTTGTCTTTAATAAATCAACATAAAACTTTCCAATGACTTGTGATTTTACTCCTGTGGACAGCCAGCAGGAGTTCAAGGGGACTCAGGGGCTCTTAGGAGAGTGTGGGGGGGGGGAGGTCAAGGGGCCCCAAATGTGTTAAGAGTCCCAGCAGCCCCTACAACACTAGTTAACCATGTGCTGTAGATCCTGGAGCCCCCCCCCATAATTTTAGCTATATGTCATGCCTGAGGGCCTATTTGCACTAGACCATGTGAGACAGCCTAGAAGGTGCAGAACGTACAGCAATATCTTTGGTAGCTATACCTGGTAGAAGGGGGAAGCTATGTGTCTGAGTGACAGAGGACCTGGAAGGGATGTCCCTATTTCACTTGAAGTGGGCACAGGGAGACAGACAGACAGAGAGAAATGGGACACATATAACAGTGGTTCTACTCTGTCTCTTGGCCATTGGACTTTGGATGTGCTTCTCAATCATCCTATTAGCATAGTGATGTTGTTATTAAATGCCAGGCAAATGTTCTATATTCCTGGGCAAGGATATTTTTCCTAAATAGTACACATGCACAAGTTACCTTAGAGCCCAACTCATACGGCAGCACACACTCATGACTTAATACTGTCAGGGGGTAATGGGGTGTCCCTTTCCCCATTTATAATGCATCATCAGTGCATAGCAGAGTTGCGTCTCTCCGTGCTAGGAAAGAAATCAATTCCCGTCTCTGCCTTAGGCTGTCAGAATTCCTTCAGCGTAGCTCTCCAAGGTGCTGAAAGCCTGGGCTCCTCCGGTCCCGGGAAAGCCCTGCTTCTCCTCTCTCTGGGCTTGGCTGTCAGCCGTGTCGCTGTCCGTTTCAGCACCTTTCCCCCCTCCTTCTGCAGCCCACCGGCTCAGCATAAACAGACAGAGTCTCAAGTTCTCCGCGGGGGGGGGGGGGGTGTTTATTCATCTCGGTTTACATCTGGGCATCTCTCTTTCCCTCTCCAGTCTCGAGGCACTAAGCCAGTGGTAACACTCTGCCTTTATACATTTCTACTATCAGTGTTAGTGACTCACATCCTGTATTTCACAATTGTTGCACAATCTTGTACTTTCCCTGACATCATTCTTGCTCAATCCTTACTTCATTCAACCTTCAACAACTGGTGACAATCTGGTGATTCTTTGCACACATCACCTATTGTGACTTCTAGTTACCTCTTCTGCACACAACACTACATTTTCCTTCTACTGGCTTTTCAGCCTAACAAATACTTGCTATAGAGTGGGAGAGTAGAAGTACATGAGCTGGTGGACTCATAAAGCTGCCTTGTGCATATCTGCTATGGATTACTCCAGTGAACCTTAATAAGATGGAGCAACCCGCACATTCTGGAACAATAATGTCTGCATTTGGGTGGCTGTTCTGGGACAGTCTCTGTACAAGCCCTGATCCTTACACAAACCTCGACCTCCTTTCCCCCTTCCCCTAAATGGGCAGATCAGACTTGGTGGGTTTTCATACTCCATTCTTTCCAAATAGGAGATTGCATTGACTATCACTCCATTTCCCTTTTTTTTTTTTGATGAAGGCAGATCATAACGCTTAGCCATGAATATACAGTTGGCTTCAATAACAAATTTCCCATATACTGAATTATTTTTTCCTTTATAAAATCAAACATCATTTGTTCACCAACATAAGTGGGCCACACCCTTACTTTCTTTTTTTAGGGTTTTCCAATTATTAATGGCTGTCATTAGTGATTGTTTAACTATATACAGTATATTCTGGCGTATAAGACTACTTTTTAACCCAGGAAAATCTTCTCAAAAGTCGGGGGTCGTCTTATATGCCGGGTGTTGTCTTCCTATACGGCGAGTATATCCCAAACTCTATATTTTAACTGGAAAAGTTGGGGTCGTCTTATATGCCCACTCGTCTTATATGCCAGAATATACGGGTACCTATTTTCTTTAATGATTTGTCTATGAAATTTGTACAATAAGCACATTCCTTTGGCCACACTATCCTGGTATGAATTATTTATTGGTCTCCTTGCCATCGAATTTCCATCAAAAATCCCATCGTATGTGTAAATATGTCCCTCTTTTCCCATATCTTGACCAACACTCTTAACTAAAATTTGGTATGACGTGGGGTAGCCGACAGGGAGTTCTATACCATTTATTAATTAATTTTATATGTATTTTTATTCTATTGTCTTTGTTTTTAATCAGCTTCCTCCTATTAGTATATATTTTAATAGCTTGTTCCTTTATATACATCTCCCATTGTGCTTGAAGTGAACCTCTTGTTCTCTCTCTCTTTAGCATCATTCCACTTCCTTTCCCCTCTTTTTACTCATACAGAGCCAGGCTCTTCAAGGGTCTCACACGCACAGTATGCATTGTTTCCAGCAAAGATTTCACTCTTCACTGATGGCAAGCAACAGATAGCTAGGCCAACAAAATATCACAGTCCAGCCTCAATGACAGCTTGACATTGCAGGTTACAATGAATGTTCTCCTAGCAGCAGCCATCACAAACATTTCCAGAGCGGTAGTTGACATGACTAGACCTAAGTGAGAAAAAACAGCTGTTGCGGCTCAGAGGGAGAAATGCCAGTCACGTTACTGCTCTTCTCCCCACGGTAATGATACTTGTATTGCAAAAATATGTCCACTTTAATTTTGTTATCCGGCAGTCTTGTCGCATTACCAAAATGAATTCTGTACTTAGATCCATTTCTCAAGGCTTCTCTGGTTTAGATACGAATGTGATTGACTGCTCCGTTCCTTGGTGCCAATATCAAATCAGCCCAGTTTCTCATTATACTACGTGTTTTCTCAAGAATATGATGCAAAGAGCCTGAGCCACCAATGTAAGCTGAGATCACGCTTAGCCACGTATTAACCTATGAATTTATACGTGCACAGAACTACAGTTGTTATTCTGAAATATCTGGATTTAAATTGTGGATAAATATTTGCATAACCATTTAAGGCCAGGCGGCTGCTGTAATTCCTGCCCAGATTAACAATTTTCTATGCCACCTCTTCAAAAGATCTTGTAAAAATCCCAGGGATTGTATCTCTCATTTAGCTCACTGAGCACAAGGCATGCTCATCTTAGAACCTGCCCAGCAGTAATTGCTAAATGTTTTTTTAAAAAAATAAAATGGCAGTGCAGGAAAAATGCCAAGCGCTGTGTTGATAAAATATACTGAAAGGAAAAAGATGTGAGCTCAGTATGGACCTGTGGCTGACCTAAGTCACAGGCTGCGGCCACCATATTTTGAAAAATGTACACATATTCAAATAGTAGCCAAGCAATTTGCACCCAGATTGAATGCCTGAATATAGGGGTGTGTAATTATGTTCAAACAGCTAAGATGTGTCTGTGCTGTAGTCTTAATAGTGTAAATGTTATGACTTCTCTTCAGAAAATTATAAATAAAGATGTGTAACATTTAACACTCAGCAAGATTAATAGGCCCTTTCTGCACAGGCCCTTAATCTGGATTAAGAGCCTACATATTAAGATTTTGGTTAATGCAGTTCCAAGAGGCCTGCCCCCATCTAATCAGCCACAAAAGGCATGCGTCCCACGTCAGGCATTCCCGGGTACCCATTTCAGTAGGACATTTTGTTCCTAGACCTGAGAGGCACGGAAAGGTGTCCATGAAGCTCCAATAAGCTTTGAGGCCCAAAGTGCTGAAATCCCATGCAGGATCACACAGGGCTGGCGAGAGATGCTGTGCTGGCAAGTTTAAGAGGTTTTGGGCCCGCTGCAGTTCTATCGCAAGTCCCTTATTCCAACCCCAAGGAAGAATCTCCCCCAAAAGACAAGCAATAGGGAGAAAGAAAAAACAATGGAAGCCTTGTTGGGGAAGGTAAAGCCTGTGTTCCAGAGTGAATGAATAAATGTGAGATAGTGATATTGCCCTTTGGCTGGAGGGTCATTATTCTCTGGCAAGTTAAAGGGCGGGAGCTTCTGCCTCTTCTGTACTCCATATCCTCTGTTTCACAACTGCTTGGTTTCCTAGAAGAAATGGGGTGTTTTTCCACGGTCACTTAGTACCCATTTTAGCACCCAATAAGGACCCATTTGGGTGAGAGCTGGATGACCCCGTTTCCACTACGGCAACCATTAGAAACACATTTGTTTCCACCGCGCCTCGGGAAATCCGGATCATATGGGTACTTTTTGGCCTTTAATCCGGATTTTCTGTAGACCCCATTAATGGGGTCTACAATGGGGTCTTCAGCCAGTAAATCCGGATTAAAGAGAGTCTGTTTCCACGCTTGTGCGGCAATGGGGTCTAGAGGAGGCTAGGGGGAGGGGGCATCCATGGGGGAGAGCCCCCAAACCTAAGCTTCGAAGTCATTTCGAAATCACTTCGAAGTCATTTCAAAGTCACTTTGAAGTCTGTGCAAAATAGCTCCAGGGCGTCTTTGAAGTCTGTGCTGATCTTCAGAGTGAACTTCGAAGTGACTCCAAAGTGACTCTGAAGTCATTTTGAAGTCACTTCGAAGTTTACTCCGAAGATCAGCACAGACTTCAAAGGAGCTATTTTGCACAGACTTCGAAGTGACTTCAAAATGACTTCGAAGTGACTTTGAAATGACTTTGAAGCTGCTTCGGAGATTTCACCCCCTGTCTCCCCAAACACCTGGGATGAGAGGCACACCCCTCATGGGTAGATCTGGATTTCCAAATGGGTGCTCCGGTGTTTCCACAGCAGGGAAGCTAGCACCCATTGCTATTGAGTGCTAGACCACCCATGGAAACACATTGGGTACTTCCCTTAATCCGGATCTACTAGATCCGGATTAAGGAATGTACCCATTCCTTAGATTTGGATCTTCTTAGATTTAGATTAAAGGAGTGTGGTGGAAAAGCACCCATGGACACGTTGTCTTGCCCAGTGTGATTCAACAACACATAAACTTTCGGCATTCTAAACCCATGCCTTCAGCAGCATGCATTTTCCTGGCTAAAACTCAGTAGATATGAAATTTTCCAGAAGAAGTATGTGTCTGCCACCATAAAACTCCATATCCTTACCACTTTTCTGATACCATATGGAAGTACACTGAGGATGCATCTATCCATTTTTAAAAACAACTCTAAAGTGGCAAGGAGGTGGTATAGATAGGTACTGACATACGTTCCACCTCCAATCCACATTAAAGGACAGAGAATGTACTTTGGAAATGCATTTTCTAGCCTTTAATGTGGATTAGAGGTTCTTGTGTGTGGATGCTAACACCTCTAAAGTGTTTTGAGACCCCCTTGTTGTGGTAGTTTTAATGAATGTGGATGCAGACTATGGGACTTTCTGAACTTACTGGAAAGGTAGAAAGGAAAGAGGCCTTTGGGCCTCCCATCCATGAAACCCTTCCCCATCCTATTTGCTCTTTCCTTACAGGATGAAGTATAGACTAGGCTATGTCCCCCCAAATGGTGTCTCAGGGTGCTTCCGCACTGGACCTCCGAAATATGGATCTGTTAGATCTGTATTTCAGAAATCCATGGTAAGTAGATCCATTTCCAGGGGTGTATACAGCCTGCCTCCATGATACAATGGATGGAGGGCCCATTTCAGCAGCATAACAAGGAGGCCTTCTACTCAAGTCCCAAAGCTGATGAACTTCAGAGCTGGCACAAGGGCTGACACCTTAATGCGTATGGTCTTGCTCTGCACCAGGAACAATCTATCCTAGCTTGGGATGGATTGTGTGTCTTGGGGCCTATTCGCACTTGGCTTTATCCTGGAATATATCCTGGAATAGGGACTTGCTCTCCATATGCTAGTGCAGGCTTCAGCAGGCCCAAAGTGAGGTCTGCCAGAGTCTGCATTAGCATGAGGACCACAGACCCCTATCCTGAGATATACTCCAGAAAAAGGTCAAGTGCGAATAGGCCCTTGGTTACGGGGCACACTGCCCTATCCTGGGTTAGCCTCTGTCAGCATGGAAATGCTTGGCATTTGTAAGATGAATGGATGAGGTTCTTACAATCCCGCAAGCTAAGTTTTTTTTTTAAAAAAAATCTCTATTCTCTGTGACCTGAAAATAATATACAAATACTCACTGCTTCCATAAACAAGTTGTGCCAGACGAGTGACAGCTTGTCAATGCATTATTTCCATATTTTATGAAACAGCACAGCAGTATTTCCTAAAGCTTTGGTTCATGGCTTGTCAGGGACTTCCAGAACTGCTCAGAGACCTGAATCTACCAGTTATTCAAGCTCCAGTTCAAGCCACCTCAAACAATGTCAAAAGGCACAAGGGAGCCTGAAGTTCTAGAGGCACCTGCTTTTTCGCTGCCATATTCATGCTCACAGTGGTGACAGTGCGTGCGTGCTATTTATAGCAAAACATTTTTAGTTGATTTCAGTTTTAAACTGTTGAACTGGTTTACCATAAAAATAAGATAAAATAATGCAATTAATTTGTTTTAAAGAATCCACAGTTAAAAATCAGACATATATCAAAACAGAATATATTTAAACAGTAAAGTGAGAAGAGACAGTATATTTAGCTAAAGGCCAGGGCAAAGAAGGGCGTCTTCACTGCCCTCCGAAACATATACAGTGATGGAGCACCTCAAGTACTTAAAAGAATAATTGTGATTTGAGTTCACAAATACACCTTGAATTTAAGATTTCACAAAGACTTTTTTGGTACTGTATTGACTACAAAAGCTGCCAGAAGGAAATATGGTTTCCCCTTCAATTTCTGTCAGGGTTAGTTTTCTTAGGCTGCGTTCCCATTATCACTTAAAACTGTTTAAAAACTGTTTAAAAATGGTTTGGATCCTCGCCATTCCCACCCCCAATCAAGTAAAACGGTTTGGATCCTCGTCGTCCCCATTGGCAATCAGTTTCAGAGGTATTTTGAGGATTATTTGGCTTTAAAACGGAATAAATAAACACCTGATTTTCCAGGTATTTTTTCCGGGTTTGGCTTTTAAAATGCTTCTTTCTTACTGTAGTGGGAACACTAGAGCAGTATTTGGGCAAATACATCATGAAATGGATTGGGTTTCACCCTGCAGGTCAGCCCTTTCAGTTAAAAGGTACAGTGGCTGGTTTCACTGTAAAAATCCACCCTGTACAGCAGCAGTTTCAATGTAGCAATCCACCCACTTCATACCTGATAACAATGTTGCAATTCTGCGCAATTCTGGCTCTTTAAAAGTTCTGACCTTTAGAAAGGGAAAGGAAGGAAAGCTGCTGCAGGATCAGGGAGACGTGTGAATGTTTAAGGCTGTGTGCAGGCGGCAGCGGCAGCAGAGCCAGGGTGCTTTTTTCGGAAGGAACTCCTGCTGGGGATGGTGGCTGTGGAGGTGAGTGGGCGAACGGAGCTTAAGTTGTCACTGCTGCCATGTGCCTTGGGCAATGGGGAGAGGAGGGGAAAGAATCACTTTCCCTAATCTGTTTTTGGAAGTGTTTTAAGTGTTTAGAGCGGGGACAGAAAATCGGGGTTGGATCTGATTGTCAGATGCTCTTTGCTTCCTTTTAATGTGCTTTACATATCGATGCAAATCCTGATGTGAATCTCGATGTATATTCCGTTTTATTCCTTAAATGGGAACTCACAGTGGGAAAAGAGCACAGTGACTCCTGCTCTTGCATGCCCTCCAGGTAAGTGTCTCCACTGGAGATGCAGAAACTGGAAAGGAGGCAAAATGTAGCAGCTGGTTTTCTGACTGGTACCTGAACACTTACTATTATGGCACTTAATTATACTTCTGTGTTTGTTGCTACTTTGCTTCCAAATCTATTATTTATTTATTTTATATGGTTTTTTTTCCCCGCCCCATACCCAATGGTCTCTGGGTGGGTAACGACCGTTAAAACAACAGATTTAAAACAGGATATACATTAAAAACACTTTAAAAATTCAACACTTTAAAAGGTCACAGGTTAGGGATGTTGATCTTTGATCTTTAAAGACCTAAATTACTTGGGACCCAGGTAGCTGAAGGAGCTCCTCCTCCCATGCAGGTCTGCCTATCAAATAAGATCACCTTGTGAAGCCCTTCTGGTGATCCTGTCCCTGGATTATGTCTGTGGGGTGACAGCAGGAGACAGAGAGCATTTTAGGCCTTAGAAAAACCTCCCTGCCTTTTAGAGACCTTCCAGATACAAGCCCTCCATTATCCAGGCATTTGCTGCTCTACAATGCTGCTTCTCTCCCTCCCCCCCACTGTTTTCTCTATCAAATGTTTGGATTTTATTGTAGATTTTAAATTTTGTTCTACTTTTAATTACTGCTTATCACTTTATGTTAGCTGTGACTTTGTAAGCCACCCCAGGACCTAAGTGAAGGGAGGTTTAAAAATTAAATAAGTAGGTAAAATATTTTCCCTGCTACATAAAGCTCTGTAAAAGCTATGTGACCCACAGTAAGAATGCTGTATGTAGGGTGGGTATACCTTTACATGAACAGACAAATACTCAGAAATTTGATTATTAAACACCTAAAACTGCTTACCTAAATACATCTCACGGTAGTTAATAATAACATGACTAAAAATTATACTTTTTAAAAAACAAAGACCTAGAAATATCCATAAGTCCAGAAGGGAGACTGTTGAAAATGTTGTGATCGTATTGTCATTTTTTGAATTTGGCTTCCATCCTTAGTATCAACCAAAAGAATGACCAGACGGGTTTTTTGATTAAAGTGTGAGCAGAACTGAACAACCACGTGGTATGCTTTGGAAAAGCCAGAGAATGACACATTTGTGTAACTCTCTGAACGCAGGGCAGATACGTGCCAGAGATACTTGTATAATTTATTACACAGACAGAAGAAAGATGTAACCTGCAGGAGCAAAGCATTTTCAAATTGCTCCTGAGAAAAGGACACATCAATCCTTAGACTGCCATCGGCCACTCGAGTTCACATCTTTGCAGCATTTTTTCCCCAGACAAGACCCCCTACCAGGTCAAAATGAATCAGGATTCCATGAGTTTATGCATGTCATGCTGTCAAGCTATAAATGCATTAGAAAGGAGGAAGGGTTATTGTTAAACTATGGCACTCACAAGACAGAAATCTGTCTGGTTTTGTGGGAAACAGAAGATGGATGATCATTGTCATGACGCTGCACCGTACTCTTTTTAGGGTGGTATTAGGTGGAGAGGCCTGGTAGGGATCTGTTTCTTTCTTGAAAACTTTGATTAATAGTTTGCTGAGCAAATAATATTTATAGCATGTGGAGGAAACAAGGAACATTTAGCATGTGAAAGAAACATTGGATCCTCTTTCGACATGTATGAATTGAACTAAACTTCTTTACTGTTGCCTGAGGCAGCATGAGGCAAGTGTGGAAAGCCTTATTCCAAGACAGCTGGACCGCTCCATCAAGGAAGTGCTTCTGTGGAACAGTTCCTGTTGGAGGGACCCAGCCGCTGCAGGGGAAACACCGGCATTTTTCAAACATGGCAGTGCCTCCCCATTTTGACTCTAAAGGAGGCTGTGGAAGTGCAAAAGTGGAGCTTCATATATCATTTCATAAGCCTGAATGTGTTAAGAGAGTCAGGCTCAGTCCTTCCAAGGATGAGCCACTATAGCTAGCTTCTCCCCCTGGCCAGTCTTCTCTTACAAGAACAAGGTACATGATCTGGGAGTGCTTACTGGTCCTCCTCTACTGCTAGGGGAGCTTCCTCCACATCTCCATCTCTCACCTTCACCAGTAGCCACTTGGCTGAGGGACTCAGGCCCTTGTTATCTCAATACTGAACTGGACTCTACTGGGGGCTGCCTGGGACAAGTTGGAAGCTTCAATTGGTTAAAAAGAATAAACCACCTACTAACTGACCATAAGAAATATGACAAGATGATGAGGATCCTGCTTAAGTCACTGCACTGGTTGCTGTCCTGGTTCTGAGACCAATCTAAAGTGTTGGTAATCTTGACAACAAGCATTCACTGCTGATTGCTCAGCCACCTGCCCAATTGGTCATTGATTGGTCATTGAACAGCAGGAGGGGTCCCCAGGCTGTGAATGACATTTCCTTCCTCCGTATCCCCTCACAATGCAACTGAAAGAATAACTTTTGAAGTTATTATGCCGCATTCCCAGACGTGGTAAGATAAACGCAGGCATAAAATATATAGTGTCCCTAACTCCAGTTCTCCCAGGGTGTGCTCCTTTAAGTGTGTGTGGCCCACAGGAAATAACAGGGCCCAGGACAAGGAAAGGAGCCTTTTCAGTTTTGCCCCCTGTTCTCTGGAACTCTGAACCAGCCAATTCCCTTAGTGTTAACTTGTAAAAACATATGTTTTTGCACATAGTTTTGAAATTATCGACCAAGGCTGTTTCCGCACAGGGGCAAAAAAACAACAACGGATCTACCGCACCCGGATTTATTAAAACCGGTTCCCTGGGGAACTGGTTTTAATAGCTCCGGGTGCACGGCAGATCCAGATTAACGGGGTAGATCCGGATCTACCCCTCACCCCTGCCGCCGCACATGCGGCACCGATCCGGATTGGAGGCGGGTGCTGTGCGGAGGCACGGCACCCGGCTCCGATTTGGGACAGAGGGCCCTCCCCCCACCCGCCATGCTTGGTTCGCTGGAGCCAAGCATGGCAAGCCAGGGGGCCTCATTGATGCGGCTCACCCTCGCTCCAGAAGCGGCGGATCGCCGCTTCTGGGGCCAGGGCGAGCTTCCAAAAAGCCCACCCTAGCCCACCCCGCTGGGGCCACTGTCAGGGGGTGTGCTTGGTACCCCGTTGGTATTAAATCATAGCAGATGCGCGCTTCCGTGCCGAAAAGACAAGCCTCTGCCTCTCGGAGACTTGCTGGCTGTCAGCATTCTCGGAGCTGTCCAAATTTCAGGAGCTCCGTCCTTCCTTCTGCCCACAGCGTAAGAAAACAGGCTGAAACGGGAATTTCTTTCTCTCTTTATTCTTAGCGGTTGCAGCTCATACATCTCTCCATCTCAGCTCTCGAACAGAACTTAACAACGACACACAGACTTTTATACACTTTCTTATCACACGATGGTGACTCACTTCCCTTGTATTGCTCAAGCCTGTGTTGCAAATGTTACACAATCTTACGCAATTCTTGCACAATCCCTGTGTTGCAAGTGTTGCACAATCTTACGCAATTCTTGTTCCATTCAACCTTGAGCAGTCTGGTGATAGTTAGCACTCTGTGACTCTTAGTTACCTTTGCAAGCACATCTGTACTTTTCCTTATATGGGCTTCCCTGCCTAACACCCACGGCGAAACCCCTCCTTACCTCTCCGTGGTCATCTTCGTTGTGAGGGTCTTCGCCCAGGATGCAGCGCGCCTGCGTCCTGGGTGTCTCCTGGGTGGCTGGGGCTGCCAGTAGCAGCCCTTGCCCTCAGGAGGCGTTCTGAGCAGGCGCGCTGGGCGAAGACCCTCACAACGAAGACGACCACAGAGAGGTAAGGAGGGGTTTCACTGCGGGCCCAGCAGGGTGGGCTAGGGTGGGCTTTTTGGAAGCTCTCCCTGGCCCCAGAAGCGGCGATCCGCCACTTCTGGAGCGAGGGTGAGCCGCGGCAGCGAGGCCCTCCGGCTCACCATGCTTGGCTCCAGTTAGCCAATCATGGCGGGCGGGGGGAGGGCCCTCATTAGTTACACTTGCACCGTGCGGACACATCCAAAATGGATGTGTTTTCACGGCGCAAAACCACTTGAGATGTGGTGTGTAACTAACACCCATTAAGCACGGATTAAGCATGGGTAGGTACGGACGCACCTACTGGAAGTGTGCTTAATAGCCCCCTCTAATGCGGACACAGCGGCGCCAAACCGGTTTTGCCACCGAAATCTGCATTAAAGAGGGACGTGCAATGCGGACACGCGTGGCCGGAAGTGTGCTAAAAAGGCACATAAATGCAGAAGTGCGTGTCCCAATCCGTGCTTAATGGGTGTTAAAGGGCCTGTGCGGAAACACCCAAAGTGTCCATGATCAGTCATCACTGACTTTCTCTGCTTATTTGTGCTGAGCCTTTATGAAATCTACCAGCCCTGGCCATTATATTACTGGATGCTGGCTTTGTAATAGAGTAAAATGTGTGCTGCCTTGAATGGGCAAATGGCTGGAACTTGGCCTCAAGCCCAGTCTTGATCTTAACAGCAATGAAGAAGCAGAATGAAGGTCAACAGTCAGAAATCAAAAGCCAAAGCTCTCAATCACTGGCCCAGGGATGATCCAGAAGTCAGAGTCAAAAGCCAGAATGCCAGTCAGAAGCCAGGAAACAGAAAGATGAAATAAGAATTCAGGTGGCTTCAGACACCAAGAAAGGACAATTGCCAGCAACAACTTTTGAATGGGGCTGCTGCTGATTTTATCTCCAGATTAACTCCTAGGAATGAACTGGGCTGGGGCTTGATTACTCAACATTTGTTGTATAGCCATTCTAATCTGTGTAAAAGAACTCACATTTTTGCTCTGCGAAAGAGGGTCTAAGGCCCTGTCCCCATGCAATTAAAGTCTGCTGGAACTCTTCTTTTGCCTCTGAGCGGCCCCATACCAGGCTTTACAAGGCGCTTAGGGAGCTTAGGAAAGTGAGACACCCGCGATAAAATACGTGCACTTTAAAGAAGAGTTCCAGCGCTCTTTCGGCGATTTGCGGGTTTTGCTCACTATATCTGCCTTGAGGACACTCCGTGGCAAAAGGGGCGGGGATTGCTTGCCTGCACACACAGCCAAAAAGCATTCACACATCTGAGAAATGCAGCAGGTTCGCTTCCTTTCCTTTGTAAAAAGAGCCAGAATTGCTCAGAATTGCAACATTGTTATCAGTGATCTGCCGATGCCTGCAGCCGCTGACTTTGCTGGGGCAGAAAGCCTTTTCTAACAGAGAACTGAGTGAAAGTAAGTGCTGAAAGTGAATGAATGAGCGACCATCTGCCTTTGCTAGGGGCGGGAAGCCGTTTCAGGAGATGGAGATCTGGCTATTTTTCCTTTTAACAAGAGAGGGGGCGGGGGGGGGAAGATGCGGGGAAAGGAAACAGGCTTCCTTGGGGACGGAAAGTCCGTTTAGATTGCGGCTACCATGGGGACGGAAAGTCCATTTAGATCGCGGCTACCATGGGGGCGCTTATTCCAGAAGTGGAGGGGACTTTTAAAGTCAGCTATAACAGAGTGACGGCAGAGGAAGCCGAGAGGGGCTAATAAGTCTTTTGGGGACAGGGCCTAACAAAGCCTTTCTCAAAATTCCCTGAGGTTCTTGTTTGTGCTTAAATGTCTGCCAAGCCCGCCTCTGTGTCATCTATGCTCAACTACAGAATCAAAGGAATCTTGTACAGGGAACGGCGTGACATCATGAACTCAACAGAATCATGAGATCAGAAAGGACTTGGAGATCCTCTTATTCTGGCCCCACTAACATGCATCCATAATCATGTCTGCATGCCAGAGGGAAAGTACCTCTGTGAAGTGCCCATCCTGCCACATTGGCAGACACTTACTGACAAAGTGGCCGGGAAGGCGATCAGAAAGAATGATTTCACAAGCTTTCCTGAGGCATCTTGGGTGGACATCATGCTCTACAGAGGGTGCATTGTGCTGCCAAACATGGAGACATGATCCCCAAGACTCCTTCTCCAATGCATAGCTGGAAACGTGGCTCATAATTTCAGTCCTTTTTAGCAGTTTCCAGGAAAACAAATCCTTAAATCATCAAACAACTCTTACCATTCGGAAGGTTCTCCTAATGTTTTGACCCAAAGCTACCTATTAATTCTAGTCTTGCCTTTTTAAGCACAACCATCCATCATTATTCATGAAGGCCAGTTTTTTTCAAAAAATAATGGATGTTAAAACTTGCAGATTTCAAGGGCATGGTCAAATAGCTGGTTTTGACACCCTTGCTGCTTTCAGTATAGAAAATCATCTGTTTTATTCATGAATATGCAACTTTTCTATCTTTGGGTAGATTGTGGTTAGCGAGGGGGCTATCAGACCAGTATTATAGCCAATCCATGTATCTTTGATCAATACAGTTGTAGCTAATCATTCCTTGGTGCTCAGCTGATTTGAAAGCTGCTTAATTTCACATTTGAGCGGAGAAGAGAGGCAGGTCGCTGTCCACTGTGAGCAAGTATCCTTTGCCTTCTTGATGTCACTGAGGAGTTTTACAAAGCATCCCCTATCTCCAATTGCCTTTGGGATGTATTTCAGGAGATGTTGCAGAACCATTGAGTCTTCTGACCATCAACAAACAGAGGAAGAAGTCACCCTTTTCATGACTGATGTACCGCATCTGTACCCATTTGTATGGATTCGCATGGGATGGAAATGGGATGCATACGGGATAAATATGGGATGTGTATGGAAATGTACAGGATCCATACAGATGCGTACGGGCACATATGAACGTTGCCAACATTTGTACTGTAGGTGCAAATTCGAATTGAAAATTCAAAGGAATAGATTCAAATGTATTCAATTCAAATTGAATGTGAATACATTTGAATTTTAAAGATTTGAAACGGTTTGAATTTTCAGATATTCAATTTGAATCAAATTGAACTAAGCCATTTTACTGAAAAACCTCTTCACCTACTTCACTTTAGTCCTTCCGCATACAAAGCTGTTTTGGGCAAATTTCTTGGTGAGGTCTGTGAAGTCCATCAGAAGTCTGTCTTTATAGGATTCCTTCCTGTTCTTGACTATGAACAAAACAAACATTGCTTACTTATTCCACTATATTTTAATGTTTTGGAATAAAACGTGGGTATTGCAGAATATCCATGCTTAATTCTGGAATATCCAAAAATAGTAATGTCTGGATGAAGCTTAAAAAGCATGATTATAGCTTTTAGACTATTGCAATAATGTTTTATTGTAGCTAAATGTATGACAATGATCTTCAACACTTAGTCTTCTTGGTTAGTGCAAATATTTTTGGATTTTTTCAGGTATTGGCCAAATTGTTTCAATATATTTGACCTCAGTTTTTTTGCAGGGGTGGACAACATTTTTAGAGTTGTTCACTTGCCTCTGTAAAACAACTTGCTTATTTTCTTCTATAGAATGAATCAGTCATTTCTGGATTTCTATGCAGATGCTAATGCAACGAGAATTTGATTCTTTCTCTGTTTTAAATGAAGAAAAATGAAATAAACTATTTAGAAGTTATTTCAGGATGCTTCCTGCTTGTTGATATTGTCTTCCATTTTTAAGCCACTGGATTTGGCTGATGCTTTTAATTTGCAAAGAGACGACGTTGCTAATTGATTTTATCCTTTTGTCTTTCCAGTATATGCATTGCCAGTTATTGATTTCGGTTAACATATTCAAACACAAGTCTCCAGCATTAAAAAGACCTTGTCAGAATGCATTTACTTTCTGTTTCATTGCAACTCCTGCCCATGGGCACCTATTATGATGAGACTAGTGATAAGGAACGTCACTGGAATTGACGTTCACCCACCATATGTAAAGTTTCTTGATGAATGGGCAATGGGTTATAAGAGAAGTAAAGTCTCAGAATGGTAGGAAGTATAATTGGTTGTAGATCTTAGTAAGGTAAGAAAAATAAGGACATTATATTATCTCCCTGAATTCTTCCCTGAGCTGAATATAAAAACAGCTAAGTAGGGTATTTTCTCACAGCCCAGGGCTGATGGCTAAGTTAGAATTTTCCTTCTGAGATTTTCTACATCAAATTTCAGACAGAGCTGAGAGGTTCTTATGTACCATAGAGGGTGAGTTCCCACTTGACCTGTTCTGGTCCTGGCGGGACTTTATTCTGGTGCGGGTTGGACCTTCCAGCCAGAAACAGCAACAAGCGTGCATTTGGGGCTGTTCCCATTACTTGCCGGTAAACTGGACCCACAAGTGCGCAGAAGCACATCAGCAGTTTTAAAACGGCACGGCAGTTTTTTTCAAAGGAGAGGACAGGAGACATCACCGGGAAGAGAGGGAATTGTCAGGAAAAAGCAGATTTCTACTTCTGGGTAGGGAAATGGAAGAGATGTGGAGGAAGGAGCCACCACTACTGCCAAACTTGATGTTGCCTGGGCCCTCTAATCGGCCAAGCCGTGGCTCATGGCAGCAAGCCTGGCTCCCCTTTCCTCCTTCTCCTCTTTGCCCACCCACACGACAAATCTGCCATGTGCGCAAAAGCAGATCTGAGGATTCTAGAGCACACAGATTCATATGAGGCTTATGAGGTGGTGCTTTCAGCAACACAATAACTATAGAACAGAAATTCTTAACATTTTAGCACATCGGGGGGGGGGGGAACAGCCTGACTTGTTTGGCTTTCAATGTTAGCCTTTTGCCTTTTCTTGGGCATGGTGGACATGGCAGACATGGCGAGCTGTGAGACCCCACCCACATGTGGCTGGCATTGGGCAGGAGGTCCACCTCAAAAATCCTGGGAGTGTTCCCATTTAGAGGAAAAGAAGTGGGCTCAGCTAGGAAACCATAAGAAAAGGATAGTGCTCAGAAAATCCAGGGATAAGAAGCGGAATGGGAACGGGGCTTGCCAAATTCAGATTACTTGCCAATATAATGGGAACCCTGGATGCCGAGTTCCCACCCAGTCTGGATTCTAGTACCTTTGGGAATGCGCCCTAAGAGCCTTTCTGCAGTTACTCTTGGAAGAACTGGATCCGGTGACCTGTATCAAACAATCCATCCCAAAGTGAGGACAGGTTGCTCTGGACTGCAACAAAGTCACCTGCATTGTGATGGCCTGTAACAGCCCAGCCTCCAACCATCAGGAATGAAATTGGGGGCTTGTTCTGGCAGTGTGCTTTGGCGTGTAACTAAAATGGGTCTCCTGGCAAACCAGACCACGAACGCTTGCACCTTCTGCGTTCCTGAAGGATCAAGATTATCTCCAACTTATACTCTGGTGGCATTCTGGATCAAGAGCCTCCTGATTTGGATCACACTTTGGTGCAGACAGGATGTACTAGCCTAGAGCAGGACCTCACTAATGCACACTAAAGTGCAGACAGAAGAGACTCTGAAGAGGACTATTGGATGCAATAATTCACATCACAGGTAAGTGCAAAAAGGCTTTCATAGGCACACGAGAATGCAGGAAAGATGAGTAGTTATAAACTCACTTTGTTGACAGAGTGGACACTTTAAATAGGATCAAAGGTGAGACCATAAGAACATAAGACTATACTAGGAGACCTGATGGATCAGGCGCAGTCCATCTAGTTCAGTATTCAGTCTCACACAATGCTCTAAACAATTGCTTCTGGGTACTCTCAAGCAGAAGACAAAGGCAAAACTTTCACCTGGTCTTGACTCCCTGCAAATGGCCTTTATAGGCATCATACCTGTCTCTCCAACATGGAGTCAATACCTAGGCATCAGTTCTAGTACTCTTGTCTCCTTGAATTTGTCTAACGATTTTTTAAAGCCATCCAGGCTGGTTGCTGTCACTGCCTCTTCTACTAATAAATTCCATAGACTGATGACTAAAATACTTCCACTTGTCAGGCATAACTCTTCTGCCCATCAGCTTCATAGAGTGCCCTCTGGTTATAGTGCTGCGTGATAGAGAAATGATTCCCCCCGCCCTCCACCTTTCCCACGCCAAGCACGATCTTTTAAATTTCAACCAGGTCACCTCCTAAAATCCGTCTTTCTTCTTTTTATTTATTTTTTGAGATTTTTACTGCCAGACGCATTAAAATATGAAAAACTAGGAATCATAAGGTATGTTTAAAAAATCAAAAGAGAAAGAAAAAAAATGACTCGCAATCACCCTTTTGATGACTAGATATTTATCCATTCACATAGTTCCTCCTCAATCTTACAATTATTTCACTTCTTTCAGCAATGAATGCTTTCCAATAACAAAATCCCTAAGTCAATATATCATATAATTTTTCTTACTCAGAGGGCCAGTTCCCACTAGGACTTTCTTGAGTGTTCAAAACGGTTTCAAAACACTCTTTTCAGCATTAAAAACAGGAATAAAGTGCAAAAAATGAATTAAATAAAACACCCCTTTAAACAACTCTCGCTCCCATTTTTCTTAATGAAACGGTTTATGGGGCATTCCCACTTGGATCACATGTTTTGAAGCAGAAGCCCACCTGCTCACCTGTCCACCCACCTGACTGCCTGACTGCCACTGCCTTGCTTGCCCAGGTGCTTGCCTGCCTGCCCGCCCGCCTGCCTACTACTTTGGCTGCTGCTTTGTCCTTGCCATTGTGGCTGCCGCCGGCCACTCCCGCCACCCTGCGCGCTCACTCAGCTTCTGACCAAGCAGCCCTGGTGCTCCTGAGGCGTACGGAGGAGGGATGGAAAGCAGCGGGCGGGCAGGTGGGCAGGAGGGAGGGCAGGGGAGCAAGTGAGCTCCCGCTCCTTTTCGGCTGCTGCTGCGCCACCATGCTCTGCTTTAGAGCAGAATTAACAAAAACAATTGGGAACGCAAATAATGTGCATTCGCATCTTTTTTTTTTAATTCCACTTCAACGGAACTAAGTGGGAATTCACCCAGAAGGTCAATACGAGATTCCCTTTTTTAAAGAAATGACACTAAGGGCAAGTTTCCACTAGAATATTTTATCTGGATTTAAATCAGGGTTTTTAAATCACCATAGAAGTCTGTATTTTTGTGTTTCCACTCCCTAAAAAAACCCTTTTAAATCCTGATTAAATTTTCCAGTGGGAATCTGTCTTTTGACTCAGTCCTCGCTCCATCTCAGACCAAGGATAAAGCTGTTCCCTCTTCCCCTCACCTTCCTTGCAGCCCGATTTCTCCTTAGCAGGAAAGGAGAGCTCCCCTGGGGAAGAGGGACAAAGGAAGGCAGTGCACACAAGTGTCTGAAAGAGGGGGGGATGCGAGGGGAGGGGGGAGAAAACAGCACAAGGGAAATCACTTTCTATGATGATTGTCCAGACTCCACACACACACACACGCCACAAGGAATTAAATGTTTGAAGACAACCTTGGCTTAAGGAGCAGCAGCCTCCTCTTGAGACAAGGGTGCGTGCGACAGAGTGGAGGCCAGCAGAGGCCAGCGTTTCAGCAACTGGAGATCTTGTAAATAGCGCTGGATGCAGCCTGGATGCCTTCACAAGCAGGGGAGATGAACAGAGAACTTGTACATTTTTCTTTTGGACTTGTGAATGAGCGCACAATCGCACGATTGCTGGCTGGAGGAGGCGTTTCAGCAGCTGGAGATCTTGTAAATAGCGCTGGATGCAGCCCGGCTGCCTTCACAAGCAGGGGAGACAAACAGAGAACTTGTAAATTTTTCTTTTGGACTTGTGAATGAGCGCATGATCATTGGATGGGGGAGGCGTTTCAGCAGCTGGAGATCTTATACATAGCATAATGAATTGCTTCCGCCCGAGCACCCAATGAACCAACGAGGGGCGGGGAGAAAAAGATGTGGGTAAGCAAAAGATGCTTCCTTGCGGACGGTCAGTGCATTTTAAATGCGCGTTTTGCTGAGCCCTATGGGGACACTTAATTTGGAATTGAACGTACATTTGTTAGATCCGCTGCAGTAGAGGGACAATAGCAACAGGAAAAAGTACCATGGGGATGCACCCTATGTGTCTTTAATGTGTTTCTAAATGTGTTCTAACGGCCTGTGCGGAAACACCCTAGGTTTGATCTAGTTCTAGCTCTAAGCCAAATCATCGTGTTCTTGCTCAGCTCAAAGTGAATCACAAACTTTGAGCTCAGGCCCCCTACTTTTGAGGTAGCTTCAAATGTTATTTTTCATTTTGGGATTATTCTAATGAGAAAATCAGATACTGCTGAGAAATTCCACTTCTTTCCACTCCCACATTTTCAATGAAACATGTGTTTTATTGTTCCAGACTTTAGGAACTTCTCTGCGGGAAGCTAAGCGTTCACTACACTATACCTTCCCTGAGTGTAAGATAAGGATTTCAGTTTCCCACTGTTATTATTTTGGTACCTTTTTTATATACACAAAATCATACAAGTACAGTTGCTTGCGCCATTGCTGCCTGGGCTTCATAGAAAACACTGTTCCTTTTTAAACAAGCTAAAGTACAAAGACTTCAGAGGATCTCAAATCTCAAAGCCTACTACATGGTTACTAAATAATGCAGCAAATGAAGAACCTTTCCTGCACAGCAAAGTAAGAAGGAGCTTGAGGATTTGAGCTGAAGGAGTCAATTAAGTTAAGAATGCCAATAGTCCCATAGGACGAATTTTCAGTGTGAGCAAAGGTGTCTTGTAGAGAAATTTTCCTGGTGAAGAATGGCTGATTTGTGAATATAGGATTGTCTTTCCCGTCAATCTCTCTCTCTCTTTTTCTCTTTCTCAGCGACCAGATCCAGCTGTACATAAAATGCAGTCTCCCCAGATTCTGAGGAAAAAATCCTACAAGGCTTATTTGTAACTAAGGGCTTGTCCCCATGAAGATTTTTTAATATGAGTTCAGTACTGTTTGGACTATTTTTGGGGACTATTTTTATTTTAATTGAGTTCTTGTCAATTAATCCAAATATAGCCATCCCCCATGCAGGATTTTTAGTCCTGGTTTGGGGACTATTTTTAAAGGTAAAAAATAGGGCTTTTAAATCCCCCCCACGCACAAACCCTGCCTTCAATAAAAGAAGCAAAACGGCAGTTTTAAAAAGAAATTCTAGTCACAAATACTTTTCTTTTCACACCTCTCCCTTTTGAAATTACTCGTGCAGATCTGCGAAGCATCAAACCCAGCATGATAAAATTTTGGGGACTGTTTTTAAAGGTAAAAAACAGGGCTTTTAAATCCCCCCTCCCCCATGCAAACCTTGCCTGCAATAAAAGAAGCAAACACGAAAGGACTTTATTAATTACTTTCTTTTTCACACCTTTCCATTTTGAGATTACCAGCAAATGTGTGTGATAAAATGTATGATTTCAAAGTATTTAAAGTATTTAAAAGCTTCTCTCATGTATCTTTTGAAGATACATGTTTCCAGTGAAAATGTTTTAAAAGGCCCTTTAAATAAAAGACAAATAAAAGTCCCTTCTCTCCACTTTCTACCTTTTTTGTACTGTATGGAGCTTTTTTGAGCATGGCAAGGAGTGGGGGAGCATTACATCTGTAAAAAACCACCCACAGCCTGGCTAACATTGGCAAGAAAGCTAGACCTCCACCCCAGATAGCTAGTGGGCTTCAGGGCTGGGTGTTCACAGCCTTAATTCCCAGGGGGGCGGGGCTGTGGAGGTCACAGGGGTGGGGCCACAGAGGTTGTGGGGCAGAGCCACAGAGGGGACTCAGAGCAACTGACATAACGTCATGAAAAAGGGAAGGAAAGAAAGAGGTGAGGGATGGGGGAAAGAGATAGAAGGGAAGGGAGGGGGAAGGGGTGAGGGGTGAGGGAGGGGGCCGCCAGCCTTAATGGGGAGGGGAGGATGGGATGGGGAAAAGAGATAGAAGTGAAGGGGCAAGGGAGGGGGCCGCCAGCGTTAACGGGAAGCCGCCCTCACTGTTAAGTCCCAGGCAGGCCTTCCTTTGGGCAAGGCCGGGTTGAGGCGAGTGACGCGAGGCTGGGCTGCCGGTGGCTTCTCCGCTCAGAACGGAAGGGAGCTGCTGCTTTGCTTGCATCCTGGCCTTGCTTGCATCCATGCAGGGTAGGCCGGATTGAGAAACAGTGCCTCGGCAGTGGCTCTTGGCCCACCAGAAGCCACCTGCCCGGAAGAACAGAAGCCGCTCCGCCGCTCCGCCCCCCCCCCCCGGCCTTGGGAGGTTTCGGAGGGCCTTCCTGGTGGCTGGACCCTTGTGAGCAAGGCAAGACTGAGGGGTGGTAGTGGTGTGGCTTCTGTTCTCTGCTCACAGGGACAGGAGGCAAGGCAGGGCAGGGCAGGGAGTCAATTATGGGGATGGGGGAAGCAGAGAGCAGGAAGGGAGTGCAGAGGGGGAATTCGGGGCCAGCTAAATGGCTGATCTGGCCCTCGAGAAACGAGGTGGTGGTGGTGGCAGTAGCGGCAGCAGCTCTCGGCCCACCACATGCCACCTGGCCAAGGAAGAGGCAGAGTTGGCTGCAGGAGGGATAGGGCTGCTGGACTTACCTTTCCTCCAGTCAGTCTCCAAATAAAACCGCAACAGAAAATGGCACTGAAAAAGTGCCTGTTCTTATTGGGAAGGAGAGGGCATGACTTTTAAGAATTTTAAACCTCCTGATTGGCTTGTTCGCCGAACCCAGAGAGGTTTGGAATTCTACGCTTCCTCCAACTTAGATACAGAATGTTTCTAGCCATTTTTCTGTTTGGCTAGAAAAATTCTGTATCTATCTTTTTAAAAGAAAATCTTTTACTTTGCCCGGAGTTAGGTGTCTGGCAAACCCGTGCACTCTTTAAAGCAGCCATGGCTGCCTGGGCTGCAACCAGACTTACCTCAGCTTTCTTCTGCCCAGAGTGGCAGCGCAGCATCTGAGACTGTGTCCAGACTTGCAAATATTTTGCATTCCAATGCCCAGTCAGGACATGGACATCACACTTCGAATTTACCTACTGTGGAACAATGAGCACTTGCTCTGCAGGATCATGTAAATTTGAAGTTTCCCGCCAGTCTGGACAGAATGGCAAGAACAGTGAATGAGAGCTGAGCCCAGCCACTCTGTGTGTGCCATTGAAGGCTCACATCTTCCTGCGAGAAAGCTACAGGGAGGCTGCTGGAGTCTGGATGCAGCAGGTAAGCTGTGCTTTTTTTCTATAACAGTGGATTTTATTCCGCCAATCTTGATACAGCCGCACTGAAGGGTGTGAAGTAAAAGAGATCCCAATCAATCAGCATCTTTTTACTTTGCTTCTTTGGGGAAATGCTGCGTTCCCCTGCAGGCAATGGTGCATCCTGTCTGACCAACAGGAAGCCACTTGGTGGGACAGCACAGCTTCCAATCGCCCTGTCAAGCATACTGGAAGTGATTGCTCTCTCTGCACGGCTTCAGATCATTGGGTCTGACCAACAGGAAGTGGGTTGGGAAGAATAACAAAATATAGTCTGTGTCTGGACGCAGCCTTGATTTTTATGGGTCTCAAACCATTATAGGATGTTCATTCATTTTCATTTTGGGGGTGTGATTGGGGAAGAAGACTAAGGGCTCATCCCCATGGAGCCGCCCCTGCCTCATGGTGGATTTGGGGCAGCCTTAATGCAAATCCTAATTCGCATTAAGGAGTCCCCATGAAAACTGAGGTAAGTCCCTGCATCAGGATGCCGCAGTTTTCTCCACCACCACCCTTGCCTTAGCACTTAATCACCCACGTAAGGGCTTGATTTACCCCAGACAATCACCTGACAGCTGCCCTGCAGTCAGCTGAGCAACTGTCAGGCAGGTATAGGGGCTGTCAAGAGCACGAGGAGAGCTCCAGTAAGATGATTAAAACACGAAAGCCACGTCTGTTTTAATCATTTTAGCGGAGCTCTGCTCATGCACATGAGAGCTATATCTGCCTATCAGTTGCTCAGCTGGCTGCAGGGCAGCTGTCAAGCAATTGTTTGGGGTAAATCAAGCTCTTACCTGGGTGATTAAGCACTCAGGTTAGGGGGGACAGTAGCAATCACGGCATTAGCGGTGGGGACAGCAAAACCCTGCCTGCTAATACTGCAATCGTAACCTGGGAGTGTCCCCATGCCCCCAGAATAACCCTCATATAGCCCAAATTAAGGTTTTGCATGGAGACTCTCACGAGGTGAACTCACCTTCGCCTCACAATATCCTTACCAGCAACTAAAAGAGGCTGAACAATACTATCGTGGGTGGATACTGCATGAATTAATCTTCCCTTTCATCCAATGTGTGATTAAACACTTTTATCCTACTACAGTGTGAGGGGTGTTGTGGTGGTGGAGAGGGGTGGAGATCTAAAAAAGTCTTGTAAAGGAGTCTCAAGACAGGAACAGAAAGGTGTGAGCAGAGTGACGCAAACTGAGGAAGGATTATCAGAGATTGGATGTGGTCAGAGTTAGTGCATTTTCAGTCCCATTTCTTAATAAGGCAGGCTATTTCAGCAAGGTGTGACCACGGCCAAAGTCACTCTTTAGAAAAAAAAGGAACAGAACTGTGGGGAGGCAGAAAAGCCTCTCAACCTACCAGAGGAAAACCCCAAAGGATGGGGCTTCTGTGCACGCCCTTTGCCTTAGCTTTCCTCCTGCTGCTGCCCTGTTCAGATTAGTACGTCATATAGCAATTCTGTAATCAGGTTGGGTCTAATCCTGGCAACTACAATGCATTTGTGTGTGTGTGTGTAAACACAGCACTGGTTTTGCCCTTACTTATCACTTTCTTCTGAGGAGCTGATAGGAACTGAACTCCTGGCTCCCTGAAATACACAAACACATACATTTGTGGCACCTTAATAAGATCTTGGACTACAGCCGTTTGGCTTTTGCCTTTTTCAGAGAATCCTTACTGCACAGATTCTTCATCAGAGCACTACCAAAACTCAATTTGGTGTCATACATATGGGATTATTATGGAACTTTTCAAAATATGGAGGCAGAGAAAAAGTGAGTACAAAAAATATTCCATGTCGCTCATGGTGAGAGTTGCTGGGCTGAATGAGATATAATATTGGAAAGTGGCAGCATTTTTTAAAAAATATAATACTGTGAAGATATGAGGATGGTAGAGTCCTAGAGCATAGCAATTAAATTATTCTTGGAAGGTCTTCTGTGCCTTGCTGTCTCTTAGCCTTAAGACAAATTAGAATAATGAAGACCTAACTCACAGGTTTCTCTTGAGGCAAAATGAAATAAGAAGTCTAAAGGATACTACAGACATTTTAAATGAAAGACATTTCTGAACTGTGCTAAATATATTGGCTAATTATATAAAGAGGATGACAGAAGGGTTTAGAGAAGTGGAATAGAAGTTCCACCCAAAAAATAAAATTGAGAAAAAGATCTCTTAAGGAGAAATAAGAACGCTCAGCTGCCATTATTCCTGCATTTCTATCACATCTTTTTTAAAGGGAAAAGTTAGATTGGATCTCCTCTTGGGTCCTATATTTGGACATGTCTGGATGATGGCCAAGAACAGATGGTCTGGCTGAATGAATACGTTTTCCATAGTCCACAATGCGCCTGAGAGAAAGCAAAATGGCTCAGAATATGTACTATAACCATAAAATATGTTTCTTAATAGCAACAACAGAGCCAAAATGACAGTGCAATCCTGCCTCACACATTTGTACTATTGATGGCTGTAGAAATTACTTCCAAAGGCTGGACAGATGTTTGTGAGGAGCACTACTTTTCATTTCAGATATCTCATCTCAGTGTAAATTTGGATCTGAGAGTTCACTAGGTCCTGTACAGGTCAATAACTCTATCCACAGTGGCTCAGAAACCCTATTTTGGCAAGCCTAAGAAATGAGCCACAGAGAAACACATGGGCGAAAAAAGATCCATCCATGTGTAGATCACAATGAAGCTGTTTTCCTCATACCTAAAACATTACTTTTAATAAAAAAAACATATTTAGGAACCATCTTGCCTACTGGGAGAGGAAGAGAGAAGGAAACTGGGTGAGTACCTTCCATCAAGCTCCCAGCATCGATCCCTCCCTCCCAATTGTCACCACACAGGCTATAAAGGAGCCATCTTGCCTGTGGGGAATGGAGGAGGAAAATAAAATAAAAGCATTTTACCATTGCAAGGACACTGTTGCTGCCAGAGGGTCCCTCTTCCCTCCCACACCATTTTCCTTTTGTATCTTGTCTCTTTAGACTGTAAGCCTGAGGGCAGGGACCTGCCTAAGATTAATATAATATTGTAACCCACCCTGAGACCTTTGGGTATAGGGTGGGATAGAAATACAAACAAACAAACAAACAAACAAACAAATAAGGAATCCATCAATCAATACCTTTCCAGCAGTCACTCGTTAGTTCCTTCTTTAGCCAGAACTTGCTTGTGGATTGGAACTGCAAGGTGGCCGGGGAGCAGAGAGGATCCTATTGGAAGCCTCAGTCTGAAACACTCTGAAAGACACTTTGATCTGCTGCAGCTTAAGGAAATCAAAGGAAGAATTCTGACTGGGGACCACATCTTCTGCACCTGAGCGTGACACCAACATCACAGCAGTTTCACGTGACAACTGGCTGTCCACCCAAGGCACAAACATGTGCAAAGGCCTGCTGGTTTTAGCAACCTTTGCACTTCATAGTGGCATAAGAACCCCTGGACAGCTAATTGGCCTGTACTGGGATTCCACTGTGAAATCAGAGTCATAAGGAGGTGCAGACCAAGTCATAGTGCCAACCCCTTTCCACTAGGCCATGCCTTCTGGGCTGTGGCTCCTCAGTGGTCGCCTCAGGGTCAGACTGGCTTTCCGTAAAGGTCTCTCCTGACTTCAGGCAGCCTTGGAAATGGGTTCGACAACGCTGTTCCCATGCCTGTGCTGCTGTTTTGACATTTTGGTGTCTGCACTCAGAGGTGCTCCTTACCCCCATATGCAGGTGGAGCAGGAGTGCCTGAAAGTAAGTGCAGCCTGTTTCACCACAGCAAGAGCCCAGCTGAGTGTGGGAGGAACAGCTTCAGAACTGTTCTTCATACTCTTAAGCTTTCATGACTTAAGGGCTATTAAGATCCACAGCCCTTTAGCCTGGAAAGCTGTGGAGATGTGCAAATATCTGGTATTCAAGATGCTTCCATTCCCAACTATGAGATAGAATGCAGCTCCTAAAGGGAGGCAACAAGCCTACATGCCCCCACCCTCCATTTTTCTTATACTATATCTCTTTAAGCATTTATGTCTGATACAGAAATGTGACTGCATTTGTATTTTCTTTTTGATCTGTGTGTCAGGACTTTTTCAAAATATGAAAGCTCAGTGGATAATTTCAAGAATTCAGAAAGTGGCAAAAAGGTCAGTGTGTTTCAGAATTTCCATGGATCCTTCCATCATCCTTATTTTCTGCTTCTGCATCTCATCCTCAATCCATGACCAGGCAAACAATGGAATGGGTAATTAGAATTCATCTGTTGTCTGCACACTACAGCTGTCATATTCTGAGCTGGATCAATGGATATCCCAAAATATATTGCATGGAGGAGATAGGGAGAGTATTCCTTTCATACTACCTGTCTGGTTCACTTCTCCTGCCTTTGTCATCTCTAGACAAAGGACTTAAGATTCTAATAGGGAAGAAATATGTACAGTCCAGAACACATGAGCTCTCTCTGTGCAATCAGGTCCTTGAGTCTATGCAGTATAAGGAGTATATGAAGCAGGTTTACTGGATTCCCCATAGTTTGACCTTTATCAAAAATGTGCCTCTAGGTAGGGTGTCCAGGTAGGCAGAGAGAGGAGTTTCAGCACAATATTAAATGTGTGGAACAGATATTTGGGGACATGTACTTAGATATTTGTTTTGCACATTTGCTCATCTGTAATATTAATATTCCACTGTGTAGAATGTGTGGAACCAGGAGATCAAATCTCATTTGAGTGATGGGCAGGAAGAGTGTCTTCTGAAACCATAGGGAGACAGGAGTTGGTTGAGCTTTGGGAAGAGGGTACGCTGCGTCCAAAGGATACTTCTTAATGAATAGATATTTAGCTTTGTCTGTGTCCTCACAAAACAAAAGAGCCTTATAAATTAATTAATTAATTATATTTGTATCCCAACCTAAACCCGTAGCTCTCAGGGTGGGTTACAAGTTTTAAAACAACAGATTGAAACAATGATAGCCATAGAAACAGTGTTTCTTTTATGGATGGAAGAACACGAAATCAGATTCTGGATGCCTTCAAATTTTCACATGCAAAACAATCAGGGATTGCGCATGTTTTTCTGCAAGCCAAGACAGCTGATCTTTGGTAAAAAACTATCCAGTGAAGTTGCTATGGTGGAGACATTACAGGTGCTTCTGCATTGGACACTTAAGACACATTAAGCACACATTAAGTACTGTTGGGAAAGCCCCTTCCACATACAACACACATTAGAGACACTTGCTTCCTCACAGGAAGTGTCCCTAATGTGTGTTAACCGGCCGTTAAACCGGTTTAATGCAAGACTACTTCCGAGGTAGTCTTACATGTGTGCTTAATGTGTCCTTGTGTAGTTAAGACACATCCGTTTCGGATGTGTCTGCACTACATGAGTGTCCCTGGTCCACCATGATAGGCTCCTCCGGAGCTGAGCATGGCGAGCCGAGGGTCTCCTATCTCGGAGCTCGCCCTCTCCCCGGAAGCCACGGATCACAGCTTCTGGAGCCAGGGGGAGCTTCAGCCATCCCACCCCAGGTAGAGCACGAGTGATCCCCTTCTTACCTTAACGCAGCCAGGCCAATTCTGGCTGCAGGGTCCCAATTCGCTTTGCGCATGCATCCAGCGTGCCTCCTGATTGGCCAGGGCCATGCCTGGCTTGAGGAGGCTCTCTGCACAGGTGCCAGCCCTGGCTAATTGAGAGGCCCACTTTGGCCAGGGCCACATGCCTGCACAGAGAGCCTCCTGAAGCCAGGCACGGCCCTGGCCAATCGGGAGGCGCGCCAGACACATGCGCAAAGTGAACTGGGACCCCGCAGCCAGAATCAGCCTGGCTGCATTAAGGTAAGGAGGGGATCATTTGTGCTTTCCCCAGAGTGGGCTGGGGGGGGGGTAGGTGAAGCCCCCCCCCTGGCTCCAGAAACCACAATTCGCAGCTTCAGGTGTGAGGGGGAGCCCCAAGATAGGAGACCCCCAGCTCGCCATGCTTCGCTCCAGCACAGCCAATCATGGCGGGCCGGGGGAAGGCTTCTGGAGATCCAGATTGAGGTGGGTACTGTGCTTCCGCACTGCACCCACCTCAAGTCCGGATCTAAATCCCCCCTTCCACCGCATGGAAGGGGTGGTAGTAGATCCATATTTACTAGATATAGATCTACTTACCAGAGATCTCTGAAATCCAGATCTAAATAGATCCGGATTTCGGAGGTCAGTGCGGAAACACCCAGAGAGTTTTTGGCTCAAGGCGTGATTTACATCCATTAGAAAGAGAGAGAAGCTGCTTCACTCGCAACAAGGATGGCAGTAAAAGAGAAGAAAGGCTGCTTGCTTGTGGATGTCATGGAAATCAGTGCTTGGTCTAAATGCCCAATCATATCTGCAGGATCATATCCACAAATGTCCGGGCAGAAGAGAAAGTTAAGGTTTTTTAGAATTAGTTACTAGGAATAATTAAAGGGAAGCAGAAGCATCGTATTTTATATTTTCATGCCGTTATTGTCAGTAGATAAGATTACCCAAAGTGCCTTAAAAATGCCAATGGAAATAATGTTCTTCACACTGTGTTCACTGTACTTTAATTTTAAATAGTTACAGGCAAGGCTGAATCAGATTAAAAGTAAATAAATAAAAAAGCAGCAAAGAGAAGCAGCAAGCTGAGTGGAAAATTGGTTGGAAATTGGAAATAAAATTGCAATGGGTAATGGTTTATAGAAGCAAATAGTGGGGGTTCTTGAATTTCTATCTCTATCAGTTACACAGATGAAAGAATAACAAGCCCCTGTTCAGAAATTTGTCTCCGATATTAATATGATAAGCAGAGGAAATTGGGTTCCAGATCCCAGGGAAGTCCGATCAAACGGCAAGCCAACAGCCCTGACCCAGACACCCTGCAAATAGAACTTTAGTACAGATCAGTGGCCTTTGCATAATGAAAGTTAAATATTAATTGGAACTGTGAACTGAAGAACAAAAAGCAGAAGCAACAAATGCTAAAGAAGTTAATGGACTGTAATAGATTCTTCTTTCAAACTTTCCTTATAAGTGCACAGAGAAAGTCAAATGCTGAGAAACCTCATTTGATACAAATCACAGATGATAATAATAATAATAGAACTCCATAGCCAGCCTAAGAGTTTTCTAGGAAATAAATGTATAGATGAATACACACATATGAATCAGTGCATCTTGTTAAGACTTCTGACACAGTTTAGGGACCATGCCAGAAGCCTTGGAAATTTGAACAGTTTCCATAAACCTGCATAATCATTCCATAAACTTGAATGAAGTAGTTTTAGATATCTCCTTAAATTAATTATGTAGCCGTAATTCTTCTTCTTGGAGGAGGAGAAGGAGGAGAATTGCCCTCTCATCATGTGCGTGGTAAAAAGGCATCTGATCTTTATGCTCAGGCAAATGTTTTTGATGATTATATCACGGTATGCTTTCCAGAGATAAACAGAGATGGTAATTCTGCCCTTTTGCTTTTAGCAAAGAATTCCCATGCAAAAAGTTTATTAATTATCATATTTTTATCGTGCTGATAACAATAAATATTGCAGGACCTATATATGAGGCTGGGCACCCGCCTGGCCTCAACTGGCCATCTGAGCATTTGTGGGGTGCCTGGCCAATGAGGGGCTGCCCGCGCGAGCAACCCCGGGGTGGGTTGGGTGGGTGTTGGCTGGGGTTCCTGCCTGCCCCCGGAGCCCAATCTGGGGTTTGGGAGCAGGCAGGAACCCAAGGAAAGAAGGCACCCGGGCTGCCCACACTGGCTCCATAGGAGCTAATGGGAGCAGCCCAGGGGAGGGGCCGAGCTGTCACAGAGAGAGAGAGCGTGAATGCTTTCTCTCCGAGGCAGCTCAGAACGCACGGAATGCGGAGACGGTTTCAGAGCACTTTTTAGTGCTCTGAAACTCGAACGTGTGGAGAGCGCGCTGGGACGCTTGGGGGTGGCCCAGAACAGATCCGGCTGTCTGCAAAACCAAATGCTGTATTCCAATGTGCTCACCATGCGTTCTAAAACCCCTTATGTAAAAAGGCCCATTTTCTGTGTGATTACTTTCTATTTCACACCTCTCCCTTTTGACATTGCCAACAAATGTGCACTCAAGCAGATCAGTGAAGGCCCGAGCACAGCATGATAAAATGTATCATTTCAAAGCATTTCAAGTATTTAAAGGCTTTGTAAAACTTCTCAAATGTATCTTTCCTGATATCAATACAAAAAGATACAAATGTTTCCAGCTAAAATGTTTTAAAAGGTAAGCAGCTCTTCTGCCTTTTTACCTTTTTCTCATGAGGCTCTGTGATGCCACCGGGCCGAGCATCTGTTTCTATAGCCAGGCTCTAGTAGTGTGTCTTCCCGCCTGAGGCTTGACTTTTAAAAGAATTCAGTCTTCACTTCCCTAGCCAATGTAACCACAGACTTTCACTAGCCCTCTTGGCCGCATCCCCATTATAAGCTTAATTCAGTTTCCCTAAACCAAAACAATAGAACCGGATGCAAACGCGAATTTGCCTGTTCCCATTACTTTAAACTTAATCACATTCAATCTGGATTCTGAGGATCGTACGTGGCATACGTGACTCAAGGGGGGATTCAAGTTGCTACTTTTTAAAAGCCGCTTTTCGGGGCTGCCCTGCCCTCTTCCTCCTGGCATGAACGCGCCACCCATAGTGGACCCCTTCACCGAGCCTGGCTGGGTGGCTGCCGCTTGCCTGGATGGAGGAAAACTGGCAGTGGGCAGCCAGCAATTCTTTCCCCTCCTCTCCCCATTGCCCAGGGCACATAGCAGCAGCGGCAACACAAGCCCCCTTGCTTTAAACATTCACACATCTCCCAGAACCTGCTCCTGCTTTCCTTTCCCCTTTAAAGGTCAGAACTCCAAAGAGCTAGAATTGTGCAAAATTGCAACATTGTTATCATGTGCGAAGTGTTATCAGATTTCTACAGTGTAGCGGCTGCTGTAAAGGGTGGATTTTTACACTGAAATCACTATCTTTGGAAGCAAGCTATTGGGGGAGGGAAATCCTAAACATGGATTCTCATCCCTTAAAACGGTACGGTCCCCACCGTAAAAAATGTAAGACGTATCAAGCGCACAATCCAGAGTGAGACCTGTTGAAATGAGGGTTAACATTTAGAACACTTTGGGGTGATTTAACACGTGGAAAGCGTGTTAAGCCAAACTGACGTGGGGTCAGCCTCTTGCGCATAAGAAGAGTAGGAAGGCTAGCAGCCTTGGCACAGAGTGAGTTGCACCCTGGCTTCATGGGCTCTAGAATTGTGACCTGGCAAGGGAGGAGGGGAGCTTCGCATCTGTCAAAACGCACCCACAGCTGGCTGCCATTGGCAAGAAGACTAGAGTCCCACCACAAATACCCTGGCATCATCCCCATGTGGGGCAGACCCAGCTCCAGAAAAGAGACTGAGTCCTGTTTTCATCAGGACTTCTTTTTCTCCATATTTAGGCAGGATAGTCCTCATAAAATCCAGGAATAAGAAATTGCATGGGGATGCCTGGGTGCCGAATTTGGATTAATTACAGAAGTCATGGGGACAGTCCTTTCCGAATTCAGACTCAGTTTGAATTAAAATGCCCATGGGGATGCACCATGGAAGTCAGCCATTTTCATCCATTGTTGTAAGTCCTTGCAGCGACATTAGCCCTCCATGCACTTACTCTGCCTTCCATTCTAGAACTGTGCATAAAAGTAAAAATGCCAGTTCAGTTCACACCTATGGTCACACCTAAATTGTAATCCAGCTTCAGTGCACTTTCAGAGAGATCAGCAAAGTGACCAGTAATTGTTTTTCCACATTATCTATCCCAAAGGTGGGGAAAAAAGTTTAAACGGGATTGCACAATCCCGAAAACAGATTGGATTTGCATTTAATCTTGTACGGGAACGCACCCTAAGTGTGACCGCAGCCCATACCATTTTAAGAGAGACTCTTTAGATGTTCTTTGAATTTCTTTTTCCAAAGGCAAACTATTAAATGCACAGTAGTTATGCCTGCATTGTTAGTGGGTTTGTTTCAGTGATTTATGTAAAAGGGTGGAACAAAGCATACCGTTTCCCCGGCTTTTCTTGTAAATTGCTTCTAGATGTGTACAGTTAGTGCTGATGAGGGAAATGTTAGTCACAATAATGGTGTGGAATAGAGGTTATAAGGAAAAAGGAATCTGTTAAGTGAGATGAGGAAGAAGAAGCCTTTTAAATGGGCCGCACGCCCAGACACAGGCACATAAATAGAAGCGGCGTGTTTGTGGCTGAGAGGTGCATGGCTTTAGTGTTCCCGTTGTGCTTCGACACACTAGGGTCTAGCCTGCTGAAATATAGATTTGTGGTGCATGTTCGGATGCCTGGCCTCTGTTTCCTCAGACAGCATTAACCGGTCTCTAGCAGAGCTCTCTCAATGCAATATTAATGCAGCCATCCATTCCACTCACAATGGTCCATTTTCATTTTTAATAGGGACAGGTCTGTTATCACAGGGAAACCTATTTTCCTGTCAGCCTGTTTATATTCCTTGCCACCTGGTCTGTGGCTTCTCTGTTGCGCGTGTACTTTTGGCCCTCATTGATGGCCACTCTGGATTGGAAGCCTTTCCTCAGACTCCAGCTGCTGGGCTGCCAATGAAGTGGCGTTGCGTAGTGTGAGTTTTGTGCAAATATGGGCAAGGGAAACGGAGCGGATCATGATCTGCAAAAAAGAGACCGCAAACAGTGTTGTTGTTTCGTTTTTGAATTCATGTAGTTGCCTCTCTTGTTACTGGAACTGGGGAAATTACTGGCAGGCAGAGATTAGAGATTTTCATCTCCTTTCAACGTGTGGAATGAATGAATGAATGAATACCATCAAACCTCATTTGTACAGAAGAAGAAAAACCCCAATTTGTAACTGATAGGCTGCTTGTTTTTAACCCCTGCAACTAAATCATATATGGTATTGGTTTGTTTTCTTGGGTTATGAGTATCTTTGGGGGTTGTTGTCCCAACACTATTAAATTTTGCTGCATAATGATTTTTTTGTTTGTTTTTGAACACCAGACCCCCCCTCAGAAAATCCCTATACTTTTTCTGCTCAGCTGGGATGCAAAGTTACCCCACCTCTATCGATGAGAGGTTAAAGGTTATACATCTGTTGCCCAAGAAGAAAGCCATCTCGGTATTTTGCATGCCTGCTGGAGCCCTAAAGGTGCCTCCTGCTTCCTCAAATGGTGGCAGCAGGTGCTTTACCAGGCCCATCATTCTGTAGGTAGTAGGAGAAGTGGAGTTAATGGTCTATTTCAGATTGCCATTCCCATCTGTTTCCCCATCCTGTTAATTATGATGAACTTTCAGGAAAACATGTGCAGAGTGGAACCCTTATTTTAATTACCTGTATTTATAATTTAGATGTTTTTGTTTGTCTTTTTTGGTTTTCCCTGTCATTCAGAGCTGATCGATGGTCTAGGCCTTGGGTCTTCAGCCAGAAATAGACAACATTTGCTATTTATGAAGCAGGATATGAAATTTATTCACTCGGGCTGAGTTTCTTTTTAAGGCTGCCCTCTTGGGACTTGATTAATTCAGGCTGATGGCAGCCCATTTCATTACAGTACAATTAGCAACATGGGGCAGTCAGCTTAAAATGGGAGACGATCCTTGAGCTGTAACAATTTTCATTTCTCACGCTGACAAGATAAGGGATGAAGAGCTTCTTAACATGGATAGCTCGCTGTCATGAAAACCATACTTAGTGGCACAAAATAATCCTAGTTGGCTAAAAGAGCAAGAGGTGGTATGTAATGAGATCTTAATTTAAATTTCACTGAGTGAAATTCATACCTGCTCAACACATCACAGTTGGTGGCACACGCATTTTGGTCTGTGTTCATTACAGACACCAATGGCAACTTCATGGCTGCGGGAGGCCATCAGGGCTGCAAGATGGATCCACTGATCCCACCACTAGCCTGGCAGTGTGTGGCAAACTAATAATAAAGCTGAACACAGGAAAGAGGGATGGGAGTTGCATCTTATTGTGATCTGCCCTGAGATCTTTAGGTTGGGAACAGTAGTATGTGGCATCTAACTATTTAGAGAGTGTGCCCTTTTCTGTATAGGGATGCATTGCCTTTGGAGCAGGACAGGGTTACCTACAACAATAAGGTTGCTCCCCTGGAAAAGGGAGAAATATCAAGCCTCTCCACCCCCTTACTTCCTGGGAAAGGGAGTAAGCTTTACTCCCCTTTCAATGGAAGCAAGTGGCTTGCCTGGGAAAGGGAATAAAATAATGACCCTGTTGCGGTTTGCATGTGGAGGGCTGAATCCACCCCCATCCCAACCTCAGCCCATGTTACCGGGAATGGCATGGAGACGCCCAAGATTCGATCTCAGTCCCGCACCCAGTCCCATGCGAGCCCAATCCGCACCCAATCCGCACCAGACGGCTTGTATGGGGACACGGCCTGAGATTCACAACTATATCAGAATGTTTCACAGTCTGTCTAATGGGACAAAGTGTAATGGAGATGCAGAACTTGGTCAAATTTTGCATCCAACATTTCTTCCAGAATAAGGGGCATTGCAGAAAGGTTTGAGAGTAGGAAGGCTGATAGAGGTTTAGGCTACAGGATCATAGAGACGAGGCATAGGTCACCCTAGTTGTCCTCCCCCCAGTGGCCACCTTAGGTTTTGTTTGTGCAAAAGATGGCACCACTGGAATTGCATCACCCAGATTATTTTCCTCACCCTTCTTGTTAGCAAGGTTTTGGAATCACTAGAACGCTTTTCTTATCCTTAATTTGCTGCCAACACCGTGCAATCTGCTTATCAAGGACACGTGTCACGGTGCACATCTTCTTGCCATACAGCCCCAGTTTCAGTAGATGTAATGATTGCTCTATGTTCTTAATGTATGGAAACAGAGAGGAAAATGCAACTGCATTCTACATCCTTCCCCATATATTGACTCCCAAACTTTCCTCTTAGATTCCTTTGGAAATCTTTGCCATTTCCATTCAGAGCACTTGCCAGGAAGATTATCACTTCAAGTGAAGCCCTTAACCCAGTGACTCCACTTCAGAGATGATGTTTATTCATCAAGAGAATAATGAGCAATGTTTATTTATAAGTATGAGGTGACATGATGAGATATATTATGCAAATTGGCATCCAGGCAGTAGAGCTATATTCTCAGCAAAATGCGCAAGAGCGCCCGTTTGTGATCTGACTCTGCAAATGGTTCTGCCCTCAGGTGGCAGCAGCAAAATTGAAGGGCAAAGGGGCATATTTAACAAGCAGGGTGGGCAGAGCAAATTCCCCTCTGGTGGCCGGTTGAGCCACACACGCAGCCCTCGCCTCCTCCTTTCCATGCTTAACAGGCCACCTGTGTGCAGGGAAGAAAAATCACCGTGAGAGGAAATGGGATTTTCTCCAACTGTGTGTGAATGCAAGACTGAAACCGTAGCATTATCTAATTACCTATAAAAGTTTACCTCTGTCAGAATTTTATGCCAGGGAAGAAGTCTGTGGAGACTCAGAAGCCAGGAGCTCATTCATATGCTGTTATCCTGCTTGTATCCTATTCATGCTTGTTGTTAATGCTCCTGAGGTTTAATTTTTTTATGTGTTTTATGTGCTCTTTCCTATCCTCAAGACTTGCATCAGCGTGCCAACCAGTAAGCGAGAGGACTAAAGAACAGAGTTTCGAAAAATGCCACTCTGGAACTACACTTCCCATGATCCTTGGCCATACTGAGTTGACAGATATCCATTTAAACGAATAGAGGTCCTTCAAGAAGTATGTGGACTCCAGCTCCCATCTCTCCCAATTAACATGACTGACTGCTGTAGAAATGATAATTGCTGTAGACCAGCACAATTTTGAGATAATTTGCATTAGCTGCCTGAGGAGCTGAAGACCCTTCCTGCACTAGGCCTTATTCTGGGTTATGCATGATAGTGAATAGCAGGTGCCTATAGTGAAATATAATCCAGAATTAGGACTAGTGCAGGACAGGCCAAAGTAGCAAAGCAAGGACTGGACTGAAATAAACTAAGGCGTTTTCCATACATTTAAATTTCCATCAGCAACATGGGCAATGGAATGTTAAAGTCTGCACTAACAGACCCCACAGAGAATTAAGAGTTTCCTGGAATCCCCCCTGTATTTTAGCAAACAGGATTTCCATCATTGAGAGACA
Organism: Aspidoscelis tigris stejnegeri; assembly: GCA_023333525.1. NCBI lineage: Eukaryota > Metazoa > Chordata > Lepidosauria > Squamata > Teiidae > Aspidoscelis > Aspidoscelis tigris. Next base: position 17,786,819 of record JALMGA010000015.1, read on the forward strand.
GGAGATTGAGGGAGGACACAGATCACGTGAATGAAATTCCAGCTTTATAAGGAGAGTGAGCATTACCACGCCAGAGACGAAAGAGCAGTTGTGAGACTTTCATTATGAGAACTTGCTGCACTGCCCCTTTTATTCTTTGCTCAAGTGAGGGCAGGTAGGTGTGCTATCTGGAAATGTGCGAACACAGGCCTTGCCAGGTACTGGCAAATGTGGCAATGTGAGAAATCCTGCACCTTCTGAAATCCAGCAGTAGCCTGACATTTTAGGGTATCCAGTGAAAACAGCCAGCATTTGAAGGCTGAGAACGTTCATCTTTGGCCTCCAAAACTGGAATGGGCCAGGCTGAACTGGAGCAATGCCAATGGACCATGGCACATTGCAGTCTCCTGCTGCAGTCCTGCCCCAGATAGTTCAATGTAGTCTAAGACTGATTTGCAGGGACCACTGTGTGGTAGGGGGAGGCACAAATGTTTGATTTGCATTTGAATTCAAGTAGAATCAAATATTCAAAAATTCAATTAGAATCTGTAACATTGATTTGTATTTAAAAATATGAATGTCGACAACATTCATGTCTGTTATACGTATGTGTGCACATTCCATATGCATCCCGTTTTCATCCCACATTATAAGCGCAAATGAGCACGATATTCGCACATAAATGTATTTAATACATACAAATCTGTACATTCAAATAATTCAAATATTCGAACAAATGTTTCAGAAAATACGAAATCCCTTCGAATGTCTAAATTAAAATGTTATTAAATTTAATTTGAAATAGAATGTCGATATTTGTCGGATTCGAATCGGATTTTCAAATTTTTGAAAATCTGTGCACATTCCTACTTTGTTGCGGCTGCAAAAGCCTAACTGCTTTTCTGCACCTTCTTTCAGTGCAGAAACTGGTGAACAGCTAGGTAGGAGGGTTGTGCACAAATGCAATTTTTGACATTCAATTTGCAATGAATCAAATATTCAAAAATTCAAATTCTTGACAATCAAGAAAAAAGAGTTGATAGTCTTGTGTTGGGTATATTTATATGTTTGCTTAAATGCACCCATCTTCAATCTCACCAGGCTGTTTGGTTTGGCATAATGTAGACATTATTGGAACAACTGGCTGACCATCTTTCATAAGAGTCTTAACAAGGAAACGCCTTGAGTGGTTTCCTCCTACCAATAGGCTGTTGGCAGGCTAGAGCTGTCATCAAACACAGAAAGAAAATTCTGAGGTGGCTTAGAGGAGGCTTTGTTTGTTCACACACCAATCTGCCCCTCCCTGTTTCCTGAACATTCTATGCTAAAAAAGATGGATTAGAGAACATGAGCGCCATACAGGCCAAGTCCCCATATAAGCCATTTGGTCCTGTTTGGGCATGCATGGCACTGGGAGCGGGTCCGAGTGGATCTTGCCCATCCCCATGCCATTCCCAGCAACGCGAGTTGGGTGTGGGTTGGGTGTGGATGGAGCCAACCCTATGAAAACTGAGCCAAACCCTGGCACAGGGGACCAGCGCCACCTCCTCTCTGCCCCCCCTCTCCCCATTGGAAGCCGGATTGACGGCAGCCCACCACCGTGCTGCCAGCTGCAAATGCCACACACACACCCCTCCCTTAGCAGCACAGAAAGCCAGGACTGGTCTGGAAGGCACAGGAAAAAATTTAAATTAAGTTAAATAAATTTTAAAATAATTTAAAAAAACCCAAAGATGCTATGATGTTTGGAGGCAGCTGAGCGACTGAGCAGTTTTGTGCACCTCCGCTTCACCGGGAACTGGAAGAAAACTCGGCAATTTTAAAAGGAACAAAATCAAGCCATTGTCATGATCACCTTGGTGATCGTGAAATGGAATTGGAATATTAGGGAAAAGGGAGAGAAGCAAGCCATTATCTTGCCTGCCTTGGTGATCACGAAATGGTGGTAGATTTTTACAGTGGAAAAGGGGCAAAAATTAAGCCATTATCCTGCCTGCCTTTGCAATAATGAGTTTTTCACTCACAAAAAATCTCAGCACTTGCGATCTTCAGTGTGCAGGGCAGGAACAGTAAGCACACCCCACCTCCCAATGACATGAGTGCCAATCTCCTCCCCAGATAGCCCGGGACTGTCCCCATGCAGTCTCGGTTCACTTGGCAATGCATGCCAGGAACCCAAACCATGCCAAGACTTGTTTTTTAGGGTACCAAATTTGGTCCTGGTCTGGCTCGGTTTGGGGCGATTTGGTCCACTTTCTGCGGACCAATTCTAAAACTCATGGTGATGCTCCTTGCCTAGATGACGTTTGGTACCAGACCAAACATGCATGGGGACGCACCCACAATGTCTCTCTGAGTCACCTCTTTTGCTATGTCAGAGTTTGGCTTAGGTATGAGAGAGCAGCATATGCTGAACTTGCTTAAGACACCAGATCTCAAGCAAACTGCAAGTGCCAGGTGTGAAGTACACATTGCCAAGTTTAATTAAATGATACCCCTGGAATTCTACCTTGTGCATGAATATTTGTCACATACAAATTTGTACATTCGCGTTCTAATCAAACATTGGCTACATTGGAAGATTGAGATTCAAATGCAAAGCGAATGCTCTTGAGCCTTTGTTTGATGCTTTGTTATACTGTATTTGTGAACGTGGGGAGGCAGCAAAGCAGCTGCCCAGTCACATAGCAGTGGATTCAAAGTGGATTCAGAGCAGATTCAGAGGGGATTTAGAGGCGCAACCGGTGGCAGGGATTCGAATCAGATTTGAGTAGCATTTGAAGAACATTCGCAGCACATTCGAAGTGGCTCTTCATAGGGAAGTGAATTTCCTTCACATTCACTTTGATGCAAAGAGAACATGAAAAAAAGTGTTCACACCCCTACTTTGAGATTTTTCACATTCTGTTTATATATCTAGAGTGGCCTGATTTCTTTCCACCTCTTCCTTCCCTGCTGCCACTGTTGAGACACCAGTTTAAACATTTTGCTATTTGCCTTCCTCAGTGAGTGTTACTGTTTCCCTGATGCTGAGATCTGCCCCATAATTACAAGAGCCATTTGCTAGACTATCTAAATTCACCTTTGGTTGCCCTGCTTTTAACTGGGGAGCCAAGCTGTGTCTAAGGTACTTTTTATACTCTTTTATTCTAAATTCAGAAACAACCCCCTGCTTTTGTACTGGATTTCATTAAATACCCCATTGATTTTAAAATCCTACCTTTTAACATTTAAAAGTTTATGTGCCTTTTGCCCCTTGATATTTAGTAGAACTGAAGGAGCCAGAATCTCTCTAGCTTCTTTCTTGCAGCATTGCCATTTCATTTAAATACACTCTATGCTTTCCGTTCAAATGAAGTCCTTTCCACTATAGTTTAGCTTTCTTCAACCCTTTAAATGTCTCTGGTCTCCTGCAACTCTGGGTTCATTCTCAGTTACCGCCAAATACACTCTTTATACACAACACCAATTTCAGCAGAGAGGAACTTGAGGATATGATGGTTGATTTTAGATGTTGTTACCTCCCTGGAGATCTTCGGGTATAGGGTGGGATAAAAATGTAAGCAAGCAAGCAAGCAAGTAAGTAAGTAAGTAATTCATAACAGACATAGCCATTGGCTCCCAAAATTATTTATTCCACAATTTATCAATTTACCAGTTTAAAGACCATCCAGAACTACCACACACTGTCTATACATTAGATCAACACTCCAGGCTTTTCTGGGTTCCAGCTCTTGCTGTATATCTTGTGCAGCAATCCAGACAGAGCCGCACGTACAAAATAATAGTTAATTTTACTAGAATGACAATAACTCCCTAAATTAGGTTTATATTCCAGGACTATGTAAGGAGTACTGTGATCATGTTCTGGCAAAATAATGACAGATTCTGACTCTGTCTAGATGCCATCAGGGAGACTGTGCCAGTCTCCTTGTGGCCTGCTTCTTTTGAGGTTGCTCATTCCCTAAGTTCAGGTCACAGTCAGGACGGCAGCATCAGGGGCGCCAGTCTCCTCGTGCTGAACTCATGATCAGTGGGAGCAAACCGGCTCTGTGGGATCGGGGCTATCAAGTCAAGGGGATTGTGAGGGAAATGAAGCATGGTGTATACTCCTTTCCATCTTTCTATTGCTATTCAGTAAGGTTGGGGTTGGGATTAAGGTTAAGGTTAGGTATGCCCATGACATCAGACAGAAAATTCTGGTCCCCTCAGGGGCTTCGCACTCAGGTGATGTCGGTTCAGCACATGCCTAGTTTAGACATGATTTTGTGCAGCAGCAGCAGCTTCCTCCTTGCCTTCTCCTCTCTGTCTGTCTTTTTGTCATACACACACAGGCCACGGCCACACCTTCGCTTTTGACCTTCAGCATGTATGGATTGTCCATTCAGGAAAGTCCAAATGAAATGGAGGGTGGAAAATCCATAAATACAATAAATAGAAATGAAAAGGTGTGAGTGGTCCAGCCTGAAGATGACGAAGGTTTACTTTGAATAAGGTGACCGTGGCCACAGATACACAAGCTAGCATATGTATGTAGCCTCTTTCTTTTCTTCTTGGACTCCTAGCGTGGAAAGTGAGACATTCAGATGTCCAGAAAAAGTAGAAGGTAAAGAAAGGAGGCGACATCCGTACGGAAGCTGTGCTGATATTCATCATTCAATCTTTGCATATCTCAGAATCTCATGTTCTCCTGTGCCTCTCGTTTCCCTTTCTAATTTGCATCTCTAAGGTTCCGGTATCAGCATGTTTACTGGAAATGTGTAAAATGTTTCAAGCTCCAAATATTTTTCTCCCGAACAGGCCATTTCAGTTGCTGCAAGCTTGAAACGGAAAAGCTGGGTTTTGTTTGCTTTTTAATGTACTTTTCTAAGATCAGAACCAAACTGTCTTGTTTACATTGTTGAAAGCTTCAGCACACGGTTGAAGGAATGCTTTTTTTTCCCTTTGATGATCAGCAAGTCAAAAATATATTTTTTTTTCATAAAACAAAAGCAAAAAAAATCTTATTGGTCAATTATTTTGGATTGGGGGTAGTAGGTAATGGTCATCACACACCACCACCCAATCTACTTTGGTGTCCCTGGGAATTACCCAAGTGGAGCAATGGGGAGTTTCAGGTGACCCAGTTAGTTTTTACATTTGGAATGCTGGAAACAGTCGCCTTTTCCAGCCTTTTAAGTTCCATTTTCTGTGCTAGGAGCAAAACAGATCCTCACACATCTTTGATCCAGAGCAAAGAGCCTTGTAGTCCAGATTCTGGGCCTCCTCATCTGCACATTACTGTGGATTAAGGAAACCCCTATTGGTCCAACTATGTTGTAACACCCAATCGGGTTTGCGAAGACCAATCGGGTCACCAGTCACCAGTTGTAACACCAATTTAAAATACCAACTGCAATAAAAACCTTTTATTCCCTTCTGGTATAACCAGTTATAATATTAGCCTTCCCTGTGTTTAGGAAGCACTGGTAACTGTTACCAATTTGCTGCCACCAATGTCATTTCCTGTGTTGTTTAGCTGTTGTCAAATGTATGTGTGTTCCAACCTCTTCCTCAACAACTGCCGCCTATTGTGGTATCAATCCGGTTGTATTAAGGTTTATTATGTGTTATAGTCCCTATCAAGGATTAAATGTCAGAACTTCCCTCTAAAAGAATCTCTTCCCTCGCTCTCCCTTAAGGCTGAATATGATAGTATCCAGCTGCCTCTGAGCTGCTTGTCTCAGCCCCTCCCCCCACTGACTCACAGTGAGAATTAAAGATACAGTATCCTTTCTCTCTCTTTGGCAAAACTCGGTTCACTTTGAGTTCAGAGATCAGCAGACGGTGCTTCTTTAAACTAACAAGAAAATAAGTTTATTGTTTACAGTTCTTAATATCAAGCAGGAACGTTCTTCTTGTTATACGTAGAATCGACAGTTCAACAAACTGACCCGTCCTCAATCTTCCCCAAGCCCCATCTTCACGGCATCATTATCTCGAATTCAAAACGATTTGAGTCCTCACAGTTCAGACGGCAGTTCAGCTTAACATGCTTCTTCCGTGTTAAACCACGTTATACCGATTTGAAATAAATCCTGATTTCAACAGCTCTCACTCCGGAACGTGCCCACAGGGGATGCAGGGCGACCCGAGGGAGGGTGCCAGCTTCCCACCAGGATGTGGGGACATACTCAGGGGTCCCCAGTCACTGCTTGCCATGCATCGAACCGCCGCCACATATCATACTGCCGCCACATTGAGCCATCCCCCCATCGTGCTGCTTCCATGGTTTGATGCGCAGGCTGAGAGCGAGGAAGCAGGTGGTGATCGATCCCCCCATGTGGGTTCCCACATCCTGGGGGGAGGCTGTCACCCTCCCTCAGGTAACCCTGTGTCTCTCACAAGACACTGGCCCAGTGGGAGGTGCCTGACAGGGGCTGTTGCCCGAGCTCCACCTCCCCAGGGACATTGCATGAGGTGGGAGGACCCCTCTGGTTGGCACAAGGGTGCTCAGGGTGGCAGCGGCCCACCCAGCTGTCAACAGGCCATCGAGCTCTCTCCATCCCTCCTTCGGAATGCTCCCAATACATTAGGCTGGAGGGCAGGAGCCCTGTGCAGCTGGGAGGCAGTAATGCGAATCGTCTCCCTCTGGAATACAGCAGGTAAGCCCGGGGACACATTAGGATGGGTGTAGAGCACAATTAAGGTAGGGTTAGACAAATTTATGGGTCACAAATGTATCAGTGGCTACTAGAATGAATGCCTAGGTGCATCTTTCAGGCTGGCTGGGTGGGGAGCAGGGCGCTTCTAAGGCCATTATTTGGGATTTGAGAGCAGGCAAAGGTTCGTCCTTGTCTCTGCTTGAGATGCCCATGAGCATTTGGTGGGCCACTGTGCCCAACAGGATGCTGGACTAGACGGGCTGTGGCCTGATCCAGTAGGGTTTCTCTTGTGTTCTTAATGCATCTAGAATGCTTTGGGACTGGCTGGGGCGGTTCTGAATGCAACCACCGGCCAGCTGTGCGTTCACATGCGTTTGGGAGAGCCTAATGCAAAAGGCCTCTGCTTACCTCCCTTGATCTGGAACAAAACCCTTGGTCGGACTGTAGAGCTCATTAAACTGATCTACAACAAACCCAGATTAAGAGCCTCCTTAATCCTGACCTGCTTCCATCTAGGGATAGGTACAAATGGGTTTTTTGCCATTCAATTCATAACAAATCGAATGTTAGAAAGTCCATATTTGTTCAAATAGACCCCCTTCGAACGTGATGGGATTCTGTTTGATATGAATGTGTTTGTACGAATTCGTATGAATATCCGATATGAACAAATACATACCATAGACGCTTCTGCTCTGAAAGTGTTAAGTCTGACCTGAATCCACTTTTAATCCACTATCGATCCATGCTGAATGCAATCTGGATCCGTTGCAGATGTGACTAGCACAGCCGCTTTCCCACCTCCCCAATTGAACGAATTTCTGAACTATTTGTACAAATGTCTAAAACTTTTGTTCTCATATGAATGTTAATGTATGGATGTCTAACATTCGATTTGTGTGCGGATGTCCAGATTTGGATGAATAAAAACTGTTACGAATATTTGTGCACATCCCTAGTTCCATCCATTGCAGACAGAGCCAGACCTATGAGAGTGTAGCCACCCTGATTCACATAATTATGCAGATCAGAAAGCCTGTGATCTGGATTAAGGGGCTCTTTAATCTCTGTATCATCAGCGAGTGCAGAAAGATCTCAGAGGCTACACCATGCAGTGATGCATTCCCCATTCATACCTAGGTAGGTAATGAATGCATGGGGAACGCGTGCCTAGGTGTGAAAGGGGAATCCGTATCCGCATAGCCTAGCCTAAAAAGGCCAGCATGGGGGCAGAATGCTCCTCCCAGGCCTGATGCCATCGGGCTGAATTCAACCCGGGGGGGGGGGGGCAGGCTGGTCCTGTCCCTTCCCCAGGTTCCTGTGACCTGATCGGGTCACCTAGAGCCCGCAGGGACCCACCCTGCCAAAGCGCTGACTACTTGGGCTCCGTCTTCCTATAGCGGCAGCCGGGGGCAGGGGCCACAGCTGTACAGGAGGGAGAATGTGAATGCTCTTCCTCCTGTACAGCTGTGGGATGGCTCTACACCCGGAACGCGAGTCGGCGCCCTGGGACGGCCTGGGGCATTTCCAAACAGAACTGCCAGCCCAGCAGAGCAAATGCTCCATCCCAGGGTGTCCTGCTCACATTCTGTAGGCCCTTGTGCGAATAGGTCTCTGGTCTCTACTTATCCATTGAGGTGTCCGTGAGGGAGAAGCCACAATCTACTTTTGAAAAAGACACCTTCATGTCTCCATTAGCAAACACATTGTCATCATTTCCAGTAGCTGATCACAGTGTCTCTGTTCATTGTGAGAAACAATGCCCTGGAAAATTCCTGTCTCTGACTGTGGAACTAGGACAGCATAATCTGCATCTGGAACTGGGTCATTGCAATTGTTGGAATGCGATTGCTTCTGCTGTGCATGGAAATTTGGTCATGAAGTCACTTTTTTTCTGGTAAGTGGAGATACAGCCTCATTCTGTCTCTCTTGAGACACTTTCCAAAACTTCCTTTGCTTTCTTCTCTTTATAATAAAATTGTTCACGACTTTGGCCCTGGTCACACCTAGATGAGATAGGACGTCCTATTCATGATTCAAGCTGAGGTCATACTAGTTCATTATAGGTTGTCCCCAGGCCGTCCTCGCTTTGGGCTGCAGTGCTCACACCTTTCTCCGAGATCGGCCTGAGCCTCCTCCATGGAACTCTTGGCTCTCCGTCCCTTTTGCTGCCTCAAACCTCCCTCCGTTCTTATTGGATGCTGCTGTGTTACTTGAGAGAGGTGAGGGTGTGTGCTTTTGGTTCTTTTTTAAGCTTGGAAAATGAATCAAATAAAAATAATATGAGTAGCATGATCAGAAGATGACCTGAAGTCATCCTAAAGTAAGGGTGGGACCAGGGCTTTGTTGTTGCTGGTAATAAGTTAACCATCTTCCAGATCACTGCTAATTAACTGACAGAAACATTGCAATATCTGCAATATCTGTCTTTTTGCCACCTTTGTTACTTCTATGCACATTTGTGTGTGAAAAACATCATTTTCCCACGGAGAAACTGGGAATATGTGGGCCACAGGGTCAAAGATGTTATCACAAGTATAACAGAGCCAACCATCGGAATGCCCCTTTTGTTGCTGTGTCTCTGAGCATGTACAAAGTCCTGCATGTATAACTTTCAGCAAAGCTAGTGACAATGGCAACCCAAATCAATAAACGGAGCTTGTGATTTATCTCCTCCTTTAAAATATTTATTGTATTAAACCGGAAGGCTGGGACATATGATTCAGGTTATCATGTCTCAGGCCTTCCCGCACTTAGCGGTTGTAAGTCAGGATCAGCGCATCCATAATAACCAGATCCACTGATCCTAACCATGGGAAGGAACGCCCAGGATCAGTGCCGTTTCCACTTATGGCACAAATCCAGACCACGCGGATGCAGTCAAAGTGGGGAAGATGGCTTTAGCCAGATTTTCACTGCTGCTGCTATTCACCAACGACTCAAAACTGTTTTTAAAAAGAAGAAAAAGGAGGAAAATTCAGACGCTGCAGCACCTTTCAACTGTTTGGCAGGGTTGGATTTCAAGTCTTTGAATTTCATTGCCATCCAGTTTGCCACCTATGAATGGAGTGGCAATCACTGGGGCTCATCTTTATTTTCTCTTCCTTTTCAAAGAAGATGAACAGTGAAGAATGAATGTGGGTTTTTTAATCATAGGTCACAATACCATACAGATAGTAGTAGTTTTTTAAAGCTGATTTTGTCTGAAAGTCAAGTTAAACTCTTCATGTAGTAGGAAGTAACATCTTATGCCTGTTGATAAAAGTGTCATATTTACCTATCAGTTCAGGTATGGCTCAGGACTCACATGCCCCGCATGTTAGATGGACTGGTGCTAGTCAGGTCTAAAAGCCTCACTAACCACGAGAAATGCTGTCTGAGAGGCTCCACGGGAAGGGGTGTTGTAGCATTTCGATCAGCTATTGTCCATCCTCATGGGAGACAAACGACTCAAAAGCAATGTGTGAACGGGAAATATTAAAAGGGGATAAAACCCGCGTCTAGTGGTGAGCTAAGTGCTGAGGGGGCAAGGAAGTATGGAAACGTTCAATAGCAGTTTTGTTACTTTTTCCACTTCATTACTAGGCAGGTCCCCAAGGAAAAGAAAATGGATAGAATTAAACTGCTCATGTCATTAGAAGGGCTCAGTGGTTTCTGAGCTTCGGCCTGGAAAGCAGACTAAGATCAGTGTGGTGGAAGAAATGATGTGTTGTGGTAATTAGGACTGACAAGGGATTTTTGGACAAAAATGATTTTTTTAAAATGGCAATTCCACCCAAGATGAAACGGAAGAAAATGGTCATTCATATTGCTACTTTCTGTGTACAAGAATATTCTAAACCATCGTATGCCTCCCACAAGATAAGATCAATTTGGAACTTCCTGATAAAATAACCCATAAATGAACCACAAAATAATTCTTGTTTCTAGCTCTCTTAAACTGGCCTTACTACTTTATGTTCCCAGATTGCTTACATTGCATCATTTGAGCAAGATTTTGAAACAGTTAATGGAATTTACTGGGAAATTCAGACTGGAATGCCATCAAAATTTCTGTCCAGACACATTTCACAAAGTGCCAGAAATGTCTCTGAAAGTGGCCAGAGTGAGTTGGTTGGTCCAGCAGCTGCATGGGGACCGTTGGAGCTAACTGGACCCACCCCTGCCTCTTGCTGAGTAATTTTTACAGCCCTACAGAAGGACCGCTTCCAGGGCTGGATTCTGCTCCCTCAAATAAGGTGGGTTGTGATGTACAAATGGCTGCATGTCATCTCACTCTTGACATGTGGTGACATCTGGGGTGTTTTTCCACTGTCACTAGAAGTACCCATTAAGTACCCATTAATGGGTACAAAAATGCCATTTAGTACCCATTAATGGGTACTTAATGGGTACTTCTAGTGACAGTGGACGAACACCCCTGGTCACCACTGCCTGGGCCATCTCTTGGTGCAGACTCTTGGGGTTTTACTTTTGCCTTTTACAAGTATATTGGGATACAATGGATGGAGGAAATCTTGTTGCCTCCATCCAGTGTCCCAGATATTTGGACCAGCATGCTGCAGAGCCAATTTGCACGTTTATTCAGTATGATGGTGAGTTAAGTTCTGGAATAGATCAGGCTTCTGCATTTTGTGACACCTTATCTGTTCCAAACTTGGCTGGCGCTCCATCTGGTGCCATGGCCACAGGCATGCCCAGCACCGCTGCTGAGGCAACGAGGCCACCTGGAAGAGATGTGAATGGATCGTACTGGCTGCCCAGTGGTAAGAGTGATACTGCAGTAAAAACTGCTGTATCTCTACATACATCGGGATCACTCTGGCACGTGCAGAAACCCCTCGTAGGAGTTTCCTCTGTTGTCACTTTTTCACCTAGAGCAAAAAGACTCTCAGGTTAGATTGGCAACAACCTCGTGATTTAGGTTAAGGTGAGAGATAGTAGTTAGATGAGATAACTTAATAAACCCCTTAGATGAAAACATATCTGAGCCCAGTCTTCTCTGCTCTGAACTCTGTTGGCATCTTCCACACTGCCTGCTTGCTACTGTCCAGCAATGTCTGTCAGGAGAGTTTCCCCCAGTGAAATGTGACAACAGTGCCAGAGCTTACATCGCTGGGCCAGAAGGCCATCCTGAGCTGTGTAATAACAGGTCCTCGGTAATCTTGTATCCTGTTTTAGCAGTGTAGCCACAGCAAGCATAGTAATGCTGTGAGAAATGAGCTTTCTCCTTGGCTCTCTCCTGCATGGCGGGGTGGGAGAAAGGTGCGATAATGATTTGTTTCACCTGCCAGTCAATCCCAGCCTAACCCAGGCAGCAGAACCACCTCCACCACCCCACCTCAGCAGCCCCCGTGGTCGACAGAGGAGCGCTTCCCTGCTAAACTGCCTCTAAACATTGCAGTGGCTTTGGTTAGCTTTTGAGCTGGCAAACTTCAGAAGCCGCTTGCCGGCAACTGGGAAGCGGCAGTGGAATAAGGGTCGCGGGAAGAGGCTTGTGGGACAGCCAGGGCCAGATGACCCCCCCTCATCACTGCATCTTTTCCTGTCAAACTGGGGCAATCAGTTTTTTTATGTTTGCCTGGCCATCAGGCTCGTTTCTGTTTGATCGCTGTTTAAAAATGGCCAGCAATTGTGATCAGGGGAGGGGCATTGGGCATTTCCCTGCCCTCGCTACAGCGGGTGGCACAGGGGTTGGCAAAGTCAACCCGGCTCCTATCAGGAGGGAGGGGCAGAGAGAAAATGATGGTGTTTCCCCAAGCAGGGGTTTAGCGCAGTTTGCATGGGGACAGGCATATTTGACTTGAGCCTGCGCTTGCGTCAACCATATGGGGACAGGTCAATTCAGACTCAGCTCCGTATTCGGACTAAATTTTATCCAATTTGGACTAAATGTAGTGCATGGGGACATGGCCACAGACAATTATTCTATTTTCCGTCCTTAGTAAATGTAAGATGACAGACACCAAAGCTGTGCTGACATCTATTATTTGTTTGTTTGTTTACATTTTTATCCAGCCCTGTACCTGACAATCTCCAGGTGGATAACAACATCTAAAATCAAGCATCATTAAAACAACAACACTATGTATTAAAACAGTAGCATCTGCAAGTGGGAAGGGAAAGTATATCTAAGTTTTAATCCAGCTTCAGTTCACTTTCAGAGTGAGAGAATGCATCAGTAAAGTGTCAAACAGTTTTCTTTTAGCATTATCCAACTCAGAAAATCCATCTTTGGGTTATATAAAGCAGGAATAAAATGACTGGTTACTTTACTAATCTATTTTCTCACTCTGAAAGGGGATTAGAACTTAGGTGTGAATGCAAGCCAAGGGTGTGTTGTGATATGGCATTTGAGCGAACCACTTCTTGAAGCTGTTGTAGCATTCATTGTTTGAAAAACATTTATTGTGGCAAAAGACTGTCCCTCAGGCAAAAAGGAAAGACAAATAGGTAGCTGGTGTAGCTTCATGACAGAACACCTCTTTTCCATCAAAAGGGCTTTCAGATCAATTCCTGATATTTCTGAAATTTTGGGGAAATCATTCTCTTATGTGAAGACAATATTAGGCTAGTAAGACAAATGATAGAAATCAGTTTGTGTTCCCAGGAATGATTCTGCGTGCATAAGCCCCCATTTATTTGAATCTTTGCTTGTGAATTCCATACTGTACTTCATGATTCATGTGAATAATTATGGCTCTTGGCACACATGGGTACCACCATATCAATGGGTGTTTTTCCACTGTCACTAGATGTACCCATTAAGTACCCATTAATGGGTACAAAAATGCCATTTAGTACCCGTTAATGGGTACTTAATGGGTACTTCATGTGACAGTGGAAAAACACCCAATATGATTTGCAGAAGACAGATGAATCCCTCCCATTTCCTGTTGGTGATTAGGGTCAGGGTTACACTTCCATAAAAGTCAGAAATATTTTTTAACAACCATTCTAAAATATACTTTTTGGAGGTAATAACTGAAAATGGATTTGTCAGGATTGAGCCACAACTCATTTAGTCTGGCATGATGTCTCCTACATGGCCCAACATTTTCTTCTGGGCATTCTCCAGCAGGAGATGAGGACAAATCCCTCACCTGCTATAGAATGCTCATGCTGAGTGTAGATACTTTGCCTGACGTGGTTCATTTAGGAGCTAAAATGTCACCTCTCCCCACACACACTTCACCCAGAAGAGACGCAACGTGGAAGCAGCTACACGCCATGCAGAATCCCTGCACTTGAGCATCCCCAGGCTGCCTCAGTAAACCAAGTGTGGAAAAGCCCTGAGAGAGAGAGAGAGAGAGAACCGACAGAAAGACGGAAGGTCTAATAAATAACTTCCCCCAACTTTTTTTTAAGATTGCATTTAGAGGAACACTCATAAACTTAGTTTAGACCAGGTCATGAAACTTTTAAAGTCAGATTTATTAGGCACAGATCTTTCATTATCTAATTAAAGCAGCCAATAATTGTACCTTTTCAGTAGTCAGTAGCAATTGATTTCCCCCTATCTTCCCAGCACTGGTGAGCCCTTTGCCCCATCATTCAAGGACTTACTTATTTATGCATATGGCTTGCATATCTCAAGGCTTAGACGCACACATTTTTAACAGCTGAAATGTTTCCAAGGCAAGGGTGGGGAGACTCTGTCCTGAACTGCTCTAAAGCTTTCCTGTGCTATCCCTTGTTTATCTGCTCGTTACCGTGACTGAAAATGGATTTGTCAGGAGAAATGTAATTTAAGAAAGGGAAATAAGGGCACATAGAGGGCATCTTGATAACTCAGCTGGTACGTACCTGCTTTTCCTCCTCAGTTTGTTGAGGAGATAATTTTTGCCCTTAGCATTTCCCCTTACCTTCGCACCCCCCACCCCACCTTTGGATGGAGGATAAATCTTGTGTGACAGTTTTGGAAGAAGGTACAATAAACAGAAGTACATTGAACATTTCTAACATTGGTTCATATGCAGTCACAGACAGACCTGTGAGGCTCAATGTAGCTGAAGATCTATTTATATTTCCAGGCAAAATAGTTGAACCTGTGGAAATCCTGGGACTTTCAACCCTGCTTTGGTGAGAAAAATAATAATAATCTTTCTGATTTATAAGAAAAAAAACCCACCATCTTTGATCAGTGTCTTTTTAACTCTTTTTAGAATCAAACGGGATCTTGTAGCATTTACCTTCCTGGTTCCGTCTGGCAGGGCCAGGCCAGGCTGGAAAGCTTTCAGAAGCTGGATGGCTTCTCTTGTCCTGGAATAAGACATCCACACTTGGGTGGGCCATGCCAGGACAGTCCCCACACTGGCCTTAAAGATGGTGTTATCTTTGGAGTCAGCTTCTGCGCTCTTCAATGGCAGGAACTAAAGTTCCTAACCTTGTTGCCCCTAGAAGACCCATTATAGGGGCACAGTTTTCTGCCCTTCTGCAATATGTCCCCTGCTAAATTGGCCTCTGGAGTATGCATCCTTCTGACATTATCCTGTGCCAGTTACTTGACAATAGGCCACAGTAAACCTCTTCTAACAAATGATACCGGAGTAGGTGGCCATTTGGGACCATCTACTTTGGTATATGCTCTGCCCAGTGTGGGTGATGCAGTCTAGCAGGGGGTGTAGACTCTCTGTTCTGCTCCAGAGTGCTGAAGGGAGAGGCCCAGTAAGTTCAAAAAGTCCTAACCCTAACCCAAAAGTGAGGGGAAGGCCCATCCATCTGGAGAAAGAAGCAATCAGCTGTTTGTTTTTTTTTTTTTTTTTAGATAAACACTGACTTGAGTGTGGGACTTTTGGGGTTTTTAAAATATGTTTTAGGCAGCTTCCAGATTAGTGGATTAAATCTGCAGTTATATAAAAATTTTCAGGTAAATTCTGCAGCCCCTCAAAGCTTCTTCCTCGGGGAGTTGTGATACTTCCATGGCGCACATCACATGGGAAGGGGCTGCCAATTCGCTGTTCTCGCAACCCAGTCCAGACTGGGGGGGAGCGTCAGATTTACCTGATACTGCAGAGCAAGGTGTGGATCATTCCACAGTAGGTAAATTCGCTGTCGCGGTGGCATAATGCTCTGCAGCTATGGAATTTCCTGGCATCAACCCATTGGGCTCTCAGAAACAATGTTGGTAGTATGCTGCTCCTGGGCGCATGCCCCCCAAAAAGTTTTGGACAGAAACTTTGAAGACAGAGAACTTTTGTTCTCAGCATCTGATGCTGAACTGGGACGGCCATCTGGAATGCAGACAGCTGTCTCTCCAGTCTTGGGTAGGGATGCATATAGAATCAAATGTAAGAAAATCTGTATTCATTTGAATAGATCCCCTTCGAATGTGGTAGGATTCTATTCGACATGAATGTATTTGTACACATTTGTACAAATATCTGATACGAATGAATAGTTATCTGATACATATCTGATATGTATCCTGTACCATTTCCACTCTGAAAGCATCAAACCTGCCCTTAATCCACTTTGATTACACACTCAAACCATGTCAGATTCACTCTGGATCCATTGCAGTGACTGGTGCAGCTGATTTCCCACTTCCCCATTTCATGGATGTTCCGAAACATTTTATTTATATGAATGTCAGTGTATGAATATTGTAACATTCAATTCATATGCAAATTCATAAAATTTGCATGAATAACAAATGTTATGAATATTCAGGCACATCCGTTGTCTTAAGATTCTGTTCCTTGATCTGGCCCATGACTGAACCTGCAGAACGCCTGATCGCATACACCATGCAGATCTTACTCTTGCCTACATGTTCACAGCCGTGTAGCCCAGAAGCATTCTAGGCTGGGGAGGATGATGTAATTTTTCTTCCTTCTTTATGGAAGCATGAAGGAGGAAAATCTCAATTACCAGCTTCGTTTTCTCTCTAGAGCTCTCTCCAACCTGCTGGAATTATGCCCCCAAATTGTCTGTTTTCAGTCTATCAAAGGACTCTCCAATGAGGAAGCAGTTCAGCTGCAAGAAGGATTCCCCACCACAATTGCATTCCAGGTCTCTTGTGGTGCAAATGGTTTTTGTCTACTGGGCTGTTTACTTCAGCTATGGGACCTAATCCTCCTACCCAGCAGGAGGGTATTTATTACCGAAATAAGTAATCCACAAAAGGTTCACCATGTCTCCCATTAAGGGGCAGGGCAGGGCAGAACAAGAGGTCATCTGAGAAACAGAAGGATGGAAGTCCCCATTCCAGAATTATCTCTTTGAAATTCCCATGAACCACAAGGAGACACTTCTGATGTAAATCAAAAACTAAGGAAAAGAGTAACAGGCAACTGAGAGAAGTTGTACTTATCTTCTTAGGCCCACATTTGTGTTCTTTCTCCCAATAGCTATCTCTCCTCTTCTCGTTTTACAAGATTTTACAAAGGGAATTTTATTGCAATACAGTATATAGCCATTACACATTAGCTGCAGAAGCAGCAAATAATCTAATTATTGCTTAACTCTGTGCTCAGCTGCAAAGAAGAATTGACCTTTGTACCCCACTTTTTTCACCCATTTAAGGAGATTCAAAGCGGCCGACAAAGCTTTCTATTCTCCCCACAACAGAGCACCCTGTGAGGTAGGTGGGGCTGTGAGAGCTCAGAAGAGAGCTGTGACTTGCCCCAGGTCACCCAGCTGGCTTTGTGGGGGAGTGTGAAATCGAACCCGATATTCCCAGATAAGAATTTGGCTCCTTAACCACTAGACTAAACTGGCTCACAAGGCACTGAGCGCCACTCAGAATGATGTATCTGTACCCTGAATTTCAAAAATGTACTTTAGTTAAAACAGATCTTCATTTTTGTTTAAGGAGCATTATGTATTAACATAAAGTAAAGTATAAATGCCACCTTTGAGAATAAAACCTCTCTCAAAGTATAGAAGTTGTAAGAATAAAAGCAAACTCTGCTCTTTCTTGGAATGTCCTTAGGTCCTCCTTCCTGAACTGCCAAGGCCACAAAATTTGGAGAAGGGAGAGTAATTGTGGTTGTAAAGGTTAAATTCACCAAATATCTTGGATTTTAAATAAGGAGCTAAAGAAATATACATTTATTTGAGTGACCAGAAATAACATTGATCCTTTGGGACTACAGATCAATGCTTGTAAGGCTTTGTGTAATTCATGTTGCTATCAATGTTTGTAACAGTATATAATAGAAATCCAGCATCCCTGAGTTAACCAGAATTGGCAATTATCCTCCTCCTTTTCCTAGGGTTAGTGAAGCTTGCTCACTGTGTAGAATGTCAGGGTGGATCTTATAGCAGATCAGGCATGGCTGACAATATCAATTTGTTATCAAACTCATTTAAATGTACATTATCTGGTCCTTCCCCAGCTAGGCCTATTCCTCCATATGGTAATGCTGCATGTGATGGTTTCAGGGTACCAGCTGCAAACTGCTTTGCTTTCTGTCTTTTCAGGCTTCTAGCAAGCTGCATTAGACAGCCCTGTGCAAACAGCCTTTTGCAAGCCCTGGGCAGAGGCTGCAAAAAGGGCAAGAAATCCCGTGCGGGTCCGGGTGCAATGAATGGCTGCAGGTGAAGTTTGGAGGGAAAAGCTGTCTGAGGATCTAGGAGCTGGAGGGGCTAGAGGAGGAGTTTCCACCAATTAGGCGTGAGGGATAGGAGCTTCTATCAGCAGTCTCCAGCAGCATTTTATTTCAGCAGCTTTCCTCAGGAGGTGCCAGCCAATCAGCACCAGAGGGAAAAGAGTATAAATGAACACAGAGTACAGCAGACTGTGTCTTCATGCTGGGACTGAAGCTGAACGGAACAGAAGAGAGCTGGACCTGAGAGAGCTGGACCAGTAGCTGACCATTGGTCTTGTGGCTGAGTGATTTCTGAAGGAGACAATCGTGGAGGATTGTGGCTCTGAGGGAGACTTCTCTAGCAACTGACCAGGCTGGATGATCGGTCAAGCAAGGACGGACTGGGCCTTGTGATCATCAAGAGCCACGTTCTGGTACACTGGCTAGGCTGAGGCAGAGCAAGTCAGAGGGGGAGGAACGTGGAGAGGTTTGTCTTTAAAAGGGGAACTATTTTCCTTTAGGGAAAGGGGTAGCTCCTAACCTTAAGAGACTTACTGATTCAAGCCAACAACTACCTGAACCTTATTATCTTTCTAGTATTGCTTGTGTGTTATAATAAACTTGTTTTAGTTTACTGTTAAAACCGCTTGCTACCCGTGTTTTGTGTCCACATTGTAGTATTCACCCGGCCATTGCACGAACTCAGCATCCTAACAGGGCCCAGCTACTCCTAGAGAGGGCAGGCACTGACCGGAACGCTGGGGATCGTGACACTGCACATGTTTTATTTATCTTTATTTTCCCCTCTTCTAGAATCTCAATCACAACTTTCTTCCAAAGAACTCAGGAGCTACCTCCTTTCCACTTTATCCTTACAACAAACCTGGGAAGTGAGGTAGGCTGAGAAGCAATGGTTGACCAACTGAGAATTCAAAGTCAGGGTTTCCCAGGACTTTTCTGTATTGTGTGTTGGACCAGATCATGGTACACTTCTGAACCTCCTTCATCCACACCTTACAGCAGCTTAGAGAGGCTCTGCCTCTTTTTAATAGGACAGACAGACCATAGACCAAACTAGGGTACCCCAAGTGGCATTCTGGTCCAGTCTACCAGTAGACCTTTTTTTGCAAAACCTACCAGCATCATAGGAAGTGGAATTCCAGACCATGGAGTTATGCAGATGACATATCTCTGTGGTTCTATAGCAAAGTATATCTCCTAACTCTTCAGGGAACTCTTAAGGCCTGGAATGTTTGTTTCTTTGGAACATTCAGAGGGACCGTGATTCAGTATTTTAAAAATGCTTTCTTAACAATCAAAGTATGAATTTATTTTATAGCAGTCACTGCACAATGGTGGATCTCGCAGCTAGAAGGGCTGGAGCAATTGCTGTAGCCATTGAAGAAGAAGAAGAGTTGGCTTTTCTACCCCGCTTTTCTCACCCATTTAAGGGGACTCAAAGCGGCTGACAAAGCTTCTGTACTTCTCCCCACAAAAGACACCCTGTAAGGTAGGTGGGACTGTGAGAGTTCAGAAAGAGAGCTGTGACTAGCCCAGGGTCACCCAGCTGGCTTCGTGGAGGAGGGTGGAATCGAACCCGGTATTCCCAGATAGGAGTCCAGCTCCTTAACCACTAGACCAAACTGGCTCACAGGTGAGAAGTGTGCTGATGTTCGCACTCCCCCCTCCCAGCCATATTAATAGGAAATCCGAGGAACCTTTGTTCCCTAGCTTCACAGGAGCGATAAATCTCTCTGTGAGTCTAACCAAATACAGGCTTGTGCATTATCATGCCTACCATGTGGCAGTTGTGGCAGTGAAAAGAAGTTATTTATCCACCACTGTTGCATCCTTGAGTAGTCAACCAGAAGTTCTCTTTTGAGTGGTTAATGGCCTTGAGGTTGCAGGGCACTTTATGGGTTGGAAGCCACAGTTGGAAAGAATCCGGAGAACCAACTGGTCCAGATATGCTAGATCAGCTTCATGTATAGATGTGCATGGACCTAAAATGTTTTTCATTTCAAACTCAGATGGTGTCAAAGAGGATCAGGCTAGTTCAACTGAAACCTCAAACAGGTTCAAACTTTTTTTGTTGGCAAAAAATAAGAATTAAAATGGCTTTTAAGAGCCCCTTTAAAGTAAAAAGATTGATGAAGACGAACCATTTTGGACAAACCCTCTGCTTTGCTTCAAGTTCAAACAAGGAGGTGGTGCTTGAAGCTTAAGTTCCAACCAGTCAAGCCACCTGGTTCAATTCAAACTTGTTGAAAAAGAAATTGGTTCAGTACATTTCTGTTCTGAGTATTTTACTTGTAGCAAACGGAGGGAGGAAGGGGAATGAAACAACAATAACAACAAAAATCCTGTCAAGGAATAGATGCCGTTTTTCAGATCAAAGTTTTGTATCATTCCTAGTTCTGTGAGAGAGAAATGAATGTTGGAGAGGATGTCATTCTTATCCGCATGCCTCCTTCCAGATTATCTGTAGACTGACTTAACATCAGGGACAGCCATCACTTGCGAGCGGTTATTTGCCCTTATGACAAGAGCAGAATGGAGACAGACCAGCACGTGCTATTTTTATGTAAGCTGATGACAGGATTGCTTGCAAAATGACAGGCCCAGAGCTCCCAGAGTTGCATATCCACAGCATCAAGTGTCACATAAGCTTCTTTTTGAGCAAACATTCTAGGACTTCAAAGGCTTATGCTCTCCAAAGACCCTTCCAGTTCTTTCCTTTGAGATCTTTCTTTCCTGGATCCTTTTGATTCTCTCTTCCTTTTGACATATCTTTTTTATTCCTTCATTAGTTTTCTGTCCTTCCATTTTGCATTGCTTAAATCAATGACATCTGCCACACTGGTGGTCATGGACGCCAACTTTTCTTGCTTCTTAATAATATCTATAACTTGTAATCATATATGTGTTTATATAGATTCCAAGATCTCATTTTATGAAAATCTCAGGGCAATGAACGAAATATCCCAACACAAACTCTGTGAAACGATAAACCGTATGCATTCACATATGAAGGAAATGCATTTTTTGCAGGTGCTAAAAATATTCAAAGTTTGTGGCTGGCATTTCTCTGAAAGATAGTAATTCCAAAGCCAAGGAGCCACCATGAAGTTTGTCTAGTGGCTGACACAAATACTTTTTAGTGTGGTGAATCTACTGGGAGTGTTTCATTGGAATTTAATGGATGGGAACCCTTCATGCATCATTAGCACCATTTTGTTGGATACATATCTCTGGCCCTTTCTGTGCTGGCCCTTATTCTGGATTATATTCTACCATTCACATGCTGAGGTAAAGTATGGAATGCCTCACAAGGATCTCTTCTGTACCGTGCCTTATTCCAAATTATATCCCAGTATAGGGGCCTGTTCTCAACATGCAAGTGCAGGCTACAGCAGGACCTGGGCAGGACTTGATGTCTGTACTGCCATACTGACAGCAGGTCCCTATTTTGGGATATAATCTGGAATGAGGCCAAATGCAGAAAGGGCCAGGGTGTGCTAGCTTGTAGATGGCAGGCCTCTATTCCAGGATATAATTCGGAATAAGGTTCAGCACAGAAAGGGGTTCTATATGTGCTATTGGACTGAAGCAAAAGTGGACACATCTGCTTCTGGATGCTTTTCATATTCCATTGTGTGTTGTGTAGTGAGAATTCTGCCTAAGCAAACAACTGGCTGGAAATAGGTAAATAACATAGGCCGCATTCCCTTTATAAGCTTAATTCAGTTTCCCTAAACCGAAATAATAGAACTGGATGCAAATGCGAATTTGCCTGATCCCGTTACTTTCAACTCAATCGCGCTGGATCCGGATTCTGAGGATCGTTCATGGCATATGTGACACAAGGGGGGACTCAAGTGGCTCCTTTCTAAAAGCCGCTTTTCGGGGCTGCCTTGCCCTCTTCCTCCTGACGTGAATGCACCACCCATAAGGGACCCCTTCACGGAGCCTAGCTGAGTGGCTGCCGCTTGCCTGGATGGAGGAAAAACAGGAGGGCAGCCAGCGATCCTTTCCCCTCCTCTCTCCATTGCCCAGGGCACACAGCAGCGGCAACTCAGGCCCCCTTGATTTAAACATTCACACATCTCCCAGAACCTGCAGCTGCTTTCATTTCCCTTTCTAAAGGTCAGAACTCCAAAGAGCTAGAATTGCGCAAAATTGCAACATTGTTATCAGGTGTTAAGGTTGGATTTTTACACTGAAATCACTGTCTTTGGAAGCAAGCTATTGGGAGAGGGAAACTCTAAACATGGATTCTCATCCCTTAAAATGGTATGGTCCCCACCGCAAAAAATGTAACACGTATCAAGCACACGAACCAGAGTGAGACCTGTTGAAATGAGGGTTAACATTTACAATGCTTTGGGGCGATTTAACATGCAGAAAGCATGTTAAGCCAAACTGACGTGGGGTCTGCGAGGATTGAAACTGTGTCAAAACCAAATTAAGCTTGTAATGGGGATGTGGCCATAATGAGCATCATTGTTAAGCTTGGCTTCTTAAGAAAGAATTGTGCACATTTTCCTTTGCTATGTGGATGAAGCAGGATGGGATGGACTTGCTGACAAAATTGGCTTTATATTCTATAAATAAAAAAGTATTCCATGTAACAGCATGCATTCTTTTCATAAATATTTCATACGACAGGGATAGAATGAAACTAGAAATGAATGCCAACCCAATATAAATGGAATAGCATTAGGATCTTTTGTCCATGCAAGGCACTTGTATGCACCGGGAAGGCAAGTGGACCTGGATTCCTGACCTTTTGCTCTTCGGGGGAAATGCATTGTATCCTTCACACTACAATGCTCCAGCAGATCCTGGTGGTTAGACAGACAAAATCAGCTATGGTTTGTATATTCCTCTGAGATACTAGTACATAAGGCTCTGTGAGAAAATCAGCAAGGCTGTACCCGTTTTAGAAGTGAAGAGTTTGCTCGTCTGTTCTGCCCCTTGTAGCCCTACATGCATTCAGGCTCTCCCTTCCTTGCAAAAAAAGCTGCTTAGGCCGCTGCCGAGATGCTTCCTCTGTAGTTTTAGTGGTTAGCAGCAGCTCTCACCTTAGAAGGAGTACTGAGGGAATCAAGGGAAGCACAACTCTCCAATGATTTATCAGAATTTAAAGGCCCCGTCTCGAACTGTTCCTCACTGAGATTTTAAAAGGCCAGGCATGGCAAGGGAGCAGTGATTTGTGTTGGATCCATTCCTCTCCATCAGTTCTTCTCCTTTGCTTCCTTTGGTCCTAGCAAGACAGTCACCGTAATACCTTTAGCTGAAGTTAGACTTTAAAAAACAAAGCAACCGGTCATTCCCTTGCCTTGTTTCGTGATTCCGATTTCCTCTGCAATGCAACGGAGAGCTTCTCTTTACCCTACTGCCTCATCTAAAAGCACACAAGGGAAGCAAATTCTAATACCAAAGTGTACACACTTCCAGCAATGGCCACTCCAATTGTAGTCAGAACTGTGTGCTCTCTGTGCTTAAAAAAATTAAAAAATTATGCTTCAAAGCAGATCATATTGAAAGTCAACAGAAGCCACATTTAGTCATTTAAATAATGCAGATATTGCATATTTGCATATAGGTTCATTTTGCATAATTTATGCCTCTTTTGCCAGTCACGAGGAAGAAAGAACCAAGGCAAAAAGCACTACAAATTTTATTCATAGAGATTTCAGGATTGAGACTGCATCTCCATTTACCCATGGATGTGCCCTGATGAAGCATCTTAGCTTCAGAATGTTCACACGTAGCTGTAACAGGCAACTTGTGGCAAACTCAGTTGTGGGTGCCATAGTAGCATGAGATGCCAGTTCTACAGGCCATGATTTCCCTTCCTCTTTGCAGGAACCTCCGATCCCTGTTCCAAAATTGAGACATGGAGGCATGGGTCTCCACTCAGGAGCTAGGTTCTTTGGTGGAGACACAGCCCCCCCCCCACTAAAATATAGATAGCTGTAAATCAAACTTAGCATCTTGTGAGCCAATAAAAAAAGAAAAATCTTCAGAAAGGAATGCACTAATACTAATGTTAATGCTAATATGATGATGATGGTGATGATGGTGTAATGCAATCCTATCTAATTAATATGTCATGAAGCATTGTGTACACTGAAATGCAGCCCTTGGAATTTGCTTTGCATTACATTTTATATTATTTCAAAAATTATAGGTATAGAGAAAGCATTCTGGGAATGTGTCATGCTGGGAACCGGGAGCCTAGATAAGCCAGAATGAAAGAGGAAAAGCAGATTTATCAGGCCTTCAGCATGCATCTGATCCGGATTAGCACTAGTCCTATGCAGACATGTACTAAGTGGCTTCTTGGTCAGGATTAACACGTAAGTGCAGAAAGGGTGACACTCACAGCTACCAGTGAACGCTTTCTATTCCTCTCTCTCATGTTTCAAAATATGACACCAGCTTCTAGCTGTTTCTCTGCTCTGTCTGTTAACTCTATGCAGTGTCAGCCTTCCAAACCTTGATATTTCTCATTCACAAAATTAGAATCCCTCCCAAACATCCCCAGTCATTGAGTCCCATTAGCTATCTTCCGCGTAGGCCTTTATTCGACATCCGTTGTCCATTCAGGGTCATCAAGAACATCAAAATCTTTCCTCCATCATAACAAGGAAGATTCCCTGTAAATGTAATTCTGATCTAGACAGCAGCCTTGTGAGCACAGTAAGATGAATATCTGCTTTAAACAGTCTTGCCTACATAGCTGAAATTTTATTACATTAACAAGAGAACACAGAAAGTCTATGGGGTTCATTTATGCCTAAAGAACATGCTTTATAAAGCCTAATTTCTATTACTATGACAAAAATGATTGTTAATAAACACTTCTGATCTGATGTGCGCTTTCAAGGATATTTATGCAGATGCTCAGCATGTTGCAAAAAAAAAAAAATTGGTTAGGTTTGTTGCAGTGTTCATGAATAATACATAAGTTCAGAAAGTCAGATTTCTACAAAGGGAGTCAGGAGAGAAATGCCCTGGTCTGGAATCAAGGGTTGAGTAAAGCAAATGAAGAAAGCTGGATGAGTGCCGAGATGCCTGGTCCTTCGCACAGAGGGGAGGGCCCGAACAACAACACCTGCACTTGACATCTCTTGCTATTTGTGGCTGCCACTCCCTGGAGATTGATGTTACCTGGTGGGGATGGTGATTTTGTCTTTGGTCTTCATTGGTCCTTTCAACAAAGCTCTTTGATTTGGACAGGCCTGGAAGCTAATCATTGAAAGGTCCCTGGAGCATCAATACTGCCATGTCACTTCTATTGATGGGAAGTGTTGCTGCTGAAAGGGAAATTAAGCAAGAACAAGGCTAGGAGGGGAAACTTTAGAATGGCAACTCTGAGTTACATTTGAAAATGAATGCTGGGGAGTCTTCACTAAAGCCTCTCGTGCTTTTTAATTAACATTTATCTCTGATGGCCAGGATGTTGCATCCGTATTGTTGGGGTTGTATCTAGAGATGGTCACAAACTCCTTTTCTGATTTGGCTCAGTTCAAGTGAAACACTCATTTGTTTGGTTCAAATTCAAACGTTTTTCTTCAATCAGGGGTGGTGCTTGATATGAACTCAGATCAAACAGGGTATGTTCAACACCCCCTTGTTTGGCTCCAATTAAAACTCTGCTTTCATTCACTGAGGGTGTTTGGTTCAAACTTCAAACTTT
The DNA here is from genome assembly GCA_023333525.1 of Aspidoscelis tigris stejnegeri. NCBI lineage: Eukaryota > Metazoa > Chordata > Lepidosauria > Squamata > Teiidae > Aspidoscelis > Aspidoscelis tigris. The sequence continues at coordinate 17,812,684 of JALMGA010000015.1, forward strand.
CAAAGACCTCCGGCTTTATTCAAATGTTTTGAACCCAAACCAGAGGCCTTTTTGCACACACAGTTTTTGAACGCGTGGAAAACACCCCAGAACACTACATTTACATTGCCAGGGCTGGGTTTGCATCCCAGCCCGTTCTGGCGTGCTTTCCATGCGTTCGAGATGTAGAGCACATGCTTCCCTCCCTGACAGCCGTGGGCACGCCCCACCCGTCAGCATTGCCCAAAAATCGGCCGAACAGCTGAGGGGGGTCGCGATAATTACCTACCTTGCCGGGCTGGGGTGGCAATCGCACAGGCTCACTGATGCTGGTAGAAGGCAGAGGGGACCCACCAATTCATGGGTCCCCTCTCACATCTACCAAGGTCGCTCCAAGTAGACGGGGTCTACGAATTGGTGGGTCCCCTGTCCCATCTACCAGGGTCACCGACGCTGGTAGACGGCAGAGGGGACCCACCAATTCATGGGTCCCCTGTCCCATCTACCAGGGTCGCCGATGCTGGTAGACGGCAGAAGGGTCCCCTATGCTGTCTACCAGCATTGGCGCGCCTGTGCTATCGCCACCCCAGCATGGCAAGGTAGGTGACGGCCTCGCGCGGGGGTGGGTGGGTCACTGCCGGACTCAGTGAGGCACCGAGATTGGCTTTCCCTCGCCCCTTTCCAGGGAGAGAGGAGGCCGATCTCCGGCTGGCCATGGAGCAGGGGCTGTGGGACCCATTGGTTGAATGGACCCTGTGGTTCCGGTCAGCCAAGGCTCGCCCCCCGTCCGGTCGCGACCCTCTGCGGGGCGTAGGCACCTGGATCAAAGCACCTAGGCCTGCAGACGAACCCACCGCCCACCCACACACCACTGGGCCCAGGGACATGCCGCAGCCGCGCGCACGACCTACCTCAACGCTGTCTCGAGTTGGAATGACCCGAGGCTGAAGGGAACGCGCACCATGTGAGCAAGCCGTGGCCCATCATTGGACAAGCAGCCCACGTGAGTTGCTTGTCCAATGACGCGCCATGGTGCACCCACGTGGTGCGTGCTCCCATTGGCCCCGGATCATTCCAACCCAAGGCAGCAATGAGGTAGGTCATGCGCGCGGCCGCGGCACGTCCCCGACACCCAGGGTGAGGGTGTGAGTGCTGGGGAGGGGGCTCTGCGGAACCTAGCCACCTGATGGAGGTGCCTAAGCCCCGCAGAGCCTCTCCCCCCCTATCCGGACAGGAGTAGCTTTTGCTTCGCTTCCAAAGTGGAAGCAGGAGTAAAGTGGGTCCTTCCCCTGCCCAGATCAGGGGCTGGGAGGGGTGGGGGGCGCCTTCCCCCTGCTCCAGGTGGGCATCCCCACTGCCTCCCAGGAGTAGGCAGGAGGCAGCCCCATTCCCCTCCCCCCCCCCCGCGATCTGGCCAGGAAAAGGCACCCCTTTACTCCTGCTTCCGCTTTGGAAGCGGCGTAAAGTCTTCTCCCAGCCAGATCGCCAGGGAAGAGGGCCCCCCGCCCCTCCCCTGGCTGATTTGGCAGGGAGAAGGCACCACTTTACTCCTGGTTCCACTTTGGAACTGGAGTAAAAGCTTCTCCCACCTGGATCATGGGGCGGGAGGGGTGGTAGTGGGGCTCTGTGGGGCTTCAGCACCTCAATCAGGTGGGTAAGCCTTACAGAGCCCCCTCCCCGGCACCCACACCCCCTACCCTGGGGCCCAGGGTGGGAGGGTGGGGGTTGTGTGCGTGGCGTAGGTGCCTACATCCAGACTTGCACACCCCACAGATGGGCGTGATCGGGGTGGGGGGGGAAGCCTTCATAGACCGGAGCCACGCGCTCTGATCTGTGAAGGGGTCCTGCCCCATAGGCAGCTGCCCCGGGCCCCGGGGTGGGTGGGTCGGTGGGTGCCCAGGTGCCTTCGTGCCAGCTGCAAAGGTCTCATTTGAGCCCTGTACAGCTGGCATGAAGCGGGGGAAGTGGCCTGACAGGGCTGCCCGCCCCTGGGTGCTCGCACCCAATGACAGGCAGCCTTGTGGGACGCGTCCTCGCCCCTGGCCGGCCTTTCCCAGCTAAGTAACTTCGGGGCGCTTTAGCCATTCGCACACAGGTGCGCAGGAAAGCGTTTACATGTGTTCCTGCCTGTGTGTGAATGGGTAAAGCGTCCTGAAGTGACTTAGCTCAAGTGCATTACAGCCATTCCGGCTGTAATGTGAAAAGGCCTCAGGTTTAGCACGTTTCTAGTTGTAACTTGTTGCATGTTGATTGCACATAAACAATTAACTGATCTACCATTCTGAAATGATTGATTTGAGCAAACAATAAGCTGTAAGATGGAGAAGGGCGACCGTTTGAGTTAGAGGCACAACAGGCAGCAGGAAATGAAGAGAAAATGACAGTTTGGAGTCAAAGAAGCAAATGGGTCTCTTTATTTATTTATTTAATTAATTTTTTCCATCATTACAACAAGAATGTTATCGACATCTCATTATTAGACTTCTTTAACAATTTTATTCATGGCTTTATTTAAAAAAAATTGTAATAAAATTGCAAATGGGTCTCTTCAGATACATAACTGCAGGGTTATGAAGACAAGGAATTCTTATTGTTTTTTCCATATCCAAAAGTCTACTGAGAATTGTTGTATAGCATCGTCCCGTGGTCAGAAGAATCAAAGAAGCTCATAGCTTATGTATCTATGCATTTCTAAAGCTTTTCTGCTCCCTTTGAAAATGCAACACATTGTTTGCAGCTGGCAGTCATGATGCAAAGAAGGTTTTTGTATAAAAAAATTATTTTTTCTTCCAAACTCTTGCAGCTTTGTTTTATAAGCACTAAGAGTATAGCATGGTGTTATCGCACACTATCATTTTTAAACCATTAAATGTTAACTTCATTTTCTTGTGTGAATTATGCTTTGCTCTTTTAGGTTTGTAATGAAAAATAAGTACAGGTTATGCAAGCAATAACCTCCGTGTAAGCAGCAGCTATCTTTTTTAAACGGTTTATTATGCCACAGTCTGGTACTCCATTAAATATAGATTACAGACTGTTGAATAAATGAATATCAACGAAGCAGTCCCAGCCTTCTGTACGTATCAATGCAAATAATGAATCATGGCTTCTCATGAAAATGTATAACAGAGGGGAGGAGGTCAAGAAGTAATTACGCATTTGTCTAATCTCATGCTTCTTGCGCTCAAAGCAGCTTGAAAATGCACCACTGGTGTGGGAAAGAAGAAAGAAAGTAAAGGTGCCACTGACCTCTGTTTGTGGGAAGAAAAAAACATACAATATACTAGCCCAGCTTATAGAATCTTTAGTCAGCAGTACAAATGGGTCCCAAGCCCTGAGCCTGCCAGGGACGTCTGTGGTCAATACGCTTCTGCATCCTGAAATTAGAAGGAGGGATGTGCGTGGATGTTCGTAACATTCAAAATTCATACGAATTTGTCTGAATTTGGACCTTTGAATTCAAATCAAATGCTTCGGAACATTCATGAACAGTCACAGAGTGGATTCAAAGGGAACTGAGAGCAGATTTTACGCATTCAAAATGGATACATATTGGCTATGTAGGGGATTTGTAAGCGATTCTAAGCAAATGCACATTGAACATTCGTATTGAATTTGAATATCCGGAGGGGATCTAGTGGAACGGATATGGATTTGATACAGATCAGCCCCTCCCCCAAATTCATGTACATCCGTATTTAGAAGATGAAGCAGTGAAGTGATGCTTATTAGAGCAAACAAACAAATCCCAGTTATGACCACAGACTAATGGGAGTTGAGCTGGGTATAACGTACCAGAAAAGGGATATTGATGTTGTGGTAAACTGCTCAATCAAAGAGTTTTTTTCCCCACTAGAACTAAGCATGCATTAAGGACCCATTAGGCCCACCAGGAGACCCCGTTGCCACTTCAGATCCCATTAGGACCGATGCATTCACACCTGTTCAAGGGAAGTGCAGGTGCAGCCTTTTTAGTCCAGGAATTATTTATTTATTTCATTTATTATTTATATTTCTATCTCGCCCTCTAACCGAAGGTCTCAGGTTGGGTGACAACCTTTAAAACAACAAATTACAAACCGATATATATTAAAAACAATAATATGCATAAAAGACTTAAAAGATTCAGCATATTTAAAACAATATCCTGAGGGTGGGGGGTTTCCACTGACCTCCCTTAATCCAGATCTAAAATGATCCGGATCTAAGGAATGGGTCCTTCAACTAATCCAGATCAAATAGATACAGCTAAGAGATCCAGATTAAGGTGGTGCAGCACCCAATAGCAATGTGTGGTAGCCTGCCCACAGTGGAAATGCTGGAGCACCCACGTGGCAAATCCAGATCGACCCACGTGGGGCCCGCCCATCACTCCAGGTTTTTTGAGTGACAGGGGGTGCAATCTCTGTAGCTGCTCTGGAGAATCTCCGAAGCTTTGTCTGCAGAGCCTTTGACAAAGGTCCATAGGTTTGGCATTTTTCTCGTGTGGGGTCCTCTTTGGAGCCTGTGCTGTTCTTAAGAGCCAGCTTTGGAGATTGTGCACAAGCCCCCCCAAGACCCTATTGCCTGATCATGGTGGAAACACACTCCATATAATCTGGATTTGATGCCTGAAGATGCCATTGTAGATTCTACAGGAAATCCGGATTATAGGTTCTGAAGGACCCGTTCAATCTGGAGTTCCCTAGAACTGGTGGAAACAAATGTGGCTCTAATGGGGTCTGAAGTGGAAATGGAGTCTTCCTGCTCTGAGCCTAATGGGTCCTTAATGGGTCCCTAATGGGTACTTAATGGGTACTTAGTGCTAGTGGAAAAACCTCCCTAAATATTAAAATAATAGTATCTGCAGTGGGGGAGGAAAGTATACTGGTTTTACACCGGTGCCACGCAAATGCAATCGATTAAGTCTGAAAGGCATGCTTTGAGGAGACATAGAGCACCTCTGGAGATTCTTCTGAGCTCCCTCCCCTTTCTGCAGATGGGCACAGAAGAGGGTCCTCCACTGAAGAGTTATATAAGTAACGTGGTTTGAGCGCTCCCATGGCCCAGTACTGCTAAGTATGGCAGATATAAGCTACTCAGAGGGTTCTCCCCAATTGGCTCTGCAGCAAAAACCAGATCAAGGATATGGCCTGTTACATGTTGAGACAGCCTCATGGTTGTCATGGAGGCCATGAAGAGCTGAGCCAGCCCAGTGAGCATAGCCTCAGCATGGATGTTGAAATCCCCCAACACCACCTCCGAGATAGGGAGGCTGCTGGGCAGCTGCGTGGCCAGTACACCAGCAGCGTCCCTATTCCCTCTGGCCCAACAACAAAAACGGGCCCACAACCCCCATCACAGAGTGAATTGGCCATCTGGTGAGAGATATGGAACTCTGATGGACTACAGTGACACCCCCTCTCCTGCAGGGGGCTGGTTGGCAGGCCTCCCCAAACTCTGCCAACTGAGAGGCAGAAGAGAAAGAGTGATAACTTCCATACCTGTGAACAATCCCAGATGCCAGACATCTCTAAGCTGCCTCTGAGGTTTTTTCACCTAATGTGCACACAGCCTACGTATGTGCAAATAATCACTGAGTAACTCTGAGTATAAAATGCCTTAAGTACTTACTTCATTGTATAATGTATATGACTGCTTCGGCTATTTAAAATTCAGCTGTTGAATTATCTTAAAATTCAGCATGCAGCAAATCTTGATGAAGTAAATAAGAAAACGTTGAAAGTAATGACTAAATCAATAGGGCCTATGCCCTGAAGTATGTTTAGAGTGTCTTATGTGAAATATCAATAGTTATTTATAAAGTGCAATGGCTTATTTAACTTTTAAAGAGTAACCAAAGAAGGGGGAAAATTGGATCTCACACTGAAACATACACTTGCCCATCTACAAGGTCCTACAATACATACACATTATTGGATTCAATTAAATTACTAAAAAAATTCAAATGATACTCCTATTTTACAGTAAGAAGAACAAATTCAAACCATTTCATAGTGAGAGCAATTGGTTTCTTCATTTTTGAACTTGAAAAAAAAATTACCGTTATGTTCAAATAATCACTCCTAATAGCAAGTTCAAACCATGAGTTTCCAGGGAAAGCACATGGAGAAGAGACATAGAACCTATTCACCCTTTCCTCAGTGAAACCAGGTGCGGCCCTGGCCAATCGGGAGGTGCGCTGCATGCATGCGCAAAGCGCACCAGGATCCAGCAACCAGAATCAGCCTGGTTGCTTGAAGGTAAGGAGGGGATTGCTCATGCTCCCCCTGGGGTGGGATAGGGTGGGTGTAGGTGAGCCCCCACCTCCACGGCTCCAGAAGCCATGATCCTGAGATAGGAGATCCCTGGCTTGCCATCCTTGCTCCGTGGATGTGTCTTAACTGCGGATGTACACATTAAGTACCCATTAAGACTACCTTCTTCCAGGAAACCGGTTTAAGGGCTACTTAACACACATTAGGGACACATTGTGCGTGAAGCAGTGCGGACACATGTGTCTCTAATATGTGTTGTGGTGCAGACGGGGTTTTAGAAATCCGTCCTTAATGGGTACTTAATGTGTGTTAAGGGTCCAGTGTGGAAGCACCCTATGATTCCTCTACCTTGCATAGAAGTGGGGTGAAAAAAATATAGCCTGCTTTATAAACCAGACCTTGTTCTACACAACCATTAAAGTGCAGGAATCCTGGAGCTTTCTCTGCTTTCTTGGTGCAGATCCTAAACAGTGGGTCTGGAACAAGTGGTAAGTCCCAAAGCTTAGGTTGGAACAACCTAAGTAGTCCACATGGCAATGGTATGTTCCAGCAGAGCTCACACAAGCTTTAAAGCTGCCCTGCATGAGCTCCAGTGGCCAGAATGAAAGTTTCTGGCCTCAGAGCCCTTGAGGGACCCATTTCAGCAATGCAATAAGACACACCACTAAAATGAGACCTCTTTAACTAGAACACAGAAGTGAATGACTTCTGAATACCTCCATGTTCTGAATTAGGATGAGCTAGTATAGCAGGACACCCGAATATCAAAGTCTATCACAATCTAGATCAAGGGTTCCTTGATCTGGATCACATTCCATCTTGTGTGGTCAGAGCATAACAGTGGTAGGTGGGACCTGCCCATATTCCTCACTAGTTGCACCTGCCATTAAAGAATATCAGCGAGCGAAGGAAATGAATCTTCTATTCCCCATATGGTAACTTATGAGAGTGAAATGTTAATATTGTTGTGAAACTATCAGACTTTAACCAAGCTCAACTTTTTTTACTTTTACTTTTTATTTTTAGTAAACCAAAGAATTCAGCATAAACCAGGGGAAATTAAAATTACATATATATACATATGTTTTGTTTTGTTTTTAAAAAGTACTTAAACCAATAGTTTCCCATTTAGTTAGATCTGAAAGGCTGAGTCCTGACGATACTGCAGTGAAGAGCATCCAGTGTTAATGAACATAAACGAGCAAGTAAAGCTCAAAAGCAGCAAGCAGATTACACTCCAGATTTAGCGTCTGGAATGGAAGGCCTCCAATAAATATAGAGGATTATGAGACAATGTTCCACTCTTTTCAATATGCTGCTGCTTACTTTTAACAGCCAGAGGACTAATTGTTAGAAATAATTAAGGTAGTATTTTATCATGTGATATAGCTGTGACACTATGATCACACAGTTTGTAGATTGAGGGTCATTTCACACTACCAACTTTTCTCATGTTTCAGTCCCAATCACATGATAGAACCCAAGAGAACTACAGTTAAAGGGAAATTCACACAAATTCAACATTCAGCTACATCTTAGGCCCCGTTCCCACCTGGGTTTATTGAGCTTTGAAAATGATTTGAAAATTCTTTGGCCCCATTAAAGATTGGCTTCCCACTCTTTCTGAGGAGTAAATCGCCCAAAAACGCATTTTTAAAAAACCTCAAAAAATCAGCTCTCACTCTTATTTTCGCTGCAAACATACTTTAACTTTATTGTTTTCGGAATTGTACTGCAGTATCGGGAGGAGATTGCACCTTTCAGGTTGTACCCACGATAGCCTTCTGTCCAATGTCTGTTGCTGTTGTGGGCGTGTCATTAAACAGGTGGGGTTTCACTCTTGGTAGGGCAGCCCCTTGTCACCCCTCCCATGAAGCAGAGAGAACTTGCATCACCAAAAAAAAAAAAGAGCATCACACCAACTCACCACTGGCTGAGCATGACACAGCCTTCAGGACGCAACCGAGAAAATACACAGCTTTCTCATATCTGAGGGGAGCCCCTCTGCTTGCTTCACAAAATAGCATCACATTATGCATGGCTGGTGGGTGGGTGAGAAGTGAGGAGGGGGTGGGGGCATGAACCAACCTCCACCCCCCACACGCTGGAACTAGCCTTTGCATAGACATCCAGAATCCATTTAGAAGTTGGAAGAAGATGGAAAATTTTAAAGAGAGAGGATGAGAGAAAAATCACACACACACACACCCAAGCCTAGATCCAGCCCACATTTTCCGTCCGGCAGTGGGGGCACGTTACGGTTGATAAATTTCTCTCTTGCCCACCACTGGGCACAAAGCATGGGCTAGAGCTAGGCTTAGGGAGGTGATTTTGCACAAGACCGAAGCATTGTGGAATCGATCTGCATGGCCATGGGGGATCACTAGTCTGCGATTACACAGTTGCGCAAAAGAGGCTGGGTATGCGATCAAAGGGTGGAGCTGGAATTCCCCACCCTTGGCCATGTCGCAATGTGAACTCTGGGAGCGAACCCAATCAAGAGAGAGGGGTGGGAACCCTGGCTGGCAAAGGGCAGGGAGGAAAAGATGTGCGTTCCCCAAAGCATTTTTGGAGCATTTTCAGTGGGAACAGCAATAATTGGGGTTGGCTGCAATTTATAATTTAAAAAATGGGAACGGGCAGAATTCACATTCACATCTGAGTTAGGCTAATTTCATTTCTTAAAAGTCGAGTGGGAATGCAGCCTCAGAGTGACATCATTTTAAGGAAATTTTAAAGCTGCATTATACATTTCAGATCTCTTAAATACAAGCTGCAAAATGAGATTTCTACTCAACAGCTTGTTTGCTCATTTTGTAACACGTTATTTTATTTATAAAAGAAGAAAAAGTCATTTTCTCTTTTTCTTTCCCCATAGGCACATGAGGGGCAGCTGACAAGATGTCATGAGGTGATAGGGTGCATAAAAATATAAATACATAATGGGATGAGAAGGCTACATCAATGCCCACATCACTTAGAGCCTAAAGGCGAGTTTATCTCACAGTTTGGCTGTCACTGCTGAGAAATAACTTGTTACAAATTCTGAGAAGTGGACCTCTGCAGCAGATTCAGAGCACAGATGGGGGGAAGGAAGGAGGAACCCTTCCTTCATATAGCAAGGTCCAAGCCCTGTAGGGTTTTGTTTACCTTAACCAGCATTTCAGATTGGACCCAGACCAACTGCTTCAAGAGAACATGGGTTTATATTGTGGAGTTCTTATCTGCTGAAATATAAGACCTTTTGCACTACCATGCCATGATTGGGATCACTGGATCTGGACCAGCAAGGCCTGATGGTCCAGACCACAGCACTGCATAGTCTGAAACAGGGCCATCTGCACAAAAGCATTGGTCCAGACCAGTCTCCACACCAAACCCAAATCTCACACAAAACTTGGGGCTGGATTCCAAGGATTCTAAAGAGCTAGGAATGAATGTTCCCAGCCTCAGAGCTCCTGGGGAAGCCATTTTGGTGCTACACTTTCCACGCCTCCATATTCTGGACTATGCTGAGCTGATATGATATGATTGAGGCCTCCTGGTGATCTGAACCATTTCCAAATGTGTTTCTTTTTGAAACATCTCTTTCTGGATTTGCGTAGATGGATGAATCTTTGGTCTATCAGCCTTTCCTACCTCTATGTAGCAAGACTCAACAGAGGGGCAAGTCCAGAAACACAACATCAATGAGGGAAATGCTTGAAGCTCAGGTGGCTGCTGCGGCCAGGAGTGCCTGTTCCCAACTACAATTGGTGCACCAACTTAAGCCTTGTTTGGGCAGAAACAACTTGGCCACAGTCTCCTATGCTCTGGTAACCTCTAGATTGGACTATTGTGATGCACTCTACATGGGGCTGGCCTTGAAGTTGGTTTGGAAGCTGCAGCTACTGCAGAATGCAGCTGCTAGGTTGCTGACCAGAACAGCTGGCCAGATGCACATCACGCCAGTCTTAAAAGAGTTGCACTGGCTGCTGATTCACTACTGAGCCCAATTCAAGGAGTTAACTTTAACTTATGAGGCCCTAAATGACTTGGGCCCCAAATATCTAAAGGAATGCCATCTCCCATACCTTAAGATCTGGCCATTCTGGTTGTATCACCACCCTCAGCAATAATATGGGTGGGCACTTGGGAGATGGCCTTCTCAATAGTGGCCCCCAGGCGATGGAATAGTCTCCCCCTTGAGGTGCGTCTGGCTTCTTCACTGTATATATTCAGGAAAGTGATGAAGATGCACCTCTTTGCTCAGGCCTTTGACTAAATGTAACCATAATTTCCCCCACTTGTAGACATTATTGTTTTAATAGATACTGTTTTATTTTAATATGTCTGAGACCTTCAGGTAGAGGGTGGGATAGAAATGTCAATAAATAAATAAAAACTGATGTGTGTCTTTCCCAGCCTAAGGCTTTGTTCCTGTGTCAACCTTAGCCAAAACAACAATAGAACAAGCGATCTAGATAATAGAAGATTCAATCTCACGCAAGATGCTCTTTCTGTGGAAGATCCAGAGATGGACTATGAGCAGGTTTGCGGCTTCCAGTTCAGCAATGCAGGATACTGGCTCCTGGGACATGGTGCACCTTTATCACAAATCAGGGAGATAGGAGCCCAGTACATGCACCAGATCATTTTGGCTGGGAACGTCTTCTTTGGGTGCTGGTATGCTGCATAACCATGGTCCTCTCTGAATGAATAAGTATTTGCCCCCTACACAGCCATTGAACCAGAAGACATCTATCAGAGGCACTCAGTCAGCATCCTCACAGATGGTGGGCATCAAGCTGCCCACTTTGTTCTCATCCAGCACCATTGGGATGGGGTAGATTATCACCTGCATGGGGACATTGTGGACCTCCCCGATGCCATTGGTGTGGATGCTCCACTCATCACCACCACTCACCATCCCAGATTCCCTGACCAGAATGGCCAGACCATCATGACCCCCAATTTCTAAGCACACAGTAGGACTCACACTTCCTCAGTTTACAAGATTTTGTGGAAGTAGTTTAAAAGTTCTTGAGTTGCCTTTCATTCCTGAGAAATTACTGGGACCATTCAAGGGCAAACAACAACCCCAAACCCCCAAATTAACTCATATTCTTCATCTGAATTACAAAAGTTCAAGTTCATTTGATCAAAGTCAGAGGTCAACAGGCATCTGAGAATTATGAATGTACTATGTTCACCTTCTAAAACTACTTTTGCATTTTGATGGCATCACTAATTATCATGCATGGAAAGAATCCTGCCTTCATGCTCTTCTCAGTTTAAGCTGGAGTTCGTAAGAGAAGGAATAGAAAACCCAATTAGACTATGACCCATATAGGATCCTATAATGCTTTTTACTTAATGAAAGAAAATGAGTCTTTTGAAGAAATTCAGACTTTGTTCTTGTGGTTATGTGATTAATGAAGAATTGAACATTTTAAAATACTTTTCCATTTCTTTTTACTCTTCTTCTTACAAATGTGTGTGTTTTTTCCTATGGATCGACTTTACATGGCTAAGAGCTTTTTTCTTCTTCCTCCCGGATAAATTAAAAAAGGAACTGAGAACTTAAAAAAAGATAGGCAAACACTCAGTTTGCATTTCTGCTGAGGAGAGGGGCAATTCTGAAAGAGAATGAGAAAAGAATGTAAGTTAGGTCTTCCTTTGCCTTTCATCTTTTTTATCCTTCATCTCTTCCCAGGTACATTTTGGGAATCTGTATGCAGGATATTTTGACCCTGGATCACTTTCAGAAAAGATTGTTCCTAAAACCTAAGTATGCGTTCCCATTCAAGATTTAAAGAGCTTTGAAATCCTTTTGAGAGTTCACAGTTCCCAAAGTTTCAAAAGAATCCATAGTTTCTGAGGATTAAAGGTCCTGAAACACAAATTGTCTATATTCAAATCAAAAGAGGTCTCACTGCTGCATTTCCATTGCTTCTCCAAGGGCCTTTCCGCACGTGTCGCTGAAAACAGATCTAAAAGATCTGTTTTCCGGCGGAACGGATTTAAAAAAGAATCTGACCCAGATAGGGTCAGATTCTCAGAGGCCCCGCACATACGCACATGCGTAGGGCGGTGGCGGGAGGGCCGGATGGGGAAATGGATTGGGGTGGGTGCTGTGCAGATGCAGCAGCATCCATCCCAAACCAGCCCTGCTGGCGCATGCCCTGCTGTCAGAGATGAAGAGCGCATGCTCTCCGTTTGACAGCTGGGCCGCCCACCAGCCTGCGCCATTGGCTCCTTCAGGAGCTCCCACCTTCCCTGGCCTTCCCCTCACAAGAGAAGGTGCCATGGCCCGTTCTCTTGCAAGGGGAAGGCCAGGGAAGGCCCCGATCGCGAGCACATGACCCAGGGGTTAGGCTTTGGCTTCCCCTGGCAAGAGAAGGGGCCATGGCCCCTTGTCTTGTGAGGGGAAGGCCAGGGAAGGCAGCTGCCGGGCACACCATGGCAGAGGCCGGTGGGCAGAGCCAGCGGTCAAACAGGGAGTATCAGGTCTTATATCTGGCTTTTCCCCTTAAACAGTTTCGGAAGAGAACGCTTCCGAAGAGGAGGGGGAAAAGCCGGATTGCCGGCACATGCCCAGCTGTCACACAATCTGGCTTTTGCCCCTCCACTTCGGAAGCGTTCTCTTCCGAAACGGTTTAAGGGGAAAAGCCAGATGTAAGACCTGATTTTTTTTCAGTTCTTACATCTGGGTAGGATTCGGCGGCAAAACCGGTTTAAGGAACCGGTTTTCTGCGCCAACGTGCAGGCACGGTGTCCTCAAAGCGACTCTAATTGGGTTCCCTATGTGGAAGCCACGTCCTAATCCTTCCCGCCTCTGGCTCTAAATCTGTTTTTAGAGCCTGTGTGGAAAGGCCCCAAGTTTCACTACATACTGATTACTACTGTATTTGAAGAAAAACAAACCATGGAGTCCTGGGGCCTTTTTACACTCACCTTTCTGGGATGGTTCCTCCATTCACATGCTGTGGTGCCACCTCCATACCAGACTGGCCCAGGACATCCCAATCTTCTGAAGGTGTGGAGCAGTTTGTACTGTTCCACAGCTTCACCAAGAGCTGTCAAGGAGCTCCAGGGAAGCTTCCAGATGCAACATTTACGCCTACCTCCATTACAATGCTCTGCAATGGTGGGGACAAGGCAGGCGTACAAGTATCGTTGTGGTCATTGGTACTGCAATGCGGATGGGCCAGGATGGGCCTTCTACACTTCAAGGACCACTAGGTAAGTTGGGGATGGTATCAAATCCAGCTGTGTAAACCCTGGACATCAACCCTAAACTTAACTTCAGTGGGAGATAAGTGTGAGCAGCCCCTGGTTCAAAATGTGTCCCATTCAGCCAGGGATCGTCCCATTCATTTCTGCCTAGAAATTGTGTTTCTCTTGCTGCTTGTTTTTCTCCTGCAGGAATTGTTTGCTTGTAATCAGTGATGAGATGGATGTTGCCAAAAGATGAAATTATCTGTCTCAAGAAAATGAAATGGCCAGAAAGATCTTATTCAGAAAGGGTCACATTCTGACACCACTCTTCTATCCTGCTGAACCTCCTGAACTGCAGGATTACCTCAGCGTCCTTCTTTCAGACTGAAAAGTACAGCCCTGTTCCCGGAAGCACAGAAAAATCCTGACTTCCACAGGCACTTTCTGTGTTTTTAAAAATAGTCCTTCACAAAAATATTAAAAACGGGGAAGGAAAATCCTCTGGCTTTGACATTCGCCCTGCCAAGGGTGCAAAGAGCACAGTCCCCACTTTCGTCCTTGTGTTGGCAGTAACAGCTGTGTGCGAATCCTGCCTTTATTAAGCTCTTTCATCAGTCACACTGACACGGCAGACTGGCTTGGACTGAGAACCTCGGCTGATCCTTTAACTAGTCCTTTGGTTGTACTTACTTGTCTTGTCTTGCTGCTCTTAAACCCCCTGAAGACTCTAAGAAAGGCTTAGAAAAGACAATATTTAAAGGCAAACCCTGCCCTCAGGCTCAGAATCTAACAGATATGATATAAGGGGGAAAGGAAATAGGGAGAGGAAAGAGAAAAACCATCACAAACTATATTATTATTAATTATTGTTGTTGTTATTGTTATTTCCATCCTACCCTATACCCAAAGGTCTCAGGGTGGGTAACAACCTTTTAAACAACAAATTACAAATCAAAACCTATTAAAAACAATAGAATACATAAAAACTCTTTAAAAAATAATTCAACATATTTAAAAGAACATCCTAAATGGTATCTACAGTGGGGCAAAAAGTATAATCACCTTGGCCAAAGGCCAGGGCAAAGAAATGCGCCTTCACCCCTTCCTGAATATATACAGGGTAAGGGCATGATGCATTTTGAGAGGGAGGCTACTCCATATCCTGGGGACCATTACAAAAAGGCCATTTCCCGGGTGCCCACCTGTTTCACTACTGAAGGCTGTGGGACAACCAGGAAGGCCTCAGCTCCAGAACTTAAGGCATGGGCAGGTCGGTATGGAAAAAGGCATTCCTTTAGATATTTGTGGTCCAAGTCATTTAGGGCCTTGTAAGTTAGAGTTAACACCTTGAATTTGGCTCGGCAATGAATTGACAGCCAAAGCAACCCTTTTAAGACTAGGGTGATGAGCATCTGGCTAGATGTTCTGGTCGGCACTCTGGTGGCTGCATTTTGCACTCTCTGCAACTTTCAAACTGTCTTCAAGGGCAGCCCCATGTACAGTAGAGTGCATCACAGTAGTCCAGTCTATTGGTTACCAGAGCATGGGTAACTGTGGCAAAGTCATCTCTGTCCAAAAAAGGCTTCAGTTGATGCACCAGCCATAGTTTGGAGTAAGCACTCCTGGCCACGGGCTCCACCTGGGCTTTAAGCATTAGTGTGAAGTCCAGAAGTACCCCCAAGTTACTCACCTGCCCCTCCCATCAAGGGCAGGGTGTCTCTCAACTACACGAACCTGAGACTCTGTCTTGTCTGGATTCAGTTTCAATTTATTGGCCCTCATCCAGCCCATTACCACCTCCAGACACCTGTCAAGCACCAACCGCCTCTCCTGATTCAGATGGCACAGAGAGATAGAGCTGGGTATCATCCTCACTCCAAATCTCCTGATGACCTCTCCCAGGGATTCATGTAGATGTTAAATACGTAGCATGGGAGATTAAGATAGACCCCTGGGGAACCTCACAAGTGAGTTTCCAGGGTGTAGAATCAGTATTTACCACAGCCACTATCTGAGATCAGCTCTGGAGATAAGGAGGATATTGTGGTCAATGGTATCAAAAGTCTCTGAGAGGTCCAGAAGAACAGGGTAGCATTCCCCCTGTCTCTCACCTAGAAGAGGTCATCAACCAGGGCAACCAAGGAGTTTTCTGTGCCATAACCAGGCCTGAATCCAGATTGAAATGGGTCTAGATAATCAGCTTCTTCCAAGGATGCCTGCAGTTGAACAGTGACAACTCTTTCTAAAACCTTGCCTAGAAAAGGTATGTTAGCCACACGGTGATAGTTGTTTAAATCCTCTGGGTCCCGGGAGGCCCTCTTTAGGAGGGGGCACACCACAGCCTGTTTCAGGGCTGGTGGAACCACCCCATCCCTCAGAGAGGCATTCACTACCTCTTGGATCCATCCAGTCATACCTTGTTGGCTAGTCTTTATCAGCCATGAAGGGCGGGGATCCAGAGAGCACATTGTCAGCCGCACCCCCGCAAGTAGTTTGTCCACGTCCTCAGGCAACAACAATTGAAACTGATCCTAGCGAACTGGGCCAGACAGTTCCCTGCATGCCTCGTTTGGACTATGTCCAATTGTGACATCTAATCCCCTATGAATCTGAGCGACTGTCCTCAAAGCCCTTCACAAATTTGTCACAGCAGGTATTACTTGGCCCTGGCTCATGCTTCTTCTTTTATAAGGCCATTTACTACTCTAAACAGCTCTGTTGGATGGCTACTTGAGGATGCAATGGTGGGGGAGGAAAAACTCCTTTTCACCGCCATCACTGCCACATGGTAGGCATGAGGTCAGACTCACAGCCAGATTTATGCCCTCTGCGCTCTAGCCATTGAGCTTCCTGTTTCATGGGCCATAGCTTCATGCATTACCAAGGAGCTTTTCAGGCTCTACAATATAGTGTTGATAGCCCTGTAACTTCCTATTTCTTATCAGGCATCAGATGGATCCCATATTGTCTGTAGAGAAAGTTAGGAAAATCTAACAAAGCAGATCACCTTTCAGGGAATATTTCAATCTCTCTCAGCACGTCAGAAATTCAGGAATGATGGAAGTAGAAATGCAACTTGGATCTTCCCCTCTGCTCAGTTATGGTTGGTTTTGTCCTCAGGCACCTCATTTGTTTTAATGGACTGCAGCCTTTTTCTCAGAATCTTCTGGGAGAGGAAAGAAGGACCCAAAACGGCAATCCTGATTCATAGTTCCTTTGAACTTGGCTGCCTGTTCCTTTTTCTCACATTGTCCTCACATGCTTGGCCTGCTTTCATGAAAGCACACAGTGGCTGTCATTCATAGAAAGCACCCAAGTAGCAGAGGCCTTCCTTTTCAGGCTGCTATCAGATTATCCTTTACAACACACAACATCCCCAATTCTGTTGGCTTTTTGCCGTAAAGAAAAGCATTTTCCTTCTCTTTTCTCCATCCCCATGGCCTATTTGAAGGGCAAAGGCTTTTAAAAAAAGAACCCTTTCTTCAAATGACGAGTATCAGCCTCTGAACAATTGGCTCTTAAAAATTTGTCAAAAAGCAATCAGAGAAAATAGGATTTTTTTTTGCCAGAGGAGCTCTTAAATCTGGAAATAGCTGGGGTGCTCCCCTAAGTTAAATCTATTACCCTTCCTTTGCTAAACTGCTTAAAGCCAACACAGCTGTGCCTGGCAGCCGGGCCCTTTTTGGTTTTCCATCAAGTAGGAGAGAGGTAGGATCCGCCAATATGCAGCAAGCCAGGCAATTTCTCACTCACCAGAGAAATGGAAGGGGCAGCACCCTGGGCTGCTATCCGGTCCTCGCTGCTTCTTTTCAGGCTTTTTGCACTAATTAGCACAGAATATCTCTGAACAAGAACCATTTTTAAAATTCTGTCACAATAATGTACCATCCACATGAGCTTGGCTCCTGGACAAATCAAGGCATGTCTATTCTGGGGGTGGACATTATGGCTCCCTATTTGTCTTCTCGGCTCTTAATGCTTTTTGTGCTTTTACTACCATGTTTCCATTGTACATTATATAATTTCCCCTACCCACTGTATCTCTCTTACCCTCTGATCCATTCTAGCTTTGTTTCCAGCTGTCTTAATGTTGGTTAAATAATAGGTACATAGAAAGTAGTTGATCCTGTTTTTTTGAGTCCTTGGACTAGTTTTCATGCTTCCCAAACTGAGACGTTTTCGCACGGGGGAAAATGGAACGCGAAAAAGCCAGCTGTGGACACGTCATCCGCATTGGCCGCGCGCGCCTTGCGTCCCGACGTGTCCGCAGCTGGCTTTTTCGCGTTCGAAATGTAGAGCACTTCGAAGTGCTCTACACGCGTTCCAACGCGGACGAGCCGTCCGCAGGCGTTCGGGAGAAGAAGCGTTCGCGCCGCTTCTGTCTCCCGATCGCCTGCCGGCTCGCCTCCGACGCCGCGCGGCTTTGACAATCAGCTGTTTTTCAAACAGCTGATTGTCGATCTGCCTCCGCGGCCGCCGGCGCGCCCCTGGCCGGCGTTTGCCGGCTAAGCCAGCTTCGGGCGCTTTGACCATTCGCACCCAGACGCTCCGGAACGCGTTTACACGCGTTCCGGAGCGTCTGTGTGTGAACGGGGAAAGCGCCCGAAGCTGGCTTAAGCTTTCCGCCTGAACGCGTTCGGTTTCGAACGCGATCAGTGCGGAAATGCCTCTGGTTTCCAAATTTCTAGATATACTTATTTTATTTATTTATTTATTATTTATTTATTTATATTTCTATCCTGCTCTATACCCAAAGGTCTCAGGGTGGATAACAACCTTTAAAACAACAAATTAAAACCAGTAATATACATAAGAACATTTAAAAGATCCCGCATTTAAAATATGGGCACCACAAAGAATACTTGTCCATCTTTATGTATTGCTGCCCATCCCCTGGAGGCAATATATTCTGTTAGCATTTGTATTTCTTGGCAGAGGAGTTTTGTTCATTTATTGGCATATTTCCATTGTCTTGCAATTAAAAGAAGTGCTATATTTAGCAAAAGAAGCAGAAGCTTCTGGTTATGTGTATTTATTTTGAACGGTGCCAAGTCATGAGCAAGAACATTTCTAGCTTAAGTGGTATCTGTACTTTCAGAATTGTTTTTTTTAAAAAAAATCTTCCTCAATAATTCATCAGATTTTTTTTTTTAATTTGGGGATTTTTTTTCCAACTTTCCAGCCTTAGTATTCCTTTGGTATTCCCAAATACTAACTACATCCAATCTAAATACTGACCAAGCATCTTGGTTAGGTTTCAGAATATGTACGGTTGACAATAACATAAATGCCTAGATTTTCTGACAGAAAACAGACCTATTGTCCCACTGATAAAATTGTGCATATTCGTGGCCATGTGCATGGACTACTGCACTACCATTTATCCTACACATTGAGGTACGTAACATCTAAAATCTGACACCTTGGCTGCATTCCCACTTGACTGACTTTTTAAATCCGGACTCAGGATCGAGTCCGCATTCTGGGTGTTCCCATTTGCTTGAGGATAACATGGGCTGAATCCGAATACTGCCATTCCCACTCACTGCCTAAATCCCCAGCATGGAGAAACAGG
Source organism: Aspidoscelis tigris stejnegeri (assembly GCA_023333525.1). NCBI lineage: Eukaryota > Metazoa > Chordata > Lepidosauria > Squamata > Teiidae > Aspidoscelis > Aspidoscelis tigris. The sequence goes on from JALMGA010000015.1 coordinate 17,831,695, forward strand.
ACCTTTTAATCTCTGCCCCTTGTCCAACCCCTGTTAAGCCTGCGCTGCTCAGAATCAGCTGAGCGAAAGAACAGAGGGCAATCACAAAGCAAACATCACTTTCACACTCTTCCTTTCAGATTGGAAGTTCTCTCTCTTCATTCACATTGCCGGGAAGGCAGCACTTTTGCACTTAAGCAGGAGAGTGAAAGAACCGACAGCGTAAAGCGATTCCCTTTCATAACGGAAGCTAAGACAGCTTGTATGGGGGGGGGGACAAAGCTATTACTCCCCCTTTCAGTTTCCCTCTGTAAAATGGAGGCTGGCAGCTTAGTTTTTCCCTGCTGTGCCAGCCTTGCTCCAATGTATCTCTTGAGGCTTGTGTCATTTTCCTGTGACCATATCTCTCCTAACTGCATAGTGTTCAGAGCAGGCATGGTGAGGGGAGGGGGGAGACCTTCACAGCTGTGAAATCACATCCACATCTGGCAGGCATTGGCCAGAAGAATATATCTCTGCCCCGAATAGTCCAGTAGCATTCCCAAAGGGGGGGGGGGGTGTTAGTGGACTGTGCTCCAAGAGAAGACTGAGAACAGTTTTGTTTTGTTTTTTTCGCATGTTTTTTTATTTTCATTAGTACATTTCCATACATAATTATATACCAATACAATAATTCTGATGAGTTTACATGTGACTTCCTCCGTTCTCCAGATTCTTCTTCTCCTAATCCATTATATTACGCTCCGTACTTCTACTTGTTGCTTTTTCTCCTAAAGGCCAATGCCTTCCATCGGAATGCCCAACCCCCGAAGAATTGTATAAAAAGTCCCCAATCCTCTAGAAACTTGTTCACTGTTTTATCTTTTAATAAATTCGTTAATTTGCCCATTTCTGCCATAACCATCAGTTTAATTATCCATTCTTCTTCTGTAGGTAGAACCTCTTGCTTCCATTTTTGTGCATATAGAAATCTGGCAGCTGTTACCATATACAGAATCAAAGTCTTTACTTCCCTTAGATTATCATCAACCATACCCAATAAAAAAAGTTCTGGTTTAAAGTCAAGATTAATATCCAGAATTTGCCTCATCCGGCACCAAATTATTTTCCAATATTTTTTTGCTTTCACACATGTCCACCACATATGATAAAAAGTACCATCCACCTTTTTACATTTCCAACATTTTGTTGACATATGATACATTTTTCCAAGCTTATAAGGTGTTAGATACCATCTATACATCATCTTGTAAATATTCTCCTTCAATGTTGCACAAGCAGTAAATTTAATATCTTTAACCCAGAGTTTTTCCCATTGATCCATTTGAATATTATATCCAAAGTTCCTTGCCCACAAAATCATACAATCTTTAACTGAGAACAGTTGTGGTTAGGACTTTTTCCCCTGTAGTTCCTTTCAGACTGAAAAGTACAGCCCTGTTCCTGGAAGCACAGAAAAATTGAAGCTCAGGTGGAGGCCATGGCCTCCTATTCCCAACTACAGCTGATGCACCAATTGAAGTTTCTTCTGGACAGAGATGACTTGGCCACAGTTATCCATGCTCTGGTAACCTCCAGGCTAGACTATTCTAATGTGCTTTACATGGGGCTGCCCTTGAAGACAGATCAGAAGCTGCAGCTAGTGCAGAATGCAGCTACTAGGTTGCTGATTGGAACAGCTGGCCAGGTGAACATCACATCGATCTTAAAATAGTTGCACTGGCTGCTGATTCACTATCAAGCCCAATTCAACATTCACTATCAAGCCCAAATTAACTGCTAAGGCCCTAAATGACTTGGGCCCCAAATATGTGAAGGAACACCTACACCCATATCGACCTGGCCGTACTTTAAGATCTGGAGGGGAGGCCCTCCTGGTTGTCCCACCACCTTCAGTAGCAAAAGGGATGGGCACCTGGGAGTGGGCCTTCTCAGTGATGGCCCTTAGGCTATGGAATAGTCTCCCCCAATAGGCAGTGAAGATGTACCTCTTTGCCCTGGCCTTTGGTTAAATGCGGATACACTTTCCCTTCCCATTCACAGATGCTGTGAATGATGTTTGATTTTAGATGTTGTTACCCACCTGGAGACCTTCAGGTATAGGGTGGAATGAATGAATGAATGAATGAATGAATGAATAAATGAATGAATAAGTAAGTAAGTAAGTAAGTAAGTAAGTAAGTAAGTAAGTAAGTAAGTAAGTAAGTAAGTAAGTAAGTAAGTAAGTAAGTAAGTAAGTAAATAAATAAATAAATAAATAAATAAATAAATAAGAATCATAGTAGATTTGCTCAAGACATTATAGACAGCCACATATATATTTTTCCACGCCCTTTGAAAAGCAAATACAAACAAGCACAGACAATTAAAAATCAAGTATAACTCTGTACCAGTGAGATCATTATATTTGTGTCTGAAAATACAGCTGTAGAGATGGACACCAAAAGAGATCTTTGGAGAACTATCTGATATGATCTCTTTAGGAGCTTTTATGGAGAAAAATCAGGAGCAGATTGAGATGTGGTACGGAGTGGAATCCTTAGCACAACCCAGAGACTGTCTGAGCAGCTGTTGGAAGATGTATTAGTGTCTCTCTTTTGATGAAGAGGAATATATATGGGATGGGGCAACATTTACACTGCCAGAAACTCCATGCCTATCCCAACCAGCTTAGATGTTCTGTCGCTGATGGAAAGCAAACCAGAAGTGCTGTGGAGTCGTAGATGTTCCAAAGCGTCTTCATTTGCCTCAACACCTCCCCATCCCTGTTGAGTGTATCAATGTATCAATGGCTACTAGAATGGATGCCTAAGTACAGCTTTCAGGCTGTGGGACAAGCAGGATGCTTCTAAGGCCATTTGCTGGGATTTGAGGGCAGGAGAAAGTTTGTCCTATGGGCAATTGGTGGGTCACTGTGTGGAACAGGAGGGACTAGATGGGCTGCGGCCTGATCCAGCAGGGCTTCTCTGAGGTTCTTATGTTCTTATGAGTCTGAAACGGATCTATTAATTTCTTTCTATTGTGTCTCAGCACTTACCTGACCAACCCACTACCTGTAACAAAATCTCTGTGTACAAGTCTAAATTTCATGCAAGAATTTTCTCTTTACATACTAATAAAGCACTATCCTCAGGCTTTACTGCCTATTGCAGCTCCTTGCCAACTTCCAGTCTCTCAACAACTAATATAGCAGCAGTCCCTCACCATCTGTATCGGCTTCTTTCTTATGCTGTGTAATTTATTTCCTCTTCTCTCAGGAGCTGCGTTCCAACTCAACCTTCTCAGAGCTGACTTTGACTAGAATCGTCTTCCTGTCTGAATTCATTATAGATGGCCTACTTTCCTAATTGAAACAACAAGAATCCTCTCTCTCTTTTCCTTTTAATTAGAATCAACAATAACTGTTAAATACAGCTGGCGGGAGTTTTTTCTTGGAAATAAAGCAAATAAACTTTTCATTGTTGGCCTTGATTTTCCTTTCAGAAGATGAGAAAACTGGTACCACCTTCGTCATCACTTAAAAATGGACTTCTATAAGGTAAATTAATCATCTAATGGTCCACAAATTAAACGCATAGGTTTTTAATCCTAGACAATGGCATTGAGCGCAATTGTTCAATGATAGAAATCTGCTTTTCATGCACAAGTTACCATTTTCAGTCTAAGACCTGGCAGTCTTCTAATGCTCTTCACTGTGGTTTGATGCATTCCACTTTGGGCCTCCTGACGAAGTAGCAAGCTGAACTGCAAAGTGGCAAATGAAGCCACTAACCTCAGGCTAAAGTAGAGGTGACAATTAGCTGCTAAATATATAGCTGCTAGTAACTTTCTTGAAAAGTTTTGCGGGCAGGGTTCTAAATCAAAACCTCCTCAGATTTAAGCATCATCTTCTTAGGGGAAATCTTGATGCTTGGGACTGTGGTTCTACAATAGCAAAGCCCCTTTTAAAGGACCTGAGGGAGAGACCACATTTTAAAGAAAGCTAATCTAATTCAGACATCCTAGAATCAACTGAATGATCTTTTAGATTTTCCATTTCTTCAGGCACTGCAATGTAACCAAAATATAGTAAAAATGCTTTCTAAATGCATTTAAAATTGTGTATATTTTGTTATTTATTATGTTATTAAATGAATAATTGAATGAGGAAAATGGAAAAGCCAGAGACAAAAAGACAAAGGGTGTTTTTCCACTGGGAGAAAGTACCCATTTTTGCACCCATTAAGGACCCATTTGGGCGTGAGCCGGATGACCCCATTTCCACCATGGCACCCGTTTGGAGCACATTTGTTTCCACCGCCGCTGGGGAAATCCGGATCATATGGGTACATCTCAGCCTTTAATCCAGATTTTCTGTAGACCCCATGGGGTCTACAATGGGGTGTTCAGTCAGAAAATCTGGATTAAAGGGAGCCTGTTTCCACATTAGTTTGGCAATGGGGTCTAGAGGAGGCTAGGGGGAGGGGGCACCCTTTGGGGGGGAGCCCCAAAACCTAGGCTTCAAAATCATTTCAAAATCATTTCAAAGCCATTTTGAAGTTACTTCGAAGTTGCCTTCAGAGATTAGCAAAGGCTCTGAAGTCCCTCCGAAGGCAACACTGAAGATTAGCACAGGCTCTGAAGACAAACCTCCGATAACAAAGGGAGATCAAAGCAAACTGTTACCTTCAGGCATGGAAAGAGGTGCATACTTAATGAGGCTGACTCATCCGTGCTCACAAAGAGCTAATTCATATGCAGGCTCTCACAAGGGGTTTGTCTTCAGAGCCTTTGCTAATTTCCGAAGTTGCCTCTGGAGGGACTTTGGAGCCTTTGCTAACCTTAGAAGGCAACGTCGGAGGGATTTCGGAGGGACTTCGGAGATTGCACCCCCTGTTCCCCAAAACACCTGGGATGACAGGCAGACCCCTTGTGGGTCAATCCAGATTCCCCACATGGGTGCAAAGGTGTTTCCACGGCAGGGGGGTTAGCACTCATGCTAATGGGTGCTATATCTCTTGTGGAAACACATTGGGTGTTTCCGCACAGGGGCACCTACCGGAAGTGTGCTTAATAGCCTCCTCTAATGCGGATGCGGCGGCGCCAAAGCGGTTTTGCCGCCGAAATCCACATTAAAGAGGGACGCTAAATGCGGACACGCATGGCCGGAAGTGTGCTAAAATGCATACGAATGCGGACACGCGTTTCCCAATCTGTTCTTAATGGGTGTTAAAGCCCCTGTGCGGAAACACCCATTGGGTGCTTCCCTTAATCCGGATCTACTAGTTCCAGATTAAGGAATGTACCCGTTCCTTAGATCCGGATCTTCTTAGATCTGGATGTAGGGGTGTGGTGGAAAAACACCCAATATCTACAAGCAAGTCCTGTTTCATTTTATGGTTTTATTATATTTGCATTTATAACTTACATGGTTTTATTGAAAATGTCTTCACATGTTTCTTTTGTACAGCTCAATGGCCTTCATAACAATATTAACTGATAGATGTTATTTCACCCAATGGGTTTTGTCCTTTGGAATGCATCCCAATTCCACCCCTTCTCCATGTTTTAAATATCCAAATGAAGCCACTGGACAAGTTGTCATCACTATCCAGATGGAATGTAGCTCGACCTTTCCTGCTGTGAGGAAAACTGGAAATTTTACTGTTGTGAAGAAGTTCTGGAATAGATGACAGATCACAAATATGAAATTAATCCGACGTGTAGCTTATATTGGACAAAAAAACTGCCAAATTGGCAGAACAGAACAGAATGATATATGAGAAGAAAAATCTTTATGGTATTTTCTATTGAATGTTGACATAATGGAGTTTGAACTTTGAGCATAAACAAACAGCATGTGATTAGGATATTCTGGTGGCGTTGCCAAGTGGAGAACAAGAGAAATACTGCATACATTTGTAGGAAGTGGTGAATAGTGTGAAATATGCGTGCATAGACGGCACAATAAAAAAGCCTGTCAGAGACCAAAATGGTTTTTATTCTCTGTGCTTGTGGGGGGGTGTGAGAGAGGAAGAGTGAGAGCAATGAAAAATCACAATGTTTGGTTATTACTAAATTTTCCCAATAAATTCTATTAACAATGACTGTTTTGTTCAATTTCAAATATGAGGTGATAACCAAGTTTTTTTGGAGCGAAACAGTAGATGTCATCGAAGGAAAGTACGCATCAATCTGAAACCTCAATTTATAGTTAATTTCAGGTGAGATCATACGAAACTCAACCAAAATAACATTAACAGCCACCCCACAAGCTTAGAGTGTCAGCTAAGAAAGTGTAGGGTTGCAACTATATTTTGTATCTAATATATTTATTTTCTGGCAGTGTTATTTTTATGCTATTTTACTGCAACTGTCTTTCCTTACCATCTTTCCTGCAGGGTGATTTAAGGAGAGTTTAGTTTTGAAACATGTGGGGTTTATATGGCAAAAATTATAATATGACATTTTACAGGTATTATTTATTTGTATTTTGTTTTATTATCAACTGTGTTAGGCTTTAGTTAAGAAAGTGTCCAAAAATCCCATTCCACAAATAAATATCCTCTAGCTAAAATTGAATGCCTTTGTTCCACTGATATAAGCTGAAGAATGCAGTCCCACAGCTGTTTAGAACTAAGTCCATTGTGCCCAATGGAATTTATTTCCTGACAGGAAAATCAAGCTTACAAGCCCAACGGTAGGGTTATACAGCATCAACATGTGCACATTTCCTTCTCACGCTCCTATGTGCAAAGGAATTGAATATTAAGCGTCCTTTGGCTTCTGCCTTAGCACCTACCTGGATCAACCAAAGCTACTTAATTTTGGAAGTCCAAGCTGTTGAAAGCAAAGGAATGAACTTGGGCCTTAATGATGACAGTAAGTGCCTACGCTGCCTTGCCATCATAGTGACGCAGAAGCAAATTTTAAAAAAAGGCAGAACAGTTAAACAGCTTGAGGAATCCAATCCAGAACTGATGCTATACCACCCATTCAAAATTTAGGATGCCCAGAATATAATCCTAAATGAACAAGATATAGGTGCTTAAATGCAGCAGTTGTCAATCGCGTAGAACCATTCTGAACTCTCAGCTTCTGGAGCTGATAATCAGCACCATCTCCGTAATAAAAATTCATGGAAATGGTTTTCATGCGGTATTCATACAAATCTGAGATTTCACATTATCATTTAAGGCATCCCACGGTGGTGCCAACTTGGCACCAGACAGGGTCACTGACACGCCAGTGAAGTGGTGATGAAACCTGTAGGCTGGGGAGAGGGGTGCTTTATTCTTCCTGTGTCCAGACATGTGAACTGTTGTCAGGAGGCTCTCTGGTTTACTATAAATGAGAATTCTCATGCAAAGAAATAGTATAGAAGTAAAGATGATCACTGAATTGCATCAGATTTGTTCAGGGTATCCAAAATAGAATTTAAAGCATGTTGAGAGGATGGCAAAAGGCTTGAAGACTGTCAATATAAGTCTGGAGATATGAATTACCTTTGACAGCAGTGTGGCATAGTTGTCTTAACCCATCTGAAAAGAGTCAGGTTAAAAACTAAACTGTACCCTCAACAATATAGTAAAACCCTTTCTGCACTGCATTATTGTTCTGTCTTTTTTGCAAGTGCTTGTCACAGAACAGCAGAAAAGAGTTAACTGGGTGAATGTAACCTTGTTTGTTCCCGCCCTTTTCTGTAAGAACTGAGATTTGTTCCAGTTTTGCTTCTGCAGTTAGTTAGTTGATTGCTGTTCAACAGGAGAGAAGAAAAAAGCCATGAAGTATAACAGACAGAATAGGCAAACTGAAATGTTATTGTTTGTTAGACTTAGTAAAGTATAAGTTTTGAAGCTAACAAAACTTGTGGACTCTATTCTTGGTAACCAGATTGCTATTGTACTCTGGCAGAGAAGTACAGCTCTGCAACTAGAAAAATTCCACACACGCATATCTTTATCCCCAACACTTATTCAGGATTAGATCCCAGAAGAGGGGCCTGTCATCCACAGGGTAGTGCTATAGTCCACAGAAGGATGAGGATGGCAGACTCCATTCCAGGATCATCTGCCTTAATTTGGGATCAGTGTGTCTGGAATAACCTGGGTTATTGATCCAGGCTGAGGGCAGACATGGGCTGGATCAGCACCTTCTGCATTGAAGGTGCTGACCTGGATCAGCCCAGGCTGTGGCCACAAAACCCCTGTGAGCCTTTTGACTGCACCCTCATGCCTCCGAGGCCTAGAAGCAAAGATTCCTAGTCTTGGGGCCTCTGGTGGGTACATTATAGAGGGATACCACAGTGTGCCATGTAAAGACCCCCCCCCCCAAGTTCCTAAACTTGTCAACCAGTAATCCAAATTAAGGACTCTCTTAATCTGGATCACACTCCGTCTAATGCAGACTGACCAGAAGAGTGGGGGGCGTGGCCTCATCTATGAGGTGTAGAAGTTGACTACATGGACCCTCATTACATAGTAATGAGGTGGCTCCACTAAGTAGAAGAGAAAGTGCCCCTTAGTTTGCCATGCTTAGAATTACACGGTCTTGGAAATGTAGAATGCCTTTTTGGTCCTTTCTGCGTTCAGAACAACCTCTTCCCCTGCTTCAAAGTGTGCAGGAGCTTTGAGGACAAGCTCTGAGTGCTCCAAGAGACATGGGACAGATGTGTTCCCCACCTTCTGCATGCCTCCCGTGTCCTGGACCAAGGCCTGGTGGTCTGTTGGTAGATTTGTTTAAACAGATCTATCAGTGATTCCAGTCACCGCCTTCTTGATCTAGCTCAGGCTAATGCAGATGATACATAGCAATGAGGTCCAGAGCTTCACAGATCTGCACAGATGAGATAAACAATTGTCCTTTCCTTTTTCTGTTCCCTTTTCTGATTTCTTTTTTCAGATCACTGAAAATGGAGGAGCATCTCAAGAGGGCGTGAATGGTGGACAATATATGAAAGATTCACTTTATTCTAGCACTCTAAACAATAGATAGCAGAATAGAAATATTTTATACATGTGCAGAAGTCAACTTGATTGATATTTCCCATGTGAGATAGAGCCAACATGGTGAAGATATCCCGACTATCTTAAAGGTAAGTAGCTTTCCCACTGAGTTCAGTGAGCTATGAACCGTACATCCAGATTATCAATAGACGTACCTATCATGTGTTTTAAGGATTCTTTGCTCTTTCTCTGAAGAAACAAAACCTGCCGCATGCTTTACAAGCAAGAAACCCAGACTTCCCGAGAAGCATAATGAGAAATGGCTGCGAAACAGACCAAGACTGGATAGTGTTTCTTGAATAATAACGCTAGCGAGGTGGCATTGCTATAAAAGGCAAGAATGTAATGTGATCCACTTTTAAATTTGCTATTTTAATGTTGCACTTCAGTTGAGGTGTCTTAAATAGAATCCCATAGGAAGCAAGCAACATTTCCTCTCTAATAAGCAGCAAATGACCTCGCCCTCCTTCCATCTGCCGGTGCACATATAGATTTTTGCACCGTGAACTGATAATGAGCCTGTAAAATTCAATGCAACTCATAGCAAGTGGGAACTCCAAAAAGGGAAAGATAACCATGTTTGTTCGGGAATGAAGCCAAACGTTTCCCAGAATGGGCGATAGTGGTAGCGTATGTGCTAGGAAGCACATCTTTTCATTAGCAGGCTGAAAAATGATGGATTCTTTGAAGGACGTCTGTAAAGTCACTCCAGGTACCAATGATGCTTTTCTGTGCCGGTTTCCTTGCACGCCACTGTTCAGCGTTAAGAAGAAAGTAAAATAAAAAGCAAAGAAATAATTAGCAAAGTAAAGAGTAAAGGTGGAAACAGCATTAAAAATGGTCATAGTGAGACAAACCTTGTGTTGAAAGCTAGGAAACGGAGAGAGAGGTTTTTGCCTTGCACAGCATGGAGCACTTCTGCAAATGTCATGAGAATGAGGTGAGGTCCAAGATTAAATAAATAAATAAATAAATAAAATTGTAGTAATAGTAATAATAAAAAAATTAAAAGCCTGTGTTTGAGCTTTCTGTAGCATGTTTTGGTTCACAGCATATCAAAGTATGATAGGATCAAAGGAAGCCCTTCTTTGTCCTGTCCCACACCATTATTCCTGATCCACTGGTTCTGGGTGGGATTCAGTGAGGGATAGTTCCAGCAGCATCACCATTTTAAAAATGAAGGAGGTAGGAGGAACTTTTATTGCTGTCTAGGTATATCTTTCAGGCCTAGGTGTATCTTTCAGGCTGGGGGCGGGGGCGGAAGCAAGACGCTTCTAATGCCACTTGCTGCGATTCAAGAGCAGGAATAGGTTTGTCCTTGTCTCTGCTTGAGATGCCCATGAGCATTTGGTGCGCCACTGTGTGCGACAGGATGCTGGACTAGATGGGCTGTGGCCTAATCCAGCAGGGCTTCTCTTATGTTCTTATGTAGTTTCTCATGAAATAGCCATTCCACAATTCATTATTTCCCTAACTATTTATAATTGGTAGCATGGCTCCATCCACACAGCCCACAGAAGGGGCAGGATCTTATACAGAGTTACAGACCACTTTTACAGGTCAAATGGGACAAGTACAAATGCTTTTCAGCCCAGTACAGCACCAAGATTGGTTCTGTAAAGGGAACAGTCATCTCAGCAGTGATGGCTTTTCAGGAGCTTAGTCCAAAGGACCAGGAAAATGGCAGTTGCCATTTTCCAGTTGTCCAAAGCAAAGTGAGAGGGGAATATGGTAGCTGGTAATTCACAGCTTTCCCCTATGTGCATCCACATTCTATAGTTATAATTGCAACTCTCAGGATTGTTGAGCCAGCAAGGGGCTGCCCTGGGGGGGGGGGGCGGATGCAAACCTGGGCTACCTGCACCTGCAAGTCCCAGCGGGGACCGTTACACCTATCTGGATGCAAACAGAGTGTGGCTGCTGCTTAATATGCTATTTTCCTTGGTTTTCACCTTCTTTAAAAATTACACAGTCAATTGCTTGGGGATTTTTTTTTAAAAAAACCATTAACCTGAAACAGCATTAATAATAATAATAATAATAATAATAATAATAATAATAATAATAATAATAATAATAATAATAATAATAATAATAATAATAATAATAATAATAATAATAATAATAATAATAATAATAATAATAATAATAATAGAAAGATATGAAGCAAGAATCATCCAGTACAGGCAAAGCCAAATGTTCCAGTCTAATCAGAGGCAGTTCTGCCAGAGCCTGCATGAGCAAGTAGACAAGAAAATGGAAAAGCCATAGAAAGAAGCAACAACCAACTTCTGGAAAGATCTCTGGGAGGCTGAAAAAGAATACAACAAAAGTGTTGGGTGGATAAAGGATTTCGAGAAGAAATTGTGGCAGCTGGAAATAACACCTGAAATGGTATGAAAAGAATGAAGAAAGTGAAGAACTGGATATCCCCTGGCACTGATCAGTTGCATGGCTTCTGGCTCAAATACCTGACCTGCCTGCATGCAAAAACAGCTGAACTGTTTAATGAAAGCTGCAAACAGGAAACATCAGGGAATGGCTAATAAGTGGCAAAACATACTTAATACAGAAAGATGCAGCAAAAGGAGCCATACCAGGAAACTACAGGCTGATAACTTGTCTACCTACTATTTTCAAGCTGTTGACAGGCATAATAGCAGACAGGATTCAAGACTACCTCGAAGACAACAACTTCATGCCAGTGGAGCAAAAAGGAAACAAACGGAGAAGCAGGGGCACAAAAGACCAGCTACTGATTGACAAAAGGATTCTGGAGAACTGTAAAAAATGAAAAATAAACCTGCATATGACTTGGATCGACTATAAAAAAGCTTTTGATTCACTGCCACATGGTTGGATCACAAAATGCCTGGAAACCATCAGGATCAGTCAGAACATCACAAAATTTATAGAAGGTGCGATGAAACACTGGAAGACTGAGCTTTTTGTATGAAATGAAAGCTAAGGACTGATCAACATCAAAAGGGGCATCTTCCAGGGGGACTCATTGTCCCCACTGCTTTTCATCATCGCTATGATCCCACTGTCACTCATTCTACAGAAAACAAACCTGGGCTATCACACTGCCAGGAAAATACAGAAAATTTCATATCTACTGTACATGGATGACTTGAAGCTTTATGGAAAATCTGAAATCGAGATCCAGTCATTGACCAACACAGTGCAAATATTCAGCAGTGACATCGGTATGGAGTTTGGCCTGGACAAATGCGCCACAGTGTCACTGAAAAAGGGGAAGATTACTGAAAGTGAAGGCACTTAAATGCCAAATGGTCAAGCCATCATGTCCTATCAGCCAGAAGCCTACAAATACATGGGCATCTTGCAACTGGATAACATTAAGCATGGCCATGTGAAATCTGTGGTCAGTAAAGGGTACATCCAAAGGACTAGAAAAATCTTGAAAAGTAAACTGAATGGTGGTAACACCATTAAGGCCATAAACACCTGGGCCATACCAGTCATTAGATACACTGCGGGAATAGTGAACTGGACTCAGCTGGAGTTGGACAACTTAGACAGAAAAACCAGAGAACTGATGATGATTCACCGTGAACTACATCCTCATAGTGATGTCGACAGGCTGTACTTGCCCAGGAAAGCAGGCGGTAGAGGACTTTTGCAAGTGAAGCAAACAGTGGAAGAAGGGAAGCATGCATTGGCAGATTACATGACAGAAAGCAAAGAATCAGCTTTGATTGAAGTCAACAACCAGAAGCTTCTCAAAGGGCAGCAAACCAAGAACCAGTACCGGAAAACTGCAATTCAACGCCAAACGGACAGCTGGCACAATAAAACACTGCATGGGCAGTTCTTGGAGAAAATCGAAGGCAAAGTAGACATGGAAATGTCCTGGTCTTGGCTTACGAATGGAACAATGAAAAAGGAAACAAAAGGACTGATTCTTGCTGTACAAGAACAAGCAATAAGAACAAATGCCATCAAAGCCAGAATTGAAAAATTAGTAGAAGATCCAAAGTGCCGACTCTGCAAAGAAGTTGATGAAACAATCGACCATATGCTCAGCTCCTGCAAGAAGATCGCACAAACTGATTACAAGCAGAGACACAATGCTGTAGCACAAATGATCCACTAGAACTTGTGCCAAAAGTATCATCTGCCAGTGGCAAAGAACTGGTGGGGATCACAAGCCAGAAAAAGTTGTTGAAAATGAACAGGCAAAACTACTTTGGGACTTCAGCCTTCAGACTGACCGAAAATTGGAGCATAACACTCCTGATATTACAATTGTTGAGAAAGAGAAGGTGTGGATCATCGACGTTGCTATTCCAGGTGACAGCAGAATTGCGGAGAAACAGTTGGAGAAACTCTGCAGATATGAAGACCTGAGAATTGAACTACAGCAACTCTGGCGAAAACCAGTGAAAGTGGTCCCAGTCATCCTCGGCACACTGGGCGCGGTGCCAAAAGATCTCAGTGGGCACCTAAAAACCATTGGCATTGACAAAATATCCATCTGCCAACTACAAAAAGCCACTTGACTGGGGTCTGCTCGCATAATTCGCCGATACATCACGCAGTCCTAGGTGCTTGGGAAGTGCCCGACTAGCAATATAATACGAAATCCAGCATAGTCATCTCGTTTGCTGTGTGTAACTGCTGATTTTACATAATAATAATAATAATAATAAACTGTTAAACCAGCAAACAAAGATGTACAATAGTGAAACAGTAACCAACATTAACTTTCAACTTAAAGAAACACTGTTCAGAATATACTAATTATAAAATAACTCATTGTATAAATGACAGTGAAGGGAGAGTGCTGACTTCCAATCTAGTCATTTCTGAGATCAAGGGGGACCAAATAGAATATACAAAAATGTTTAAAATAAATAATCAAAAGTCTTTCCCTAAAGAAATCTTCTTAACATCTTCTATGTTGATTTTTAAATATTAGATAAAACTTTGTCTTCAGTCTCTGAGCCTTAGATGGTTACTTTGATAGACCTTACTTTGATATAGATATGGATATATTATAATATAATATTATAAATTAATAGCCCATCCTTTACCCAAAGGTCTCAGGACAGGTCATGTTAAACCCAATATTAAAACCATTTAAAACAAATGCACTAAAGCAATTAATAAAAGGACTTGTCTTTGTTCTGGTGTTAAGCTTTGTTTACAGAAATACTGACAAACATGTATTTTTACTACTGATGCATTGCCCTTTTCAAGAATATTCGTAGACTGGCTTACTGTTTTATCAAGGTTAATGACTAGCATTTTATATTTGAGACTCTATGATGTATACACGACATACAATAATGTATACTTTATTGTAAAGCTATAGGAGGGCAATTTGTAGAACAATGAAAGAGCTGATTAGTATTTAAATATTTATACAATAAATCGATTGTTCTTGGTCAATGACCTTTTGCACAATTCCTGGTGCCCCCGTGGGACATAGTTGCAAATAAATATGCATAACAGGGATGGCTTGTTAAAACACATCTCCTTTTTTAAAATTATATTTACAACTAATTGATCACCCACTGGGTTGAAAAGGACTTTGTACACGTTTAATTCCACCTTCCCTTTGGTTACAGGATGTTCTCCAACCTGAGGCACATTTAAGGCTGTGTTCATAAACAAAGCGAAAAAGACTCCTCTGAGTTTGTTCAAAATGGCTTAGAGACGGTGTGCAGGCGGGACTATTCACCTTTCAATCTGCCCCCCACCCCGTGATGAACATTCTGGGTTAGAACAAGTAGATTAGAGCAGGGATTAGAGACGTGCTCAGCCAGTTCAAACTGGGCTGTGTAACTGGTACAGAAATAAACCAAATCACACTCAGGTTCAAGGGAATCAGTTTGAATTGAGACTGATCCAGGGGTATCTGGTAAAATCAGTTCAACAGCCCTGGTTTATGTTCAACACTTTAAAGGGGCATTTTTGGAATAGAAACAAGGGGTTTTTCTTTTGTCTGAACAGGTTTGAATGACTTTTTTACTCTTTGTGCATATCTCTAGAAGGAATGAGACCTCAAGGTGCTTTTGAACTGCTTGTTTTACTATAGCAGAGGGGATAACTTCTTTGAGATGGGTCATAAACATGCCAGGGTACGAAAGGTTGATTAGAAAGGTGAGGAGAGCATGAGGGTTGCACATGACTGTCTCTAAAGGACTGTTAGCCTACCTTTTTTGCATATGAACAGACCTTAGGCTATATCCCCAAAAGACTTATTTGCCTCTCTGGGTTCCCTCTGCAGTCACTCTATTCAAGCGGACTTTAAAAGGGCCGTGCACTTCCGGAATAAGCGTCCGCATGAGGCTCAGAAAAGTGTGCATTTTAAACGCAACTTCTGTCCCCACGGAAGCGTGTTTTCTTTGTCTGCGTCTTTTTCTCCCCGCCCCCTCCCTGGTTGATAGGGTGCCAGTGGGAATGGGGAGGGACTGCACTCTGCGCGGCCACAACCAGGAAGACAACCCCTGACAAGTCCAAAGGAAAAATAGCCATCAGTTCTCTGTTCATCTTCCAGATCTCCGCCCCCCGAAATGGTCTCCCACTCGGGCAAAGGCAGCGGCTGCAGCCATCAGCCACACAATCTCTCTCAAGACTTCACTCTCAACACTTTCCCTCTGACTGTCAAAATCCACTCCGTACAGTAGCTGTTACATTGTAGCAATAATCCACCCACTTCACACCTGCTGGAATTGCAACAATGTTGCAATTCTGTGCTATTCTAGTTCTTTGAAAGTTCTGAGCTTTAGAAAGGGAAGGGAAGCTGCTGCAGTTCTGGGAGATGTGTTAATGTGTTACTGCTGTGTGTGCAGGCGGCAATCCCCACTCCTTTTGCCACGGAGCATCCCCAAGGTAAATGCTGTGAGGAAAACCCGCGACTTCCAAAAAGAGCGCTGAAACTCTTCTTTAAAGTGCACTTTTTTGTCACTGGTTTTCCTCCTTTTGTAGTGCTAGAAGCTCGTTGAAAAGTCTGGCATGAGGGTGCTCAGAGGCAAAAGAATATTTTTAGCAGACTTTAAATTGCTTGGGGACAGGGCCTTAGAAACCTCAGTTCTTCAGTCCAATGTAGCAGGGTCATCCTCAGTCACCTCCTACTGTCATTGGGGGCGGGTTTGCCACACCACCCCAGTTTGGCTCTTCCCAGATTCCTTCCAACCTTTCATCTCCTACCCTTCTTTAGTATCCATTCAGTCCAGTTCCTGCTGCCATTTGCTTCCCAAGAACCTCACTACCTTCTCTGACCAAGCACCAGCTTCTTGTTGCTGTTCCTTCATAGCTGCATGGATGTTCACTTTGTCTTTTTAAATTTTTTAATTTTACTTCTGATGGTTAGGATTCCTTTTAAGAGGTCAGCTGCTTTAAAGCTTTTTCCTGACATTGTGCCTTTTTGGTATTTTTGTTCCCCGAAAACATATTCTGTTTGCAAATGAAGGGAAGGCTTGATTAAACCTGTCCTCCCTCTCCCGGCCGTCGTGTTCTGGTTGCCCAGTCCAAAAACACAGCAAAAAAGAAAAAGAAGGGTTCAGAAGTGCCCTAGTGATGGCCTTCATCTAATACACCCTTTCTAGTCTAGAACATTCCGGGGTTTAGGGTTACGGTTCGGGAGAACAAAGTGGCACATGTGAGAAGCATCTGAAAACCATCCCTGAGCCATCTTTAAACCACCTTTTTTTAAAACCACCTATGAATGCAGCCTTAGGGTGGATTTTAGGCTTTAGGGACATAAAAACTCCTTACCACATCATGGAGCCTCTGCGGGAATTCACGATTTGGACCATATTGGGCAGGAGGCTTTGGACCAATCCCATCTTGGAAATGGCTGCTATGGAAGGACAGTCCATCAGTGGTACAGAGGCCTGGCAGCCAAGCAGCCCATCAGCGGGAAGGGCCCGTCATCACAGAAGATGAAGATGAGTTATAGGTGCTCATTTTGAAAGCTATCTGACAGACTTTCCCCCCTGTGTCTATAGATGGACAATCCTTGGAAAAGGGGTGATGAAAAAAGCCCTGTCTTATTACACCGCAGTGAGGTTTAGACAACCAAATCAGCTGAATCACTGAACCAGGGAGCAAATAAACCACAGCAGTACAGCTGGAAGACAAAATTAAATGCCACACACACTGATCCCAAACACTTCATCACTGGAGTCTCCCCACAACTCTGCTTTCTACAATAAGACAATTTATGCATCCAAAGTAAACCTCATGATCTTCTTTTATGAATGCTGATGGTAAATTATTATTGTGCACCTCCATTACAATTTATTCCACATCCTCCTTTTGGCATGACTGTGCACTCTAAATATGCAGAGAATGTACATAGTAGTTGACAGATACATAACACTTAACAGCTAGTCTTTTATTTAACCAAACATGTGGATTTTGGTTTTTAATATCACATTTCTGTAACAAAATCAGAATTATTTTTAAAAGAAATTAAGTTCATATTTCCAAGCTGACTTTAAAATACATGTAAATCTTTCTTTAGCCTTAAGGATTTCTACAACAAGAAAAGAAAGCAAAATACCCATAAGCATTTTGGACGAAGTTCCCGGAATGAAGATGCCATGCCCGCCTCAGACAAGCCCATCAGACATTTCTTGTGCCACCTATTTGAAGAAGATCTATTAATTCTTTTAGGGTCGCTGCCCAGGGTGACCGGGAGGGAGGTTATGGGGGGCATCGAGTAGTGCCAAGGTTTCAAATAGGTAGAGTTAAAGGCAGGTCACACACAGTTAAGGCTTTCAAAGCCATGTGAAATTGACCCCACGGAATGTAGTGGATAGCACGGGCATTAGCAAATTCTGAACTGAAACCTTTGTAAAGCAGGAGGAAAAGTCCAGGTGGCCGCCCGCTGCCCCTTTCCCTTTATAAGTGGCCACCCCTAAATCACCCTAGCAGAGGTGTGCGTGTTTTCCCATCTCTGTGTGAAGAACTAAGTGGATGCTTTCTGATCTGCATTACTTTGAAGTGTGGGCCAGGTCAGTGCCATCTGCATTCCCTAAGGGCCTATCTGCATGCCAAAAATAATCCGAAAGGATTCCAGGTCCACCTTGGGAACGTCCGCATACAAAGCCCTAATATGTGGCACACGGGAGTCAATACGTGTTAAAAAGAACCCACTTCACAAGGGTTTTGCATGCAAAATAAGGGCCTAACACGTATTGCCTGGTGCCATGCGGATGCTCCCGGAGGGGATGAATGGGAAAATAACCTCGCTCGCTCGCTCGCTTTGCCAGTAACGTTACCTCCATCCACATTGCTGGGAAGGTAACAAGTTTGTGCTGAAGCAGATGAACTGTCAAGCAGATGTGCGCACATTTGCTTGACAGTTCATCTGCTTCAGCGCAAACATGTTGCCTTCCCAGCAATGTAAATGAACGTAACGTTACCGGCAGAGCGAGCAAGCAAGCGAGCAAGGTTATTTTCCCATTCATCCCCTCCTGGCAGGGGAGGAGGGGATGAATGGGAAAATAACCTCGCTCGCTTGCTCTGACAGCGGGCAGGCAGATGAGGGGATATCGCAATGCTCCTCTCACTGCCATTGACGCCTCCGCTGTTCCTGCCGTTTCATGGGGACAGGCAGTTACAGTTTGGATCCGCGTAGCCCCAAACCACATGGGGATGCTTTATTCCGCGTTACAACACGGATTTTTATCACACGTGTCCAAATCACACCAGCTGGCTTGCATGCGGATGTGCCCTCAGTTGCGAAGCTGTCTGAAGCTGAGAAGCTCAGTGCAGAGCCTCCTTGATCCACATTAATATGCAGAGCAGGAGGCCCTTGATCCGCATTAAGAAGCCTCTTAATCTGAATCACCAAAGGACCTAAGTCCTCTAAAGTTCAGTTTGGGGGCTTTGTGCTCTACCAATATTCTGTTTTAGAAATCTTAAAATTAGCACACAAAGAAATCCTATGCCTAAAATAAATGATAATATAAATCCCCAAGTACAGGCTACTGTTCCGATCACTGTCTGCCGGGCACCTGGCCTTTGAAGTTCCCTCCCTCCCTACTCTTCTGAAAACATTGTGGTTTTTCCCTGGAACAGACGAAGTATGCATGCACTGAGATCAATACTGCATCCAAAAACACTGTCAGTGGAAGCAAGGGATCTATAATCAACCCACTATATTCCCTTCCAAACGAATTGATTTTCAACACTTTTCCCTGCTTGCTTCAGTAGCTGTGAGCATTCAAGACGAAAACGAAAAGGCTTCCTTGCTTGCACTTGCTTGCGTTTCGCAGGCTGACATTTCTCCTTGCCTTTTATGATGGCCGTCCCTTAGTAATGGAAAACTTCAGCGTAAACAATAAGAAAATAATGTTAGTAACAGTCACGTTATTTTGTTTAATAGCCATTGATTGCCTCACATTGTGCCTTCTTCACACGAATCTATATTTTGCTGCCTACTATAAAGGCAGATTAAATGCTACTATGTTGCTGATGCCTCAAATTAATGAGCAAGAGTATTTGTTGAGCGGGAGAGGAAAAAAGCCTGATGCTACTGATCTATCTACAATGTGTAATAAATTACACCGGGGTGAGAACTCCCCACCGGCAGAATGTGCCAAATCCCGATACATTTGGTAAAAGAAGGCAAGTGGTTTTTTTGAATAAAGACAGCAGGAATGGGTAGAATTACATGCATGCTCAGTTCAGGTTTGCCTCTAACCTGATGAAACGGGACATCCTTATGGTCACAGGCTGCCGCCATCCTGCTGGGAAGCAATAATGCAGGGCATTGTCTCCTGGCCATGGTCACTGCCTTTTCTTTGTGTATTTTTGTGATGCGCCCATCTGGGTATTTGGACAGTGCTGAATATCCGGAAGTGACCATCCCCAGTACCATGTATGTGTGTGGCCATCTGTTTCAGTCTCCACGCATGCACAATGGCAGGAGCAATGACGGCCAGTCCATTCCCAAGGTAACAAAAAAGTGCTACTGCTGAAAAACCTGTGACCAGTGGGCTATCCCTTCAACAGCCCCTATGCAACTATGCAGTAAATGAATGGAAAGGTCTAAACAGGGAAACGATGCGAAAGTTGAAATCACCAGAAATGCCCATTCAGATCTGTGCTTTAGGAATTATAGAATTTTGCCCTTCTCACACTTACCACCATTCTGGCATCAATCCTGAAATAAGGGCCTGCCATTGGCATGCTAGCAAATAGTAGCCCCCTTGTCACACTTTGTGCACATTCAACAAAGCAGTGAAATGAGAAATGGGACCAAAACAGCACAGTTGTCTAGTCCCACCAAGGACCTCTCTAATGAAGTCCAGAAGCAGACCGATGCCTTTATTCCAGACTATGCCCAAAATATGATATGAGACCCTTTCCAGCAGCATTCCAGGCAGCACCACCAGGAAAGGCACTGGAAGTGGCACACTGTTGAAAAGTGACCTTTTGGAAACTGCAAAGGTCAGGAATGAAAGTTCATAGTCTGCAATTAGGCAACATCTGGGCAGGTGCATCTGCAATGTCAGGAGGCCTTTACAGACTAGGAACGCCCCCTGCCTGCCTGCCTGCCCAGAGGTTGACTAATTGCACGCTAGCTGTGGAGCTTGTCATTGTTCTCCACAAGCTCACTAACTCTTACCAGGTTGTCCAGCGGTGACCATTCACACCTCTGCTGGCTGCGGAGCTCCAATGACCCCCTGATGCGACTGTGACTGTGCAGAGCGTCAGCATCGCCATAGCGATAGTGCTGATGCACGCGCAGTTGCAGAGGGTGACACGCTCAAGATGGCGGTGCCCAAAAGAGGAGCAGCCTGTGTGGGGGTGCAGTTGCCCATTCTGGCTAAGAAGTAAAAGACAACTGTTGCTACGTTGAAGTTACTAGGCCAAAAGGAAGCATTCCTAAGGGCACTGTGACTTTGTTAATCTCTAATGCAAGGTTTTAGGAAGTGATAACACTAGGCATAACATCCTCCTATCATTTGTGTAACATCCACTGTGTATGTATAAATAATGTACAGTATTCAAGGATGGTAACATCTTATCCGGTTATGCCAAATATGGGCACCCCAGGGGGAAATTTCCATTGAGAAATGTATTCTGTAATTGGGCATAAAAAGCCTGTAAATCTTCAGTAAAGAACAGACACTTTTCACCTGGCAACCATCCTGCGTGTGAGCCTCAAATCATTACTACAAGCCTAGCAATCGAACACAAGTGTGTGTTCAATTGTGCGGGGGGGGTGGTCTTTTAGTGTCTAGTGCTCACAAGTGGGAGCGCTAGTTAAGGTTAGTTGATTGCACACCTTTCCTGTCCATGGGACAGAAGTGCGGAAATGCCCCCGGTCTTTGGCGTCTCTGTGCTGCCTCTGAAGGCTCTTTGGCTGCCGCAGCCAAGCCTGAAGTGGGACGGGTCATTCAGTGCAGACGGCTGGACCTCATTTCAGCTTCAACCGCCCCAGTGTGGGATAAGTTTCTTCTGAGCCAGTGATGGTGGTGAAGGGCAGAGGGGGGCAACGAGGCTTCTGCTTTGGCAAGAAAATGCCGCTATAGAAACAATGGCACCTGTTAATCTTAATTCCATAATCAACAATGACGTTCACTAGGTGTCGCTATATAAGCAGATCGTTCAGTCCACCTATTTTTAATTTTTTTTTTAAGGAAGAGTTGCATAGGCACCAAAAACCGAAATGCAAAAATATTCATCATCATAAACTCAGATGATTCTCGGTATAATGCTTGCTTTTCATCCCAGTTTTGCAGGAGTTGCAAATACAGTCCATGACTTGCAACTGTTTTGCATAAGTGCACCCAGAGGAGCGGACCTGAGTAAGGACGAGTTTGTCTTACATTTGCTGTACAACTTTCTATATGTACAAATATTTATCTTACAGTTTCCTGTACACCTCATTCATAATTCTCTAACAAGCCTTTCTGGTCCTGCTATATAAAAAATCTAAAGATATTTTAAAGACTCCCTTGTCTGAATGACAGTTCCTACCTTCAAACCAATTATTTTTCAATTAGCAAGTATAATTAATTTTCACACTTCATATATTCACATGAGAATGACAGAAGCACTTAGATGTTCATTAAAACTGCCAATAAAGGAAGCAAAGGAGGGGGGTTGATCTGCCGATTCACTACCGCCCCCCCCCCCCTTCCGGGGATGTCTCTTTCTTTCCCTCTACCTCTTAAGATATTTACTGCTTTCATGTACATAAAATTCTTGGCAGATTTGATCCCTTTGTGTGCAAAATGTGGAGCTGAGAGCAGTAACTTCTTGTCTAAGTGTAAAAACAAGTATAGGCTGGCCATATTACATGTTCAGTGGGATAAGTTAACAAGATTGGTGGCTCTGGTTTAAAAGATCTCAAAAGGGCTGATCTATAACACAGTTAATTTAATTCAATTTAACTCATTTGTGTATTTACAGTCAATCCTTACGGCTATAAGTCTCATAATAGCAATTAATGCTATTATTCATTCCATTTTCACATATTTTCTGCACAGTTCACTCAGGCCTTTTTGTCCTGGAGCAATGCCAGACACTCAATCCTTACCTTTAAAAGTGGCACTAGTGTCATTTTAAAAAAATCAGATAGAATGGAGACTTTATTTTAAAGTTCTGTGTGACAGTATAGTGCAGGAGTTCATCCTTTCATTCCTCAGAAAGAAAACCCTCTAGGGCCGCATCCCCATTGCAAGCTTATATCGAATTCAATACAGTTTCAACCCTCGCAGACCCCACATCAGTTTGGCTTAACACGCTTTCCACATGTTAAATCGCCCCAAAGCGTTGTAAATGTTAATCCTCATTTCAACAGATCTCACTCCGGTTCGTGCGCTTGAAAAGTTTTACATTTTTTACTGTGGGAACCCTTCCGTGTTAAGGGAAGAGAGTTTCCTTCCCCCAATAGCTTGCTTGCAAAGCAAGCTGTAAAAGCAGCAGCCCTAGTAGCAATCCAAGCAATCTACTGTAGCAATCTAGCACTTCACACCTGATAACGATCTTGCCATTGAAAGTGCTGATCTTTAAAAAAGGCAAAAGAAAGGAAAGCAGCTGCCAGTTTGGGGAAATGTGTGAATGTTTGTTGCTGCTTCTGCTGTGTGCCCTGAGCAATGAGGAGAGGAGGGGAAAGAATTGCTGGCTGTCCGCTGCCGTTTTTCTTCCATCCAGGCAAGCAGCAGCCACCCAGCTAGGCTCCGTGAAGGGGTCCCTTATGGGTGGTGCGTTCACGCCAGGAGGAAGAGGACAGGGCAGCCCCGAAAAGTGGTTTTTAAAAAGTAGCCACTGGAGTCCCCCCTTGAGTCACGTACGTCCTTAGAATCTGGATTGAATGCGATTCTGGCTGAAAGTAATGGGATCAGGCAAATTTGCATTTGCATCCGGTTCTGTTATTTTGGTTTAGGGAAACTGAATTAAGCTTCTAATGGGGATGCAGCCTAGGAAACAGGGTATCTTCCATAATAATCTGGCCTATTAAGGCAAAGTTGGCAGTGCCTCACCATATGCAACTGAGAAACTGAGGAATGAGATGGACAGCCAACCACCCATATGGTGTGTCCTGCTTCATCCTGACTTCCAAGTATTGAAGATTCCATCTAGAACAGTGGTTTTCACAGGGGTCATTATGAAGTAGCAACGAAAATACTTTTATGGTTGGGGGTGAGGGTGAGGGTTAGGTTGGGGGTCACCACAAGATGAAGAACTGTATTCAAGCGTCGCAGCATTAGGAAGGTTGAGAACCACTGGTCCAGAAGCATCGTTCTCAGGAAATAGGTGTGGAAGTTTTCAGACTCTGGCCAAATGCCTCCAGGTTACAATTACAGCTATGACTCATTGTTTCACAGTAGTTCTAATGTCTTGCCTTCTTTTCTCCCACTTTGGCCCCATCTTCATGGAACTTTATTGTCTCTCTATTGTCCCTCTATTGTCCCTCTATTCCAGCGGATTATAAAAATGTCGTTCAATTCCGGAATAAGCGTCCACATGAGGCTCAGCAAAACGTGCATCTAAAAAGCACCTACTGTCCCCAGGGAAGCATGTTTTCTTTGCCTGCATCTGCGTGGCCACAACCAGGAAGACAACCCCCAACAAGTCAAAAAGAAAAATAGCCACGGGTATTCACAAGTTCTCTCCCCTGCCTGCAAAACCCACCAGAAATATTTATCACTTTGGGATCCAGAGCTTGCTTCCAAAGATAGTAACTGTAAAAATCCACCCTGTACAGCAGTGGTTAAACTGTAGCAATCCACCCACTTCACACCTGATAACAATGTTGCAATTCAGCGCAATTCTGGCTCTTTAAAAGTTCTGACCTTTAGAAAAGGAAGGGAAGGTGCTGCAGTTCTGGGAGATGTGTGAATGTTTAAGGCTGTGTGTGCAGGTGGCAGCGGCAGCAGAGCCAGGGTGCTTTTTATGGAGATCTTGTGAGTAACATAATGAATTGCTTCCACAAGATCTCTGTCCACCTACTGTTTTCTTGCACTCAGTATAGATCTTGAATACTGGCTGTGGATGACAGGCAAAGAGAGAGAGGATTTTATTTGAAGAGAAAACAAGGGAAAGGCTGAAAAAAAAAAAGAGGAAAGATAGGACTGCAGCCGGCAATCCCCGCCCCCAAATGCCTCTTTTGCCATGGAGCATCTCCATGCTAAATGCTGTCTGAAAAACCTGTGGCTTCCAAAAAGTATGTTGGTAGTCTTATTTAAAGGGGGGGTCTTTCTTCTGCGCATTTTCCTCCTTTATGGCACTGGAAGCCCAGAGAAAAGCTTTGCATGCAGACACTCTGTGGCAAAAGAAGCTTTTTAACAGACTTTTTATTGCATGAAGACGAGGCCTTTGTCTAGTTACTTGCCTAGTTTTTAAAACCTGCTATTAATATATGCTTTTCTGGTCTTTGTAAACAGTCAATAAGAGGTTGCCAATTCTTTATAAAATTTGCCACCAACAAAGCTCTTATAAAAAAAAAATAGTTAATATGTATCATCTATTTCCACAGGTTTGATCATCTTGATTACCCTCTGTTGTTGGGATAACTTCCATTTTCCATCGCTGAAAATCTGTAAGTCTGGGAGCAATTTATTTATTAAACCTAGTACAAGAGTTTCAAGTTTAAGCCTTAAATGTACTCTTAACACTGCTTGTATTTCTCCATGTATCCCAGACAACAATTGTTTTGCTTTGCGGCAAGTCCACCACAAACATCATCCCTGTACTATTCTTACATTTGTCAGTGACTTCAAAAATACATTTTGGACTGACACAGCCCTCAGAGCTGCTACTGGCGCCTTTGAAGGCCTGGAACTTTTGTTCCTATTCTTAGAAATGTCCAGGAGGCTACTTTCCAGTAGTGTACCACTTCTGATTGCACTACCTGGAGTGCCAGGGAAAAGGCTCCTGTGTAGCATTCCACGTTATGGATATATGCTTCAGTAATCTGGGCCTCTGGGAGACTATTATTGAGCTCTATTGGTAGCCTGGTCTAGGGTGCCACATTGGGCACTGTGATGTCCAGCCAGGACTGTTTCTACCAATTCCTGCATCTGCCTTAGTATGTTTAGTATAGGAAATAGTACATTGTATTAGTTGTGGGAGGAGCTGAAGGAATCCCCTGCATTTATCCAGGTTTGGTTTGCCCCTTCCCAGCAAGCTCTGTTTTAGATAGAGGCTTCCTAGTTTTAGTCAGTCTGTGCTGTGAGCTTGCAGAGAGCTGTCCTTTTGGTGGCAAACAGGCCCAGACAGCCGGGAAGGGCATTTCTTACACGTTAGCCAATTTAGTTACTAGAAACAACTCAGCCAACAAGAAGTAAGCAAAAAGGAATCAGGAGCTGAAAGACCCTGCACCAGCTCCATTGAGTGAGGAGATCAAACCCAGAGAGATGACACCCTGAAGATTGCTGGAACTCAAACTGTAAAGTATTTTACCATTCAAGGCTTGATAGAGCTGGGGAGGAGAAACCTTTTACTTTTGTTCTGTAAAATAAAATTTCCCCCTTTTTGAACTTTATATTCAGCCTTAGAGCTTTCTTTGGGTGAAAGTGTTTGATCTCACTAGGGTACCGGCATTGCACACCTAAACCTGCCACCACCTTTAGTCGGGTGTGTCTTCACAGGCACCCTAGCCCTGTCTATGTCATTCCTGTGCAAATGGAGCATGGCAAAAGGAGCAGGGGCCTCTCTTATCCTACATTAAGAGGAGCATAAGAACCTAAGAGCCCATCTAGTCCAGTATCCTGTCGCACACAAATGCCCATGGGCATCTCAAGCAGAGACAACAACAAACCTTCTCTTGCTCTCCAATCCCAGCAAATTGCCTTAAAAGCATCCTGCTTGTCCCCCCAGCCTGAAAGATGCACTTAAGCATCCATTCTAGTAGCCATTGATACATCTGTTCTCCATGAATTTGTCTAACCCTGCCTTGAAGCTGTCTAGGCTGGTAGCTGTTACCACTTCTTCTGGCAGCAAATTCCATTGACCGATGACCCTCTGGGTGAAGAAATACTTCCCCTTGTCTCATCTGACTCTCCACCTTTTCTATACCATACAAAATTTTATATGCTTCAGTCAGGTCCCCTCTTTAATGCCATCTCTCCAGACTCAAGAGGTCTAGATGGTGCAGCCTGGTTTAGTAAGGGAGATGTTCCTGTTAGGCAGGGAAGCCCATATAAGAAAAATGTACGGATGTGCATACAGAGGTAACTAAGAGTCACAGGCGTGACTATCAACAAAGTGCTCAAGGTTGGATTGAGCAAGAATTGCGTAAGTCTGTGCAACACTTGGATTGCAACACAGGCTTGTGCAACACTCAGGAAGTGAGTCACCATCTATGATAAGAAAAGGTATAAAAGTGCCTATACACTGCTGGTTAAGTGAATTGTTGTTGATTGCTGGTCGAGAGCTTGGATGGAGAGATGTATACTTGTACATGCAGCAACCTTTAAGAATAAACCTCTGCGAAGAGAGAGAACTCCTGTTTCAGTCTGTTTCTTAAGCTGCGGGCAGAAGAAGGAGGGAGTTGCTGAAAAGGCTGGACAGCTCCGGAGATGCCAGCAGCAAGTTTCCGGGACAGCAGAGCTTGTCTTTTCAACACGGCCGCGCATCTGCTGATTTAATACCAACAAGGGCTGACACCCCCAACAGTTCCAGCCCCTTAATCATTCTGGTTGCCCTTCTCTGCACCTTTTCCAGTTCCACAATATCCTTTTTGAGATATAGTGACCAGAATTCTACACAATATTCTAAATGTGCACTCATCGTAGTTTTATAAAGAAGCAAAATGACACTTGCTGACTTGTTTTCTATTCCCTTCCTAATTATTCCCAGCATTGGATTGGCTTTTTTTTGCTGCTGCTGCACACTGGGTTGACACCTTCATTGAACTGTCCACCAAAACCCCAAGATCCCTTCCCTGGTGTATTGCAGAAATCTCAGACCCCATCAGTTTATAGACATAATTTGGATCCTTGGCCCCGATGTGCATTACTTTGCACTTGTTAAGATTAAAGCACATTTGCCACTTGGTTGCCCGCTCACCCAATGCTAAGAGATCCCTCTGAAGCTCTTGGCAATCTCTTTCGGTTTTACTACCCTAAATAATTTAGTATCATCAGGAAACTTTGCTATTTCACTGTGTACCCCTTCTTCTAGATCATTGATGAATAAATTAAAGAACACTGGTCCCAACACTGATGCTTGGGGGACCCCACTTTTCACCTCTTTCCACCCTCAGAACTGGCCATTTATTACTACTCTCTGCTTCCTGCCCTTAAGCCAGTCATAAATCCAGAACAGAACTTGTCCTTTTATTCCATGGCTGATAAGTTTACGCAGTAGCCTTTGATGTGGGACTTTGTCAAAAGCCTTCTGAAAGTCCAGATAGACAATGTTTCCTCAGAAAGCCACTCAGTGTATTTCTAGGGCTGCACGAAAATTCAAAATCCAAAAATTGCCAGAAGTTCTGTAGATCTTCAAAGGAGAGCAAGCTGTTCAAAAACTGGTCAATGCATCTACCACCTTTAAACTTGGAATTCCAAAAAACAAAAAAAGGTTTATTTTAAAAAATATCATTGCTTATAGAACAGAAGGGTAACACAGGCAAGAATCCAAGAAGAACTGGACAGTTTCAGTTCCGTCAGCAAGCTGTCATGGGCATGTCACTGTATAAAACTCATTAGTCATTGTAAGACTGTACACAGCAGAAGTCCCCCCCCTCACCCCAGCTAACTTTACTTGTGCTCAAAGTCAATACAGTTCTTCTCGTCAATGTTGAAAGCTGATTTTTTAAACTGTTACTTCCTCCCTGGGTTGTTGTTGTTATTGTTGTTTGCAAGGCAATGAAACAATCTCTTGACAGTGGCTTATTTAACAAGTCTGTTGCCATCTTTTTGGTGGGACAATAAATCAATCTTACAAGTCCCTTTTCTATCATCTCTGGCCGTGTTCCCATTATAAGCTTAATTCAGTTTCCCTAAACGGAAATAATAGAACCGGATGCAAATGTGAATTTGCCTGATCCCATTACTTTTAACTTAATTGCGTTCGATCCGGATTCAGAGGATCGTAGGTGGCGTACGTGACTCAAGGGGGGACTCAAGTGGCTCCTTTCCAAAAGCCGCTTTTCGGGGCTGCCCTGCCCTCTTCCTCCTGGTGTGAACGCGCCACCCATAAGGGACCCCTTCACAGAGCCTGGCTGGGTGGTTGCCGATTGCCTGGATGGAAGAAAAACGGCATCAGGCAGCCAGCGATTCTTTCCCCGCCTCTCCCCATTGCCCAGGGCACACAGCAGCAGCAGCAACTTAAGCCCCCTTCTCCCGTTCACTCCACAGTCGCAACCTTAAAAACAGAACCTGCAGCTGCTTTCCTTTCCCTTTCCCTTTTTTAAAAGTCAGAACTTTAGCAAACTTGCAACATTGTTATCAGGTGTGAAGTGGTTGGATTGCTACAGTGTAGCGACTGCTTTAAAGGGTGGATTTTTACAGTAAAATCACTATCTTTGGAAGCAAGCTATTGGGGGAGGGAAACCCTACACACGCATTCTCATCCCTTAACATGGTACCGTTCCCACAGTAAAAAATGTAAAACGTTTCAAGTGCACGAACCGGAGTGAGACCTGTTGAAATGAGGATTAACATTTACAACACTTTGGGGCGATTTAACATGCGGAAAGCATGTTAAGCCAACCTGACGTGGGAACTGCAAGGATTGTAAATGTTTTGAAACTGAAATAAGCTTATATGGGAATGCGGCCTCTGTCACATGATGCAATGTCAGTTCTGTGCATTTCTTAGTTAATCTTAACTGTTTGGTTTCTGCAGTCTTAGGGGTTTTTTGCACTTACCAGCAGTGAGATAGTATCCCACCGGAATTAAGTTCAGGAACAGCAGCTGATGATCACAACATAGTGTGCATTTGTGCAGCCACAGATGTGCCATGCCACCCCCTGTGCAATGTTTCCACAAGGAAGTATTGTGAACACTGCACCTGTTTTTACTCCTCCACAACTACAGATGCCTGTGCATGCTCTGGACCAGGAATGATGCACAGCACGTGATGCAACATCTCAGAGTGTGTGAGGACATCCTGGGTCCTTTCCGCACTCGCCCTAAAAACAGATATAGACACACATATAGGACACATTAGACACACATATAAACTTACCTTCCACACAGAAGGCCAGATTAAGGACTCTTCTTGACAGCGCTTCCACATTTCGGCAGGCAAGACCCATTCTTAATTGGGTCTTGCCATTGAAAAATCTGGCCTTGGGAGGACCTAGAAAAATTAGGTCTTCATTCGGCCTTGTACCTCAATCTGTTTCGGAAGCAGGACGCTTCTGCACACAGACTGGCGAAGGCCGGATGTGCCGGCGGCCACCATCTTGGGGAGGGTGGAAGCAGGACTGCCTGCTTCCGAACCCTCCCCTCGAGTCCCGCTGTCTCCAGGAGCCGAGATCAGCTGAGATTGCAGCTCCTCGAGCCAGGGGGACCCGGACCCTACACCCCTCAACCCACCCTGGATCACGTGTGTGCATTTGTGGCCTTATCTGCAGGCTGTCAGGGCGATTCTGCCTGGAGGAGGCCCAGCATGCAATGCGTGCGCATGCAGTGTGACCCCTCATTGGCCAGCCACCCGCGCCTGCACAGATGGCCTGGTGAAGCCAGGAAGGTGGCTGGCCAATGAGGAGGGGGGGCGCCACATGCACGCGCAGTGCACGCCGGGCCTCCTGCAGGCAGAATCGACCTGGCAGCCTGCAGGTAAGGCCGCAAACGCGTGCGCGCGACCTGGGGTGGGTTGGGGGGTGTTCGGTGGGTGTCCCCCTCACCCTACGAGCAGTGATCATGGCTTCTGGGGTGAACGGGACCCAGGGAAGCCACCTGACAGCCTCCCCATGCTTGGCTTCAAGGAAGCCAATCAGGGAGGCCAGGGGAAGAGTCTTCCGCCCTCCGTAGGATGGATTGGAATGGGTGCTGGTGCATCCGCAGAGCACCCACTCCAATCCGTCTCCACAATCTGGCCTTGCTGCTGCTGCCCCGCACGTGTGCGGACGCACAGGGCTTCTGAGGATCTGTCTCTAAATGTCCTAATTATATCCTATGCTGCCTTGATTAATGCATCATATTGTATTGTGTTTTCTCTGGGCTCCAAATTTGCTGGCCAAAGTGCTGGAAATGGCCCTGAAATTGACCATTTCTGGAGCCCACTGATATATCCCTGCAATCTGAAACGGGCGATGGCCATTCCTGCTGCCACTTGCGTACAAGCAGTAGCAGAAACAGGACTTGGAATGGATTTGCACTTTGCCTCCTGGCCCTGGGAGGCAAAGCACTAGAATGCTCCAGCCATCCACACTTGCAGATGGTTAGAGCATTCCAAGCTTACCAGTGGTGTGAATGGCCGCCCTGACAACAGCCATCGTGGATCCTGGGCAACAGCACTGGGGAACCTGTATGGCACCATTGTTGGGGTGACCAGATGATGCAGCGCATTATCACACATGCATTGCTAGTCACATGTTCCTCTTCCACTAGGAAGAGTTGTGAATGGGAGCTTGCAAGGATGTCACAGCCCAGAAGCTGGCATAGGTGTGGGGTGGTTTTAACTACTCCGCACACTTAATACTGCCTTGGGAATGCTCTGGGACACATGAGGCTCTGCCCAGTGTGGACGCATGGAAAGTCCTTTAGTCTGAGCCGGAAGAACATCCAGGGCTGGTCCTGCGCCTGAGAACAGGCCAGGATACTGTGCATCCAGATCACACCTGGCATGGTCCTGAGGGACTGCGTGGATGATGCTGAAACATCTAAGATTTGTCTATATTTGTATTCTTATTATTTTTTAATCAGCATCCAGCATTCAAGAATCAGAAAGCATAATGAGTGGATCAAGAATAAAAAGAATAGCTTTATTATAGCTTATTAGGCCACCCTTGTTCAGAAGGATGAAACGGGTCTTAGACATTGAGTGGTAAGTAGGGCAGAACAAACCTTAATCTGCTTAATCAGTAGATTGATCAAACAAAGCTTCAGCTGATTAATCATTAGGACCAATTTTAATCAGCAGAGCTGAGAATCAAGCATCAATGGAGACTGGGCTTTGTTAACGCTATT
Source organism: Aspidoscelis tigris stejnegeri (assembly GCA_023333525.1). NCBI lineage: Eukaryota > Metazoa > Chordata > Lepidosauria > Squamata > Teiidae > Aspidoscelis > Aspidoscelis tigris. The sequence continues at coordinate 17,863,241 of JALMGA010000015.1, forward strand.
TTGATTCTGGGGGATTACAATGACAGAGAATGAAAATGTTCCTTCATAATTGTGAGAGGAACACAATCACCACGGAAAGGCCAATCTGCAGAGTATTTGGCAGAGATGAGCAAAATAGATTCAGGTCATAGAAGAGTATCAGGCATAAAAGACAGGGACTTATTTAAATAAATAAAATATTAGAAAGAAAATAAATCCAGCACAACCAATTATTAAAGCCTGCAGCTGGAGAAATTTATTGAGAGTGAAACCTTTCGTGGGGCTGTTTTCCACATGAAATGGCAAAAGGGGGGCCTTTGGTAAGGTTGTTTTTTTTTTTTAAATAGTGTAAGAGGGTCTGAAGAGCAATACAAAGTATAATGTCATAAGATACAAATAAACCAGTTAGATGTTAGAGTTCATAGGTTTCTAGAAACATCTATCCACAATGCTTGGGCCTGGAACATTCTATGAGGAGAAGCAAATAACTAATGTACATTGTAAAAGGAACTCTGATGAAAAGTAAGAGATAACAGGACTGAGCCTTTGATAATTTAAATTTAGTCTCTTGTATGATACCATTAATCAAATGATGAATTCAATTGTTCGCAGAAGGCCCTTTGTTCCTGATATACATTCAAATTCAGATCATGAGAAGATCTCTCTCTCTCTGGACTATTATCCTGTCATTATGTAAACTGCATTGTCATGATGTTCTTCCCACCAGCGTCCCGGCTGGATGACCATCAGAGTACACTGGCCTGCTCACAACTGCATGTGTGCCATGGGTCAAGGTGCTCCAGGACACTGTCCACATGCTAGCCACTGCCTCTACAAAACTCCCTTCACAATTTGATTGGGAGAGTCTAATACACTCCTGGTCACTCCTGCATGCAGTGTTTGCGCCACTTCTGAGTGCAAATGCTGTGAAGGGACAGGGCCGTGTGACTGTGCAGTCATGTACAATGTCATAAGCCAGGCATGTGGCAGACATTGCTGAGGCTGTTGGTTTAGCAATTTAGGTGGACCGGGATGGACTATCAGCAGCATGAGTACTCAGAGGCAAGTTGGGAAGGCGCTGCAGTGCATATGGCAGCCACAGTTCTTGAACTCAACTTCAGTCTGAACAGGCCCCATTTAAGCATCACAGGCTTTACTTAGGTCATCTTTAAATCCATAGTGCTTAAGCACAGCCAGATACCTTCATAAAGCATAAACCAAAATCATCTATAGCATAAGCGTGTTATGATTTAGACAAGGACTACATTCATATGACTGGAAGAGGGTGACTTGTATACATTTCCAGGGACTGGTGGGCGAATGGGCTCCTCCTTTATCATCTTACCACAACCCTACAGCCACACCAACCATCGTTGCTGTTCTGCTGCTGCTGAGAGACTGTGGAAGTCTTCAAGCAAAGCAAGCTGTGGGTTTATGTCTTGCTGGTCGACTTCCTTGTGTACCTGGTTGGGAACTGCAAGAGCAGACAGCTGTACTAAATGGGCCACAGGTACTATTAAGTAAGATCAGAGAAATAACCGTGTTAGTCTAATTCAAAAAGCCCAGCAAAGTAGTTAGTAGCACTTGGAGACTAACAAGAGAAGAGTTGGGGTGCTTCTGCATTGGCCACTTAACACCCATTAAGGACAGTTTTTAAAAACCTCATCCGCACTACAACAGCCATTGGAGACCCATGTGTCTGCATTGGCTCTTGCGCGATAGGTCTCTAATGGGTGTTAAGAGCCCCTTAAACCAGATTAAGGGAAGCCTATCTTGAAGGTAGTCTTAATGGGTACTTAATGGGTACTTCTGCAGTGAAGACACATCCATTTAGGATGTGTCCGCATTGCAGAAGTGTCCTTAAGTGGGCCCTCCTCCCAGCCTCCATGACTGGCTCCTCTGGAGCCAAGCATGGCGACCCGGGGGTCTCCTATCTTGGGGCTGGCCCTCGCTCCAGAAACCATGGATCGCAGCTTCTGGAGCCGCCCCAGAAGCCACAGACCGCAGCTTCACCTACACCCACCCTATCCCACCCTGGGGGGAGCGTGCGCGACCCCCTCCTTACCTTCAAGCAGTCAGGCAGATTCTGGCTGCCGGGGCCCATCGTGCTTTGCACGTGCATGCAGTACGCTTCCCTATTGGCCAGGGTATGTCTATTGGCGTGTCTACGAAAGCTCATGCCACCAACTCTTCTCTTGTTAGTCTCCAAGTGCTACTATCTACCTTGCTGGACTATTAAGTAAGATATTATTTATTATACTCTAATTATGAAAGTGAACCTAGCCTTACACCTGCATAAACTACTCCAAGGATGGATCATCAGCCAGACAAAAATCTTGCATCTGTCAAATTTCTGTTCTGAAGGTGTGAGGATTCAAAAGCTGTTATGTGGTGATCCTCAGAAGTTGTTTTTGATGAGGATGCTGATGGGGTTGTTGCCTCACATAAGGAATCTGTCTGTTCAGAAGTGGTACCTGAGATGGTAGTCATCCGAACAGAACTCAGGGAACCTGACACTCAAGGCCAGACAAATGTTTGGCCTCCCTAAAACAGAATCTACGGGCACCTCCTTGAGACATGCTTGAAAGTTTGGAGTCACTGCACTGCAGTGGGTCATGTGACGATTAAGGATGTGAATGTTTAAGGTCTTTAGAGGTTAAGGCTGCTTGCGAACTCCCCACAAATTGGGCTCTATTTGACTATACCCAGCCCCTATTCACCTTCACCCCTAACCTTAACTTAGGAACGAAAGGCATTCCCTTCCATGAACACTTTGAGGGACAACAGTACCTACCTTGCTCTGCTTGATGCTCTGAGGGGAACCCAGTGGGAGGAAGAAACTTCCATACTGTGAGGTAGTCCCATGGGGTGGGTCTACCCTTCAGCTCTAGCTGTTTTCATCTGGTATCCATAAGATGAGCATAGGTTACATAACAGGCACCTTCAGCTTTTGTTTTATATGGCAGTGAGTCATATATATATGGCGAGGCTTGTATATTGTCTTCTTAGATTAACAATTAAAATTGCTCCCCTTGTGTTTCCCTCAGTAGATGTGCTTCAGCTAAGCCAAGTTTGGATCCTCAAATCGAGTTTGGATTTCTGCTAATCAGAGGCATTTCCGCACTGAATCGCGTTCGAAACCGAACGCGTTCAGGCGGAAAGCTTAAGCCAGCTTCGGGCGCTTTCCCCGTTCACACACAGACGCTCCGGAACGCGTGTAAACGCGTTCCGGAGCGTCTGGGTGCGAATGGTCAAAGCGCCCGAAGCTGGCTTAGCCGGCAAACGCCGGCCAGGGGCGCGCCGGCGGCCGCGGAGGCAGATCGACAATCAGCTGTTTGAAAAACAGCTGATTGTCAAAGCCGCGCGGCGTCGGAGGCGAGCCGGCAGGCGATCGGGAGAAAGAAGCGGCGCGAACGCTTCTTCTCCCGAACGCCTGCGGACGGCTCGTCCGCGTTGGAACGCGTGTAGAGCACTTCGAAGTGCTCTACATTTCGAACGCGAAAGAGGCAGCTGCGGACACGTCGGGACGCAAGCCGCGCGCGGCCAATGCGGATGACGTGTCCACAGCTGGCTTTTTCGCGTTCCATTTTCCCCCGTGCGAAAACGTCTCAGGTTCTCCTCATTACAGGGACACAGTTATCACACAGAAGGCATATGCTTGTAGCTGTAGAACTAATTGCCCTCCTCTTTCCAAACAGATGCTGAGTGACCTTTAAATATCACAAAGGCTAAGTAGCAAAGGGAGAATAATAATGATATTATAATTGATTTGTGAATTATTGAACAGGGTGATTAAACGCTCGCTGTCGTAACCTTTTTCTTATGGAAGTGATCATTCTGAAGTGTATTTCCCACTCTTTTCCTATTCATTAATATGACTGCCAAGTTGCTTGGATGGCTCTTTGAAATTCTTAAGGGCTAAAGCCAAGAAGAAGTCTGGTACCAAATCCTACAGGAGGGCGTTGCATCACGGTCCTGCCTGACGAAACACTCCTCAGCTCTATGGAGGATTCTAGATGTCTACTGTAATGTGTGTATATTTCCCGTCCATGGCCCACTGTCCAACATATACTGTGCAATATCATGACCAGACACAGGTTTCAGTCATAAACCCAGGGTTGCTCAGTGGCTTTTAAGTCACTCATGAGAACATTCCTCATATGTGATCAGTAACCCGGGGTGTTTCCCAGACATTCTAAAGAACATATACAGCTTTATGGAATCATCTGTACAATTCTCCTCTCCTCTCCTCCATATATTCATGAGAAGCAGCTTTCTAGCTGCTATGAAAAGAACCTATTTGACTAAATGAACCTCCTAATCTGATCTAGCAGGGCCCCAACCTGTTTGAAGAAGGTGGGAGAGATTCTTTAAGTTCCTTCCTCTTTCCTGCTCCTTTTGAACTACTCGCCCTATTACCATAGCAGTTAACAGTTTGAAAACCTGGTTAATTGAATGATTTCAAAGAACTATGCACTTTTAAAAAGCGCCTGTCATTTCCTTAGCTGTCTATAACCCAATTTAAATACTCAGTGGAAGTAGCACATCTGTTTCTGAAGACAATTAAGTTATTAGTTACAGATTAATTTAATAAGCCTGACAGATGATCCAAGAATCTTGAAATATAATCAATAAACCTGGAATGCAAGGAATGGAAATTGGCTTTGGAACATTAGCAAAATTGCGCCACTGAAAGATGGATTTATGCACAAGTGCTGCACTTAATAAAAAAAAATCCTAGAGTGAAAGAATGGGTAGTTAGGCTGGCTTTGCACTTACTGTAGGTTATACTGGAGTGAAAAATATTTTGCATTAATGGAAATATAGCAACTTGCACAAAGTCAAATACAGCATATAGTATAGGATGGAGGATTTCAATTGATCTGCATTTTTAAGTGAACTATTTACATAGTAATTCGTATTTTCCAGAGTGTAGTAGACTGGAACATAATTCTCTCACAATCTTCTGAGTTTTGGTATGCAATTCTGGACTAAAATGAATAGTGTCATCTGGGTGATGGGACAGTCACACATAATTGCTTCAGATTCATCACCTGATAGTGGAGCCTTGCCAGTTTTATCACTGTGACTTCAACTCAAACACTAGAGTTTACATATTTTTGCTCCCAAAACCATTGAAATGCACCATCTACATTTAGAATGTATAAAGTGTACAAAGAAGTCATCCAGGTACATCAAAGCTGAACAGGGCTTTGTTTGTATTTTATCCAGTGGAAGTCATTGCAGCAGTGACCTCTGTTGGAGTGTCTCTACCAATGTTGCAACTTCTGAGGTTAAATTTTACCCAATGAAGATATTGTGGCCGAGATGCATACCCTGCCTCCAATCATCTATGGAGAGGGTTGGGTGCTTAAGAGATCATCAGATGCCACTAAAAATGGAGACTGGCCCTTAAGAGCCTGTGGTGATGTCTTATACAGGCCCACTGATCCCAACCACAGGAAGGTATGAGTGGGATCAGTGCTTTCTGATCCAGATTAGAATGCACCAGAGTCTGAAAGCTCATGTGAGCTTTGCAACCACATACCCACAACTCCAAGGACTAGAGTGCATTGCAACAGTGGGCTATAGCACAGTGCTGAAAGGGACTTCCCAAGTGGTTCCAAACACAGGTGACATGGGCTGAATTTGCACTTAGGCCTCTGGTATGCAATTAGGACAGCTCTAGTACAGCTCTGGTACAGAATATCTGTACCGGAGCTGTTCTAATTGCATACTGTAGTGCCCATGCCTATTTAATGTGTTTATTTATGTTGACTGTAATGTATTTGAATGTATTTATTGTAAAAATTGCCTAGGTAATATGCTCAGTTGGCAAGGACAGGCAAGCAGCAGGGCTTAGTTATTCAAATTAACATAAAGGAGGGGGGAGAATGCCCCGGGAGCAGCCAATCAGGGCTATGGCTCGTGCCAGGCGGGAGGTACTTAAACCACCTGCCAAGGGGAAGGAATTGTTGTTCTTTGCTGGGAAGACTTGGGGGTGGGAGGTTTCAGGTGACACTGATCTACACCCTGAGGGAAACATACCTGCATTGATCCAGACTTCTTGGGCTGTGATAAGCCAGGAAGGGAAGACTAGGATAGCCTAAGGCAGTGGTTCTCAACCTTCCTAATGCCACGATCCCTTAATGGAGTTCCTCATGTTGTGGAGACCCCCAACCATGGGGGCGGAGCAGCTGGGAGGTGGGAGGGAAGGGCGGTGGGAGACTCGTCGCGACCCCTCTGAAAGGGTAGTTCGACCCCCAAAGGGGTCCCGACCCCCAGGTTGAGAACCACTGGCCTAAGGTATGAGGGAACGAGGAGTGTGTGTGTGTGGTCTTTATGTGAACACTGATACACTTCACAACTAATTTGTTTTACTTTACCTTTGGAAACCATTGTAACAATAAAGCTTGAGACTTCTATTTTTTTTTTCTTCAAAGAAGAGTATTGCCTACAGTGATGTACTAGAAAGCTAAAGAGAAAGCTACTTTAGAAGGGCTGCTATAGCTTTAAGAAGCAGGGAAAGCAGGAGCCAGAGAAAGTGAACCACAGGGAGGCCGGTTAGAAGCGCTTACCGCTTGCTTCAATAGAGAAAGGAGAAGGAGGGTGGAGCACTCTCTCGCACGAGGCTGGGAAGGCACGGCTGGCGCTGTTCTTTTCGCTACCCAATCTAAATATATTCCAGCCTCTTAACAGGAGGAAGGGGCGGGGGAAAAACCCACCTCGGGCTGGGGGAGTGGGTCGCCACAGATACCAGAGGCCTAAGTGTGAATTCAGCCATGTTGTCTGCACACCTACATGTTCTGAGTCAATGGAGTGCTGGTTTGCTGATAGATTTCCATCTAAACCAGGTGGAGCTGTACTGGTGGGGTGCAGGACCTCCTACATCCCCATCAACATGCAGATCTGGAGGTCCAGATGTGTAGTACATGGACCCTTAATCCACATTAAATGTCCACGAAGAAAAGGTCAAAGGCTCTGGACATGCAAAGCTCAGCCCTGTCCTTGCACAGTGTTGCAACAGAGGAGTGAGGGCACAATGCCTGCGTGGAACTTCTGTCAGAAAAACAGATTGCAAGGAGCAGACCAGGGTAGCATGAATGGCACGGAGCAAGCTAGAAACAGCCAGCCTGGGCAGGTCTAGTAGAACTGCTTTAGTAGGGTTAGTACAGAAACAGTGATATCTTTTGGGGAGCTGTTACCTTGGCTTGCTGGATATAGAGAAGGCCATTCTAAGCTAACTGATGGCAGTTAATTGCTCTGAGGGACTCGGTCAACCAGGAATGATAAGGTTAATGAGTCTCCTAGAAGACATGACCACAGCTTATCATGCCACATGCTACCTTTTCAATGAAACCACTGGGTTCAAAAATAGCCTGGTTTAAACTGACATTAGACATAGACAGATGACACTTGCTGATTATAGTGCCATTGCATTTGTTCGAATGTCTTCTGCAAAAGTCAGCAACTCCCAAGTTTAGAAGGTGCAGGGGAGATGGTTGTTGAGGACTGATTTGTCTGTTTATATGTGTGTGAGAGAAAAAGAGAGGGAGAGATAAAGTGCACACACATGCGCATAATCCCAGAGGGTATCATGTGTCGCCATTGCAAATTATCATAGAATCCAAGAAAGAAAATTAAAATGTCATGCTTCACTTCCGAAGCTGTGCTTACAGTTATGTTTATTTTTTCTGTTTATTCATGCAGTACCTAACACCCTTGAGAATGCCAAGGTAAGTGCTGTTCTTGTTCATTAGCACGTTATATGGATCAGTGGTCTCATGATATGCATAGTGAACAGGAGTTTTTTCTATTATTTTCTGCTTTGGACTGACTTGTTGAGTATAACCTGTAAAATAAGGATATACCCCCACCCTGCAGTACAAATCTGAATAATGAACGACAGAATCACCTGTTCAGTTCAGGTAACAATACCATCACGTTCACATGCTGAATTAGCTGATTTCAAAAGCATGAAATTAATCAATAAGGACTAGAAAATACTGAACCATCATTCCTTTAACAAAATCTGATCAACTTTTTCAAAGGCCTTATTTTCTTGTTGCAGCAACTACAAGGTTGATTAGAGTACTAAGGCCTATTCGCCCTATGGCCTCTAGTACGTGATTGGTAAACCTCTTGTGAAGAGCATACGCATGTGGAGTAGGTTGTTACAGCCTCCAAGCCCCCTCACCGGAAGTTCACTGATCATTGATTAGATGTGGAACATAAAATTGTGCTCCACACGTTAACTAGAAACTTACCTTAAGCATCCAGGCTGCAACCATTAGCTCTTCTTCTGGCGCCCCGAGGTCATTTGAGGTGAATGTGCGTTGCAAAGGGCGCCACAGTCAAAATGGCGGCACCCAGAGGAGGACAGGGCCCCAGATCAAATAAGGTAAGTATTTAATCGTGGGGGGATGTGTCAGTGCTAGTCAATGTTGGTTAATCGCAGTCCAGCGGACAGGAAGTCCAAAAATGCCCCTAGTTTGTGTTGTACGCTGAATCCTGTCTATGTAATTCAGCCCCCATATACTAATAGTCTATTAATTTATTAGCAGAGCAAAATATAGCTCTCCAGTGGGATGCTAAATATAGGACTTCTGAATGAATGGAGAAAGTGTTGTGTCTTTTGCAAGTGCTTGTCACAGAACAGCAAAAAAGAGTTAACTGGGTAAATGTAACCTTGTTCCCGCCCTTTTCTGTAAGAATTGAAATCTGTTCCAGTTTTGTTTCTGTAGTTAGTTGGTTGCTGTTCAACAGGAGAAGAAGGAAAAAGCCAAGTAGTGTAACAGGACAGAATAGGCAAACTGAGATGTTATTGTTTTATATCCAATTAACCCTACCTTGTTAGACTTAGTAAACTATAAGTTTTGAAGCTAACAAAACTTGTGGACTCTATTCTTTGGTAATCAGATTGCTATTGTACTCTGGCACAGAAGTACAGTTCTGCAACTAGAAAAATTCCACACACCTGTATCTTTATTCCCAATAGAAAGCCATGACTTCTAGATGTGCTCCAGAAGTCAGTATATATTTAATTCACTGTTTCTGAATTAACAGTCTATTGATAATCCTGGAATTTTTAAATCAGAGGCAACAGTGTTTTCATAGGATCCACTTGGCACGTGCAATTTGCTGGGCAATGAGAGATTCTACAAGTTTCCTAGAGGCTAATGCCTTCCATCGGAATACCCAATCCCCAAAGAAATTGTATAAAAAGTCCCCAATCTTCTATAAACTTGTCCACTGTTTTATCTTTTAATAAGTTCATCAATTTATCAGTTTCTGCCATCTCCATCAATTTGATTATCCATTCCTCTTCTGTAGGTAATTCTTCTTGCTTCCATTTTTGTGCATATAGCAATCTGGCAGCTGTTACCATATACAATATCAAAGTCTTTACTTCACTTAAACTTTCATCAACAATGCCCAATAAAAATAATTCTGGTTTAAACTCAAAGTTAATATTCAAAATTTGTCTCATCCAGCGCCAAGTAGATGTAGGGAGCAAACTGTAAAAGATTAGAAGAAGAAGAGTCTGAAGAACGGAGGAAGTCACATGGAAAATTAATTAAAATTATTGTAATGGTATATAACTATGTATGAGTTGTATTAATGAAAATAAATAAAAAATGGATGGTAAAAAAAGAGATTCTACAAGTCTGAAGTGAAAATAGTCTTAGAAGATTATAATTCAAACCTGTGATTTCATTGCTACTTATTTCCCTGTTCCTACATAGACAGGAAGAGAACATGCAGAACATAGAGAAAGGCCTTTGTCACAGTGGAGCATAACTCACAGACTTCTTCATGGACAACTGCATGATACTTCTGGGAGAGGGAGGCGAGATTGCTTTGCACCAAACCTCACCCCAGTTACGATCTGCTCAGTTCACCTTTGGCCCCCTTCCTCCTATCAGACACTTCCTCAACCCTTTGCCGACTTCTGCCTATGGATCTGTACACCAAACTGCCCGCTTCATCTCCTACCAACAACTGGCAACTTTGCTCTGCATTACTGTCACCTGGCAAATGGTTCTGAAGTTCTTGGGTACTTTTCGCATAGGCCTAGAGAACCCAGCATACCAATGCATTCACATCTGTGGTATCACTTCCTTTTCTCAGGAGACCTTGAATTGGCCACAATGATCACATGGCTGACACTGTTCTTGCAGTTACGCCAAGCATGTGGCCAATATTTAAGACCTTTCAAGAAAAGAAATGGCCTTGGTTCCAAGTCTCAGAAGACAACACCCAGGATTCGTGCTTCCACACAGTACAGGAAGCAGCACTAGTGCAGACTGGTACAAAGATGCAGGCAGATCAAAACAGGCAGGCAATAGCATGTGGAAACCAAAGGGGGAGTCTCAAATGCCAGGGCAAACCACACACTTTTGAGCCTGGTTTGGCTCACAGGCAACCCCAACAAACCACGGGGGAGCTTTGTGGTAAACCAAGTAAAGAAGCTTGGCACACCCCTAGATTTGAGGTTTCAGCAATTTGCAGGTGATGAACAAGTCTACATTTCTGTGTCATCAGATACAGCTGTAGCTGTTGATGTGCTGAGCTGAGGACTTGATGAGCTGAGACTCAGTGTGCGATCAGTGGCTTTTTTCCAATGGTCTTCAATAGACACCCACAGAAACAGGCATTTGGGCAATAAAACAAATACGCTTACCACATGTTGCGCTTTCTTCACCTCAAAATCTGACAATATTTTGCATAGTTGTTCACTGGCGGCATTTGCTGCCATTTTGTGACTGACCAGCTTCCCCTCCTTTGTGCTTACAAAGCTTCCTGCCCAATACAACGGAAAGGAAAAGTCATTTAGGCTGCGTTCCCATGCAATAATAAGTCTGCTGAAAATCTTCTTTTGCCACAGAGCGGTCCCATGCACGGCTTTAATCCGGATTTCCAGCACCGCTAATGGGGAAAACCCGCTTTAAAAAAAACCTGTTTAAAGCAGTACTTTCTGGAAGACGTGGGTTTTCAGCGCAACATTTTCCATGGGATCGCTCCGTGGCAAAAGGGGCGGGGATTCTCTCCCAGGTGGGAATTGCCGGCCGGAGAGATCATCTCTCTCTCTCTGTCTCTCTTTTGCCTGTCATCCAGCCAACGATCTATGCAAACAGCGATCTAGGCAGGCATTTTCTCTTTGCTGTTTCTCTTTCCAATCCCAAAGAGAAACAGCAAAGATACATTGTGATGAATTGCTTCCGCGAAAGTGAAAGTGTAAAAGAGCTGGCTGGGTGGAGATCTTGTAAAGAGTGCCGGCTGCAGTCTTCGCAGGCAGGGGAGACGAACAGAGAAGTTTTAAATTTTTCTTTTGGTCTTTTTGAAGGAAAGGACTGCAGGATCGCTGGCTGGGGAGGGGAGGCATTTCGGCAGCTGGAAATTCCTTCCGCCCGATCGCCCAATGAAACAGCAAGGGGCGGGGAGAAAAAGATGCGGGTAAACAAAACACGCTTCCTTGGGGCGTTCATGTTACATTCTTGTTTTGCTTACCCTCTTGGGAACGCTTAAATCCGGATTGAACCCGCTTTTCTTTAATCCACTTCAGTGGAGGGGCAATAGAGATACAAATTAGTACCATGGGAACGCACAATTACAGATTCTTTCTAGTGAGCCAAATGACAAGTAGGAACTGATTGCAAGCATCAGATGACTTTACAGATCAATCTGTTACGAATATAAAGTACAAACTTTTTAGGTATGTAAAGTGAAGTTATTTATAAGGGTTGTGTTGTGTAAATTGATAAAAAAACAACTGTTGTAACTTTGTGTATCGACTAAGTTAAAAATGAAGAAAAAATAAAGCTGCATTCATCAGCCATCTATTTATCTTGCACCTTTCACTTTGCCTTTTAGTGATTAAATGTTGAGATCATTAAATTCAATCAGTTACGAATCACTAACCAATGTTCTCACTGCAGTTCCTTCATGCCCCTAAGTGAACTCAGAAAGAGGCGATGAACAAGTCGCAGCTGGATCAGTTTGGCTTTGGCTTTCTGGGACCAGAAGCCCATCTTATGTCTTCTCCATGGATGACCATCCAGCTCATCTAAAATTCAAAGCAAAAGGCCAAAGGCACTCAAGGTAGAAGTGACAACAGTTGATTAAATATAGCAGAAATGTCAGCTTTATTGGTTTCTTATTCACAGCCCAGTGGTGTTAATGGGAACAATTTCAATTCCAATTAGTGCCAGGGTTGTTTCGTCAACAATTTCTGATAAACACCTCCTTAAACATCTTTCAATTGCGAGTCTCCCCATCAATCACTCCTGCAGAGTCTAGACCTTAACACAATGGGGTCTCTTTAATAAAAGCAGCTCTGCATTCTGCAGCTTATTATGTCATATTTATTTTGGAGGTGTGCAGTAAGCTGATGAACGGAACATCCTGCCCGATGAGCAACGTACGATAGAAAGTGCCATATTGGTTTTGATAGCAACAAAAGCCCAGAAGGTTGGGATCCTGCTTCAGGACAATATCCAAAGCAGAAGGGCTGTGTAAAGCAGAACGCTAAATCAAAATAATTAGATGTTGTTCTTTGGCACTCATGGACTTGTGTAATTATAAATATCCCAGTGTCAGAAACTTCAGAGTAGAAAAACCTAAGAGAGTAGACAAGCAGTTTAATCATCTGAGTAACCTCTAAGGAGTATTAGAGGACTTACTAAGACCTAAGCACTGACGGACTTACTTACTTAAATTATGTTAAGTGAACGTCTTTGTTTTAAATCAAATTACCAGCAGCTGATGAGACAATAAAAGTGCAATTCAAATACCTCAAAATAAATCAACATCAGCTTAATTTCTCCAACAGTACATGAAAATGGATCAAACAGAGGCAACCCAAGGCGGTTTCTGTCACATGCTGTGAACCTTCCGAAAGGCAGGATAAAGAGCTTCAAGGGCGCCTTTGTGGCACTGAGCACAATAGGGACTGTGTGGGACAGTGAACCAGACTGGTATGGTGAGCTGGCCAGAATGTGTGGATGTGCTCATTCTCTGGTATCTGTTCTGTCAGCTCTCTCCATCCTGTTATGGATCCGGCTGTCAAAAGTGCTTTCAGAAAAGGGGGTTATTGCTTCCTTATTAGAGCTACCCATAGGTGCAGTCATAAAGTATAGCAGAAATATGGAAGTAGTCTTCTACTTTCTTCTCTATATAGTGCATGAATTGAATGTAGTTGCTGTCTAACCTATTTCATTCTGTATGTATACAGTATATATAATTCCGGCAATGGAGATCTAAAAATGCTGACTGTGTCCTAAAACACATGTTTATATATATACAAGAGCAATAACTATGACCATGCTGAGATATATATATATATATATTTTAAAAGCTTATTGGAAAATAGTGTCACAGTGGCTGAAACCTTGTAGCTGCAGTGAATTGCTGATGATATGTATGCAAGCTAAGGCCATCAAGTTGTTCTTGGGCTCAGCTTTTGTCAGCCCTGGGCATCACAGGCAGTGGTCAGGAACAATGAAAGGTGCAGTCGTCAAAGGCCTAGAAGAAGGCTATAGTTCGTCTAGCCCTGTTCTGTCAAGTGGTATTAACATCCTGAAGTAGAGTTGCGGCAAACTGGTCTGGGTTTGAACTCACACAAGCTGGAGAGTATGAATTCAAACTGAACACCCTGCCTGTTTGAAAACAGAGACCCTTTCTGGGGAAGAGAGCGCCAGATCAGCACTGTCTGCTTTGCAACCACCACCACCCCACAATGGCTCAGACAGAAAGTCCCCGGCTTTGGGGCTTGGAGGGTAATTTTTGGCTGCTGAATGACAGTTCCCGGTAAGTTCAGATCATTGAGGTGTGCCATCTGCATGCTCCCATGATTCAGAACACAGCCCTTAGTCTGGTTTGTAGATCTGATATATATATGGATCTGGCTCCTCCTGTACAGACAGTAGCAGGGCCTCCTTGATCTGGATTAACATGTGGATCAGGAGGCCCATGATCTGGATCAGAAGTCCTTTGACCTGGATCATGAGGTTTGTGCGGAAAAGGACGATGCTTTAATTCAAACCAAACAAAGAGGTGTGCCAACAAACCTACCAATCATGCCCTGTTTGATCATGGTTCAAAGGTGTTCAAACTGAACTGAACTGACCTATTGTTCAAAGAAAAAAATGTGTGAAGATTTGAACTGAACACACAAAAAGAGTTTGTGCGCATCACTATCCTGAAGCGAATTATGAGGATATAGAGCCACATTTCTTCATCAGTGTCATTGGTCCAGCAGGGTAGTTAGTAACTCTTGGAGACTAACAGGAGAAGGCTTGGTGGCATGAGCTCTTGTAGACACGTCTACTTCTTCAGATGCTAGGGGGCTAGCACCTGAAGAAGGAGACGTGCCCGTTGGGCCCCCTAGCATCTGAAGAAGTAGATATGTCTACAAAATATCATGCCACCAACCCTTCCCCTGTTAGTCTCCTAGTGCTACTCACTACCTTGCTGGACTTTTCAAATTAGACTAACACAACTATTTCTGATATCGAGTGTCATTGGTGTTATTCCCAATGATACAGTGGTGAGTAGTTTTAAAGAGAGAACAGTGGCTTCCTGCCCAGGCCTCCCTTAAATGCTTGCTGGTCTGGTGTATTGGCTACTGCAGAATCACCCTCAAAGACATTTCCTTTGCATGTGTATAAACTGTTCTCTTATATGCCAGTCTGAGTAAGAAATCAAAACTTTCACCTACAGAAATGAGGCATCTTTTAGCGTCTGCCAAGATTCACAACCAAAAACTGTCAAGAAAGTGTAAGGCGGGAGAGGAAGATCAGAAAACGCTGACTTCTCCACAGTCTTACTGGGGATGCAGATCCCTAAATCCCAGGCTCGCTTAATCTTGAAAACTAAATTTGATACAGAAGACTCCCTCCACCTCACTTTCCTCTTCACACCGTGAAGCTGTCCAGGACTTTTTTAGTTTTTCTCCTCATATTGATTTTCTCTCCATTTTTAATAAAGTCACTAAAACTGTATCACTGCCCTTATGCATAATTCAGTATCTCTTGACACCAAAGGCAGCTAAATAAAGGAAGTGATATGGCTCCCATTAGAGATCTTTTATACTGTAGGCAGCTAAAGTGCACATCTTCACAGTCTGACTCATTTGTTCTACTATCTCCTTTAAACAGCACTGGAAATTTTGCTTAATGATGTTCTAGGATTTTTCTTTGCTTTCTTTTTTTCCAACCCTGTTACTGTGGTGCTCCTTAAACTCTGGTGCAGCCTGTAGAATCTAGGAAAGCCCTGCGGGACTGGCTGGAAAAAAGCAAATCGTTCCAATATAATGAATCTTAGGTTTTACCTCCCCCCCTCCCCCCTCCCCCCCCCCAGCATTCCTGATGTAATATTGCTGATATATACCTGTGTATGTATTGGTAGCCAACAAACAGCCCTCAGGAAGATCTGAAGGAGTTTCTCACTATTACTGAATTGCAGCCTGCAGTGGCCAAAGGAAGACCCCTGATGCTGGATGGATCACCAACAGGAGGCTTTGGAATATCACTTTAAAGGCTCGTACTTTGCAGACTCAAGAGAAAAGGTGCAAAAACAATAGAAGGCTTTCCAATGGAACATGCCCTGTAAAGCGTTTGGCTGTTTCCTTAAGGTAGCAATGAGATTGCTCTGGATGCACGCCGGCCTCACATCTGGGTGGATGAAGAATGCTCCAAACTGTGCACTGAAAGCTGTCACTGCATCTTTAGCACTCCACAGAATGCTGAAAGTAATCCCACACTTCAGGTGCTGGGGCAGTCCCCAAACTGAGGATCAGCACTTGAAGTGCAAATGGTCAGTTTCTGCCCAGTTGGATCACCATGGCAACTCTGTAATGTGCCATAATGTTGCCATGGTGAGCGTAACGTGGCATGCATTTGTGCAGCTGCACTGCCCTGCTCTGCGATGCCCACACACAACATGAATGCTGTGTCTGGGAGCTCCTCAGAAGCTCCCCAGAAGCTCCTGCTGAAGCTGTGGACTTTGGGAGATCAGGGATGCTGTGCGACGCAAGTGGCACCATGGCATCTGGATGGAGCATCCCAGAGCATGCAGGAGCATCCCTGATGGTAGGTGCGAATGAGCCTTAAGCCTACTTTATCAGAAGGTGTGAGGTGCCTAGGGACAGACATACAGGCAAGCTGTGTGTGTGAATAGCAATGGATATTCAAAACTATGATTGTGGTGCCGAGGTGATGAGCTTAGTATAATGAGTGTTGTTAGGGCTTTGTATGGAAATAGAGGTGCAAACTAGTCAGAGTGTTGTAATGTGGAGTGATGCTGGTTGAGAACCAGAAAGGAGATATGATGAACAATCGAAATGAGCCTATCCAAATACAGGCGGTGGTTTTAGCTAGTGTTAGAATATGTGTAGTGTGCCAGGAACCATTCTACAATATTCAGAGTGGTATGGTATTTTTAAGGGAAGCTACAGGAACAAACAAATTGATGAAGAAAGATGATCCCAGTTGAAGAAGTGTTATAGAAGGGCTCTAGGAGAGACCTAAGAACATTATAGATATGTTAACTTTATATCAAATACAGGAGACATTGTGGAAACCATTATTAAAGATAAAATTGCTGAAAATTTAGAAGACCAGATTTTGGAAGACCGTAGACACTGGTTATGTCTCCACTTACAGATACAGATGCTTCCAAGAACTGTCTGAGGAATTTTGTATCCTTGTTCTGTGGCAAAAAATGTTCAACAGAGAACATGGTGCTTGATAAAGGTGGCAGGCACAGGGACCATCAAGCCACCTTCTGCCAGAGAAGGAGTCTGAGAGCTTCTGTGTCACATGATGGTGTGAGGACATCACTGTCCAAGCATACATCTGTCATACAAAATCCCTTCCCTTTCCCCTTCTATTTCATTATTTTCATCTGAGATGATTTTTAGACTATAAGCCTGCAGGCAGGAACCTGTCATTTCAACAGTGAAAATGTTGATCTATGAGCCAAGAAGATTTTTTAAAAAATACCAGAGAGAAAGGTAGAAAACAGACCTTTTGGTGTCATCCATCCATCCAGTAGTTGAGATGGCTATAACACTGAATGTCATGGGGAAAAAAAGGCTAGGTCTTAAATTTATTGTTGCATTTTTACTAGTAGGTTTTTTTGTGTATGGGGTGGCGGTTATGCCTCTGATAACAAAACAATTTAGTTAGCCTTGCATATTGTGAATCTTGATACTTTGTTCAAGACAGCATGTCATGGGCTGCCCAATCGAAATTAAGTTGGAACCACCTCAATTGCCACGCAATTCCTGGTGAAAATCTATATGACTGAATTATGATGTGTGGGATTAAAGGGAAAGCAGTCTATTGTTTGCTATTTTTTTCTATGTATCTTTGCACTTAGATCATTGGTGGCCTTTTCCTCAGAGGATGTTGACTATGATTTATGGCCTCTTCGATTTGCCTTAATTGGAAAGGAGAGATCATTGTTGACAGCTTTCCCTTTGCTTAGTAAATATTCTACAGGGAAAGTATGCTCAATCCATATCAGTGTAAGAAAGAAAGAAAAGTTTGGATCTAATTTAAAACGGCCATTAAATAAAAACAGTATGTTTTATTGATCAGGACATGATTGCTAATGGATCGATGGATTATGCTATACTTGGGTAAAATCGCTGTTTTGGGTAGGAACTCTGTGTTTTGGAGCGGTTACAAAATTCTGGAGGAAGTTTCATTCATTCATTTGCATTTATAGTTCCCCATACCCCAAGATTACAACAAATTAAAAACCAAAGTGTGAGAAGTTAAAACAAAGATAAAACAGGTTAAAATTAAAATCGTTACATCCATAGCAGAAGGGTAAACTACT
Source organism: Aspidoscelis tigris stejnegeri (assembly GCA_023333525.1). NCBI lineage: Eukaryota > Metazoa > Chordata > Lepidosauria > Squamata > Teiidae > Aspidoscelis > Aspidoscelis tigris. Next base: position 17,881,067 of record JALMGA010000015.1, read on the forward strand.
TAATTAACTAAATGTTAGAGTGAAGAGGCAGATCTTCATCAAATATCTTAGTGTATAGGGTGATGGTGACTGATGCAGAATGGAAACTGTTGCATAATTGGAGGGCTGCCACTGAGAAGGTCTTTTCCTGCATCACAACCTCTAAACCTCTGCTTCTTGATCTGGACCAGTAGATCTGGTTAATCTAGATACACTGATCTGGATCAAACAGGGGTAAATGCAGAAAAGGTCTTATGTGCAACTGTATTTTATATCTTTTGTCCCTTAAACTTGCTTCTGTTTAAAACCTCCTTGAATTACCATTGTACTTTGGGAAGTACTTGATTCCAGTTTTTCATGGTAATTACCCAAGGGCCATGAAAATGCCACCTTGACTTTGAAGCTTCATTTTGTAAGAAATGTTGGTGTAAGGCAAAGTCACAAGCACTAGGAACTCCATGTGCCTGATTAAAATCTTGTGCATGTATTAACATTTGAAGGAACAGCCAGACCTTCAAGCAAAAGGGATACAATCCACTCTGGAAGATTCTTAATTAAACAATAAGCCTCAAAGTGCTCTTGAAGTGTTATAATTGGTAGCGTATTATTAACAACTCAGTTGCAACCATGATTAAGACTGTGGTGGTACTGGCTGAAAATATAAACACAAAATGAAGAACATAAAATAGCATCATAATCTCTTCATGAGTTTCGCTCCTTCTCAAAAAAAGAGTTTGTTCAAAAGATTAGTTGTATAATTTAATATTTATATCCCTGTAGGATACCAGAGAAACTGGCATTTCCTGCTCTGATAATGCTGACTTGGGAGCAAGTGAAATGGAGGGAACTGCCCAAATCTGCCCAGCCTGCAATGATGAGATGCTCATGCCCGTCAAGACAAGATGGTGGCAGATGCTTAAACATTTCCCAGAAGCATGGGAACCATGCTAGCAGAGACTCACCCCTCAAGAGACTCCAACAGCCTCAAACACTCCAATAAATTGTGCTGGGTTGAGGTCACTAGAGTGCTGCTAACTCCAACATAAGCATACCTTATCTGTTTGGTTTTATCTATAATCATTTCTTCAGTTAGTGGTCCTAGATAGGGGTGTGCACAAAGCCATTTTTCACATTCGATTCAGTGTGAATTGAATGCAGAAAAACGGGCTTTGGCTGAATCCCACCCCCACACGCGCATTGATGCACAAATATTTTTAACTTTTACTCACTGAGTTCTTTGTTACTTTTGCTTCCTGCTTTTTCTTCCTCGCCTTCCAAGGCACGGAGGATGAGCCTCCAAGCCCTTGACACAAGCAATACTTCCACTAATCTTACTAAGAATTGAAGGGGGATGGAGTTAGAGAAAAAGTTTTACTACTTAGATTGGGTGTCATCATGCACGCTTTTTGAAAAGCAGACAAGAGCAGCTTAGCGGTCTTAGCAGGCAGAGGCTATTGTTCCAGTTTCACCTCTAATCCACATTGAAGGGCAGGGAATGCATTGTGAAAAGCATTTTCTGACCTTTAATGGGGATTAAGACACAACCATGTGGACACTACTATAGCCCTTTCTGCACTCAGGGGAGCTTCTTTTTTCTGGAACCTCCCAGCCCTACATCTAGCTCTAATTGTACTCAAATCAGAGGTCACTTGAGTTCAGCTGAACAGGGAATCTCACAAAGATTGTGGGGCATACACACCGCATGTCCCCCATCCTGGATAGTGGTGGAGCACAAAAATATGTTCCACAGCTATACTAGCCGTGTCTGAGATATGATTCGTACAGCCGCCCACACCCCATTCACACCTACTCCAGGCAAATGGTCTGTAGGCTGGGATGACACCATCAAAGTGGAGTGCCACGTCACCTGGTTGCTGCAGCAACAGTGGTGTGCTTGTCCATTCCTGCCATTGCCACGGCAATGTGACCACTTGGTGAAGGACCTGGGAACTTTGGGATAGTGCAGGTTCCTGGTCCATCCCCCCATCTGCACTTCCCCAGGACAATTTCCCTTGGAAATGAAGGTGCAAATTCCTTCTATCTTGGTGAGCGTAGCAACATCATTTTTCCCTAGAGAGAGCGCAGTGAGCCAGGAGAAAAAAGATATCATGGTCTCTGAACTCCACTGAGAGCTCCTGTCCACTTCGGTGACCAACTGACTGACAAAAGATACATTACCTTCCACTATAACACACAAAATATTTGCTTCTACAGAATGTAAGTAAAGTTCTTCTTTATTGGACTCTGGCAACATCTTCAAGGCCTTTGTAGGGTGCTTTGAATACCCAATGTGGTGGCAGTGTCATAAGCGTTCGTTTGAATTCAGACATTCCAATTTGAATTGAATGCTGGTTCATTCAATGATTGACGTTCAAATGTGGGTCGAATGTTACTATATATTCGTATGGAGCTATATTACATTCGTGAATCTGGGGTAGCAGAAAAGTGGCTGCCCAGTCACATCTGCAGTGGATCCAGAGTGGATTTAAATAGAGAGCAGATTCCAATTGGATTCAGAGTGGATTTAACATGTTCAGAGCGGGCTTATAGGAGTTTTGTATGGGATTCATTGGTGCAACTGGCAGCAGGGATTCAAATCGGATTCATAGTGAATTCATATACATTTGAATCCTGCCACATTCGAAGGGGCTGTTTGAATAAATGTGAATTTTCTCACATTTGATTAATCCATTGCAGAAGCGACTGGGGCGGCCACTTCCCCACCTCCCAGGTTCACGAATGTTCTGAAGCATTTGATGTGAACTCAAATGTAAGCCTTCGAATGCGCCAACGTTTGATTTGAATCCAAATGTTTGAATTCACCCAAATTCGGCCGAATAATGAATAATATCACTATTTGTGCACATCCCTAGTGTGGTGGGTTTTAAATATTTCTTGTTAGCCTACATCCTTGGCCTGTACTTTGAGTTGTCTGCCATTACATCAAAACTTCTGTCCCATCACTGTCAGTTCAGAGCCCTGTAGGGTAGATGTGAAGTTAAGATTTTTTGCTCCATGTTGAACATCATGATGCATTATTGATACTCACCAGGGAGACTGGATGTTAAGGTTTCTTTTCTTTCTTTTCTTTTTGTTTTTTTTAAATATTCACTTTTATAAGAACTTTAGAACAACAACAACTTCATACATCTATTTCAGACAATCAAATGTGCATATAACATCCAGCAAACCAGAACATAACAATTTTATAAACACTGTCCAATATTAAATTACTTTCGCAAGTCTCAAGGTTTAGCTGCAGTAACTCAGTTTAGTTAGTGGTAATCAGTTGAACCAGGCAAGGAAAGGTTGCAGAAAGTTTGTTATTGAGAACAGTGGACATAAACGGTGAGAGGCAACAGAGATAATGTTAAGATTTCTTGACCCACAGGAGAAATATATTGGGGCAGCAAAAGGCCCAGCCGCTCTCCCGCCTATCGACTTGCCAGTTCTACTTTCCCCAGAAGACTGAAGCACCCGGCGTTCTGCTAGGGGGAAGCGAATTTATGGCACACAGTCTAAAGGCGGTCTGAAAGGGACAGTCTTTGAGGTGCTTCTCATTTATGTTTGCTTCCTTTTCTGGAAATCAATCAAAGTAAAAGAGTTGAAAAGCATGAAAATTGACAGTTGCATAATTTTTGTTTTCTTTTTATTATTTATTACGCAATCTTGAAAAAGCCTGATTTGGGGGCTTTCAGATGAAGTCGTCAGTGAGGGAGTCACCGGCGATTATCTAATGAGAATAAGCATAAGAAAAGTGTTCTCGACTGGTTTGTTTGTTATTTCTATTTCTATTTTAATCACATCCTAAACTCAAAGGTCACAAGGTGGGTGAGAATAAAACCACTTTTAAAAACAATAAAATATATTTTATCTAAAATATAATTTTAGCCATGTGCCTGAAGTCAAGGATGCTTAAGGAAGTTCAGTACTGAGAATTTAATGGGACAGAAAAAACTAATATTTTTCTTCATGCCAGTGAGTCAAACTACATAATTTATTTCCAAAAGATGTAGTGATGTGATACCAACTTGGCCATCTCCTTAAAGGGTTTGATAAAATAATTGAAGATAAATCTATCAATGGCTGCATACCATTATACTTCAGGCCGACTCAAAACATGTTGTTGCTTGAGGCAAGACAACAAAACATGACTTTATCTACTAATTAAGGTCCACAACACTTAAGGCAGCCTAATTCTTTAACCACCTGAGTTAGAAGCTTATAATGTTGGCTAATCCGACTGCTTGTTTGCCAACACGCTGGGCAATTATGTCCCCTATCAGCATGTGTTTTGACTTACATGAATTGCTAAACACATATTAGTGTATAGAATGACCCAGTCTCTTCATTTACAGAACTCAATACAGTCATTTCTTGAATGTCATGACAACTGGGTTCTCAGAAAATACTGAAGATACCAAAAGAATAATGAGAGAACTGCCAAGCAGCTGATTCTAATGTCTTGTGGTACTTCCAGTGCTAAAAAGTAGCTGTTTGGTGAGGGCGGTTTTGTGACCCTGACGTCTTTTTCTATCACAACTAACAATTGAAAGGTCATAAACTCTCTTCTGAGATTTTAAAAGTCGCAAAAATCATGGGGTGATTGGGATAAGTCATCTTTTTGAAAGAATGTTCAAGTGAAGCACAGATTTTTTTAAAAAACAAAGGCTTAATAAGGACGAACTGGTCCTTCAGTTCTCCGTCAGTGGTCAGTAACTGGCTGAGAAAGCTCAAAGGTTTCCTGGTCAGCCTTTCTAGAGTTCTACTGGTTAAGATTTGAGAACTGTTTATCAATTTGCATGCATATATGAATTAATAGGTCCATGCAAATATTACACAGTTTTGTGTCCTCTTGTATCTCTTTTATTTTTTCACATTTCATAAGTGGCTTCTAAGGATGGTACCTTTTTATCATCTAGTTTTTAGTAGTTTCCGTGAATTTAATTCTAATCAGTACAAGCAAAACATTTTCAGTTTGTGAGCGGGGAAATGAGAGGGTGGATGGGACCCCCTTGTTCTAATCCCTACAGTCAAACCATGTAACTTTGAATCTCAGTTAAGTGGAAGTGACATTTTTAAAAATGCACTTTGAGGCAGACACACTTACGCACACACGCACACAAAGTTCTAGCAGAATAAAAAAATGATGTTTCAGCTGTAGAGATGTTTTGCTCTTAAAACCAGTATTTTAAAAACAGCTTTTAAAAACAGTATAAAGACAACTCCACCATTCACAAATTGCATAATTTTTCATCCATGCTAATGAGATAAAAATAATGTATTATGTATATGTATTGAATGCATATTATTGTGAATTGGCTGTGGAGGTGGTTGATATATATGAATCACCTCACCTTCAAACTACACTTCTGGAATCATGAAAATAAATAATGATGGCTTTCTTTCTTTTCTTTTTCTCCATTGAGATGAAGAAAAATAAGATATTTTTATTCGCACCAGCCATTACTCACTCAACAAACATGTTGTATTTTCTGTGCAAATGTGGTCCTAACACGTTATCACAAGAAGCTTATTTATTACCTGCATTACTTAGTTTTAAAAGTTCCAGCTTATATGATACCTTATATTCCTTGATCAAAATTAGATTGAATTCATTCAAATTCGAATAGAATGTCTATACATTCAAATCTAAACATTTGAACGAATTTTGAAACTTACAAATAATTTGGACATTGTTATGTGTACGGATACGTACGCATTATATACCTATCTGTATGCATCTTATTCATATCCATACACATCCATACGGATACGTACAGGACAAAAACAGGATGCATGTGGGATAAAAATGGGATGCGTATGGACACATACAGATGTGTACGGACACGTACAAATGTTGTCAACATATCTTCAAATGCGAATCAAATATTCGTATGAATATATACAAATGTATTCTATTCAAATTGAATGTGAATACATTTGAATTTTAAACATTCAAATGGATCTGAATCTTCAGATATTCTATTCTAAGCAAACCAAATTCCAAAAATTGCATTTGTGCACACCCCAACTCAGCACTAGAATCTGTGCCCTGCCCTGCGACCTTCCTGTATAGGATGAAATAATATAGGAGACATTTGAGTAGAGGATTCAGGGTGTTCAAAGTGCTCGTTTTCAAACGGAACACTGATACGAGTTATGAATATTAATAAACATAATTGGCTATATATGATTGGGAAAAATTCCCATTTTTTTCCATTTCCATTTTTATTTATATACCGCCTTTCCAAAAATAAATTTCTGCCCAAGGCGGTTTACAACAAATGGAAAAAACATATAATAATGATACAATAAAAAAAATATGGCAAATAAATATAGTTAAGTCAAATAAATACATAAGTCAAAAATATATTGTACATTATAATACATCATATAATAATAACAACAATAGTAATTTTAAAAAAACCCCAAAATTTATAAAACAGTCATTGTTTGCAACACTGAGGCCAGCGAGAGTGGAACTTAAGTAGGTGACTCAGCCCCACGCCCTTTTTGGCTCAAGTGTGTGAGACGCTGAGAAAAACAGTCTCTTTGGAGTCTTCGTGCCCATTTTGCAAAGAGGCAACTGTGTCATCTTGATTTTCTGGTGTGCTCTTTTCCAAAGTGTTATCAGGATTGAAGCAACAATTATTTTGGGCTATCTTGGGACATTTTGCAGGAGAGCACTCGCTTGCTGGAGGCTTCCTTGAGCCGGGTCTCCCTTTCCCTCCCACAACAACCACACCCTCCCCACCAGAGAGCTAGTGTAAAACAACCACCCTCACGCACACCCCCACACATGCACACGCATGCACAGACACACATACACATATGCATACAGACACAAGGTTTAAAACAATATTAAACAGTGATTGGGCTCCGGAGGTGGGCAGGAACCCCACCCAACACCCACCCAACCCACCCTGGGGTCACACGCAAGTGTGAACGGGCCTTACATTCTCCTCCCAGCCCAATTCTGATAAAATAGGCTGGGCCGTTCTGATCATGCTCGAGGGGGCGGCCCCTCATTGGCCAGGCACCCGCACATGCTCAGATGGCCAATTGAGGCCAGGCAGATGCCCAGCCAATGAGGGGGTGCCCCCTTGAGAGGAGATGAAAGATTCCCTCCAAAAATTCATAAAAATTGAAATCAGCATCCAAACATTCTGCTGCTCACCAGGAGCCTTTTTGCCACCCACACCCACAGGAGTGTGCATTCAAAGCTGACCACAGCAACAAAATGACCCTGAGAGGTCGGCCAGCAAGGTTAAAGTTCTGTGCTGTTTGACCTGGAGCCTCCAGTCACGGGCCCTTTGTGCCACGGACTCCTTGATTATTTGGCTTGAAGGCATCAATTGATGCGCCTCACTCACTACCTCATGTTAATTGTCCTCCTTAAAATGAATTGGTCCAACTGGAAATGTGCCATTGAAACAAAATGAAGGGAAAGGGGGCTGACAGAGGATTTATATATTCCCTAGACTCTTATCTTGGTCAAGGATGATCTTCTCAGAAAAACAAAGTATTGTCGGAGCACCATACACATGCAAGCAGACCAAGGTATGAGGGCTGACTGCATTCCTCACATCACCTAGTAGCTAAGATAGGTTCTGATCTCAATGTGAAGTCCCATGTTTTCTAATGGTCACTTGTATCTTCTAATCGAGATTCTGCTATGAATATCTGCTATCTCACAACTGCACACAATGTTCAAGAGTTGCCTGGGGCTCTTTATTCAGCTCTATAGAAAGAATATTTCCTAGGTACTCAGATCAAACCTAAAACTTGACTTACGCAACCATGTGCCACAGAACAAGTCTATCCTTTCCTCTGTATCACCCCATTTCCTATGTTTGGACGTAGTCTTGGAGATGTTTTGTTTCTTAAAAAAAAACACTTTTCAGAGTACCGTAGGTGTAGGAAGTTTGGAATGAGCCCACCCAGGTAATAATGAAGACAGGTGCAACTTCATAAATATGCAGAACTTAACTGCACAGGAATGAAGATGCTTTAAAGAGGAGGAAGGTTGCTTCTTCCTGCTCCATTATCCCTTCATGTCTTCCCAGTTCTGAGGAATAGCTCCCACTTTCTGTAAACCATTCATAATTTAATAATATAACATGTTGCTTATAATTTATTTATTAGAATTATAAAGCCTTTCATCACTAAGTATTCCCTAGATGGCTTACAAACAAGATAGTAGTTAAAATATGATGTATATTAATTTAAAATTTACAATAAGCAATGGAATACAGCAATATAATAAAAATAAAAATAATTTGCAATGAAAGCAACATAATCACTTAAGGGACCAGGTTTAAGCCTCTTTTTGCTATAGCTGCAAAAGTTTAAGGTTGGCAGAAGAGAAAAACATACTGGGAAAAAATCCTTATTTCATTTTTCCTCAGGTTTTGTTTTTTGGGGGGCACATCTTGGAAATAATTTGGGGAAACTGGGGGAAATACGGACCTTTTTGTATTTACAGCTAGGTAAGATAGTAGTGCATGAGCGGCCATCTGTATCTCACGTGCTGGGAAAGCCTTGTGTCAAGCCAGCAGCGTTTGAAGTGCAAATGGCCAGGGCAGGGCAGGGCAGGGCAGGGCAGATCATTATGGCAACATCTGCAGCAACATCTGGAGCATGTTCAGATGTTACCATCCAGCTCTATCTCGCTGTACCACCTGAGTCAGGAGAGATGGTTGAAGTGTTTGACAAGTGTCTGGAAGCAGTAATGCGCTAGATGAGGGGCAATAGATTCAAGCTGAATCCAGAAAAGACTAGAGGCCCTATGTGCTACAGGCTCTTGAGGTCATGAAGTTTCACCCACCCCTTAAGGGGGCTGAAATGCCCTGGAGGGAACAGATATGAAATCTGGACTCTTGGACTCTTTGAAGGCATCTGAAGCCCAGGTGGAGACAGTGGCCAAGAGCACCTGTTTCCATCTATGGCTGTGGTTTGAGAGCTATAGCCCCTTCTTGATAAAGGTGATCTGGCCACAGTAATCTATGCTCTGGCAATCTCTAGATTGACTATTATATTTTGCATGAGCCTGCCCTGGTACAGAATATAGCAGCCTACTGGAATGACTGGCCAGATGCACATCATGCCAGTCTTAAAAGACCCCCCCCCTTGCATGCTTTCATAGAAGCTTTGTTGTGGCCAGATCTGCCTACCTCCCACCTTGTGCCCCCCACAGCCATGCCCCCTTACCTTTAAATCTGGCAGGGGGTGCCACTCATCACATCCTCCTCAGAGGCTCAACCGGGTCTCCTGGAGGTGCACTCGCAGCTGGAGAGGCCTCCCCCATTTGAGATCTGTAGAGGCTTGCATGAGGTTTCCTGTGATTCACAAAGGGTGGGGGGGGGTCCTCTCAAGCTGTGCATGCATTTCTGGCAGGTCTGGTTGAGCCTCTGAGGAGGCCACAGTGGTGGTGATGGTGGTGGCAGCAGCAAAAGTTGAGTGGGGGGCAAGGTGGGATGGGAAGGTAGTGATGGGGAGGTTCCCTTTACACATGAACATTCAACACCTTTGTGCATGAAGGCAAATCCCCCTACGTTCACTGGGGCGTGTGTGTACACAAAACCAAACATATGCCCCTTCAATTTGAATCAAACTGAAGGGGGGAAATGTGCTTCTTATGCATCCCTAGTGAAGACATAGTTATTTACCCCACCCCTTTTGGCCACTGTTATTGTTTTGTATGTATGTATGTATGTACGGATGGATGGATGGACGGACGGACGGACGGACGGACGGACGGACGGATAGGGTCCATCTAATATAGAAACGATTTTGGTATGCTGGGCCAGAAAGTATCTTAGGGCTCTCTCTTTGGAATGGCAGTGTGGTCCAAGGAAGGCCCCATGCAGGGCTTGCCTTAGACTGCACCAGTGTGCAGAAGAGAGGTTCTTAGTGTGCTTGTTGGTCTAGTATACCAGCCAGTGCAGAATCACCCTAGTAAAATTGTTCTCACAGTGTCAGCTAGATACATAAGAAAGCCCATGAACAGGCTATGAGAACAGCAACTCCACCTGCTTAGGCTTTCAGCCGCTGGATGGGGAGGCAACCATCTCCCATATGAGAGTTTGTCGGCGTGCCGTCGGAGTTAGGAGCCCCCCTGCTTGTTGCCGTCTGCCTTCTGCACTGTAGTGCACTGCAATGTTCATGTATAGAACGGCAACCCAAAAGCTCTGGGAACCAAGAAGCACGAAGAAGCTATTTCATCAGCCTTACATTTCATTGGATTAGTAATTAAATGTCATGGAGTTTAGCTTGCTCGACAAATCCATATATAAAGCCCCACCTAGTCTTACAGCTGATGAACTAATCTTTTACACAAACGAGGCTAAATGTTAATCAGAAAGTCACCAAAAGGGGAATTAAAATACATGCAACGGCCCTGGGGAGGTGGGAAAGGACAGGTTGAAGCTAAATACTGTGTTTTGACCCTTCCACTGATTCTCTAAGAGTTCTTCTGAACACACTGCTGCTGAAGTAGAAGAATTAAAAGCGAGGAAAACATATTTATCACCAAGGGGAGTCTAACTTTCAAAATAACGTTTTTTCCCCTTCTCTAAATGAATCCCAAAATGCATTCTTATTTTGACAAGTATTAAAATAACGCTTTCCTTCTTGTCCTGCCAAGCAGAGTCGCCACCCCAGGTCCTGCCCCAAAGCCACAGCCAGGGCGCCCTGATGGGCAGTGGGATTTTCTACACTCGGCTCTCCTGACCCATCAAGGGGATCGGACGCCCATTTGCAATCCTTGGGGCCCGTTCCCATTATCACTTAAAACTGTTTAAAAAATGTTTGGTTCCTGGCCGTTCCCAGCCCCAATCAAGTAAAACGGTTTAAAAACGGTTTGGATCCTCGTCGCTCCCATTCACAATCAGTTTTAGGGCTATCTTGAGAATAATTTGGCTTTAAAACAGAATTAAATAAACACCTGATTTTTCAGGTGTTTATCCCAGTTTTGCTTTTGAAACGTTTCTTCCCTATTGCTGTGGGAATGCTACAGCATTATCGGGGCAAATCTGTCATGAAATGGGTGGGATTTCTCCCAGCAGGACAGGAGAGCCGATGGCCAGGTTTTTAAAGTGCAGGGCTCCTTCAGCAGTTTCCTTCTCTCCCTGATCACAAAGTAACAGTTCAGGCAATACTCCTTCACACCCAGGGACACGAATAACAATGTTGCCACATTGCAGCAGCAGCATATGTGTGAGAGAGAGAGATGGGGAAGGAGATAAGAAGATTCTGCCTTCTCTTTTGCCTCGAACAAAGGGCTGCTCTCTCTCTGTGCTTGAAGGATATTACATTGCTATAGCCTTTTATAAAAAGGAAAGGGAGGTGAGGGGACTAAGTTGATTGTTTTTAAAAAAATACTTCCAGCAATAGTCTGCATTGCCTTGCCTTACCTTGCCAAACAAGCTTTCCCCTTTCAAATGGGCAGGAAAAGGAGGGGGAGGGGGCTGGGATTCCCCATGTCATTGGATCAAAGCCAATGGGGAGAGAGGGGTGGGGAAAGGCTCAGGAGGAGAAAGAATGCTTTCCCCAGCCTGTTTTTGGAAGCGTTTTAAATGGTAGGACAGTGGGGACAGAAAATCGGGGTTGAATCTGATTGCCAGGTGCTGTTTGCTTCCTTTTAACACACTTTACATATCGATGCAAATCCCGATGTAAATCTCAATGTATATTCCATTTTATTCCTTAAATGGGAACTCGGTCTTGGTTGCCTTTGCAACTCTTAGTCCCCTCAGCCAGACAAAGCTGTGCAAGCAGCATTGCAGAAGACCAGAAGGTGATTGTAAAGCACTGTCCCACACAGTCCACACCAGTTTGCCCAGCCTGAAGACAGAGCTCTGGTGAGATTTTTTTATGGCAGCCTAAGAAGTAGTTTCAACAAGGTAGTTTTAAAAAAGCTCTGCTGTCTTGTCTTAGTAGCCTAAAACAGAAAACAAAAACAGAACTACTCTGGGCCACTTACAAACATACTTGCTTACATTTTAGAATGGACTTGACAATGTTGCTAAAAGGCCATTCTGTACTTTCAAAAACCACTGAAATGAAATAAAAGGGTGGATCCACTAAATAAATCAATGGGAAAAGGACAGGACAGTGTGGATGCTGCCAGAAGATAGGTGTTGTTCACACTTACCTGTTAGTGAGCTCCAGTCCACTCACTAGATAGGCTCAGCCACACCAAGGAGCCAAGCAGCTCTCCACAGTGCAGGCATACCAAACCATACAGTCGTAGACTGTTAAACAACAGTTCTCACACTTATCAGGAGTGAGCCAGCTTGGTCTGGTGCTTAGGGAGGCGGACTCTTACCTGGGAATATCAGGTTGGATTCCGCACTCCTCCATGAAGCCAGCTGGGTGACCTTGGGCTAGTCACAGCTCTCTTCTGTGCTCTCACCGCCCCAGGGTGTCTGTTGTGGGAAGAACTGAGGCATTTTCGCATAACAGCGAAGACGCCTCGGAACGCTTTGGCTCAAATGTGTTGAGAGCAGTTCCCCATCTGCACTGGCAGGTAAAAGACGCACTCCAAATGCACCCTTTACCTTCCCTCGTGCAGATGGGGAACTGTTCTCGGCCCATTTGGGCTGAAGACGCTCCCCCAGGCTGCTCCGACTGGCTCCTCTGGAGCCAGGGATGGACAGCCTAGGGGCCTCCTTTCCCTCAGCTCCCACTGTCTCCAGGAGCCAAGATCGTGGCTCCTAGGGCAAGGGGGACCCGCACCTAACACCCCCTAAGCCACCCTGGGTCGCGTGCACGCATTCGCAGTCTTGCCTGCAGGCTGCCGGGTCGATTCTGCCTGCCAAAGGCCTGGTGTGCTGTGCGCATGCTTGTGGGGTGGTCCCTCATTGGCCAGCCACCCTCCTGGCTTCACCAGGCCATCTGGGCAGGTGCGGGTGACTGACCAATGAAGGGCTGCCCCACAACCATGTGCACAGCACACTGGGCCTCCTACAGGCAGAATCGATTCGGCAGCCTGCGGGTAAGGCCGCGAATGTGCATGAGCAACATGGGATGGGTTGGGGGGTGTTAGGTGTGGGTCCCCTGGCTCTAGGAGCCACTATCTCGGCTTCTGGAGACAGCAGGAGCCGAGGGAAAGGAGGCCCCTGGGCTGCCCACCATTGGCTCCGGAGCAGCCTGGGGGAGGGGCCCAGCTGTCAGAGAGGGAGAGCATGTGAACGCTCTCCCTCCAAAACAGCTGGGGATGCGCCAAACGCACGAAGATGCTTTCAAAGCAGTTTTTTCTGCTATGAAAATGGAATGCATGGAGAGTGCGTTGGGACACTTGGGGCGGTCCAGAACAGATCCGGCCACCCCTGAGGTGCGAATGCAGCATCGCTCCATGTTCTCCACGCATTCGACAAGCCCTCGTGCGAAAAGACCTTAGAAAGCTTTGTCAGCTACTTTGAGTCCCCTTAAATAGGTGAGAAAAGTGGGTAGAAAAGCCAACTCTTCTTCCTGGTGTCCACACCCTCTTCTGGATATGGCACTGTGAGCGGGCATGGTGGTATGACTGCACAGTCACACACAGTATCCATATCAGCATGGCAATATTGCTGACACTGCCACGGTGTGGAGTTCTTCCAGCACTTGAAATCAGGGGTGTGTACAAATTCAGATTGAATGTCCATAAATTCAAATTTAAAAATTTGAACAAATTTCAGATGTATTTGTATGAATTATCCAGACACTTGTATTATTATGGGCTCATACATCATGTGTACCTGCACATACACATCTTTTCCAAATACATACGCATTTGTACGGATCCATATGTGATGAAAAAGGTCGCATAAAGAATAATTACGGGATCCACACAGATGCGTATGGGATGCATAGCAATGCATATGGGCACATGCGAAAATGTTGTCAACATTCGTAAGTGCAATTTTCAATTTAAATTTGCTTAATTTGAATTGAATTTGATTAAATTTGAATCAAATTTGGTTAAATTCAAACTTTAAAGATCTGGATCTCATTTTTGGATATTTGATTTTAATTGAATCCCGAAAATTGCATTTGTGCATGCCCTTACTTGAAATGTGAACGGCCCCCACCATGCTAGTAAGTTACCTGTGTGGAATGATATTATTATACCATAACAGTCAGGTAAGTGTGGAAAGGCCCAGAATCTGTAGACTTCTTAAATGTTTTTTTTAAAAAAACTATTCACATCTTTGCTACGAGAAAAAAACTGAATTGCCCAAAGAAAAAAAGTCCTCTGAAAAACAGTGAAAGAATTCACACCATCAAAGCTGATGAAAATGCTCACATTTGAGTTAATGTCCAACCACAACGTTCATTTTTAAATGGATCACCTGTTCCAGATGGTCACATAAAGAAGCCTTCTTCACAGTTGATATGCTGATGGATAGTGGTTCTCATAGGCTGTTTTTACACGAGCACAGGAACCCAATGAAGAACCCATTAGGAACCTGACTGGTACCAATCAGGAAGGTCCTGTCCCCACGTGAACACCATTCAAGGCCCCATCCAGCAGGCCTGTCCCCACGAGGGCAGAAGAAATCCAGATTTAATGGGTCCTTCAGGCCCTTAAATCTGGATTTCGTGTGGACTCGTTTAAAGGTGTCCACAATCCGGTCTTCAGGCATGAAGACTGGATCTGTGGATGCCTGTCCGCAAAACTTACCTGCCATAGGGCTCAGGTACTGGGCCAGGAGGAGTGGAACTGCATGCACAGGTGATGCCGACTCTGCCCTGCCACTCATAGCTATGAAGCCTTATATAGGCTCCATAGCTGCGAATGGCATCCCTGCCTGGGGGGTGGTGGTGATCATGGGCAGGATCGTGGCCCCAATGCTCCCCCCACCATTGCTGCCTCTTGCCTCCTCCCCATCTCCGAAGCAGCCTCCTGGGGGTGGTGTACTCCCACGCCCAGGAGGCTGCTTCGGCACTGATGGCACCAGAAGGTGTGGTGGAGGCGACAGAGGCGGTGATTGCAGCTGCCTCTGTCAGTGCAGCCCCACTGTCGCCACTGCTGCCGCCAGTACCCCTATCCCCTGGAGGCTGCTTTGGTGCCGGGGAGGCGGAGGCGGGAGGAGACGACAGCAGGGGGAGCATTGGGGCCACGATCTTGCTCAGAATTCGAGGCAGGCAGCCGCAATCACTGCCCCCACCCCCCCAAGCGGGGATGCCACTCGCTGCTACAGAGCCTATGTAAGAGTCACTAGCTGCGGCGGAGCTGGCACCACCTGCCCTTGAGAGCTGTGGAGGCCTCCATACCTGTTTATGGATCTGGGCCTCTCCCCTCTGCCCTCTTCTGGCTCCAGTGAAACGGAGCCTCAGAATGAGTACTGTGGTGTCTGCACAGCACCCCGTTTAGCACCCATTCCAATTGAGTGCTAGAGGGCTCATGCGGACACAAGGGGTCCTCCCCCAAGACACGGATCTTCAAGATAAAGATCTCCAGGAGGACCCCATCTCAAAGATCTGGATCTTCAATATCTGGATCTTTAAGCGTCCGTACAAAAACAGGGATAGGCAGCACTCATTTTGAGTTTGTTTTTCAGTTTTAATTAAGATTCCACTTTCTTGTACGTTTAGTAGGGTTTATACATCATTGCACTTGTGAAATATTTCATATTCGTCATTTTGAACCTAGAAGTCATTTCAGCCACCAGACCACTAAACCTCCCATCCTTTTTTAATTTTCCCCTTCAGTGTGAGAAATACAGTTCAGTCTCCTATCCACCTTAGTAACCTCAGTCCTGCTTCATCTGATTACCCCATTCCTCATCTCTGTGCACCAGAGAAAAGCCATCCATCATTCTTGCCAGTCACTTATATCTACCAACACTGGAATCTCATAATTTAAATATGACAATCTTTTTGCCCGTTTCCCAAACATCCCGGCGTCAAATGATTTAGCATCTAGGAACAACCTGAAGAATAGCTGGACCTCCCTTCCCCATCGCACGATAAAGGTCTACCCTCAAGGAGAGACTTGCGAAAATAAATCAAGGGCTCCAGGCTGTTCTCTACTGGGCCCATTTTATAGCATTGAGATGGTCCTGCAACGCCATTAACCGGAGTGCAAATGATTGAGCAGGTGATAAATTCTTTGGAGGAAAAAGGCATTAGGCAGTTTTAAATCCATAAAAATACCCACTCTTATAAGCAATAAAGAGTAACCGGATGCCCTTTTCTCCCTCTCCTGCAGAACTATCATTTGATTTCTTACAAGGCATCGTCTGAACCAGTTTGTCAACAACATCAGCTTAACACCTTCCCTTTTCACACGCAGGCAGAGCTGGTACTGCTAGAAGCTCTACCCATTGGTGCTCTCTGCTCCTCACACAGAGATCAAGTTTTTTGTTGTGCCATTTCTTTTTCTTCAGCTTGCTCTTCCTTTTTCCTACTGGGTCCTGGGAGAGCCCGTCTGATGCAATATGACCTTCGCCACATCCCCACCTGCTGGACCAGGCTGTGCTCACTGTCCTGAGAAGGTGCCACACATGGCTTCCTCACCTCCATGTTGCAGCGGCAGCACTTGCCTTCAAAGTGACCACAGGGGCTGCCCTTCAAAGCTATCCCTCATGAAGGCGCTTCTATTAAAGGGCTGTTTGTTTCTGCCCCCGCCCCATCTGCCCTAAACAAAGCTACCTCAACCCAAAGGGGAGACGCACACGCAGGGGAACAAATTAACCATGGATTCATCAGCAGTCTTTGAAGGTAGAAAATCGTTGGCAAATATTAGGTTGGAGAGACCTTTTGCCGTCTTTTGCTGCCTACGGTTTTCCCATTAGTTTTTAGCTGAACAATGTGGAAACCAGATGCTGACCGTGTGGGCCATTAGAGCTTCTCAATATGTTGTTATAGCTTAACAATTCTTAGTCATCAACAAAGGTCATGTAGCAACTTCTAAGAAAGTATATTATCTTCTTTGTAGGCCCCAGCATATTTGTAATGAAAGGGACAACACTTCCTCAGAGGCGTTTGAGGCACCGAGGCCAAGACCAGAGGCCTTTTCGCACTACAGCCGAAGTGCACTTAGGCTAAGACATGCGGGAACACTTCCCCCATTCACACATAGGCAGGTAAGGAACGCGTCTCCACGTGTCCTGGCCTGAAAAGGCCGGGACGGGGGCGGGACCCCACTCCCAGGCCTGTCTGCCATTGGGTCAAATCTGACTCAGGGGTGGGCAGGCCTGTCTGGTCCCTTCCCCAGGTTCCTGAGGGTTCTAGGGGACTGGATTGGGTCCCCTAGGGCCCGCAGGAACTCCCCCCCACCCCCGGGGACACACCTTCCCAGGCCTACGCGGGACGTGCACGCAAGAGAGGTACTTACCTCATCCTAGCCCGCAAGAGCAGCCAGTGTGCAGGAGCACCTGGCTGGCCATTTTGGGACCTGGTGGGGCCTGCACCTGTCAGGGACGCAGTGCGTGAATGCACTCCCTTCCTAACAGCTGCAGAATGGCACTGAACACCCTGGGCCGGGTGCAGAGCATGATTAAGAGCTCTACACCTGGAACGCGTCTAGGACACCTTGGGAGGGCTGGGGTGATTCTGAATGGAACCACCCACCCAGAGGAGTGAATGCCCCCTCCCACGGCATCCTTCATGCATTCCATCAGCCCTCATGCGAACAGGTCTGGGAGCATCAGCCAGCAGCTCATGCCAGGGACCGTCCACTCTGGTGCCGTTCACGGACTCCCGAGCTGCCAGTCAGGGTTGTTTTCATCAGGTGTCCATGCCAAGGGCTATGAGTCCTGTGAAGTAGTGTTGGACCTCACATACTGAGTAGACTTCCCCAGCCTGGTAGACAGCAGCCCTCCTGTCTAGTGTAGAAATGAATGGGAGAGCGCTTTAAACAGTTTCCCATTGGCCCACTCTCTGGCACCATTTTCATGCTAAAGAGTGGGCCAGCTACTACTCTGGTGCAGACAGGCCGATCCTCAGGTGGACCAGTCTGCCATGAAGGTGTGGCATTCGAGGAAGGCTGCCGGTGCAGGTGAGCAGCTCTAACGTGTCGGCCACCACAAAGTCCCCATAAGAGAGAACAATTCTTCTCATTGCTGGGAGCAAGGAAAAGGCCAAGGACTAAGTCGATTCCCCTCCCTTCTCTCCTTTTATTAAGGAGACACAAAACAAGCCAACAATATAATCAAACTGTTTCTCTTGGTAGGCCCTGCCACGAAAGTGTGACCAAAAGCTGAGGATTTCAGCTTCCCTCCCTCTATTGCAATGGACAATAAGCATCCCTATGAGGTTCTGTAAAATGCACATTTAAAATGTACCTTCTGTCCCCATGGAAGCTGTTTTTTCTTTGCCCGCATCTTTTTCTCCCCGCCCCTTCTCTGGTTGATAGGGTGCCGGCTTGACATTGACATAACAATACCCCGGGCGTGTCTCCATGTTACTAGGAAAACCTGCGGCTTCCAAAAAGTTTGGAGGTAGTCTTGTTTAAAGGGTTTTTTTTCTGCCGTGGATGTTCCTCTTTTGTGGCTCTGGAAGCCCAGAGTGAAGCTCTGCATGGAGATGCTCTGAAGCAAAAGAAGCTTTTTTCCAGATTTTTCTTTGCATGTAGACGCAGCCAAACTCATACAAAATCTCAAGCTCATCATGTGTTCCTAAGATGGCACCCACAAGCATCAGTTATTAATGTTCCATAGCAATATTCTGGGCATGTAATACTGGATCTATACATATATTTGCTGTATAAAAAAGAAGAATTTTGGCTAGCCTAGGGTATGAGATTCCCACCTCTGTGTATACTTTCAGGGTGGAGGGTCCTTGTTGACTGTTGTCTCTGAAAAAACATGTTCCAAGTCATCTACTTGGTGATTGTGAGACAAGTTAGTGAGGCACTAAACTCACTGAATTTATTATTATGCATGGGGAACATAATGTTGCTCATTTATTCCCGTTTAATCCCTCCCCTCACATTATGTTGCCAAAACAATTTGGAAAGCATCCATATTTTCTTTTTAATGTGACCACATACGGTTGTAGGAAAGCTAATCTCTCCTTTGAGAAAATTTAACAGAAGAAAAGTTCTATGGTGGTTTAAAAAAATAAAAATAAAAAGTAGGAAATAGGTTTTATAAAAAACTAACTTGGCAAACCATATATCAATCTCACAGAAAAAGAGCTGCAAAAGAACCAAAAGTAAATATTCAGTGATGGAAACACAAAGTAGTCATTTCCGGATGTAAAAAAGAAGCTGTGATTATTATTATTTGAATGAAATGAATGCCTTTCTAGATTATATCCATTTTCTTATATCTTATAGCCATTTTCGAGGATAGACACACACCCATCTATACCTGTGTCTTTGTGTGTGTGCCTGCGTGCGTGTCTACACCACTCTCAAGATTGCAGACTTGTCAAGAAAATAAAGAGGCCATATTGAGGCGTAGCAAAAGGTGGGGCCCAGAGGCGTCTCAGGGTGATGCTGCCTGTGTGGGCCTTGTGTCCAACCCTTCTCTAGACCACCTTTCCTAGCACAGAGAGGGAGGAGGGGCAGACTGGGGCATGAAAGATCCCCTCTTGAAGCCTCCTCTAAGCCACCACTGAGGTCCTTTCCACCCTTGTTCTTTTTGCTGTGCTCGATTACAACCAGAGATTAACATCAAAGGAGAGTTTCACAATCTGCAAGAAATGTTATTTATCTTCTTCCCTTCCTCCCTAACTGTCCCTCTCATATCTGCACACATCTTCCTTGCCTGCTGGGCATTTGCACCTATAGTTCCTATTTGATTAGATCCTTAACCCTGATGCTGCAAACAGAATCTTCCACCTGCTTCCTTTGTCCCCTTCCTACCATTTCCAAAACCTCCTGTGATGCCCGCGAGGATGCCCTAACC
Organism: Aspidoscelis tigris stejnegeri; assembly: GCA_023333525.1. Taxonomy (NCBI): domain Eukaryota; kingdom Metazoa; phylum Chordata; class Lepidosauria; order Squamata; family Teiidae; genus Aspidoscelis; species Aspidoscelis tigris. The sequence continues at coordinate 17,900,890 of JALMGA010000015.1, forward strand.
CCGAAAGTAAGTATTAAATGTAAAAATACAAAGTGGTGTGAGAACGGGTTGTCCATACAGTTGAAACTGTTGTCAAACTTTATTATTTAGAAACGATAAGTCAGACAAGGGAGGGGCTATTCTAGTTCTCCAGGAGGGAGGGAGGAATACAACCTTGGTGAAGGAGCAGCCAATCAGATTGGAGCTGGCATGCTAGGCGAGTATTTAAGGAGGGCTGAGAGAACAGACTACGTTCTCTGCCTGGGGATAACTGACCGAGAGGGTGGTGATAGGAGAGAAACGGGCTCTTGGCTGAGGGAAGCTGGAATAAGGGTCCTGAGTCGATTGTCTTATAGATATGTTATTAAAATAGCAAAGGAAATAATACTATTACAAGTTACTATATGCTGAGTACTGTAGACTGTGAACGATTAAAGTCCTTACGCCTGAGGGGAAGGTTGAGGACGGGTCAGTTTGTTGAACTGTCGACTCTACGTGTAACAAGAAGAACGTTCCTGCTTGATATTAAGAACTGTAAACAATAAACTTATTTTCTTCTTAGTTTAAAGAAGCACCGTCTGCTGATCTCTGAACTCAAAGGGAACCGAGTTTTCTCAAAGAGAGAGAAAGGATGCTGGATCTTTAATTCACACTGAGAGTGAGGCAGAGGGGGAGGTGCCAACTCTTGCAGCCAGAAGCAGCTTGTGACGTTAATATTCAGCCTTGAGGGAGAGCGAGGGAAGAGATTCTTTTAGAGGGAAGTTCTGGCATTTAATCCTTATTGTAGTACAAACTACACACTACCATTATACATAAAAAACCTTGACATGAACGGATAGCTATCATAATGTGTGGCAACAAATATAGATTGAGAATAGTTGGTTACAATTGGTGGCAGAGGTGGGATCAAATAGCACTGACCCTACTGATCACTAGAAAAGGGAAATTAAGAAGAGGTGATTAGATCCTTAACCCCGATGCTGCAAACAGAATCTTCCACCAGCTTCCTTTGTCCCCTTCCTGCCATTTCCAAACCCTCCTTTCTCCATTCACCTGAATGGAACCTTAAAAGTTGCTGCCCCAAAGCCCCATTGCTTCCTTCCTTCCTTCCTCTCATGGGTTGGACTCCTCTTGCCCAGGGTGTAGCAGAACATAAAAACTGTCTGGCCAGCTGCCTCTGCCTCTGTTCCTCTTCTTCCCATCTCCACCCTTGCCACATGATCTTCCATCCAGTTCCTGCTGTTGTGTGCTCTGAAGAAGGCGCCTACATTGGGTGAGAGCCGAGTTGCACCTGACAGAACAGTGTCCTCTTGTCCTAACTGCACACCAGAGGCCTAAGGGCGAATAGGCCTTACATTTCTTTCTTCCTTTTTCTCCTCTGCTCTCCAGTTTGCCAAAAGGGGGGCTTTTAAAGGGATACTTTGCCCTGGCCAAGCTACTGTCCCTTGCCTGGCTGAAACCTTGTACGACCCCTCTGGGAATCTATTTTGCTTATATTTTGGCACTCTGAGTAATGCACCTTCATTTTTGGTTCCTTAAATACTGATTTCCTTGCTGTTAAGCACCAAAACTGCTCCAGCATTATTCAAACCTCTACGTAAGAAGATCCCAACACAAGTAGACGTCCAGGACCATTTTGGAGGATCAAGCCAGCCTCACGCGCTCCGGGCTTCTCTGGGACAGAGGAGGAGCCACAGCGTGTGCACTGATCTTCCCAGACCAGAAAGAAAAGAGTTCTGATCACCCTGTGGGCAGCCACCCCCGTCCTTCCTGAAAACAGAAGAGCGGCTTACGTAGGCAGGGATCTGAAGAAGCTTATGTGGAATAGAGGTTTCATGAATGGAACAAAAACATCAGGAAAAGCCTAGTAAATGTTCTTTCTTTCTGTATTAAATTCCGAGGAAGAGTTCCAAATCCACACTCTCTTGGTGGTTACAAAATGGGACTTCTGTCTAGTTCAGAAACCTTTGGTGAACCTCACCTGAACTTTGGGCTTGTCTGTACTAAAATGATCAGGATGGCCCATCACGCTCTGGGATTGAGCATATGCTTCCCACAGTGTTGCCTCTGTCCCAGAGCATCTGGGAGCCATGCTACAGCTTGCAGCCCCTATGGTGTCCTAGAAGAGCCCCAGATACTTTCATCAGCAAAGGCTGCATGGAGGTATGATGGGGCAGCTGCAACTGTAGCACCAATTACCATAGTGATGGCACAGCATGCATGGTTGTTGCTATGGTGAGGCGGATGTTCCTGGGTGGGATCGTTCACACTTTGCCCAAACCAAGGTAGGTCTGGGTAAAGTTTGGGATAGGCCAGTACTCACAGTGTAAACTCTGGATACTATCCCTGATCTTAACTGCTATTTTCCCATGCCAGTTAAGTGTGAAAGGCCTCTATATGTGATGCCACACGCAACCTATAGCTCAAATAACTGTCTGGAAGCTTTTCAGTGTGATCCTTACTGGGCTCCCTGCACATTCACAAAGCCAAAATGGCCACTGTACATGTGGTGGTGTGTGTGGCAGAGTTGTTGGGGGGGTGTCAGCCCCCTTGTTCGTATTAAATCAGCAGACGTGTGGCCGTGTTGAAAAGACAAGCTCTGTTGTCCCGGAATCTTGCTGCTGGCATCTCCGGAGCTGTCCAGCATTTTCAGGAACTCCCTCCTTCTTCTGCCCGCAGTTTAAGAAACAGACTGAAACAGGAGTTCTCTCTCTCCGCAGAGGTTTATTCTTAAAGGTTGCTGCATGTACCAGTATACATCTCTCCATCCAAGCTCTCGACCAGCAATCAACAACAATAACACTTAACCAGCAGTGTATAGGCACTTTTATACCTTTTCTTATCATAGATGGTGACTCACTTCCTGAGTGTTGCACAAGCCTGTGTTGCAAGTGTTGCACAGACTTACGCAATTCTTGCTCAATCCAACCTTGCTCAATCCAACCTTGAGCACTTTGTTGATAGTCACGCCTGTGACTCTTAGTTACCTTTGCCAGCACATCCGTGCATTTTCCTTATACGGGCTTCCCTGCCTAACAAGAGTGTGCACACTTCTGTGTATTTTGTGCTGTTGAAATATCTAAATATGAACATCATGTCAATGCAGAAGCAGGTACTTGTCCCTTGCTGTTGCTCAGCTACCTGTGCAACAAGTAATTATTTCAGAGGAGTTTTACCCCAGAACATCACTAAAAAACACGGGCCCTTTCTGCACTGGGCCTTATTCCATATTATATCTCAGGATGAGGACCAACTATCTGCATGTTGGTGCAAACTATGGCAGGCCCTACTGGGACTTGCCATGGACTGCACCAGTATGTGTGGATAACTGGTCCCTATCCCGAGATATAATCTGTTATAAGACCCAGTGCAGAAAGGGCTAAGATTTTCTGGCAAAGTTTGGAGGTGGCCTGTGCGTACCCACTTCTCTCAGATGCTCTCTTCTAGGATCTTTTCCAAAGCAGCAGTGCCCCTTATTTTTCAGAGCAGCTGAGTTATCAACACTGAAGAGGATGTGCCCCAGTCCTGATGCTGCTGAAGTCTGGAGATGGCCTCTGTAAGGCATTATTCTCCAAAGGAGAAGGAGAACACAAAGAACACAGAGCCGTTTGTCATTCTTCAAAGATGGCATTAGCTCTTCTCATTGCAAAGGCTGATACGGAGAAAAGAGTCCAGCCTTAGGTCTGGAAAGAGAATTCCAGATTCACTAGATTAGCAGCTTTTACTGGGGAACAGTGAAATATTGCTTGGAGAGAAAATTAAGCTGAGAAACAAATAGTCAGGTAAGGCAGTTAATACAGAATAGACGTCAAATAATGAAACAATGTCTATAAAGACTCTTGTTTCTTAAAGACTATTGTTGATTTTAGGCTCCATTGAGTAAAGATTCTTTGCTGTTTTCTTGGCTCTGGCAAAAATAGTTTATTGCTGCCTTCTGTTTGTGAGGTCTCAGATGCACTCTTTCTGTCCAGAGGCTTCCTCACGGGTGCTGAAAAGGCGCAAGTGACCTGTGGGAGCGCAACTTCTGGCCCTGGAGATGCCAAGGCCACCTGCTTGCTACTTCTCAGTTTTGCTAGCCTTGAAACCTTCAGGCGCCTCTCAGCTCTGCTTCACGCACCCTTTTTTTGGCTGCGCAGAACCAGCCAGAAACTCTGCTGAGTTGGTGTCTTTTTCTGAATTACAAAATCAGTCTGGGACGCCATGCCAGAACAATTCCCCTCAAGATAGTCAGCAAGTTCTTCCAAAGGAAAGATCTGTGTCTTCAGGGTTGGCTTTATAAGTCTTTTAGAAAGGTGACCTCAATCAACATCAACAAAGCCCTCGATCTCTTTCAGACTTCATCTTGTCTTGTCCTCCCTTTCACTTTTCCAAGGAAATGGTGAAATGCCTACAAAATAATTGAGATTTCTTTGGTCTGAGGCTTAAATAACCCAGCGAGCCAGCAGTCACACCTCCATAATAGCTCCCTACCTTCTCTCTTCCTTTTCTTCTGTTAACTGCCCAAAATGACTTCAATATCCTCATTATTTTTATGTTTTATAGTACTGTGATATGGACCTTTTCTCCCCTCAGAACTTCACATAAATATACTTCAAGACCATGAAGTGGGGAAATGCGTAAGGGCTCTTTCTAAAGCAGATTTAAGGAGAGAAACATCCAGGGTATCGAGATGGGGAGTTATTTGTCACACAGCCATTGTGGAAAATCACGTTAACAAAGGCAGAAGATGATTTCTCTGAAAGTTACACTTCTTGCAAGTGATGTCAGCTGTCAAGAGAAATGACAGCCCCATAATGCTTTTATTAACTATGTTCTTTGTTAAATTAACAATAGCCCCTCCTAGAAGACAAACTTATTGTTGAAGCTAATTACTGAAGACTCTAAGTAGGTTGTTTGGCATTCTCTATATGTTCTCCATTCCTGGCACCTTAAAGATGCGTCCAATAAGCCCACCAAGAGTTCATTCTTATCTTTTCTTGGGTTTCATGAGGCCAATTCACACTTGGCCCTGTAATACACAATAGCGTACAATCTGGTAAGGAGCATCTAAGCTTGCAAGAAATGCCACCTGCCTTTCCAGATGCAAGAAATGCCACCTGCCTTTCCAGATGCAAGAAATGCCACCTGCCTTTCCAGTGGGGCACAAAATTGTGCACCACATGCCTTCCAACCCTAACCCTTCCTGTCCTATTCCTTACATGTCATGTCCAGTGCTTGTGACCATTTGCACCACTTCCAGAGCTAGGGGTCATCTGAGGTGCCGTGCAATTGTGCTGGCACCTCATATGACCCAAAACACAACTGCGCGTGTGTGGAGTGTCACTGTCGCCGGTACATGCGCAGTAGCACCAAACTCTGAAATCAAGATGGCAGCACCCACACATGCACCTGGACACAGATAAGTCTCGGGGGCATGTGGGGCTTAGTCTGGCATGTACTAGCGTTCCCAAGTGTGAATGGTAGTACACATTGGTTGGTTCTGCACTTTTCCTGTCTAGCATATAGGAAGTCAAGTGCAGAATCGATTGTTAAAAATGCTGGATAAGTGATAATTAAGCAGACTAGGGCCTGTTCATACTTAGCTGCATGGAATGAGTATTGCAGTGCCGTTAAGTACAGGGATGGTGGCCTGCATTCATACAGCTAATGCCAGTGTCATCCCCATCTGAGCGACCAGTGCTTGCAGCACAGATGGTTCATCCTGGACTGCCTGAATCACCATGGCAACAGCCACAGCCATTGCTAGGGCAATCACAGCATGATGCACATTTGTGCAGCCACTCTACTCCGTTCCCATGCAGCATCCACATAGGAAGTAGCCACAAATGCTGCATCTGGGAGCTTACCAGGAGCTCCCTAGCAGTCCCTGGTAAAGCTGTGGAGCAGCTTCAGAGATCAGGCTCTGGGACAGGCGGCGCCATGGCATGCAGTCAAGAATCGCGGAGTGTATGGGAGCATCTCTGAGAGCTAAGTGTGAACAGGCCATTCGGTTCCTCAATGCCAAACTAGTGTGGTAACAAGAAACTGGGTGAGGATCCGGTTTTGATATCCCCAAACCATGTTTCAGGCTATGGTAGTCTGGAGCACGTTTCAGAATTTAAGAACAGACTCACTCTTCTGCCATCTCCATGCTCCTCAAAATGGACCAGCACTGATTGAACTCGTGCCCAGTTACATAAGAACATAAGAACATAAGAGAAGCCTTGCTGGATCAGGCCACAGCCCATCTAGTCCAGCATCCTGTCGCACACAGTGGCCCACCAAATGCTCATGGGCATCTCAAGCAGAGACAAGGACAAACCTTCTCCTGCTCTCGAGTCCCAGCAGATGGCCCTAGAAGCGCCCCATTTCCTGTCCCAGCACTCCGTCCAAATGGACCCAGATGAAGGGAAAGAAATCTGATCTTCAGTGAGTAGGAAAGCCCCGTCTGTGCTGCCATACTCCCTGTGGCTCTGAGCCTCCCCTGCCCTGCCAAGTTGTGTCCCTGCCCCTCCGCCACACGCCCTGCCCTGCCCTGCCCTGCTGAATCGCCCTGCCCCTCGGGAGTTGTGTCATTTCTCTGGCCCCCTCATGCTGAGACTCCCCTTGCCCCCCACTGCGCTATGTCATTCCCCTGCTCCTGCAGCACTGTGCCTCCCCCTGTCCTGCGGACTCACCCCCTTAGCCCCCCACCATGATGACTCATTCACTGGCCCACACCACAAGTGAGTTACTCCCCCTGCCCCCTGTACGGAGACCCCCAGTCTCTCACTTGCCAAGTTACCTCCCTGCCCTGCCCACTGCAGGAGCCCCCCCCCCAAATCAGGCTGAGGCCCACATTCTACCTGGCTCAGTGGGTGTGTGGGTGAGAGCCTGGTTCGTGTGACCAACCCACATGTGTGTGGGAGTCCTTCTAGCTAGTACAATTCTAGTAATGACCAAGCTATCAAACTAAGCACGTCATATCATTGCATTGCAATATCACCACGTATAACTGCTGTGCTGTATTTATGCATCATGAAAGTAACGTCTCCCTCCACAGCCGCACCTTCAACAGGCACAGCAATCAGTTATAAACCATGCAGGCAACTTTCTAAATGGTCACAGTCTTGGTACAGAAGATACTGGATTTTTGTTTAAAATCTGTTTCAGATCATGTTGCCTTCAGCTTCTCCCTTTCTTCCCTCCTGTAGTTTCGATATATGTACATGAAACAGAGGGGGTTTGCTTGCTTTTTCCATTTCCAGCATAAGTTTAAAGTCCCAGAGTAGAATTCATTTTCATTTACCAAGCCTGATCACTAATTTATGATTAACTCTTCTGGATTGTTTTGTTCTGTTTTTCTTTCTCTTAAAGATTAGCCATGTAACTAAAACTAATGTCTTTAATAACTTTGCTTCTGTTTTATAGCTACATTTTATCTTTTAGAGTTGTTTGAAAAACAATATTTAAAAAGAAGACTCCCAAAATGTTGCTGTTAGGGAGGTTTCCTGGTGGCACCAGTTTATTTTGCATTTCTGTGCATTTCCTTTGCTTTTAAGGCAAATTGCTTTATGGGGCGTCTTCTTTACAGGGCACCAGTGGGAGCTGTGATGGAATTTCCATTTCAGTCAAAAGCTGACTTCACAAACACCATTTTCCCACCGGCCCCACCTCCACCCTCCTCCCGCCCCAGTTTAAATTCAAGGTTCCTGCTGCGATATCACACTCAATCAAATGCGACAGGTTATTTCTATTAAAGTTTGGGGTTGAATGGAGACTAACTAGAATGGCAATTCTATGGCTAATAATTCATTCTTGAGGTGGAAGGCAGTAGCTTGGAAGAATTTAAGAAGATCAAATTTATAGCCTCGTTGAAATGGAAAAACTGCTTGTTTATGTTATTCAGTGAATTTAAATAAAATCCAATTTTTCCCCTCTATGCCCTTAAAAGCATTTTCTAAATTCTAATTCTTTTTAATAGTGTATTTGTTTGCTTTATATTTTGTTGGGAAAATACAATGGTTCCACCACCATCTTCAGAAGAAGCTTCACTGCCACCATAATCAGCATTTCTAACTTGTTATTCTTTTATCTTATCACAGGGAAGCATATTTATCAACTAATCTAAAGGGTAAAGGGGGGCTGTGAGGGTTGTATTAAAATACATCAGCATTTACAGCCTGTGCTCTGCTGGCAAGAGTCCCATAATGAACGCTAGGCTATGTTCAGCAGAACCAACGAGGCCCTCAGAGAGACCCTGTGTGGCCCTCGTGTTCCCAAGCCTTCTCTAATCCACCTTTTCTAGCACAGATGTTCAAAAGAAGGGAGACAGACAGGCTGCTGTGTGGGCAATCCTATCTTGATCCCTTTTCTAAGTAGCCCCAGAGATTATTTTTGTTGTTGTCGTTGTTGACACAGCCCTAATTTATTTTTTGATTTCTTTGATTTCTTTTTTTAGAGAAATATCTGACAGGATCATATGGTAATGTTCACACAGACACCCCTCTGATTTTACCCTCTGCCCCCATGCTGCAAGAACACTGGTAGTAGTGCTTAATAAACTTTATGAAGCTTTTCAAAGGAGCCCAAATCCAAGAGCTGACCAGATAGGAACAGAAATAAGCAGCAGCAGCAGCAGCAGCCACTGCGGGGGAGAAATAAGGCTTCCATCAGATCCCCGCCTGAACCACATTTTGCGCTGCCTCCAGATGTTGCTTACCTGTTCGATTTTTGGATATCCAGAAACAAAACACTCCTGGGATTATCTCACTTTGCCCAGATATTGGGTCAACATTCTATGCTTTAGCATGTCACACAGAAACACAATACTTAGGGATGGGCGAGAAATATTGGTCAGCTTCACATTCATAATCAGATTTGAAGCTTCGGAGATCCATGGGCAAATTGAAAAGGGCCTACCCTTGTAGCCCCGCCACCCCCTTGAATTGAATGTATCCAGCCTTCACAGAAGCTTTGACAAAGGCTGGACCTGCCTCCCCCGGCCTTGCTCCCCCCCCCCCAAAGCAGGGCTCCCTTATCCAGAAATCTGGCTGCTGCTACCACTACAGCACCCTCCTCCTGGAGACGCACATGCAACCAGAGAATGTGGGGAATTCATGACACTTACGTGATTTCCCATGATTCCCAAAGCATTAATGTTTTATTAGTTCTTATAATGAAAATGCATTAAGGGCCTCAGAAACAAGACTGCATAAGTATATACTTCTACAGACCCAGGAGTGGTTCTGTGTAAAGAAAAATAATTGTTTCACTCAGTGGTAACTCATGGAACACCTCCGTGGTAGTAATAAGGGAAAGGCAAGCCTACAAGGGAACACAGGCATTGCTTTGAGTCTTCTGAAATGTTCTTGCCATGGTTGCCCACCTGGGTCCTCAGAGCCCTGAGACAGTGAGGATGCCTTCCATATACCCGCTTGGAAGATACTCCCATGCTGCTAGGAAAGGTGGAATAAAAGACGGATAGGGGTCTTAAATATCAAGTCATCCATCTTCTCTAGGATTTCCAGTTGTGATTCAGCTGCTTCTTTGGGGGAAAGAACCTATGGAGGTCTGTATCATCTTTCATCCATTCCTGCCCTCTTGTTAACAACATAGCTGCGTTCACACCTAAGTTTTAACACAGCTTCAGTCTACTTTCAGAGTAAAAGAACACATCAGCAAAATGGCAAGCTGATTTGTTTCAGCATTATCTTACTCAGCGAGTGAGATAATGTGGAAAGAAAATTATTGTTCACGTTGCTGATGTGTTCTTCTGCTTTGAAGATGGACAGAAGTTGGATTAAAACCTAGGTATAAATGCAACTTCAGTCTTGAAGGACTGCAGACAGTAGGTTGTAGTGGCTTAGTGCATGGAAAGAAGAAGAAGAAGAAGAAGAAGAGTTGGCTTTTCTACCCCGCTTTTCTCACCCATTTAAGGGGACTCAAAGTGGCTGACAAACCTTCTGTTCTTCTCCCCACAACAGACACCCTTTGAGGTAGGTGGGGCTGTGAGAGCTCAGAAGAGAGTTGTGACTAGCCCAAGGTCACCCAGCTGGCTTTGTCGGGGAGGGTGGAATCGAACGCGGTATTCCCAGATAAGAGCCTGGCTCCCTAACCACTAGACCAAACTGGCTCATGGGAGATGAAGGGTTAACAGAAGAAAAGTCAGGAATATGTTGGCCCAGTAACGTTTGTCTGTAACAGAGGATTCTTTACGTTAGCTGAGACTCAGCTAGAGGGATGCCTGATAACCCCAGATATATCCGTGTGTCGCGTCTGTGAGTGCGCACAGACAAATGACGAGAAATGACCTGTTTCAGCCAAACGATCATGTCAATTTTCTCTTCTACTGGAATTTGCTCACCTAATTTCATAGGCCTGGGAACACAGCCATCTATCTAGGTTCATTGACTCAGCTAGATTGATACAGATGATTTGGAAAAGAAAGGTCATATCCACAACTGGCTGGCAGAGTCGCATTTTTTAGGAACGTCCTCTTCGCTTTCGGCATCATCAGTTTCACCTGAAGCAAATGAGAAGTGAGGGGAGGCAAGAAGGAAGCGGCGAGTAAGTGGGCATGTAAAAATGACAAAGAGATGAGCTAGTGGAGGGAAACAGACACTGAACTATGCAGAGGTGATCTGATAGATAAAGGCAGAAACGTGACCGAGGGGCCCGAATGGAGTTCCTTTTTGCCGTTGTCCAAAGACCGGTTGTGACCATCGAGGAGCAGGGCATCTAAACTCTCAAATGCCCCAGAAACTGGGAGTTTGGGCAAAACTGGCTGACTAGCTTTTAGGCCAGCCCATCGAGGCAGCAGGAGTGGAAGAGAAGGGGAAGCGCTTTCAGGGGCCTCCCTGCCGGTTTCCCTTTACAGGAGACTGCCAAGTGCTTAGGGCAGGACAGTTGAGACCGATTCGTACTTAGGCCTCTGGTCAACAGTTAGTGCTGCCGCTCTCGTTTAGAGCATACGCACATCCACGAGGCTGCTACAGCCTAGAAGCATGCCCACCCTCCCTGGAGGTGCACCAATGCTTGATTACAGCTTTACCAACCTTTACCCAAGGCTCACCGGTAGCGTCCAGCAGTGTGACCATTCGCATCTCGCCCGGCTCGCTACATGTAGTGGGCAGGGGACACATTGTCCGCGCAGGTGTGGCCGCATTGCCAGGTCGATTGCCGGCCGCTGCCACAATTGGGCAGGTCTCTGCAGGCCAGTGCCGTGGCGGCAGGCTGGCTGGGACTAATCCACGTGGTGTTGGGGCACACCGCCCCAACACGGTGGCAGGATCGATCCCTCCCCTCTACATTGGCCTGCAGGCACGTCATGGAACATCCAGTCGGGGCAGTGAGGAGGCGGGACTTCCGGCTTTCAAGGCGGTGGTTCAGGCTGGTCACTGGCAGGGCCATTTGCATTTCTGGCCAGTAAGGGACGCTTTGGGGAAGCGTCCCTACCAGCAAGTGCGAATGGTCCTCCAGTACCCAGCCCTAGTGCATGGCAGACTAATAAGGTAAGTGAAGGAAGGCCTCTGGATAAGTGTAGGATCATGTGGACCCCACACTTTTCTAGTGTGTGTTATAAGTGTGCAGGGATGTGAAGACCCTGGACCCATGGTGCCACAAAAGACCAGTGGGGACTTTGCCTTAGTAGTTACGATTGGTGTTTGCTTTTCAGAGAATCCTATAATCAGTCCACAACTTCTCTAATAAGAGACAGGAAAGTCTGTCTCAAACGTTGAGAATTGTTACAGCTTCTTTCCTCCCTTCTTCCCTTGCTTATTTATTTGGGGGACTAAGATGGTAATTCTTAGTTCATCTTTGTGGAGGTGAATTGCATTTCCATTTCCAATGGATCAAAGAAACTTTTTTCAGCCTCCAGGACAAACTGCAAATGACCTCTTGAGCCAACCTATCACATTACTGCATGCCAAGAGAAGAAGTCATAGGTCTCATTGATAGAATCAAATATCAGCAGTCCCTGGTGAGAGTCATCCAACAGCTCAAAGCTGAAACTGTCAACCCCCTAGCAAACACATGCAGCTTCCCTGAGCACTGGGATCGCTGGGCTGTGGCAACAGGCATGCACAGCAACACCATTGCCATGGTGACCGGGCAACACAGGGGCAACTACAGCTTAGCTGCCCAGTCCTGCTCTCTGCCCTGAAGAGGCGCAAATGGAACATGCCAGGCTATTCTAGCCCAGTGGCTAATATAACTGTAGAGCATTTTCTAGGTGTGGAAAAGCCCATAGACTCTTTATAATGGTCCATAAATGGCCCAGGGAGCTAATACCGGATCACGAAGAGCGTGTGGAAATCATTTCCCATCGTCCGGTATACCATAGGGAGAGTGCTGGGTGGCACACCAAGAAGCATTGCCAGAAGTAGGAATGTCACCAACGGCAGCCCTGATTGGAAAGTTCAAAGGCCAGGAACTTTTGTTCCTTGTCTGCAAGATACGGGCCCTGGAGTGGGCTACTGGTAGCATGACCTAGCATGGGCCAAATTCAGTAGGCCACACTGCATGGGCCAGGAGTAGAACAGTCGCCCAATGCAGAAATGGCCAATGACATCAATTTGAAAAACTGTACTAAACATATTAAAGCATCTTCAGTTTAACTGCTGGAACTAAATATTAACATTTTTTAAATTTTTGGATAGATTTCCAGATTATTTAAGCACCAGGAATAAAGGTTTTTAGGAAGCATTTTCCCTCACCAAAGTAGCAGCTGTGTATCAAGGGTTGAAAATAAGGAAGGTTTGGCGGTGGACTTGATTAAAAGGAAAGGGGGAGAGAGAGAGAGAGAGAGTGAAAAAGAGAGTATCATAAACATACTGCTCTAAAATGGATTTTGGAACTTTAAAAGAAAACTGTACTTTTAAACGAGGGCTTGATCATCACAGTGGAATTTCAACAAAGTGAGAAGATAGATAGGGAAATGTGACCAGCAATTTGTCGGCCAATGTTTTAGGCTTCTGCTTTTGAAGGGTTTGCACATGGTTAATGAAAAAAGCACAGGCCAGCTAGAATCAGCCCTTCCCCTCCCTCAAATTTCCAGAGTATTAATGAGTGATGAGGTTGGATGCAAAAGAATAATTAAGCACTGCAGTAAATTAGATTGATTAAGACTGGGATCATTTCTGACATTTCTAATCCAAAGTGAAGGACAATCCGAAGCCCAGAAATGTGCATTTGTGACTTTTTTGAAAGGGCATCTGAGGATTAAAGATATAAGATTTATGTGAGTCATTAATAGGAAATGCTCACATTGTACTGTATATCATTTTAGTTTATTTTTTACAGTGCTTAACCCTAACAGTGAAAAATTATCTGGTATAAAACTGGCAGGGGCAAATCTGCAGAGAGATGACTTCACCGCCCTCTTTAAACATCTTCTTTTTATACCAGAATCACCTCAGTTCCTGTTATCGTATTATGTTGCCTCCTAAGAGCTGCTCTCAAGGGCAAGAATAGGTCTGTGTGATTTGTGACCTTTCAGCATGCACAACCCACTTACAGAGACACATCAGCAGGCCCAAGAAACTTTGGAAGAGGAAAAAACTACCAACCTTCTAGCAGTATGAATATTTTGTTATTGCTAGGTTTTTATGAGAATACAGTTTGTGCATGCCCATCTGTCTGTCCCCCAACTTTGCCATTTATTAATTTTTGATTTTGAAACAACAAATGTGAGAGAAACACAGCCTGAAGGAAGATTCAGACTGGCTTGGTTGGAGCTGCATTTTGCCTTTGACTTATGAAGATGTTTAGCCTAGAACGATAGTTAATAAACCAGACCAAGGTTCACTCTAGCCTTCTGCCAGTTGCACAATAATGCAGAAGAGCAGAGGCCCTTCTGCCTCTTGGTACACTCTTCTTTATAGGATGGAGCGTACACTGGGCTCAAGCACCCAAAATGGCAAGCCTCCGTGGTCCATTTCAGTGGCACAACAAGGCCCTCAAGAGCATTTGCATCCCTCCTGCATCAGCTCTGAAAGTGGCGTGAGCTTCTGAACCAGTGCGAGAGCTGTCACAGAACGAGCTTGCAATGTGGATGGCCTTTTTCCACACCAGGAGCAATCCATTCCAGCTTGGGATGGATTGCTTATTTTGTTATAAGGCAGCCCACAAGGCAAAAGCAAGTGCAAACATGGCCAAAGATCCATTTAGTCCTTGTTACACCCTCTCCTCTTATAGAGATAGGTTAGAGGTAACCTGGGACTCTGAGCAGTGCCGACTCCATTTTGTATCAAAAACCCAAATCTTGAAAGCAAAATGTATTCATACCAATTTTCTTCTATTCTTCCTTCCCTGTCCCCATTTTCCTACCAGGAAATACAGAGCGCTGAGGCAATTCAAATACAATCAATGGAAATGATTGCTGGCTGGCTTGTTGACAAAGATTTACTTACAAGTCGGATACATCTCTGTTTGCTGAACTTGGAAACAACTGGCTACACAAGGCATCCAAAGGTACTCTGTGCACAACCACATCTCTGCACTCAGCCCCCGATTCACTTGTTTCCCACCACAAAAGCCTCGTAGACTAAAATTAGGTCACCTGTCAACTTGGTCCTGGGGTTAGGGTTAGGATCAGCTTCCCAATACCAAGATCAAGGACAAAAGGACCTCATAGGCAAGTGCCAGGTATGGCCTCCATTACCTGGATTCACCTTCCTTGCCACTGCATCTCATCCCAGCAAGAAAATTGCAGCTGGATTTTGAATCTGCCATTTCTGTGTGTCTCTTTTGCTTCTGCTTTGCTGCTCTGGATTCCTGCTTCAGGCCTAAGCAGCCTCACAGCTTGGACTCTGTTCCTGTTCCTGATCTGGCTACACCTCTGACCAAGTGCTCTTGCAAAGTTCAGAGCTCCTGCACCCTAAATTGGGCACATCACTGAAGTGGAAGCTTCTTATGGCAGCTGGTGAGATAGTCCGTGTGATCCCTGCGGGTTGTTAGCATAGATTCAGGTCCCTTCACCTTCTTTCAAAGCTGGCCTCAAACTACCACATATATTAAGTCAAAACCTTTTGTTGGAGCTCTGCTCCAGAGCTTCAGACACCTGGCCTTTTTGCATCTTCTTTCTGCAGATGGACCTGTGCACATTTGGCTTCCCTGCAGGCGCTTAGTGGATTCCAACCCTCCCAAAACTTATCTGCAGTGCAGATGGCTGTCCAACCGATAGTCATATCTGAATCCTGAGGCTTTTTCGCACGAGGCCGTCTCGAACACATGTAGGACACGTTGTGAGGCTGCATTCGCACGCTTGGGGTGGGGGGATCCATTCCTGACTGCTCCAATCATCCTGACGCGTCCTACACGCATCTGAGATGTAGAGCAGTTAAAACTGCTCTACATGCATCTTTCCGCGTTCCGGCCATCTCCAGCCGTCCAGGGTCAATTGGCCGAAAACTGGCCGAACAGGTGGCAGATCCGCACAATTGCTTACCTTGCCAGCTCTGGGGTTGCTATCCGCCGCGGTCTGCGCAGGTGCGCAGACTCTGGCAGACGGGACCAAGAGCGCACTAATCCACTACGCTGCTGAAACTACAGGTTGCTGCTCCAGGGAGAAGGGGCTCGGACTGCTGAAGAAATAGAGGTAAAATCCTAGATGGAAGCTGATACATTTTAAGCAAATAAATATTTTAATCAGGTTAGTCCCGCATTACAAAACCTTAGGAATGCTAGGTTCAGTTAGAATTCTCTCCAATTCAGTTCTTATAGCGCACACTCAGCACACTGCAAAACCAGACTGGGCATTTTGTCTTCCATGGGGCAGCAGACGTTATTCATAGTTAGTCCACAGAACAATTTCTCAGCCTCTTGTCCATTCGTGTCTATAACCCGCAATCAGCAGCTGCCACAGTTGATAAGAACTGGAGTTCTGGGAGGGACGAGATCCAGCTCAAGAGTTCCATTAATAATAGTAGATCTGCGATAGATTCTGTCTCATAGCTTGCCTCAATTTTTCTAGGACTTACAGACATAAATTTTTGGAAGAAATTTATCTGTGTTTTAACAAAAGGTTTCTTGCAACTAAATAATTATATTAAACAACCAATCCAGTCTGTTTCAGATTTAGACTCATGGCTATGCAACACTAGATTACACGGGTCATCTGTTTACTAGGTTTGTATGCCATGAATTTCAGGTGCCTTAAACCATAGCAGAAATGAACAATTAACCTGTGTTTGTAATGTTTTAATGTTTGTAATAACAGTCTTTCTAACACGGGGGCTTTTTGAACTTGGCCTCCCAGCTGTAAGAAGCCTTGGGCTAAATGGGCCAGAATGCACCAAGCACCTGCGTTTGTGAATCCTTAATGGATTCCAACCCTCACCTCAACAATTTGAGCCCTACTTTAAATGGGACATCATCCTCTCCAGTGCTGGCCCTAATGGGCTTTCGCACCGGCGCAATTGTGTGATGCTCTACATTAGCACACCTGCGCAGCACAGCACATCCCTCTACGCATCTAGAAGAGGCGAGAAAGGGCCAGTTGGAGCCTTGCTAGCTTCAGCACCATTTCAATCTGGGTTCAGGCCAGGACATGGCACTGAAACAGCCTTAGTTGTCCTGATGGGCGACCTGCTCTGGGAGAAAGACCGAGGGAGTGCTACTCTGTTGATCTTCCTGGACCTCTCAGCAGCAGCTGATACCATTGATCATGGTATCCTACCGGACCTGCTCTCTGGGATGGTGGTAGGAGGCACTGTGTTACAGTGGTTCCACTGCTACCTGGAAGGTCGGTTCCAGAGAGTGATCTGGGGGGGGGGGATTCTGCTCAGCCCCATGGCAACTGAGCTATGAGGTGCCACAGGGTTCTATTCTACCCCCCATGTTTTATTTATTTATTTATTTACATTTTTATCCTATCCTGTACCCAGAAGTCTCTGGGCAGGTAACAACATCTAAAATCAAACATTTTTTTAACATCATTAGAACATTAAAACAATGACAGCGTCTGCCAGTGGGAAGAGAAAAGTATCTCCCCATTTAACTGAAGGCCAGATACAATGAAGGTGATAAGATGCATCTCAAGGGGAAGACTATTTCACAGCCTAGGGGCCATTACTGAGAAGGCCCTCTCTCGGGTGCCCACCGCTTTTGCTGCTGAAGGTGGTGAGACAACCAGGAGGGCCTCCCTTCCAGATCTTAAGGCACGGGCAGGTTGATATAGGAGTAGATGTTCCTTCAGATATTTGGGCCCAAGTCATTTAAGACCTTATAGGCTAAAGTTAACACCTTGAATTGGACTCAGGAGTGAATTGGCAGCCAGTGCAACTCTTTTAAGACTCTTTTAAACTCTTTTAAGATGTTGTTTATGTTAGGCATTGAAGCCAGTATAGGAAAAATGTACAGATGTGAACAGGAGGCAAAAGGGTTAAGGAACGTAACTATCTGCGTATGAAGGCTGGAACAGCAAAGTGTTCAAGGCCAAATATGTGCTTGGATTACGTAGGCTTGTGCAACACAAGGGAAGTGAGTCACCACCGCATGATAAAAAGGTATAAATTGCCCGCACACTGCTGTGTGTGTGGGTTGCTGGTCGTGAGTTTGGTTGGAGAGATGAACGAGCGTGTATATTTTGTAAATGCAGCAACTTCAAGAATAAAAAACCTCTGAGGAGAGAGTTTCGGCTCCAGTCTGTTTCTTTTGCAGCGGGCAGGAGGAATTTCCTGATAAAGCCGAACAAACTCAAGGACGCCAGGAGGTTTCCGAGGCAACAGAGATTGCCTTGCCGGCCGCGTCTGCTTATTTACACCAACAGTTTATCATCTATATGAAACTGCTGGGAGAGGTCATAAGGAGGTTTAGTGTTGGGTGTCACCAATATGCTGATGACACCCAGCTCAGCATTGGAGAGACAGGCATGATGCCCTCAAGGCCTCTGAAGGAACTGAAAGCAAGTGAACATTTTCCTTTAATGAGATACCCAGAAGCAATTGGTGGGCGGCTGCGTGAGACACGATGCTAGATCTGGGCCTTTCTGCACTTGGCCTTATTCTGGAATATATCTCGGGATAGGGCCCCGCTGTCCAAATGCTAGTGCAGACTATGGGAGGCCCCAGGCAAGGCCTGCCGGAGTCTGCATTATCATGCAGGCAACAGACCTGTATTCAGAATAAAGCCAAGTGCAGAAAGGGTCCAGATGAGCGGTGGTCTGATCCAGCAGGACTACTCTTATGTTTTCTTACGTTTTTATGATCTTGTCTATGACTGCTTCCACACCTACAGTGGCAGGAGCTCTGAAAAACCTCTTAAGGTGCAGAGGTGAAAAGAGAGATACCCACCACTCTCTAAGAAGGATGCTAGAGGGCCTTGAAGAACTCCCCACAACATCCTTTCTCAGTGCAGAATTAACTGCCTTTAGGGTGCCAACAATTCTCAGTTGCTCTATCCAAATGCATCCTAAATGCAGGCGCCACGTGGCAAAGGGCCACTTTAAGGGGACCTTTTTGGCACAACAGAGGCCCTTCTGTTTTCAAGAAGACATTTCAACTCCAAAACTGAGCTGTCAACTTTGAAGATGTTGAAGGAGAAGCGCCTGGCCGTTTGGCCCCATAGGGAGCACCAAGGGCATGCACCATATTTGTAACATTCAATAGTTGTGCGAATTCGGCTGAATTCGGACACTCAGAATGGAATGTTACAACATTCATACATAGACATTCATATTCATACAAATGCTTAGGAACATTCGTGGACCAGGGAGGTAGGAAAGCGTCTGGATCCAGAGTGCATTTGACATGGTTTGAAAGCAGATTCAAAATGGAATCTGGGTAGATTTGACACCTTCAGAGTGGATATGTTACGGAATACATATTGGATATTTGTACGAATGTGTAGAAATGCATTTGTCTCAGATAGAATCCTACCACCACATTCTGAGGGGATCTATTCAAACAAACATGAATTTTCTTACATTTGGTTTGATAGAAACTGAATGCAAAGCCCCCCATCCATGTACATCTCTAGAAGCATCCTTTCCTTAGCATGCCCTACGCCACCAAGGTGTGGACATGACCTATCTATTCTGTAAGCCACTATGATAGTCCTCTAGGGTGGCATATAAGTGCATGGAATAAGATAAATAATTGAATAGCACTGCTTTGACAATGGAATCTTTCTAGCAGTCAGAAAATTTAAGTTTGTGATAGCCAAGTTTTAAATAAGAGTGATCTGTTATACATGTACAGAAATGCCCTTTGTTCTGGATCTTTGCCACAAATTTCTATTCCCCTCATACACATTTGTGTGCATGAACACACACACACACACAGAGAGAGAGAGAGAGACACACACACACACAGAGAGAGACACACACACACACAGAGTTGATTGTCCATAAACAAGTGCTTGAAATTACTGATAGGGGCTTACATTACAGCATGTTTCCCCCCTCTGTCTCCATTTTTCTAAAGCACACAGTGTAAAACACAGAATAACAACGAACAGCCTGCAGGCTAGATCGGGCACCAGAGGCAATTTTATCTGGCCCCTTGTGAACCTATCAAATTTTCAACACACAATAAATTTACTCACAATTTTCATCAAGCTAAAACAAAAGACATGCCAGAAGTGCATTCATAAAGATGAAGGGGAAATGCTTTTGAGCTGTATGAACTGCCTCATGCTTCAGTACGTCGTTTCTCTTTGGTCGTTGAGAGACAATGCTTTGCGTGGAATAGGAGCAATTCCCCCAGGATTTGCAACTGGAAACAGCAGCCTTAACAGGGATCTGTGACACAGAGCTGTCCCAGCATGGTTAGGTTTAGGCTCGTAGCAGACCTAAGCAAGGGGGAAAAGAGTGATAGAATGGGAACAGGTCAAATGCAATAGTTCTACCACCAAAAGGATGAAATCCTGCAGCTGGGCTGGACACGGACTGCCTATAGTATGGCTGGGTGACTGGTTAGTAGGAAGTGGCTTCTGACATAACTGCTAATGTAGCTCTTGGTTCTGGGGAAGCTTGTCTTCCATACATTAGGCTGCTCCTGCTCTATGCACTGTGACCAGGCATCCTGGCAGGCAAGAGACAGTTCGTAGGGTTCTTGCAGTTCTAGCTGGGGCCATTTTGCCCTTCCCTTCCTGTGGATGGGAAAGGTGTGCCATTACAACTAACGTCGACTAGCGTTCGCACTTGCAATCATCCCTGGGCCGATCCTCTTCTGGGCACAGCCATCTTGAGTGCGGCGCCCCCCATGACTGCACGCGTGTCAGTGCCGTTGCTATGGTGATGCTGATGCTCTGTGCAGTCACAGTTTTGTCAGGGGGTCACGTGGGGCAAGGGTTGGCGAGCATGTGGTGCATGATCTCATGCCCCACAGCTATTCCACGATAGGTGAACATCTGGGAAGGCAGGGGGCGCTTGTAGGCTGCAATGGCCTCCTGCAAGTGCAGATGCACTTGCCCAGATGTTCACCTATAGCGACCTACAGGCTGAAGTGCAAATTGGCCTCACATGCTGGAATAGATGGGCCAATCAATCAGGGCTGCACTTATGCTGTAATGTTCTTATTCCTCACACAGGGCTTTGATCACTGGTTTCCCTGTAGTGCTATGGAAAGAAGAGGGAGGGTGAATTTCATAATGCATTTCCTTATGTTTAACAGTTACAAATTTTATCTTTCAGGAGAAAGGAAGGATATAAATTCTAAAACAAATAAATAAGTTCCTTCATTTTGTGTGCCGGGTGCCACACTCAGGATGGCAGTGCCCTGTGGGGAAACAGTGTGGCAACGGAGCACAGGCAGTGATTGATTGCCCAAGGGGTGGGCCGTCAGCTGTTCGCACACCTTTCCTGTCTATGGACGGAAAAAGAAGTGCGAAAACACCCCCGTTTCACAAGGAAAGTGTTCTGGTCCCTTGATCATTCTGGTTGCCCTTTTCTGCACCTTTTCCAGTTCCACAATATCCTTTCTGAGATGCTGTGACCAGAATCATAAACAATATTCCAAATGTGGCCTCACCATAGATTTACAAAGAGGCAAAATGACATTTACCAACATTTTTTATATTCCCTTCCAAATTACCCCTAGCACTGGATTTCCTTTTTTTATTGCTGCTGCACATGGGGTTGACACCTTCGTTGAACTGCCACCAGAACCCCAAGATCCCTTTCCCGATCTGCCATAGAAAGCTCAGCTCCTGTCGCTTTATAGGCGTATTTGTGATTATTTCCTCCAATCTGCACCACTTTGCACTTGCTAAGATTGAAGTACATTTGCCATTGCTCAACCACTTTCAGTTTTTACTCCTCTGAACAATTTAGTGTCATCAGCAAACACTGCTGTTTCACTACTTATTCCTGCTTCTAGATCCTTTGCGAATAAACTGAAAAGTACACCCCAGGCGAGTTCCCATTCAAGGAATAAAGTGCAATATACAAGGCTATTTACATCGGGATTTACATCGATATGTAAAGTGTGTTAAAAGGAAGCAAGGAGCATCTGGCAATCGGATTCAACACCGATTTTGTGTCCCCACTCTAAACACTTAAAACGCTTCCAAAAACGGATTGGGGAAGGTGATTCTTTCCCCTCCTCTCCCCAATGCCCAGGGCGCATGGTGGCAGTGGCAACTGAAGCCCCGTTCGCCCGCTCCACCTCTACGGCCACTGTCCCCAGTGGCAGTTCCCTCCAAAAAAGCACCCTGACTGGCTCTGCTGCCGTTGCTGCTGCCACCACCTGCGCGCACACACACTTCAACATGATCTCCCAGTTCCTGCAGCAGCTTCACCCCGAGAAAAGCACCCTGCCTGCCTGGCTCGCTCTGCTGCTGCCGCCTGCACACACACACTTAAACATACACACATCTCCCAGTTCCTGCAGCAGCTTCACCCCTTTCCCTTTTTAAAGATCAAGGAAGGAGGGAAACAGCCAGAATTGCGCAGGATTGCCTCTTTCCTTGATCTTTAGGCTTGCCTGGGTGGTAAAGGAAACACTGTTATCAGATGCGAAGTGGCTGAATTGTTACAATGAAACGGTCTGTTGTATAGGGGAATACTCTAGCATTCCCACAGCACTAAGGAAGAAATGTTTTAAAAGCAAAAGCAGGAAAAAAAACACTGGAAAATTCCAGTGTTTGTTTATTCCATTTTTATGCCAAATAATCCTCAAAATACCCTGAAACTGATTGGGAATGGGGATGACAAGGATCCAAACCATTCTGAAACCGTTTTAATTGGTTGGGGGTGGGAACGACAAGGATCCAAACCATTTTGAAACTGTTTTAAAGTGGTAATGGGAACTCGCCCTTCCTAATGCTGAACTTTAGGAGACCCCACCTCTTTTTCACCTCTTTCTATTCTGAGTACTGGCTACTTATTACTACTCTCTGTTTCCTGCCCTTTGGCTAGTTAACAATCCAGAATAAGACCTGTCTGCCTATTCCATAATCAATGAATTTATTCAGATATCTTGGATGAGGGACTTTGTCAAAAGTGCATCAGGCTCCCTCACTGTATATGTTCAGAAGGGTGGTGAAGACCCTGGCCTTCAGTTAAATCTCCCTTCCCACTTACAGACACGGTTGTTTTAATCTATGCTTTTATCTGTTTTAATATATTTGATTTTAAATGTTGTTACCTGCCCTGAGACCTTTGGGTATAGGATGGGATATACATACATACATACATACATACATACATACATACATACATACATACATACATACATACATACATACATACATACATACATACATACATACATACATACATACATCTTTACTGACTCCTATAAGGAGCCATCAGAAAATATTGTTGGTAATACCTAAGAAATATATTAGATTAGAAGAAAAGGGACTTCCCACCATAGGGGACTGTTCTACACTCAAGAAATCTTCAAGAATATCTGAAATTAAGGAAGTGATATTTCAGAACGACCAAGATGGTTTATATGGTTAGTTATAGAAAGGATGTTTAAATCTCCTGAAATAACAAGAGATTGTTATGTAGATTTGATTTTTTTTTTAAACAAGCAACAGAGTCATTGAAAGGCATAATCAAACACCAAAGCACTGAAACAGAATGTTTCAAAATATCCTAAAATAGTTTCAATCTTCCAGACTTGTTCTGTGCAAAACATTTTTTTAAAAATAGAATTTCTTCCCTGCTGATTTTTCAAAAACAACTTTTGTTGTCATTTAAAAAAACAACAAATAGTATTTTTCCTGTGTTTATGAGTCAAGCAAAAGGAGTCTTGAACATACCCACTAGGGGCCTGTCCCCAAGCAATTTAAAATCTGCTAAAAATCTTCTTTTGCCTCTGAGCGCCCCCATGTCAGGGTTTTTAACGAGCTTCCAGAGCTACAAAAGCAGGAAAACCCGCGACAAAATATGTGCCCTTTAAAGAAGAGTTTCAGTGCTCTTTCTGGAAGTTGTGTGTTCTCCTCGCAACATTTACCTTGGGGACGCTCCGTGGCAAAAGGGCCGGGGATTGCTGCCTGCACACACAGCAATAAAGCATTCACACATCTCCCAGAAATGCTGCAGCTTCCCTTCCTTTCCTTTCTAAAGGTCAGAACTTTCAAAGAGCCAGAATTGCTCAGAATTGCAACATTCTTATCAGGTGTGAAGTGGGTGATCTGTGAAAGTGTTAAGAGTAAATGAGCACACAATTGCGTGGCCGATGGCTGCAGCCAAGCCATTTCAAACAGAACAGAGTGAAAGTAAGTGCTGAGAGTGAGATCTGGCTATTTTTCCTTTGAACAAGAGAGGGGGCGGGGAGAAAAAGATGTGGGGAAAGAAAACACGCTTCTGTGGGGATGGAAGGTGTGTTTTAAACACGCGTTTTGCTGAGCCTCATGCGGACGCTTATTCCGGAAGTACAGGGCACTTTTAAAGTCTTTTAAGAATAGAGTGACAGTAGAGGGAGACTAGAGAGGCAAATAAGTCTTTTGGGGATGCAGCCTAAGTGTGTTTCTTGCAGGAAAATTACAAATCAAACAAAAATCAGAGTAAATGGGGAGTTATTACAATTCCTGTGGGTGAGAATGTCTCTGAAATACTTTCCCCATTTTGGCTAACACTATCTCAGATACTCTTCCGAACAAAGCACCAGCTTACCTACCTTTCTTGCACCATAGGAATTCTGCTGAACAAAGCGCTAACATTCCATCAAATCCAGCAAGGAAATGCAAGAATATTTGAAATATTTGTTATTCGTTCAAATTCAGCCAAATTAGACATTAGTTTTTTAATATTCAAATGAATACAAATATTTTGAATCATTCATTCCGATAATTTGGAGATTTGTATGTGTATGGATATGTACACATTACATACATATCAGTGCTCATCTTATTTGTATCCGTATGCATCTGTATGGATAAATACGGGATGAAAACAGGATGCATATGGAATAAAAACAGGACGTGTACTGATGGATACGGATGTGGCGACATTTGTGTGAAATTTCCATACGAATAGATATGAATGTATTCAAATCGGTTCAAATCGGAATACATTAATTTTTTCTCTATTTGTACAAATTTGGACATCTGAATATTTTATTCAAATCAAATCAAATATCAGAACTTGCATCCATGCACACCGCTGGCTCACAGTGGTCAGCTAAGTGCCAATAGAGTGCTCGTTGTAGTAAGTCCCATAAGTCAAATGTAGGTTGTGTGAAACCATCTTCCTGCTTGCTTGCCCTGGATATTGACATGTAGCTTCAGTACACAATGCAGCCTGCAAACCAGTACAATAACCGTAAATATTTGTAATAGCTATTTCATTTAAAATAGCCATAACATTAGCATCTGTAAACACTCTTGAAATACACCATCGTAAACTAAGTAAAGCCTCCTGAACAACACTGTCCGCTTGTTTGCAATGTGTGTGCATATTGATCCGCTGCCCAGAGTGGGATAGCCCCTCCCCAGAACAGTCTCGCTCCGGACTGTTTGTTGGTTTGTTTATAATGTTCACATAGTGTTTCCCATTAAAATATATTCTCAAAGTGGTTTACAAAACATGGAGAACAAAACCAAGCTGCCTCCTGGGCCACACCCTTCACCAGCCACCAGCATAAGACCTGCTGAGGGAGGAAGAATTCTGTTGCCTCCTGGGCCACGTCCTTCACCAGCCAGCATAAGAACTGCTGAGGGAGGAAGAATTCTGCTGCCTCCTGGGTTTGTTTGGGCCACACCCAGCATCCAGCTATAATACAGGCTGAGGGGAGGGAAGAGGAGAACTGCCAAACTCCTGTACCTGGGCATTTGCCCCTGCCCCTCCCATGTAGTGGATTTTATTTTATTATTATTTTTTAATTGTGGGTTAGGGTTTGTTTTTAGAACTGATGTTTTAATTGTTAATTGTTTAATATTGTTTTATTTGGGGTATTTTATCTGTTTTGGGTGGGGAATCATGTGTCAAGGCCAGGCAGGAGGGGGAGACGTGTGTCAGGGGGCCACCATCACAGTGGTATCGGGCAGGGGGAGATACGGCGTTGGGAAGCAAAAGAGACAGTTTCGGAGAAGGGGTGTGAGATATATTGAAGCTATCACTCCTTCTGTTCTGCTTCCCAGCCAACGGAATTTGGGGAGGCCTGTCAACCAGCCCCCTACTCTGGTGGTGCTACTCCTCAATGCCAGATCGGTCCGGAATAAAACATCTGTCATTTATGACTTGATTTTGGATAAAGGGGCCGATCTGGCATGCATCACTGAGACCTGGGTGGATGAACTGGGTGGGCCTAGTCTCATGCAGCTTTGTCCCCCAGGATACTCGGTGCAGCACTCTTCCAGACCAGAGGGGAGGGGAGGGGGTGTTGCTGTAGTCCACCGGACTTCCATCTCCCTCACCAGATGGCCAATTGGCTCTGTAAAGGGGGTTGAGGGGCTGTTTTTGTTGTTGGGCCAGAGAGACAGAATAGGGATGCTGTTGGTGTACCGCTCACCCCACTGCCCAGCAGCCTCCCTATCTGAGCTGGCTGAGGTAGTCTCGGAGGTGGTGTTGGAAGCCCCCACCACGGTGGTGCTGGGGGATTTCAACATCCATGCTGAGGCTACACTCAGTGGGCCGGCTCAGCTCTTCATGGCCTCCATGACAACCATGGGGCTGTCTCAACATGTAACTGGTCCAACTCATACAGCAGGTCATACCCTGGATTTGGTTTTTGCCTCGGAGCCAATTGGTGGCACTCCGTTGATAGGAGGGTTGGCTGTCAGCCCTTTGTCGTGGACGGACCACTCGCTGGTGAGTTTTGGACTTGCAGTGACAGCTCCCCTCTGTGGGGACATAGGACCTATTGAAATGGTCCACCCCCGGAGACTTATGGAATCTCAGCGATTCCTGAATGCCCTGGGGGATTTTCCGGTTGGCATGACTGGTGCTCCTGTCGAAGCTCTGGTCTCTCTTTGGAATCGGGAGATGAGCAGGGCTATTGACATAATCGCCCCCAAGTGTCCTCCACATTCTTGTAGAGCTCGAAAAGCTCCTTGGTATTCCATGGAGCTTCGGGCCATGAAACAGGAAGGTCGACAGCTAGAGCGCAGGTGGCGTAAATCCAACTGTGAATCTGACCGAACACGGGTTAAAGCATATTATCATGCCTACCACGTGGCGGTGACGGCGGCGAAAAGTAGTTTTTTCTCCACCACCATTGCGTCCTCAAGTAGCCGTCCAGCAGAGCTCTTCAGAATAGTAAATGGCCTTATAAAATCCAGCTCAAGGAAGTGTGAGCCAGGGCCATGTAATATCTGCTGTGACAGTTTTGCAAAGCACTTTGAGGACAAAGTCACTCAGATTCGTAGAGGATTAGATGTCACAATTGGATTTAGTCCAGGGGAGGCGTCCAGGGAACTGTCTGGTCCAATTCTTTTGGATCAGTTTCAATTATTGCGGCCTGAGGACGTGGACAAGTTGCTTGCGGGAGTGCGGCCAACAACATGTTCTCTGGACCCTTGCCCTTCCTGGCTGATAAAACTAGCCGCCAAGGTATGACAGGATGGATTCAGGAAGTAGTGAATGCTTCTCTGAGGGATGGGGTGGTCCCACTGGCCCTTAAACAGGCTGTGGTACGCCCCCTCCTGAAGAGGACTTCACTGGATCCAGAAGATCTAAACAACTATTGTCCGGTACCTAACATACCTTTTTTAGGCAAGGTTCTAGAGAGAGCTGTTGCTGTTCAACTGCAGGCATGCTTGGATGAAGCTGTTTATCTAGGCCCATTTTAATCTGGCTTCAGACCTGGTTATGGCACTGAAACCACCTTGGTCGCCCTGGTTGATGACCTACTCTGGGAGAGAGACAGAGGGAATGCCACCTTGTTGGTTCTCCTGGACCTCTCAGCGGCTTTTGATACCATTGACCACGGTATCCTTTTGGAGAGGCTATGGAGCTTAGGAGTGGGAGGCAGTGCTTGGCATTGGTTCTCCTCCTATCTCCAGAACCGATCTCAGAGAGTGGTTATTGGAGATACTGATTCAACGCCCTGGGAACTCACTTGTGGGGTTCCCCAGGGGTCAATCTTATCTCCCATGTTATTTAATATCTATATGAAGCCGCTGGGTGAGGTCATCAGGAGATTTGGGGTGAGGTGTCATCAATATCCAGATGATACCCAGCTCTATCTCTCTGTACCATCTGAATCAGGAGAGGTGGTTGAAGTGCTTGACAGGTGTCTGGAGGCAGTAATGGGCTGGATGAGGGCCAATAAATTGAAGCTGAATCCAGACAAGACAGAGGTGCTGTGTGTCACAGGGTCTCGGGTCCGTGTAGTTGGGAAATACCCTATCCTGGACGAGGTCGCAATGCCCTGGAAGGGACAGGTGCATAACTTGGGAGTACTCCTGGACTCGGCATTAATGCTTGAAGCTCAGGTGGAAGCCGTGGCCAGGAGTGCCTATTCCCAACTACGATTGGTGCGTCAGCTTAAGCCTTTTTTGGACAGAGACAACTTGGCCACAGTCATCCATGCCCTGGTAACCTCTAGATTGGATGCATTCTACATGGGGCTGCCCTTGAAGACGGTTTGGAAACTACAGCTAGTGCAGAATGCAGCTGCAAGACTGCTTACAGGGATATCGGGCCGGACGCACATCACACTGGTCTTAAAAGAGCTGCACTGGCTGCCGATTCGTTACCGAGCCCAATTCAAGGTGTTAACTTTAACGTATAAGGCCCTAAATGACTTGGGCCCCAAATATCTGAAGGAACGCCTCCTCCCATACCAACCTGCCTGTGCCCTAAGATCTGGAGGGGAGGCCCTTCTCGTTGTCCCACCACCCTCTGTAGCAAGACGGGTGGGCACTCGAGAGAGGGCCTTCTCAGTAATAGCCCCCAGGCTGTGGAATAGCCTCCCCCTCGAGGTGCGTCAGGCCCCCTCACTGTATACGTTTAGGAGGGGGGTAAAGACGCACCTCTTTGCTCTGGCCTTTGGTTGAACGTGGCACAGTTTTTCCCTACTGCACATACGAATGTCTTATACTGTTTTTATATATGGTTTTATTCTAAATATTCTTGTCTTTTAAATATGCTGTTACCCGCCCTGAGACCCTAGGGTATAGGGCGGGATATAAATGTAAATAAATAAATAAATAAATAAATAAATAAATAAATAAATAAATAAATAAAACTAAAATCATAATCATTAAATAAATGGATGAATAAAACCAAGGATGGGAGACACAGACATTTCATTCACTCTGCAGAGGCCTGGATAAAAAGATGAGACTTCAATCGGCACCTAAAATTTTGCTTATGCATAATTTATTATTATTATTATTATTTTTCATTTGCAGTCGCCCCCTTGCCTCTCGCTTGCGTCCACAGCTGTCAGAGGCACTGAGTTACTTATAATACTTTCTTGTTTTCTTCAGATGTTTCCAACTGAGAAACACACACACAAGAGAGAGAAACTTCATCTACTTTCTCTGAAAGACCCAGGACAGGTAAACAGACTCTGTTCCCTGAAGGGAAGGCAGAAGTGAGGAGGACAGGACAAGGAGCTCAAGGAAACAGCTACAGAAGCAACAGCTGACAAATACCTCTTCTGTTTGTAGACTCTCTTTGATTAGAAAAAGTAATTATAAAAATGAAGCTAAATAAATAAGTGCCAATTTTTAATCTAGATTGGATGTTCACAAATGACCTTTCTCTCATTCTCTCCTCTCTCTCTCACACACACACAGGAATTAAAAAATAATAATCATGCATGTGATAAGACTGCCTTCTTCCTTCCTTTCTTTTTGAAAATGCAAACTGCCTGCCTTCTGCACCCTAAAGTGTTTCACCTTTGCAGTGAAACAGGGGATTCTCTAAAATGACTCTAAAGCCATATTACATGACAAATTGTTTACTCAGTATTGTTGGTTGTTTTGCATGTCTGCAGACTAAAAATGTGTTTTAACTTCAGGTGCTAACTGAAAGATACAAATGTGAAGAACGCTGTCAGGAAAGTGTTCTCATTCTGACCAAAAGGACGCATGTTTCTATCTAATTTTATCAGCATCTGAAGCAGTGGCATGAATATTAATTAGCTTCATGAATATTAGATGCTAGTGAATCCATATTTCTCAGTCAATAGACTTCACTGGTCGTTGATACATAACATGGGAGCGAGAAGGAGGAGAATAAATAACTTCTTAATTCATTCTAAATCAATTGTATGTATTTGCGAACCATTCACAGGTGATCTAGGGATGGTTATTTTTTCTGACCATCAGATTCAGCACTGTATTGTTAGGTAAAGCATAAGTAATTTTGGAACAGATGTAGGATTCCAAGCTGGTTTTCACTTTTCTCTCAACCACCATGACATTTTTAGAGTAGGAATGGACCAGGCATCCAAAATTCATTTTTAAAAAACTGTTCTATTTGTGAAATTTTATTATTTAAAATGATATAAAGGCAACAAATTAACAATTTTCTAGGCTGTTTATTTTTTTCAAGCAAAGTTCTCCATTGTTAGATGTTTTGCTATCCGACTAGGTAACATCTTCAGTCTTATTTAGTTGGATAACAAAACATCCACAACAAAGGACCTTTGCTTAGAATAATTTCATTAATTCAGCTCTGCAGGTCTGAGTTCCTGATATTCACTGCTATACCAAAAATCATAGATACTCTGAGAAGTGGAAGAACCAAGTGTTACTGCAAGAGAGAGTAAATCTGTCCTGTAAGATTTATTACGGGTAAGATACACGGACCCTTCCCATCACATTCAATGTACAGATTACTATAAAACATTTATGATTAGGACATTCATCAGCCTGAGGCTCTGAAGAGTAAAAAATGTTGCTCTTGTTTGCAGAGGAGAAGCAGAGATTCTCTACTCAAATTCCAAAGTCCATGTAAAATTGTCCAGCTGCTCAATGAATGAATGAATAACTTTGTGAATTTATTGTAGTTGTATACCAGAAATACAGAACAAACCTAAATCAAGGATTGCAAATGTTTTCTATTAATTATAACCTGCTCTGGCACAATATGGCAGGATATAAATATTTAAAATAAATGAATCAAATATTGCTCCTGTTAGTCAATATTCAAGCTGCAATCTTACATGATAGATAGATAGATAGATAGATAGATAGATAGATAGATAGATAGATAGATAGATAGATAGATAGATAGATAGATAGATAGATAGATAGATAGATAGATAGATACATACATACATACATACATACATACATACATACATACATACCAACATCTTGTTTTTCTTGACAAATCTAATTTAAATAACATCCTGGCTTTTTCCTAAGACAAGAAGAACAGGAGGTCAAAAAAATCCACATTAGATTTAAAATGTTCCTTTATTCTTTTTAATAGTCCCTGTTTTTCCTCCTGCTTTCGCATTAATCCTAGCAAACAGAAACCTATTTGTGAAAATTACCTCTTAAGGGGACTCCACTAACTTATCCCCCCAAACGTCTCCCTTCAAGAGAAAAAAATCTTCAAGTGGATGTCAAAGGTCAGAAAGTATAAAGATTTCTTTGGAAGTTAGTGAATAAAGGAAACACCTAATTGTCTTTATAGAAATAAAGGAAACAGCCCTGGGCTGCCCTTTCAATCTGTTAAGGGAAAAGTGAAGGCATTTTAGGAGACATGTAAAATGTCAGTGTTTAATAGTCTATCTCGACCTACAGCACTCCTTATAGTTATTTTTAAAAGCTCATTATATGGACTGACTTGAAATGAATTCATCATCCTCATCATATACTAATTCTGCCACATCGTTCAGTATGGCAAGAAATATCTCCGGCAGTTGCTGTAATGATTTCTTTCTTGTTTATTAAAAAGGTTAATTATAGGGATATTCAAAAAGAATCCCAAATGGGCCATCAGGCTTGGCGTTAAAAGGCCTTTAAGGCTATGAGGCAAGGTGACTGGAGCTTGTGTCATTGGCATGGATGGCTCCTACCAAAGGCCAGCCAACCTGTATCAGAAAATGAATGTTTCTTTGGGCATCAACTTTTAACCTGTTCCAAATCAGAAAGAAATTATTTTCTTCCCTTGCATAACAGTTTTGATCGTACACAATTTGGTTTCTGTGGTGCCACTGAGTAGTAGGTTGTAACCCCATGGATGTTGGATCTGGAACAGGGCATGGGGCTGCTCCCCCAGAAAGGTGGTCACGCAGTCTGTGCCATCTACCACCCCAGATGATTTGGGCAACTTTCCCACAATGCACCTGGAATTGGTGCCAAGAACTGGAAGTGTTGGCTGAAGCCCCCTGGAGTTTGGGCTCTCCAAAGCAATCACAACTGTGTTGCAGATGAGACATTCAGCCCCCGGGTGCTGCATTCATTCACAAAGCAGCCCAAAATTGAATGTAGTGCTGAGGGCAACCAAGACTACCTTCGTTAGGTTTCCCAAAAGACAAGGGTGAGGGTAGAAGTGGTGACTGGGAGTGATGTATCTTTCCCCCAAGCCACCTCTCTACCTGTCTGGATGGTGGAGGATGGAGTAGCAAGGAAATGCTGCAGGCTGCCTCTGCATTAAGAAACAAGCCAAAGGGCAAAAGAAGGAGGGTTGACTTTTCTTCTCTGCTTTTCTCATCCACTTAAGGGGACTCACAGCGGCTGACAAACCTTCTGTTCTTCTCTCCACAGCAGACACCCTGTGAGGTAGGTGGGGCTGTGAGAGCTCAGAAGAGAGCTGTGACTCACTCAAGGTCACCCAGCTGGCTTTGCGGAGGAGTGCAAAAGCAAACCTGGTATTCCTAGATAAGAGTCCGGCTCCCTAACACTAGACCAATCTGGCAAACATGAGTCAGCCAGGTTGTCAGTCTGTTAAATGGGAGGTCCTCTTCATTGGGCCCATAAATTGAAGGTTTTGTTATAAATATTTCTGTTGGCCTTTTCCCGTTATTACTTTTTAAAACTAGTGTAGCAGATGGCTTTAACTAAAATACAGCATGACAGTCCTCTTGTTTTCTGTTTTACTCCCTTGCTCCTTGTTCTGCAACTGTTTGTGACTAAGCAACTAAAATATTATTCTTCTCTATATTTAGACTAATACAAACTTTGCAGAAGCCCATATGTACCAATTTGTAGGCTCATATAAAATTGGAAGAGTTAACAGCTGGTTGCAGTGCAGAAACGTAACAGATTATCTAAAACCCACAAGTATGAAAAGCAAAAGTGTTTTTATAAAAGAATCGTTCTCCCATCTCTGTGGCTAAACCAGTCTGTGTGTGTGCCTTGTCCACTGTTTTCAGAAGCAGCAAAAGTTCCTGAGAAATGAATCAAGTGATCTTGGGTCCAGAGTTCAGAAGCCCTTATGTAGCATACGAAGTTCACTCCTGAATCTCAGAGAGGTCAAGCAGAAATAGCCAAGATGGACTTCAGTGACAATTGAATACTAGAGGTTTGGTTTGAAACTGTTTATTTAAAACAAAAACTATTAAAACCCAAAGTAAAAAGCCTTTTTGGAAACCACAAACCAGTTCAAAGCATACCAGCCAGTTTGGATAGTTCCGATGACGCAGTCCCAGTTCTCTTCAAATTCAAACCATGTTCCCTCCATCGGGAGGGTGGTTTGACTTTGAATTCACTCTGATTAAGCCATCCATTCATAACTACTTGACAATGGATTGTTTGGTACATCTCTGGAACTAGCCTGGCAGCAGGGAAGCTGAGACGTTCTGACTGTCGTCTTGCCTTTCGTCTTTGATATGCTGTGAATCAAAATGTGATTGGAGGGATCAGCCTCATTTCCTTTCTACGCGATCCTACAGGTTCTGCAGCACAGGAGAGCAACATCCCATATTGCCATGTCTGTAACATACTTGTTTAGTGGCTGTAACTAGGGATGGGCATGAATAATCCTGCTATTTGGAATTCATACAAATATGTGTGAATTCCGAGATTTGTGGGCAGATCGGATAGGGCCCTATTCGTCCACAAATCTGATTATCCGGTATTCATAGAAGCTTCGGTTGAAGCTTCTACTGATACTGGATATCCCATGCCCTCCTCCCCCCATGCCCTTCTTCCCCCCAGACCTACCCTCCATGGCCTCCCTCGCACCCCTTTACCTTTTGGGGACCTCTCCGTTGGCATCTTGGGCCTCTTTCCAGGCTCTCTGCAGCACAAAACAGGCTTTCTGGAGACTGGAACAAGGCGTTCTGGTTTTGGATCACCTCTGTCTTCCAACAGAGGGAAATGGGCTGCCAGAACCGCTGTGCCTGAGACGGCTACCTGATTCTTCCAAAGATTGTGATTAACTTTAATAGTGGAAAGATTTTGAAAAGTCATATTCTAAACCTTCTCTTTCTTTTCCCTCCTTTCTCCTGATTTCAAATATGATGCTTGCACTCCAAAAACTGTGGTATTACTACTCGCTGTGCATCTGTGAAGAAAGGGCTTTTGCTTATTTTGCTTCTACAGTACAATAGACTAAACTGAAATTGTGCTGGTGATGACATGCACGTCTTTTTCTTCAAAGACGTTTTCTGGTTGTGCATTAAATTACAATTTTTAACATAACAGCAGATGTTTCAAAGTATACATTATTATGGCAATTACATAAACATTGATACATCTACTCTTATATTAAAAATTGTAATTTAATACACAAATTAAAATTTTATTTTTAACACTATACCATGAGTTTGAAAACTCAGATTGATTGAATTATTGCTTTATATCCCATCAGACTGTAAGACTAACCAGGAAAAATATGCGAAGGCTGCCTTGATCAACCAAACGGAAAGCCAGACACAGGTGAAAGCAGCAAAGGGACTGAATTGCTTTCATCCTCCACGTTAGGAGCGCAGCATTCTACCCCCTGCAGTAAAAAGCTGCTGACGACTGTCACCATGTCTGGAGGAACTCTATAGTAAAAGAAGAAGTAAGTTTATCCTGGTGTGACTTGTTCCTTACAAACCCACGCCTGCTCCTAGTAACGGCAGCATTCGTTTCTAAGGGCCTTTCCCCACACGCCTCCAGAAAACAGATCTAATAAAGGTCTTTTTTCCGGCAAACTGTTTTCTCTGAGGATCTGTTTGAAATAGGGAGACATCCTCAGAAGCCCCATGCATCTGCACACACGCAGGGCGTCCTCCCCTCCTCTCCAGCGGATGCACCAGCACCCATTCCAATCTGGCCTCTGAAGGCCCTCCCCCCCCCCCGGCCTCCTGGATTGGTTCGCTTGGAGCTAGGCATCAGGAGGCCGTGGGGTGCCTTCCCGGGGTCCCTCTTGCCCAAGAACCAGCAATCGCTGCTTCTCAGGCAAGGGGACCCCGCGGCCTAAAAAAACCCAACTCACCCAGGGTCACGCATGCGATCCACATCTTACTTTGTCGGTGCCGGGCCAATTCTAGCAGGGGAGGCCCTGCGTGCACTGCGGGTGCATGTGCCACGGCCTCCCATTGCAGTGCACGCCGGGCCTTCCGCTGCCAGAATTGGCCTGGCAGCAACAAGGTAAGACATGGATGGCACGTGCACGACCCTGGGTGAGGTGGGGGGGGGGGTTAGGCCGTGGCATGCCCTTGCCTGAGAAGCCGCAATCACTGCTTCTCAGATGGGAGGGCCTGCCAGGAAAGCATGCCACTGCCTCCCGATACCTGGCTCCAAGTGAGCCAAACCGGGAGGCTCGGGGAGGGCCCAGCTGTCAAAGAGGGAAAGCCTGGCTTTCCCTCCCTGATACCTGAGGCCGGGAGGAGACTGCATCCCCAAAAGACTTATCTGCCTCTCTACTGTCCCTCTACTGTCACTCTGTTGAAGTGGACTTTAAAAGAGCCATGCAAATCAGGAATAAGCATCCACATGAGGCTCAGCAAAATGCGCATTTTAATGCACCTTCCGTCCCCATGGAAGCCGTGTTTTCTTTGCGCGCATCTTTTTCTCCATGCCCCTGCTCTTGTTGATAGGGTGCCAGTGGGAATGGGGAAGGACTGCGCTCGGCGCGGACACAACCAGGAAGACAATCCCTGACAAGTCCAAAGGAAAAATAGCTATCGGTTCTCTGTTTGTCTCCCAGATCTTCCGCCCCCCGAAATGGCTTCTCGTGCTGGCAAACATTCACTCACCACTTTCCCCGGTTATCGCTGTCAGAATCCACCCTGTCCAGTACACGATCGCTCATTCACTCACCACTTTCCCTGTTATTGCTGTCAAAATCCACCCCTAGCAATAATCCACCCATTTCACACCTCATAGCGATTGTTCTGAGCTTTAGAAAGGGAAGCTGCTTGTGTTACTGCTGTGTGTGCAGACGGCAATCCCCGCCCCTTTTGCCACTGAGCATCCCCAAGGTAAATGTTGCAAGGAAAACCTGCAACTTCCAAAAAGAGCTCTGAAAGTCTTATTTAAAGGGCACTTTTTTTGTTGCGCATTTTTCTCATTTTGTAGCTCTGGAAGTTCGTTAAAAACCCTGGCATGGGGGCGCTCAGAGGCAAAAGAAGAACTTTAGCAGACTTTAAATTGCTTGGGGACAGGGCCTAAGTGTGTTTCTTGCAGGAAAATTACTCCTGGGTTAAATTTCCTCAGTAGATCTTGAGTTTTGCACTTCTTAATTGGCTTACTCAACCCATTTATATTCAGAGTAGTCAGTCTAATCAAAGCCATTGCCATAAACTTGGGATAATGCTTCAGTCCTAAAGAAAATATTAAGGACATCTTATCTAATTGGGATTTTATGCAAGAACAGAGGTTGCAGCAATTGAACCAGAAAAACAACAAGTCATACAAACCTAAACTGTTCTTTTTCTTGATATTTGTTGAAAATGTATATTTACCAATTTTGTTTGGCATTTTCCATACAAAGTGTTGAATTTGGTAGTTTATGTTGATTTTTGTACTGGAATAAAGAAACTGATTTTAAGAAAGAAAATGACTTTTGATGTTTTTGTTTGTGTCCAATTTATGGATCTTTGCAGAAGCCATGATGATTTTCTTTCAGTGAGGAATGTACACACTACGTTTATCCTTACTTAGGGTTTCCATCACTTTACCTGGAACTGATGTGAAGCTGTCTGGTCTATCATTTCCTACGTTACTCTGGATACATTTATGAAGATGGCTGTTGCATTTTCTACTCTCTAGCAAATCAGTAATTTGCTAGAGAAGATCAGTAATTTCAGTAGAAGATCAGTAATTTCATATTTGAGTTCTTTTAGAACTCTCCAATAAATGCCATCTGGTCCTGTTGATTTGTTAGCATTTACTTCATTAAAATACTAGGACCTCCTCTCTGGTTACCTCTCTCCAGTTTAATTCCTCTGACCCCCTCCCCCTCTTAATATGAATTTTGCAACTGAGCGTTATTTTTGCGTCTAGATGCTTCCCTTGGTTCATTTATGATATAACTGGAACCACTAGGAAACTAACTTTTCTTTGACCAGTGCATAATCACAGCAAACACAATTACATACTTAATGCTCAGTGTTCCACATTAGGGAGGTATGTGGATTCTCATAACATTCAAAATTTGGCCAAATTTGGATGTTCAAACTCAAAACAAATGTTACAATATTTGCATGCTAACATTCAAACCAATATGAATGTTTCCACACATTCGTACAAATAGTTTTGCCATTTGTTAATCTGGGGAAGCATACCAGATACGTATCTATTCATATGTATCTGTTTGTAGCGGGTATGTCTTGAACGATCCTATGAATACATACAAATAGATTTATATCGAATAGAGTTTTAACACATTCAAATGCGTTCTATTCGTAGAATATGGATTTTTGAACATTCAGTTCATTTCAAATTGAATGCCAAAAGCCTATTCCACATTTCCATGCGTGCTCTTTGTAGTGGCTGTAGTTCACTGATGCAGCAAACCGCTAGGAAAGCAAAGGTTGGTTGCTGCTTTAATCCCCTGGCAATAGGGAATGGCAAACGACTTCTGTTTCTGTGCTAAGAAAACTGTACAGAGGTGCTTATGGAAGTGTCCATGCACTCACAACTCGGTGGTACCCAAAGAGGCTCTTTAAACAACTATTCAGAAGATTGTCAGGGTTAAAAGCAACATAAGTGACACAAGCCTCTTTCCTCCTATACCAAAATCTGATCACACACACTCGCAGTGGTGCAATATGTCAGATCATTAATATCAGCTACCAGCCAGCAAATTGCTTGTCATGCTTCATTTGTACTAATTTATAGCTAAATGGGGACATTTGGAAATAAAGTTCATAAATATTTTTGTACAGTTCTCTCCTGCTTAAAAAACCTATCCTTCTCTAAAGTATTTATAAGGAGCAAATCTGGTCTGGGGAGAGAAACAAAGGAATGATAGGTGAGGGAGGGCAGACGTCTGCCAACCAGGATGCACAAGAATTTATGAAGAGCGCCTTAGTGTGGATTTAAGTACTTAAACAATTTACCTAAGTTAATCTGTCCTTAATCGAAATTAATCTGCCACAAATCTTCCCTCTTATTGCCATTCCAAACAGGAAATCAAGAGAAGCTGTCAGGGACCTTCTTGAAGTACTTACTCTGCACCTCTTTTCTTTAACATCCATTCTATTTACATATGTAGAATCATAATCAAAGGATAAAAGGTGCAGCCCAGGCTACATGCTGCAAACCAGAATGAAACATTTCCCCCAAACAGCTGAACAACCTTTGTCCATGCAGACACATCTCATCCTTGATTGGACCCATAAATGAACCAGTGGCCACTGCCAGTGCAGCTGGGGACCTGCCTAACTTAGGCAATGTTCACAGGACCATGAAACCCTCATGGCACTCTGGATGTGCTAGATGAGGATGGTGTCTACATGGAACCACAACGGTCCTTTCTCCATGCCACCATAAGGGCTCAACGGAGTGCTTGAACAGCAGAAAGATAGAATAAGCGATCTGCACAGCACTGATTCCTGTGCAGTAGCCTGTCTTTGAACACGGAAAGTGGGCCACGGTGCCATTTCCTGCCTTCCAAGACCCACCATCCATAAACACTGCAGCCAGGGAACAAAAGTTCCTGGATATGTAGGGAAGAAGTTCCTCCTCCTGCCATTGAATCCTCGCCTGAATATCAGCAGCTATTCCCTTGCCTTCATCCCAGCCAGCTGAGCATAAATGTGCCATCTGAGTTTTGCATCTTTGGGACTCCAGTGAGGAAAGCGCAGATCCCACCACTGAGTGGGCTGGAGCCTTAGGCGGGGACCCAGCGTTTACTGTGCATGTCGAAGAGACATCAAAGTTCACAGGCAGACATAAAATCAGAAAACACAAACTGCATTCTACTGAGACAAATACCTTATTTCCTAATTTCAAAGCTACTTAGTCACATAGTGCAAGGGCCTGTTTGCACTTGGCTTTACTCTGGAATATATCCTGGAATAGGGACCTGCTGTCTACATGCTACCGCAGGCCACAGGAGGCCCCAAGTGAATCCTACCAGCATCTGCGATATGTTCCAGAATATGGGCCCAAGTCTTGAAAGGTTTAAAAAGTACAGTGGATCACTAGAAATTGGTCTGCCAGTATAAGGATATAGATAAAAGACGCCCTTTGCTTTATATGCCATACTGCTAAAAGGGCAGGGCCCTTTTTGGACTAACATTACATGGTGTTTGCATTTCAGGGGTATAGATTGGAGCCAGGAACAGCAAAACGAGCCTGAAGGTCACTGGCAGGGTAAAATGGCATGAAAAATGCACCTTCGGGAGCTGGCATGTGCCCTCAGAAGTATATTGCATGTAAAAACAGTTGCCATCCTATCCCATTGCCACAGATAGAAAGCAATGGCGCTTGCAAATTACCTCATGCACTCAGTCCTGGATCCACTAAAGGAAGTGCAGAAAATGGCTCGTTTCCAGGTCATTTCCTGCGTGTCTCATAATGGTCCTAGCAGAAACTTCAGAGTCAGGGAGCTTTTCTTCTCCAGCTTTGAAGTTAGGTAAGCATAATGTGTGTGTGTGTGTGGTGTGTGTGTGTGAGAGAGTGTAGCACATGAGGGTTTTGCCTTTGTCTTTTGCTTGAGATGCCCTTAAGCAATTGGTGGGCCACTGTGTGTGGCGGGTGCTTGACTAGATGGGCTGTGGCCTGATCCACACGCACATGTGAATAAAGTGCCAATGTCACTCCTTGGACATCTTTTCTTGCTTCCATGAAGAGGCTGCCTCAGATGAGAATTTCTAGTTTTACGTGTGGAAAAGGTCCAGCTCTCTGTCATCAAAGAATGAAGGACAAGAAATAAAGAATTCACATGACAACAATGTGATTTCCAGTTGATTTAACACATACATCTCTTTTGTCTGTTGAGAGCATTTGAGTTGCAGAACTGATTCCCTAGACAGGTAGGAGGCGGTAGACATTTAAGCAGAAATGTTCTAATTTGATTTCAGCACAAAACAAGGGGTGAAATAGGATGGCCTAATACTGTATATTTATGCATGTTTTCCCCTGCAATGAATATTTCAATAAGCATTTTCAGCTCTGCATTCAGCTAAGCACAAATCAGCTGCATTTGTAGGATTTTATTGCTGTAAAATCTGTGGAAACCTTAAATATATATTATTTCCATCAAGCAATGGATGAAAACAATTATGTTGAAGGTGCTTGGCTTTCTGGATCCCAACATTCCACAGCTACCAGGTAGAGGTTGATGCTTCTAACCTGAAGGAGAATATTGCTGACAGAGATGTGCACAAACTAAGGTGTGTTGGTTCAGTTTAAAACAAAACAAACCTCGCCGAGTTCAGTTCAGCCTATAACCAAGTAAACAAGCTTGCCCTAGTTTGAATGGAACATTTGTGAACTGTTTGAACATTAGAAAAAATAATAAAATAGAATATCTTGAAAAAACACTATTTAAAGATAGGGAGCTGAATTGAACCAGTTCTGTTTTGACTGAGTGGTTTGACTCATTTGATTGAACATCCCCTCATTCAGTTCACATCAAACTGGGGGCTCTCTTGCTGCACTCAGCATCCACATTGCCTGGAACCCTTACTGTTCCGGGGTGGCCGCATGCACACAGCAGTGCTTCCGGAGCATGTGCATGCCACGCTGTCGGGGACAGTGGCTTTTGTGCCTCTTCTTGCTGGGGGAGGTTCGAAGGGAGCCAGGAAGAGAGCTAGTGCTGTGTCACACCACCACCCTGGCAATGGCGCACACAAGCGCTTTACTGGTGCTAGGGAAGTTCAGGGATCACTGCCACGTGGCAGCAATTGCCCCTCCCCAATGCCGAGAGGAGCTCTGGGGAGGTCCGGGGGGAGCACCAGAACTCTCCTCTGTGTTCTCTTCCTGGGGAGGTTCTCATCCTCACCTTTGCGCTAGCTCTCTCAAACAAGGGCTGACTTGCTTCAGTTCAAATTCAGTTGAACCAGCTGGTCTGATCTGGACTGGAGCGAACATGAACTGAATTTGCACATATCTAATGACAGTATATTCTCTATTATTAGAACTGCTTGAGAAAAAATTATAGTGTGTCTATGGATCTTTTAATGACCAACTACAATAATCTTCCTGCAGTTTTTTTTTTTTGCCATCTTAACCATCGTAGACCCATTTTAATTATTTCTATCTCCATTATTGTAGAGAGAACTGATAATTCCATTTCTAATCACTCTCCATGTCATTTCCTGTTCAATAACTGGCTTTGATGGAAAGCTTTAAAATCATATATGTTCTTTGTGTGACTGTGAAATATATACTTTTAACAAAGCTGATTTTGTAAGCATTCATTTCTCTCCTATAACTGGTTTATTCGGCCGTTTTAAAATATTAATACTTGATTGCTAATCCTTTTTTGCTGTTAATCTTTAAATGTTTTTTCTCCTTTAATGACAGGAAATTGTGAAAAGATCCATATTTCCCCTCAAGTTAGCTAAATGACAAGATGCTGCTATTTTTGTTTTTTTTAAAAAAAGGAGTTTAACCCATGATGATGATGATGATGATGATGTAAAAGCAGCAGTTAAACACAGCAAACGAGATGACTATGCTGGATTTCGTATTATATCACTAGTCGGGCACTTCCCAAGCACCTAGGACTGAGTGATGTATCAGCGAATTATGCGAGCAGACCCCAGTAAAGTGGCTTTTTGTAGTTGGCAGATGGATATTTTGTCAATGCCAATGGTTTTCAGGTGCCTGCTGAGATCTTTTGGCACCGCGCCCAGTGTGCCGAGGATGACTGGGACCACTTTCACTGGTTTTCGCCAGAGTCGCTGTAGTTCAATTCTCAGGTCTTCGTATCTGGTGAGCTTCTCCAACTGTTTCTCCTCAATTCTGCTGTCACCTGGTATAGCAACGCCAATGATCCACACCTTCTCTTTCTCAATTGTAATGTCAGGGGTGTTATGCTCCAATTTTCGGTCAGTCTGAAGCCCCAAAGTAGTTTTGCCTGTTCATTTTCAACAACTTTTTCTGGCTTGTGATCCCACCAGTTCTTTGCCACAGGCAGATGATACTTTTGGCACAAGTTCCAGTGGAACATTATTATTATTATTTAGATGTATTTTTTTCTCATTGATCTAATCCCCATGTCAAGTTAACAGTTGGTGAATTGTCTAGCATAAATGCAAAGTATATCCCCATAAAACATTCCAAAGAGAGAGCAAGCAAGAGTTTCTGGTGTTTTTGATTTGGGTTTTAGAATGAAGTGAGATCTCTTTTTATGGAAGTAACATCAGAGTTCTGGCCTGAGATCCCAGTGCAAAAGGTTACATAAGATCTTCACAAAATGGGATCATAAAGTATTCCATAGAGCATTCCCCATAAAAGCTAATAAAAATTATTTTATTGGCTGAGAGCAATGTAAAGTATCCATTAGGAATCCCATTTGTATATGTGTGTCTCTAGTATGTGTGTGGAGTGGAGGGAGAATTATATACAACAAATGGAAATAGCTGCTGTGGGCAAAATTCACCCATGGCTAAGAACACGATGCTCAGGAAACAGCTATAAATATAGATGAGACTTTCAGCTTCATGGCCAAAGAGAAGATTGTGGCGTCAATTTAGAAAGAGCCCTCCCTTCTGCTGATAAAAAAAAGTTATAGGAAGTCTAGAGCAGGATTTATTAAAAAATAAATTGACACCATTCCAAGAGGTTGGAGTGATAAATAACTGAAAGGCAAGCCTCTCTGCAATATTTCTGTGTAATTAAAAAACGGAGCTCCCTCCTTGTTGATTTGATTTACAACATTGTCTTAATTATGAAGTGCCTTTAATTCTGGTTTAGGACTCATCTTCAGTAAGTGCTCCTTCTCAGCACAAACACGGTCTAATGGGAAGCTGGACTGTTATTCTATTTTCCTTGTTTAAAAGGGGACAGGGTGCCAATTTCAAGGATAAGAGGACAGAACGGTGATGAAGTTTCCGTTTAAAACCCAGGCTAAAAAGAAAGATGCTCTTGGTCTCTTGGGGTGTTTTTGCACTGTGACTAGAATTACCCATTAAGCACCCATTAATGGGTACTTAATAGGTACTTCTAGTGACAGTGGAAAAACACTCTTGGATGAAAAGGACAACTATGGTTTATATGGTGAGCACTGGGAAGGGCAGTGTGTAAGTGTCTGTTTGTAGCTGTGTTTCATTTTAAGAATGAGCTTTGCTTTCAAAAGGGCTTCTGTAAGAACATTTGTTCGTTGTCTTAAAATGGTATACAATGAGTATAGCTAAGGCTACAACCACACATACCTCCAACAAGGGGGTCCTTTCAAACTGGGATGAAAGCCCTCTTGGAAACAGTCGGCAAATGTTCTCCTTCTATCCTGCTCACTTTGCCAGCTTCTATCTCACGTCCATCCCTACTAACCATGATTACATGTCCCACCAATCCTCACTCTGCAGCTCATTGTTTGGCCATCCCACAAATTCTCCACATACGGCTCCCTGCTAACATCTTGAGGGCTGGTTTGAGCACCAAACATTGGTTAGCTTATATCTACAGAAAACATGGTCCAAGACCTTCACTCCTTGCCCTGTTACTAATGGAGTTTTGGCACCCTGTATTAAGAAATGTAGCATGAGGCGAGTACCTTTGGCCTTGTCTCCTCTTATCTTTCTGGGACACCCTTGTCCCAAGAAGACGCCTTTTGCCACCCTTTTGCCCTTTTTTCTGGCATGATCACCAGCAGATGTACTTTCTGTGCAGGGTGCTTTCTCACGCCCTGTGGTCAGCGGGGCTCCACACTCCAAAATGGAAATGCCAAGGTAGGGTGCCTACCCCACCCAGCCAGAACAACGCTACGTTCACTGGAAGTGGAAACACAGTGTATAATCACACAGCTGCACCACTATTACCCAAAGACAAGAA
Organism: Aspidoscelis tigris stejnegeri; assembly: GCA_023333525.1. NCBI lineage: Eukaryota > Metazoa > Chordata > Lepidosauria > Squamata > Teiidae > Aspidoscelis > Aspidoscelis tigris. Next base: position 17,944,516 of record JALMGA010000015.1, read on the forward strand.
TTCTTCAGCACAACTAAAACATTTTGTGAGAAAAAAACTAAAAGAAATGCAGCAATATATTTTAATTTTAGATGATGAAGGCACAACTGACTGAAATGCCCAGGCACCTAAGCTGACAAAATGAAGTAAGTCCAATCACTCTACGCGGAAATTATTGAAACATCTTTATTTGGAGGCCTTGTGTAGTTTTAGATTTCACACTAAGTATGAAGGCCTTTTCAGTTGTACATTGGAGATTGCTTATGCCATGCAAACTGGGATGACATTTTTTGAAAAGCTCACTGAAACATTTATAGTTCACTAAAACACATTTGTCTGCTTTTAAAATAATTGATATGCATTTATGGTAAGAAATGTTTTATTTAGTTTGATGTAGATGTTGCAGTTATTTTATGCATTTCTTTTTAACATGATTGGTTTGCATTCTTCCTTGGATTTGTGATTGTCTTTATTTTCATTATGGTGCTTTTTATTATATTTTACCTTGACAGTTTTACTAAGAGGCAGAATAAAATCCTCTTAGAGGAAATAAGCAAAATAAAGTCCTTATTACCTCTAACCTGTTTTGGATTCATGTCCAGTAGATGGCACTAATTTAACTTATTCAACATGTGCAAGGCTAAAGCTACTGATCTGCTCTTTTCCTGAATATCTTTAAGGGGGAGAAAAAGGTTTCATCATTGGCCTATCAAATAATGCAAGATTTTAACCTCTGTCCTGGTCCAAACACAGTGACAGAGCAAGGACAATGCTGATTATTAATTAGTCTCCCGCAGGGTGAGTTCTGACAATGTCTTGGGGCAAGTTGAGATAAACTTTCTTGTCATGGTGAGGTTGCCATTTGGGATATGCTATAAAATTAATATGAAAAGCTCTAGGCTTCATGGAAGGAATATACAGTTGGGTGGAGAGAGGGAACCCTGGAATAAAGAGCAGCTGCTTTCATAAGGTATGAAGTTTGTTTGTTTGTAATATTCACTTTTAATGTCAGTAGGATTTGGTGTGCAGAACCAGGTGGGCATACTGTATACTCGGTACTGAAGAAGAAGAAGAAGAAGAAGAAGAAGAAGAAGAAGAAGAAGAAGAAGAAGAAGAAGAAGAAGAAGAAGAAGAGTTGGCTTTTGTACCCTGCTTTTCTCATCCATTTAAGCGGACTCGAAGTGGCTGACAAACCTTCTCTTCTTCCCACAACAGAACACCCTAGGAAGCACAGTTTTTGGGGGTTTTTTGGACATTCAATACATAACTAATCGAATGTTAGAAAATCCGTATTTGTATGAATAGACCCCCATTGAATGTGGTAGGATTTTTTCCAGTACGACTATATTTGTACAAATTTGTATGAATATCCAATACAAACTAATACGTTTCTGGTACATATCTGACAAGAACACATACTTATCAATGTGAATCCAACACGGACGCATATGTATCCGATACTTACCTGACGCATATCCTGTAACAAATCTGCTCTGAAAGCATCAACTCCGACCTGAATCTACTTTTAATCTGCTCTCAATCCATGTCGAATGCACTCTGGATCCATTGCAGATCTGACTGGCGCAGCCACTTTCCCACCGCCCCATTTAACGAATGTCCGAACTATTCATATGAATGTTTGAATCATTCGTATCTGTATGAATGTTAATGTATGAATATCGTAACATCCGATTCACATATACATGTACAAATTCATACGAATAACGAATGTTACGAGTATTTGTCCACATCCCTAGAACATCCTGTGAGAGCTCAGAAGGGAGTTGTGACTAGCCCAAGGTCACCCAGCTGGCTTCATGGGGAAGTGCAGAATCAAACCCAGAATCCCCAGATTAGAGTCTGGCTCCTCAACCCCCAGACCAAACTGGCTCATCCTGAGCACTCTTTTTTAAAACTGAGTTCAGAATCGTGGGTGGAACAACAGCGTCCTCACGCAGACAACTTTAACCATTTTTAAGTGTGTACAGATGCAACCTGAGAGAGGTTCAGGTTCATTATTTTACTTGTTTTAAAAATTTGTTAAATTTTGCCACATACAATCCAATACGTCTTTATACATAACTTTTATAAATCCTTTAATCCACATATTCAAGACTTTCTTTCACTTTTTCTTTCACATTTTTTAATTGATCCAGCATTAAAATCTTTCCATTCTTCAACCCGCTAATGTTGCTAAAATCAAATGTTTACATAAAAATAGATCTTTCGTTTCAACCCCCTTTCCCATAAAATACAATGAATGAATGAATGAATGAATGATCTTTATTGATAAGTCTCCTGACCATATCAAGTAAAAACACAAGAAATTGCATATATTTTGGTCACTTTAAAAGGATTATACAATATTTTACTCAGCCCCCCTTCAATAACCTCCCTGCAAATTTTTAACTTCTTTACAATATTTATTTATTTATTTATTTATTTATTTATTTATTTATTTATTTATTTATTTATTTATTTATATTTCTATACCACCCTATACCCGAAAGTCCCAGGCAGTTAACAACATTTAAAATCCAATACATTAAAACAATAAGCATCTATTTTAAAACAATAATGTCTGCAAATAACTACTGACGGCTAGACGTGGGAAGGGAAAAGGTGTCTCCATTTAGCCAAAGGCCAGGGCAAAGAGGTACATCTTCACAGCCTTCCTGAATGTATATGGTGAGGGAGCCTGATGCACCACAAGAGAGAGGTTATTCCATAGTCTGGGGGCCACCACTGAGAAGGCCCTATCCTGGGTGCCCACCCATTTGGCTGCTGAAAATGGTGGCACAACCAGTAGGGCAGGTCTACATGGCAGAACGTGTTCCTTTAGATATTTGGGGTGAAATCATTTAGGGCCTTATAAGTCAAAGTTAACACCTTGAATTGGGCTCAGTAGTGAATTGGCAGCCAATGCAACCCTTTTACGACTGACATGATATGTGTCTGGCCAGCTGTCCCAGTCACCTGCATTCTGCACTAGTTGCAGCTTCCAAACCATCTTATACTTTAAAGTTCGGTTTACCGAACTTTATACTATGCAGCTTCATGTATGGGATGGATTGAGAAGCGGTTCTGGTTGAAAGACCAGAGGTTACTACACCTGGAGTGAGAAGATTTAAGATTTGGTTGGCATGGATATTTGTGGTATAACAAGGCAAGAGTTAACACTGATTTCAGAAAACATTTTATAAGAAATGCATTATATAAAACATGGTTGAATTATAAGAACAAATTGTATATGAAAATTCCTCTTTGGGTTTCACCACAAGAAGCACTGCTAAAAGAGTTTGGAGAAAAAAAGTCATGGCTGAGATATGAAGATTTGTTGTATAAAAAAGATGATGTTAATGAATATGATATTAAAACAAGAGAACAATTAAATTTAGAAGGGAAAATGTACAGTGGTTTACATATGCACAGCTCGTAGATATCTTTAGAAATGATAAAGAGAATACAAATTTTGAATGGGAAAAACAAGAGTGGGAAACAAGAGTAAGGCGGAAAGGGGTACGATTGGTATGATGTATGAGCAGGTTAAAGATAGCATGATTATGTGGGCAAGGAACTTTGGGTACAACATTCAAATGAATCAATGGGGAAAAACTTTGGGCGAAAGATATAAAATTTACTGCTTGTGTGTCATTAAATGAAAATATTTACAAAATGATGTATAGATGGTATTTAATGCCATATAAACTTGGAAAATGTATCATATATCAACAAAATGCTGGAAATGTAAAAAGGTAGATGGTACTTTTTATCATATGTGGTGGACATGTGAGAAAGCAAAAAAAAAAAAAAGGAATTTAATATGGCTCTGGATAAGACAGATTTTGAATATTAATTTTGAGTTTAAACCAGAATTATTTTTATTAGGTATGGTTGATGAAAATTTAAGTGAAGACCTTGATATTGTATATGGTAACAGTGGCAAGACTGTTATATGCACAAAAATGGAAGCAAGAAGAATTACCTACTGAAGAGGAATGGATAATCAAATTGATGCAGATGGCAGAAATGGATAAACTGACGAACTTATTAAAGGATAAAACAGTGAATAAGTTTATAGAAGATTGGGGGCCTTTTATACAATTTCTTCGGGGATTAGGTATTTCGACGGAAGGCTTTGGCCTTTAGATGAAAAAGTAACATGTTTATGAAGGGAGCAAAATGTAAAAGATCAGAAGAAGAAGAGTCTGAAGAACGGTGGAAGTCACATGGAAATTTTTTTAAAAAAAAATTGTAATGGTATATAACTATGTATGGAAATGTATCAATAAAAATAAATAAAAAATGGATTATATAGATATAAAAGAGACTCTCCCATTACCACTGTCTGAGATCAGCCACAGAGATGGGAGTGGAACCAATGGAGCGTACTATTTCCGACTCCTAAACGCCATAGGCTTTCCAAAAGGATACTATGGTCAATGGTATCAAAAGCCGCTGAGAGGTCCAGGAGAACCAACAGGGTTGCACTCACTCTGTCTCTCTCCTGGAGAAGGTCATCAACCAGGGTGACCAAGGGTGTTTTTCCACTGTCACTAAAAGTACCCATTAAGTACCCATTAATGGGTATGCAATGGCATTTTTGTACCCATTAATGGGAATGGGTACTTCTAGTGACAGTGGAAAAACACCCCAAGGCAGTTTCTGTGCCATGATCAGGCCTGAAGCTGGATTGAAATGGATCTAGTAAATACCAAAACATGTGCATACATGTTCCTTTTTCATGACATCCAACGTTTTGAGCTAATTCCTATATCTGCTAGCTGACCTGGAGTTCTGTAGCATTTTCAACATGAGTTCCTTAGTTTTGTTATTATTCTCTTCCACATAACCTTTTATGAATGTATTTATCTTTAACATATTAATCTGTATTTCATACTTTTAGATTATTTCAAACTGTTTACTACCTCTTCCTTTGCTCCTATTAAAATTCTGTAAAAAAAAATTCCTATTTTTTCCTCTCTTTAATTTCTGCTTTGTTTTTTTTTTTTTCAAAATCATTTTATGGTCTTGATAATAATGCTTTGGTGTGTTTTCTTCTAAAATAAGTTAAAATGCCTTTCACTTGTAACTAATTATTCTTTCCTAACACTACCTCTAGTCTTTCTATACTGTTCCTCCATCATTTCCCCCAAAAGGCCTCCTAAATCTTATACCCCCTTCTCATTCAATTTTAATGACTTTTTCATTCATTATATTTTCATTATTGTTCATACAGGAAATAACACTTTTGAATTTTCTGCTGTGACGTTCTCTGCCACCTCCACCAAATTTCTCCAATTACTACCCCCTTCTCTTTGCTCAATAATGACTGCCTTGTTTTCTATTTTATTCAAAATTCTCTCCATTCTACACCATTTTCTTACCTACATTTACATAATCTAGAAGAATAGGATTCTTCTTTCATATGGATATTCAAGATTTTTCCTTTATTCTGAGACTTTTATTCATAAAGCACTAACATTTTAATTTCTTTCTTTAAAAATATTTTTATTAATTATATAGAATAATATACAACAACAAAAATATTTAGTAATATCACATGACATATGTCAATTGTTCGATTACAAAAGTATAACAAACTAACATGCAAACATACCCTCCCCCCCTCCCCTGCATGGAATAGCAAAACATTAATAATCCTTAATATTGTTTAAATGGCAAATCAAACTTATTTTTCCTCTGAAATCTGGCTTCTCCTGATACACAAAACATACATTATAAATTCTTCCCAAATGCTGAACCGCTTTCTTACACCACTTTCATAACATTCCAATCAGAATTAAAATTGGTACCATTTGAAATAGATACAGAATCTTTAGAATTACATTTACAATGCTCTAATTCTCATTAAGATGTTCATATGTTTATTTTTTCACTCACTTGCTTGCTTATTAGTTTTCCCCATACTTTATTATAATTAGTCCAGATTCAGTGAAATAAAAACTCCTACATATTTCATTTTTAAAAGCCCTACTTTCAAATTAGTAAATTGCCTATTTATTTTTGTTCTTCTTGTGATGTATTCACATATGCATAATCACTTATTGATTTTTTAAAAAAATGTTTAATCATAGTTTTATAAATTCCTCTACAGACTTTTCCAGTTCACTAATCATCTTCAGTGAGTCAACTATTACAATCATGGGATCATCTGCAAAGAGGTTTATTAAGTTCCGTCTTGCCAATTACTAATACTTTCCAATTCTTTTTTCTTCTAATTTTATTCAGTAGGACTTCTTTTACTAATACAAATAACAATTCGGAGAGGAGACATCCTCATTTTGTCCCCTTTATTAATTTAAATTCTCTAGATGTTATCCCCATTTGTTCTAATTTTAGCTACAGTATTTTCATATGGCTTCTTAACTTTCACAAAACAAACAAAAACCCTAGTTTGAGTGTATTACATACAAATAAAAATTAGTGCTTCATCTAATCAAACATTTTAATAACATCAAATTTCAAGATTGCTAAGTTTTTGGTTCTTTCTGACATCACGTATGGTATTAATAATATTTCTTATAATATCACTGATAAGTATATTTTCTACAAAGTCATATTGATCCTTTTTAATCAACTTCACTAAATATTGATCCAACTTCTTCCTCAAAATTTTAATGAAAATCTTATAATCAGATTCAGATTCAAATTTACCATAATCCTTTCCTATGTTTCCTATGGTATCAAGGATAAAGTGGATTGTGTGCTTACATGGTTCTTGGATAAAAAGTGGCTTGAAAATGTAATTAGTACATATAGGCAATTTCAACACCCATCCCCCACCTCTGTGGTTCAGTATATTGACCATGAGCCAGTTTCAGACCTTTTGAGATCTACTGCTAAACTGGGCCAGGACACTATTTTAGGCATCCTAGCCCTATCCACACTTTGTTCAATACTGACAAAGTGTGATTGGAGAGAAGCCTTTGGTAAGTCTGTGCTAGCATGCAAACAATAGGACCTTGTTTGGGGATTAACCTGCAACAATGCTCAATGTAAAAAGGGTCTAAGTGCCCCTGTACAAAAAGGATCATACACTATCAAAAGCCTTTGGAGGAACCTCTGCCATAACATATATGCCTCCCAACTCAGTCAATAGCAAACTTATTAAGGCTACATTTGCAGATCCATCCAGTAGATCAGATCAGAGTGGGCCACTCTTGTTTTGAGATAAGCAACCCATCCCAAGCTGGAACAGATTGCTCCTGGTATAGAACAAGGAAGTACTCATTGAAATGGACTATTCTATACCAGCATTTGCAGCAGCTTTGAAGCTTCCACCAGCCTTGGAACTGGCATGAGGCACCTCAAATACTCCACAGGCCAAGAATGGAAGTTCCTGGGCTTCATAGTTACCAGGGGGCATGTCCATGGTGTGTCTCAAAAAAAAAGGGTCTACTGTAGGCCAGATCAGGACATAATTTTGGACCCCCTAGTCGGGTCTCCATCTTGTGTGGCCAGAGCATACTAAAAGGTGGCAGAACCCAACTGAACATAATGATGGTAGTGCATTGTCATTCTTTGCAACATGATGGCTGATTACAACTGCAAAGACAAAAAAAAAGAGAGAGAGAGAGAGAGAAATTATGCTTTTCAATTCCAATGAATATGAATCTGTATAAACATTGCAATTTTCCCCAAACAAGAGAAATTTCCCTTTAGACTCCCAGACTTAAAGCTTTTTCTTGATGGACAGTAATATATGTAAATCCTTGATCCATTAATTAATTTTGTTATGAGCAGGGAGTAAATATATACATATACAAAAATTGGGAAACAGGATTTAATGCTTCTTACCAAATTCATTTGATTAAGCAGCTGCTGGGCTTAGTTTAAATAGCATCTTGTTTTTCCAACTGGCAAACTAAATGTTTCTTGAGGAGTAGCTCAGCTATACAAGGATCTTTTAATGATGTGGAGAGATTTATTTTTACCATTTCTCCACAGCAAAATGCTACTTTTTAAGAAAGTCAATTTTATTTCCCTCTTTATACAGTAGTTTAAGTAGTTTATTAGACTTATATCACATTTTCACTCTCTATTTTGTTCTGAACAAGCACACTGTATTAAGACATTGAAAGAACCAGCACCACCCTGAAGAGATGATCCTGAAATGATAGGTGACCTCTTGCCACCACCCATAATTATAGTTCCTGCCATAATGAAAGATAAGAGAAATTTACTTACCTCATATATAAATATAATTTATAAAATTTGCACTTCCGAATTTTGTGTTGCATATCTCTATGGGGAATAAGTGAATTCTGGTTACCGGACGAAGCACCTTCTCCCTTATATAACTTGGCCTTTTTACGAGAAGGGTTGAAACTGATAAATTAGATGATCCTCATCATCTTAGACTCACTAGCTTAGTGGATACTTGTGCAAAGATCATTTAGACACAGTTCAGCCCTACTCCCTTATATAACGGCCTAAGTACTGAGATCTCAAGGAAATGTCCTCTTGTGGTTCCTCCTCTCTCAGAGGTATGAGAGGGCAGGGGCACACAGGAGGATCTTTTCTGTGGTGGCCCCCACACTCTGGAGCAGCCTCCCTCTGGTTCAGCAGGTACCTATATTATATGGTTTTAGCCCATGGTTAAAATATACCTCTTCATTCAACCCTTTGATGTTTAGCTCTCTTTGGGTGTTTTTCCACTGTGCTCCTTTAATCCGAATTTAAGAAGATCCAGATCTAAGGAATGGGTACATTCCTTAATCTGGATCTAGTAGATCCGAATTAAGGGAAGTACCCAATGTGTTTCCATGGGTGGTCTAGCACCCAATAGCAATGGGTGCTAGCCTCCCTGCCATGGAAACACCGAAGCACCCATTTGGAAATCCGGATCTACCCATGAGGGGTCTGCTTGTCACCCCAGGTGTTTGGGGGGACAGAGGGTGCAATCTCCAAAGTGGCTTCGAAGTAATTTTGAAGTCACTTCAAAGTCATTTGGAAGTCACTTTGAAGTCTGTGCAAAACAGCTCCATTGAAGTCTGTGCTGATCTTTGGAGTGAACTTTGAAGTCACTTCGAAGTTCACTCTGAAGATGAGCACAGACTTCAAAGATGCTCCGGAGCTATTTTGCACAGACTTCGAAGTAACTTCAAAATGACTTCACAATGACTTCGAAGCTTAGGTTTTAGGGCTCCCCCCCATGGGTGCCCCTCCCCCTAGCCTCCTCTAGACCCCATTGCCACACAAGCATGGAAACAGGCTCCCTTTAATCCAGATTTTCTGCCTGAAGACCCCATCATAGACCCCATTAATGGGGTCCACAGAAAATCCAGATTAAAGGCCAGAAAGTACCCATTTGATCCGTATTTCCCCAGCGGCAGTGGAAACAATCAGGTCCCAAATGGGTGCCGTGGTGGAAATGGGGTCAACCGGCTCACACCCAAATGGGTCCTTAATGGGTGCAAAAATGGGTACTTTCTGACAGTGGAAAAACACCCTTTGAGTGCTCTCTGCCAGGGAGGGAGGGAGAGGTTATGTTTTGAATATGTTTTAGGAATATTCAGTGTATTTTATTTTTATTGTTGTCACCCACCCTGGGACCTTCTGGTGAAGAATGAGATAAATTTTTGAATGGAATGGAATGGAATGGAATGGAATGGAATGAATGAATGAATGAATGAATGAATGAATGAATGAATGAAGCTATATTAGTACAGTACAATGGCACCTGATGTTCATTAGAGGTTCTGAACAGCAATTTTCCATCTGCCTTTCAGCCATAGTAAAGTGCACCAAACTGTTTTCGTTCCCTTGATGTGATTTGCTTAATTCCGGGTTCAATCGCCATTCAGCCACTCTTGTGTGCCCTGGCCACCAAGCACCACTCAATGAGTTAAAGTAACCACAAAAGCACAGTGCATTAAAAAAAATGCATCATTGAACATATTAAGGAAGAACATGTGTGAGAACACGCAAGAAACTCTTTCAAAATATTGTAGAGGGAAAGAACATCTAGGACTCTTTCTGACAGCTTTCTTAATTATATTTTCCCCGATTTCATACCTTTACTAGATTAAAGTTCTCAAAAGTGAGCTAAAAGTGTACTATTTTCATGTGGATTAAATGAGTTCTCAATCCAGTTCAAAGTATTTTATTTTGGAAAGTGGGAATGAGTTGTTATGATTGTGCTTAAACTTTTGCATTTACATTCTGTTAAGTTTGAGGGGAAATGGACAAAGGAGTTTTTGTATACTGGAGGAACAGAGGAATCATAGGCCCATGGGTTTGATTCGCTACACAGAACCAAATTGCTGGACACCAGCCTAACCAGCTACTTTAATCATGGCTGAGGGTTGCCCCATATACATTCTGTGGAAAGGTATTTCAATATTCCCAGTCATGAAAGCCATGAGGTGTGAGCTGTTTAAGCTTGTAAATATCTCTGTTTCTCAAAATTAGCCCATACCTAAAAATCAAGATATACACAGATGAGGAAAATACACATCTCTCCCTTCAGATACCATGGGAAACAATTGGGTACTCTGTAACACAAGACATGGCCCAAGATCCTTGATACTACTGCTGCTTGGCCTTTTTAAGAGAAGGGATTAAACTGATAAATTAGATGATCCTCACCATCTTAGACTCACTAGCTTAGCTGATACCTGTGCAAAGATCATTTTGACACAGTTCAGCAGTCTAATTAAGGGCATCAGGACTCATTAGCAGGTGTCAGGATTATGCTGTTCACCTCCTTGGCAGACAGTTAAGGAACCCTCTTGCTGAAAATAAATCCACAAAGCCACTCTGCCACCCAGGAGACAAAGGGGGAAGGGGCCAAAATAAGGGTGCTTTATTGTGAACGGGAATAGCAGAAAAGCATTGACCAACCCCATTAACAGAGTGCAGGCAGATAATTTGATTCTATGTGCTTGCCAGATACTAACTGGGTGCGAGGCAGGAAAAAAGACTGGATGATATGACCAGCCACAGACAGAAAAGCAAATCCATTCACTACGCAAATCTCTTCTTTGCTTCATGCTCTTTGCATACATGTGCAATCTCCTCCATGGGGGAGGAGCTGGTGTGCCCTGGAGAAGTTGTGATCTATGCTGGCGGTGGCACACACCTTCAGTAGGGTCTCCTATGCCAAACAGGTCTCAACTGAAGGGTCAGACAAAACGTGGCCACAGGCAGGATAGGCTCGTTAGCCTTGGACAACCATCCTAGGAGAAGGACAACTCCAATTTCAAACCAGGGCAGAAGGAGCTCATTTAGCCCTGTAAGGCCATCCATCTAAGAGAAGGAAACGCTAACCAAACCTACAACTTGAGGAAGGCCCTGGCAGATGAACTTTGGGTGTAAAGGGTATGGTGAGTTTTGTGCACACTGTACCTCACCTTAAAAAGCCACTGTGTATGCCCAAGGGGTACACACACAGTTGCAAAAAGCCCTGTAGTGGCAGGCAAGGGAGGGACTGGCAAGTGAAAGATGCACTGGAAGCCACAGACCCAAGCCTGCATGCAGGCGGTTCAGGACATTGGTTGCTCGAGACTGACCCAGGAGATGACAGTCTAGTTTGACAGCATCCTGGAGGACCAAGCAGCCTTTCGAGGAGAGCACTGGTTGCTCCATATGGAGAGGGGCCTAGAAAAGGTGGCCCAACGAAAGCTCATCTCCACTCTCCACTCAGTTGGCTAGCCGCGGTGGCTGCAGTCCAACAAAGACAAAGAGACAAAGGTGTGTGTGGATTGACACTCACATGTTGGAACATCAGGACCATGCTTGACACAGCAGGCAGTGAGTGACCCGAATGTCCTTCTGCTCTGATTGCCCATGAACTGTCATGACTCAACATACAGTAGATATTGCTGCTCTCACAAAGAAGGCAGCCTTAAGGAACATGGTGGGGATTACACTCTCTATTGGTCAGACGAACCCAAAACCGAAAGATACCTTTCAGGAGTTGGCTTTATGATCAAAAATCCCCTCAGCTCTAAACGTGAAGTTCTGCCAACAGGGCATTCTGATCATATTATTTCCTTGTGCCTCCCACTCCAGAATAAGCAACATGCTGTTCTCTTCAGTATGTAAGCCACAACTTTTCAGGCTGACACTGCAGAAAAAGACAATTTTTGCATCAACTTGCACCACCTCATCCAAAAAGTTCCGACATACGATAAGAGCATAATTCTTGGGGACTTCGATGCCAGAGTAGGAAAGAACTCTGAAGCTTGGAAAGGAGTGCTAGGCAAGCATGGTGTTGGAAACTGCAACGACAACAGATGCCTTCTGCTAGAGTTTTGTGCAGTGCAGCGATTTGTCATCACCAACACTGTTTTCCAGCAGACAGTTAGCCTGAGGACAACTTGGATACATCCTCAGTCCAAGCACTGGCACCTCGTTGACTATGTTTTAGTGCGCCAGAGGGATCTTCACAATGTCCATCATACTCGAGTGATGCTGGAGCCACAGATGGTGAAAACAGATGACCCATGATTCAGACCCGTATAAGAGAGTAGACAGTGCAATGGGTCTGTAGACGTTGATCTTTGTGCTTTTCTTCAGGTGTTTGTTACTCCAGACTCTTTTATGTAGTCTTCCGAATGCACTATATGCCTTTTCTAGGACTCAGCTGCACTTGGCAGGGCACATCTCTAGGATGAAGGAGCATCACCTTCCTAAGATGGTGCTTTATGGTGAACTCACCACCGGCTGCTGAGCCCCAAGGAGGAGACACAAGAACTCCCCAGAACAATCCCTCACCAGCCATAACACTACTACCTCCTTTAGAGTGCTTATAGAACCAGTCTCGAGGAGAAAAGACAACGCAGGAAGAACCATGCCTTTACAGTGCCGCCCAAGGAGACCTTTCTGCCACCGGACTTGTCTATCCCCCACTGGCCTTTTCAGCCATCAGCGCGCATGCAGCAAGTGAAGGTTGAGCTAAATCTTTGTTCACAAAGCCAAACCATGATGATGATGACATGCGCAATACAAGCATAAACTTAGGATGTGTCCAGACTTACTGATACTGCACATTTCCGATGCTGTGCATGCTTCAAATTTACCTAGTGCAGAGCGATGAGCAGTCACTCTGCAGTTTCAGGTAAATTTGAATGCCCCCATCAGTCTGGACAGGATGGCGAGAACAGCGAACAAGAGCTGAGCCTGCAACTCAGCTGCCCATGGCTGCCTCGTCCCACGTAACGCATGCCACGGAAGCATCATAGCTGTCTCTGAGAAAGCTGCAGGGAGGCTGCTTGAATCTGGATGGTGCATCAGTAAGCTGAGAATTTTGTTATAACTGTGGATTTAATCCACTAACCTGGATACTACCTTACATAGGGCTGATTGCTTCATGACAAATGTATACCGCCAGCTCCAGCAGCAACAACTGTTAATCTGACATTGTTGGCTATGTTCATTCAGAAGAATGTGGGACATTATTTGAGACAAGCATCTATTACCTCTCAGTGCAAGAGATGTGCTAGTTTATAAATGTAGCAGAAAAGTGACAATTTCTATGGGAAACTAAAGGTACTTTCTGTGGAGCTTTGCTGGACGGCCAAGGAAAGCAACTCTACCCAGGTCATTTTTGACCTGGCACAGCCTGTCCACATCTATCTGCTGCCCTCTCTGAGATTTCTTGGAAAAAGGTAAGTTCAGCTGGCTAGAGGCCCTGGGCTACTCAGCATGATGGGGGAAATGTTGCAGGAGGGAGAGGTGACCGGCAGGGGAGCTGACTTTATGTATGGGCAGTGGGGGAGTGTTGTGGGAGGGGGAGCAAGTGGGCTCACCCACTGAGGGGCCGACATGATTTGGGGCATTCTGGGAGACTGAGGGAGATGAGTTCATGTACCAAGGGGGCAATGCAATAAGGATGTTTCAGGAGGATAAGGGGCCAGTGGGGGAATCATTTTGCATGCCAAGGAGGTGACATGATGGGAAATGGGGGGGCACGTCAATGGCAGTGGGGTGGTGGTGCAGAAGAGGTGCTGCAGGAGGGTGGGGGAGCCAGTGGGGTGTAGTGACAGTACCAGAGGTGGCAACTGCTGCTGCCACCAAGCTAAAGCTCACCTTTTACTAGGGGAGGGGATCAGCGTGTGTGAAATGGACTCACTTCTGAGATTATCCTTTCTGGCATCTAGGCCATGTTCTCATTATAAGCTTATTTCAGTTTCAAAATGGTTTCAGTGCTCGCAGTTCCCACATCAGGTTGGCTTAACATGCTTTCCATGTGTTAAATTGCCCAAAAGCATTGTAAATGTTAATCCTCATTTCAACAGGTCTCACTCCGGTTCGTGCACTTGAAACGTTTTACATTTTTTACTGTGGGAATGGTACCGTGTTGAGGGATGAGAATGCGTGTGTAGGGTTTCCCTCCCCCAATAGCTTGCTTCCAAAGATAGTGATTTTACTGTAAAAATCCACCCCTTAAAGCAGCCGCTACACTGTAGCAATCCAACCACTTCATACCTGATAACAATGTTGCAATTTTGCTAAAGTTCTGACCTTTAAAAAAGGGAAAGGAAAGGAAAGCAGCTGCAGGTTCTGTTTTTAAGGCTGTGGATGTGGATGTGAGCGGGCGAAGGGGGCTTGAGTTGCCACTGCTGCTGTGTGCCCTGGGCAATGGGGAGAGGAGGGGAAAGAATCACTGGCTGCCCACTGCCGTTTTTCCTCCATCCAGGCAAGCAGCAGTCACCCAGCTAGGCTCTGTGAAGAGGTCCCTTATGGGTGGCGTGTTCACGCCAGGAGGAAGAGGGCAGGGCAGCCCCGAAAAGCGGCTTTTAGAAAATAGCCACTTGAGTCCCCCCTTGAGTCATGCAAGCCACCTACGATCCTCAGAATCCAGATCGAGTTGAAAGTAATAGGATCAGGCAAATTCGCGTTTGCATCCGATTCTATTATTTCGGTTTAGGGAAACCAAATTAAGCTTATAATGGGAACGCGGCCTTAGTCTCTGAGGACCTAAGATGACTTCAGCCATGGCAAGGTAGATGGAGCTCCTTCCTATCACAGATGATATTTGAAGGTGCACAGTAAATGCACAAACAGCCATTTATAGTGAGTAAATGAATATTTTAAGCCACATTGATCTACAAACATAGTTACACACACAGAAAAATTAGAATGAGATTGCCAGAAGCATAACAATCACTGTCGTTTTCCAGATCTTGCTCTCAGTTAGGGATACTGAAGAAGTGTTTTCTTGTACCCTTGCAATGAGAACCAATGTCAGAATGCCAGGAGCCATAATAAAAATGTGACAGTGAAATTCCTTGGTACTCACAATACTCAGCCAGCTTCACTTCGACTTTAAGTATTTTTAAATGACCAATAATCCAAAATTCAAATGCCAAAACAGGGCAGCCTTCAGCACAATCAGCTGGCCTGAAAAGTAAAGAAAAGCCAACGCAGTTGTTATATATTAATAAAAAATATTTTTAATTTTTTTAAAAAAAAGCCAACTCAGAAGCTTATACCAAACGAGCGAAGTTTTTGCACCTTTCTTTCCCCTGACACAATTTTTACCTAACTCAGGTAGTATGAATCTGCATGTTAACATTTTTCAGTCTCTGGTATAGTTTACAGCAAACAATAAAAGGCACAAAACACCAGATTATGATGATTTTAAGCTCTGAGGAGAGCAAATCAGTCAGTTGCTGCACAAGCTAAAGGAGATCTCAAAAGCTGAGCCACCATTACTGTTGCGGATCAATAATTCATTCTTACACTGGGCGAGTGTTGTTGATATGGCCATATACCAAAATTAAAGGGTTTATTTATTTATTTATAAATCAGTTCAAGCTGAGTCACTTGATAGAATTGCTTTTTCTGTAGAATGAAAAGAAAAATCACTTTCGTAAAATCAAGAAGCTACTGAACACAAGTGAGACCAAAACAATTACTTCAAAGTGAATTGTTTCAAAAACAAAGATAATTCTTATCAGTTCTTCTGAATGTTAACACAGCGTTGAATATTATCTTCTATTTGCTCTGGAGAGTTTTTTATTCAATACTGTTAATAGCTCAGCCAATAAGGAATTGTTTGTATATTTTCTCTTGCAGTGAAAGAGTCAGCTAACGTACAAAACTTGTATTAGAGGAGGAAGAAAGACCAGATTTGCATTTATCTTAATTACCTGAGCTAACAGTGCGGGGCAAGGCTGGAGTCTTCCAGGCACTGGATCACTCTTCTGGGAAGTTTGCACAATCCCAGAAGGGCTGTGCAAACTTCAGACAGCTTTCAGGTTCTCTTGATGGTTGTAAACTAACGGAGTGTGTGCAGCTGCGCAGACCATGGTAGATCGCACCCCGGGGCTGGCATGGTGAATGATTGGTGCAGGCCTGCCAGCTGTTGGGACGATTTCAGACCAATCATGGTGGTGGTGGGGGGTGTCCCGCAGCTGTCAGGGAGGGAGGCATGCGAACGCTTCACTCCCTGGATGGCCGGGGACAGCCGGAACCCACTGGGTGGTGTGTAGAGCACAATTAAGTGCTCTCCATGTGGAACACGTGGAGGGCGCTCTGGGATGGGCCGAGGCGGTTCCGAATGGAACTGCCGGCCCAGAGGAGCGAATGCTCTGTCCCGGCGTGTCCTTCACACATTCCAAAAGGCCTAGTGCAAAAGGCCTCAAATTTCTTGGCTTTGGAGCCCTCGGGGGAACCAACTTGGTTTTGTGAGGACCCTTGTACACACCTTCTGGGCTAGTTTAGGACCTGCTAGACTGCGAGTACGCCTGTTAAAACAGATCTACCAGTAGTCTGGGCTATGTTAAACCCGAGATGGGTACATCATACTAGACTGGGCGTGGTCCCCCGTAAACTGGACCAGTGTGCAGAGGAGGTCTCTGGACCCATTATTTGGCCATTGGTAAGTGAGTAAACTATGTTGCTTTCATGTTAGTCGACTGTTTCTTCAACTGTTAACTCTGAGGAGGGAGGGCAGGTCCACTCTCTCCCACCCAATTACCTTTATATAATTTCCCATAATTTCCCCCGCAATTTCTCTCATCTTTCCATCTTCCACCTCTATCTTACCATGCATATTTCTCAATTTATTTATTCAAATAACCATCAGAAAAACCAATGTAAAACTATATCCAGCTTCCCTCTTTGCCAAATGTTTTTCCCCAGTTAAGTTCAAGAATGCTTCCCATTGTTGATATATCCTCTCCGTAACAGTTTCTCTATTAAAAGTTATTATATTGCCCTGTGGATAAGTGCTGTCTTTGCCCCTCAGGCAGACTCACATGAGCTCTTTCCATCTCATCCTCTCTAGGTTGTAATTTTCATTACAGATCTTGATCTAGTCTTGTGGTCCCAGTCTTTCAGGAATTCCTTTTGACTATCTGGAAGGGTACAATGTCCATGATTCAGCTGATTAATTCCTCCTTAGCTATATTTAATGCCAAAATCACTTTTTTCATTTCCGGTCCCCTTGTCTTATGGCTTGGAGGCTGTTTTTTTTTTTTTTTTGCATTTCCTAGATGTCTTTCACAAGACGTTTAATGGCCTTTTCTACACTTTTGAACACGTCTAAAAGTTTATCCATTTTGTGTTCCAGAACCAATACTTCTCTACTTGGGGAACTGCCACCCTTTTAAGTTGATTGAAACTCTTCTATAAGTCTGGAAAAATCCACCATTTTAACATCCACATCATGGCCATTTTTGCATGGGCCCTGAAGACCCCATTAGGAACCCGATAAGAACCTATTTGGAATGGATCTGCTACTTACTTTACACAAGGATGACCCCATGAGGAACCCATTAGGATCTCATGAGGAACACATTGTGCTCACAAGTGCCCTTGAAGTCCAGATTAAATGGGGTATTTGAGCCCTTAAATCCAGATTTGTGGCAGAACTCTTTAATCATGTCTTCAATACGGTCTTCCACCATCAAGAACAGATTGCAGATGGGGTGCTGAGGCAGACCTGGTGCAACTGACCCCTGATTGATGTACACATGGGCCAATTGTGCCGTGCCATTGGCTCGGGCCTAATCGGAGCCTTGGGATGGGTGCTGCGGTGTCCACATGGCTGCCCTGCATAGCACCCATTGCCACTGGGTGCTAAATGCAGACATATGGGGTCCTTTCCATGATGCAGAACTAGTGGGACCAGATTCCCCATGGACCAGATTCCAAAGATCCGGTCCTACTTAATCCAGATGAAATGAGGTAAGTGCAGAAAAGGCCCATAAGTTCCTCCAGTAGCAATATGCTACTGTGTCGGGGTATGTATAATTCCTTAGCGTAAGATAGTTAACAAATAATTACCGGTGTGATGGGAAGGTTACCAGAGACAAGTATCTTTTTGCCAAGTTCATGTGAAGCTCCCACTCTGCCTTTTCTAAAGTAAGCCTGTTTATTTGGCATTTTCTCCTAGTGTTTGTCTTTATTCTACTTTGCGTGATCCCGAGCAAAACTTTGTGTGAAAAAGGATGCAATTATACTGTCATCGTCTGAAAAGGACCAGTTGAAATGTTGACAGTGAGCACTCACTTTATCCATTGATGTGAATGATACTTTAATGAGCAGGCAACTCTCTCCTCTGCTTATCTGGGTGTGTGACATGTATATAGGCATGTGATACATGGTCTCTGAATGGTTCATAAAGAGTAAATTTAAAAATCCTTCTGCGCTACAAGAAGTCCTTCTCTACGCCAGCAGGATCAGGATTGCAGAACGGCAGGAGTGAGCATGGAAGCCTTGCGCTCATCTCCCCAAACGGCCTTTTGACCCTCAGCCAGCGGATGTAAAGTGTGGCTGCAGGAGGCCAAAGGGAAGCTTCCAGTCAGGCCTTGCTGGCCCCTGGTTCTTGCAGATCCTTTCTGTGCCCTTCACTCCACAATGACAGGTACTTTTGCATTCTGTCTTCCAATATCCTTAGCCACTATCCATTCCATCCTCCATAAACTGAGAACACAGCTCTGAGTATCAGCATGTAGTGCATTGCATTCATTTGGATACCTGATCATTTGCCAGACCGCAGTGCGCCTGAAAGACAGCAAGTGTACCTACACAGCTGGAAGTAGTTCACCTGTCCCTTTTCCACACAGGCCGTGTCCCCATGCAAGCCAGCTGTTGCACTTTGGACACATGCTCTAAAAATCCACATTGTAACACACACTAAAGTATCCCCATATGGTTTGGGGCAACACGGATTTGAATCGCACGTGCCTGTCTCCATGCAGGGACGGTTTTTAAACAGAGCCGCGAAGGGCTCTCGCATCTGTGTTTAAACACCTTTCCCCTGCTCTTTACAGCCTCTCTATCCACCTGGCAGTTGTCCAGCTGGGTGCCCTATGTCCATCTGTCAGCTGGGCAACTGCGGCACCCAGCTGCGCAACTGACAGGTGGATAGAGAGGCTGTAAGGAGTGGGGAAAAGGTATTTAAACACAGATGTGAGACCCTTCACAGCTCTGCGTCTGTGTTTAAAAACCTTCCCCACTCTAATAACCCAGGGAGCGTCCGCATGGCCCCTGGGCAATACATGTTAACCCCCTATTTTGCATGGAAAACACTTGTGAAGTGGGTTTTTTAAACACGTATTAACTCCCATGTGCCACGTATTAGGGCTTTGTATGCGGACACTCCTGAAGCCACCTTGCAATCGCCTCGCAGCTTTTTCAGCATGGGGATGCCCCAACAGAGAACATTTCCCACCTTGCGCCCTCTACCTTCCCATATCCTAACAGTAAACCTAAGAAAGCAGAAATGTTTCCTCTTTCACAGAAACAAACACGACAAACAAATCCATTTACAGTAACCTTTACATTCTATTTTCACAGATAAAATAATTCAAGGCCCCTGTTTGTCTTGAAATGAGAGGTGGGGGTTGGAAATGTCAAATAGCTCATTGAAACTTTACTTTCTGATATATATCTTTGCAAACCTGAGACTCATTCAAAGGGCCCCATTCATATTAGTATTTAAATATGGCTTTAAATCTGGCAGGGGGGAGAAAAAAGGAGGGGAAATGAGTTAAATAGAATGAAATATACAGAAGTGGAAAGTCGGTAATTCCAGAAGCTCAAGCAACTTAAATCAGGTACATATTTTTAATGAGTATATTGTGCTTGTTAAGTGTAGTTCAATTACTGTGGATTTTTATTTTTTTTTATTTTTGCAAGAAGAAAAATAGGATGACCCCATTTCTGTTAATATTTAAATACTCATGTAGTTGAGGGGTTTTTTTGTTAGTGTAAATAGGTTTATAGCATCCAGTATGAAGCACAGACATCTGCTCAAAGCAGCACTAAACATCTGGTTATTCCAGCAACGTATATAATTATATTTAATGGCAGAGGAGTGTTTGATGGATGGCAGCCAACTTTCCCAATAAGACAGTTACAGAGGAAAGTGATTTGCTGGGATTACAGAAATAAAATATCAAGACTGACTATTACGCTCTTTTTTGTCCTGTCAAAATGCTAAACTAATCTCGTGCTTTGGCATTAACACAGATGGCGCCACTATTAATTTTTGGTGAGATCAGAGGTGTGCCGGCTTCCAGTTTGCCACTTAACTCATGTTTGAATGAGGATGTTTAGAGAACTGGATGCTACTTGTTGTAGTCTGCACTGATGAAGATACTATTACTGCACTTACCTCAGTTAATGAGTAGACTTTAGAACATGAAACGTACTAGCGCGCATGTGGACCATATTTATCTGGTCTACCACTAATCTGGATTGGTGATTTCTTGGCACAGTTCTGATCTGGATCTATTCTGCTCCTGCACAGATGATGTGTGATCCAAATTAACAAAGAGCCGAAAGGGGCTGAGTCTGAGTGTGCACCTCCACCTCGGGCAGTTGGTACTTCTTCCAGGAAGCCTCAGGGAGAAGCAACCCAGCACCTAGGTCCCCCACTTCTAGAGAGTGCTCTGAAAAGGCCTCTGGAGCCCTCAAAGCAATGGCTGATAGAGGTTCTATGTTGTGGGCATGAACCTGAAAACCCCAAGACCTGTTCTACACGGAGCCTGATTTCTGATTATACCCGGGAATAGGGACCTGCAACCTGCATGCTAGTGCAGATTGTGGCGGATGTCTCCTGGGCCTGCTGTAGTCTGCACAAGCAGGTGGATGGCAGGTATCTATTTTGGGATATAATCCAGAAAAAGGCCCAGTGCAGAGGGCTGGAAATATGCAGAAAATGCTGAGCTAAGCGGGGGATTAGTTTCACATGTTCCTCAACGGCAGAATTTGGACAAGAGGAGTGAATATAAATGTATATATGCAAACACCAGGAGCCTTCAAGCCAAAATAGGGGAGCTAGAAAGCTTAGTTATGGAAAATAGAATTGATATTATTGGCATTACTGAAACCTGGTGGACCAGTGAAAACCAATGGGATACAGTCATCCCAGGTTACAAACTATACAGGAAAGACAGGGAAGGGTGACATGGAGGTGGTGTAGCCTTGTATATTAAAGAAGAGAGAGAATCTTATGAACTGGAATGTCCAGGTGAGTCTGACTCTTCCACAGAAGCAGTGTGGGTAAAAATACCAAGCCAAAAAGGAAGTCTAACAATAGGGACATGCTACCGTCCTCCCAACCATACGCCCGAAGGCGATCAACAATTGGAGAAGGAGGTAAAGGAGGTATCCCATAAAGATAGGGTAGTTATAACGGGGGATTTCAATTATCCTCACATAGACTGGATGAACTCCTGTTCAACTCAGGAAAGAGACAGAAAATTCCTAGACCTGCTAAATGACTGTTCCATGGAACAAATGGTCATGGAACCAACCAGGGGAAATGCAGTCCTGGACTTGATCCTAAGTAATGCTCAGGACCTGGGAAAGGACGTGACCACAATGCAATAACCTTCAGCTTAAATACAGGGAGTAAGTTCTTAATAAACTCTAACACAGAGACCTTAAACTTTCATAAGGAAATGAGGAAATTAGTAAAAAGGAAACTGAAAGGGAAAGTCAAGGGAGTTCAATCACTTCAGAATGCATACCTAAAAGAAGAAAGGGGACTTCTTGGTCCAAGAAGAAACCAATGTGGCTCACAAATGCAGTAGATGAAGTCATTAAAAACAAGAAGAGTTCATTTAGGAAATGGAAGGCTTGTCCAAATGAGGAGAACAGGAGGGAACAAAGACAATGGCAACAGAAATGCAAGACAGCCATTAGGAAAGCTAAGAAAGATTTTGAGGAGCACATTGCTAAAAACATCAAAAGAAATAACAAGAACTTCTGTAAATATATCAGAAGTAGGAATCCAACCAGGAAAGCAGTTGGACCACTAGATGGTAAAGGACAGAAAGGGGTAATTAAAGAAGACACGGAGATTGCTGAGTGTAACACAAGACATATATCCCACCAGCTGTCACCAGTTGTAACGCAGGACTTATATCCCACCAATTGTAACCAGCTGTAATAATAAAGATATTATAATAAAGCTGATTGCTGCCACCAGATGTAATGTTAAATATGCTGCCACCAATTATAATATAGAATGTTGTTATAATGTTTCAGTTAGAGTTATTTTACTGTTTTGGGTAGTGTGTATTT
The DNA here is from genome assembly GCA_023333525.1 of Aspidoscelis tigris stejnegeri. NCBI lineage: Eukaryota > Metazoa > Chordata > Lepidosauria > Squamata > Teiidae > Aspidoscelis > Aspidoscelis tigris. The sequence goes on from JALMGA010000015.1 coordinate 17,967,010, forward strand.
ATATCCTAAACAAGGATATAATGTCAGAACTTCCCTTTTTAAAATGTCTCTCTTCCTCCTGTCTTTAAGTCTTGATATTATGGTAACAATAGCTGCTTGCCAGTGCTCCCTCCCCCAACTCTGCCTCCCTAGCAGTGGGTTACAGTATCTGTTTAGAACTCCGGCCTAACTTGGCTCACTTTGAAAACAGAGTATTCAGTTGAAGCTTCTTTAAAATAACAAGAAAACAAGTTTGTGTACAGCTTTCTTAATAATAAACAGGTAAGTTCACTATGTCAATCACAGGTCCATTCACCCTTCTGACTGAACTGTCCCCAGCTTCTTCACTCAGCCCAAGGACTCCAATCCTATTCAGATTAATGCCAGCAGCATAAGTAACGTATAACCATTTCAATCCTTTTACTTTCTAAACACCATATATTCACTAATGACTCAGGACTCTATTCCCCAGCTTCCCTCAGGACAGCTTAGAGCCCGTTTCCCTCCTGTTAACCACCCTCTGGTCAGTTAACCCCAGGCAGAGAACACCAACAACTCCCTCAGGCTCCCTTAATATGGGCCTGGTTGGCTAGCTTCACCCTGATTGGTTGAGGCTCTGCCAGGAGTTTATTTCACACTCCCTCCTGGAGAGCTTGTCTAGCCCCTCCCTTAACCTACTTACCATTTCAAAAAATCCACTTTGGTGACACTTTTAACAGTATAGACAAATAGTTTTCGCCACACTTTGTAATTTAACCAAAATAACTTAATTTGGGGGTTGAGGGGTCCTAGCAGGCACCACACTGAGAGACTAAACAAATTTTTTGCTTCCGTATTCACGGAGGAAGACAGAAGACACATGCCAGTCACTGAGCCTGTATTTTCTGAAGAGTTAAACTGTACAGAAATAACCAAGGAAGAGGTCCTTGCATGTCTTAATAAACTAAAGGTTAACAAGTCACCGGGACCAGATCAAAGAGTCCTTAAGAAACTCAAATGCGAAATTGCCAACCTTCTAGCAAAAATATATAATCTTTCCCTAACATCAGGCTCTGTACCTGAGGACTGGAGGGTAGCAAATGTAACACCAATCTTCAAAAAGGGATCCAGGGGTGATCCAGGCAATTACAGACCAGTTAGCTTCATGTCAGTTCCATGTAAGGTGATGGAAACCATTATTAAAGACAGAATTAGTGTGCACATGGAGGAGCAAGCATTGCTCAACAAAAGCCAACATGGCTTCTGCAAAGGTAAATCATGCCTCAGAAACTTGTTGGAATTCTTTCAGAGTGTCAATAAACACATGGATAAAGGTGAACCAGTAGACCAGTGATGGCCAATCTATGACACGTGTGTCACAGGTGACACGCCAAGCCCTTTTGGGTGACACACATGGTCACCTTGGCACCTGGGCATGTAGTGTTTGCTTGTTCTTGAAGTGTATGAAATAGCAACTTTCAATTGAAAATTTAGCAAATGTAAAGAATTATTTGTTTTTGCTTTTAATAAAATACATATATCAAAAATATAACTTTTTTACTAGAGCTACAAATATCACAAAATTGTGGATATTTCTAGATGTGACACAGCACCCAAGTTAAGCTAGGTTTTCTTGCGAATTTTGACACACTGAGCTCAAAAGGTTCTCCATCACTGCAGTAGACACTGTCTATCGGGACTTTCAGAAGGCTTTTGACAAAGTCCCACATCAAAGGCTACTGTGTAAACTCATCAGCTATGGAATAACAGGACAGGTTCTGTCCTGGATTTGTGACTGGCTTAAGGACAGGAAGCACAGAGTGGTAATAAATGGCAAATTCTCAGGGTGGAAAGAAGTAAAAAGTGGGGTCCCTCAAGGCTCAGTATTGGGACCAATGCTTTTTAATTTATTCATCAATGATCTAGCAGAAGGAATACATAGTAAAATAGCAAAGTTTGCTGATGATACTAAATTATTTAGGGTAGTAAAATCTGAAAGAGATTGCCAACAGCTCCAGAGCATTGGGTGAGTGGGCAACTAAGTGACAAATGTGCTTTAATCTTAACAAGTACAAAGTAATGCACATTGGGGCCAAGAATCCAAATTATGTCTATAAACTGATGAGGTCTGAGCTTTCGGCAACAGACCAGGAATGGGATCTTGGGGTTTTGGTGGACAGTTCAATGAAGGTGTCAACCCAGTGCGCGGCAGCAGGGAAAAAAGCAAATTCAATGCTGGGAATAATTGGGAAGGGAATAGAAAATAAGTCAACAAGTGTCATTTTGCCCCTTTATAAATCTATGGTGAGGCCACATTTGGAATATTGTGTACAATTCTGGTCACCACATCTCAAAAAGGATATTGTGGAACTAGAGAAGGTGCAGAGAAGGGCAACCAGAATGATTAAGGGACTGGAACACCTCCCTTATGAAACCAGACTGCAACGTCTAGGCTTCTTCAGTCTGGAGAGATGGCATTTAAGAGGGGACCTGATTGAAGTATATAAAATTATGCATGGTATAGAAAAGGTGGATAGAGAAAAGTTCTTTTCTCTATCACACAATACTAGAACCAGGGAGCACTCTATGAAGCTGATGGGTAGGAGAGCCAGGTCTGACAGGGAGAAGTATTTCTTCACCCAGAGGGTCATCAGTTTATGGAATTTGCTGCCAGAAGAGGTGGTGACAGCTACCAGGCTAGATGGCTTTAAGGTAGGATTAGACAGATTTATGGATGACAGATGTATCAATGGCTACTAGAACAAATGCCTAGGTGCATCTTTCAGGCTGAGGGGGGGGGGATCGGGGTGCTTCTAAGGCCATTTGCTGGGATTCTAAACCAGGAATAGGTTTGTCCTTGTCTCTGCTTGAGATGCCCATGAGCATTTGGTGGGCCACTGAGTGCGACAGGATGCTGGACTAGATGCGCTATGGCCTGATCCAGCAGGGCTTCTCTTATCTTCTTATGTTCTTATGTTATAAAGGACCCATGACACCACAGTTGGTTCATCTGCAGATCAAAGTTTGATGTCATCATCAGTGCTTGGCTTCACAAAAAAAGATTTAGGGGGCTTAACCCATGCTTTCTCCTTTGCGTTGGTGGCTAAACAGGCAAATGTGGGATAGACAAGTCCAGTTGCAGAAGGTGCAGAGAAAGGGCTCCTTGGGCAGTTCTGTAAAGGCACGGTTCTTCCTGCACTGTCTTTTCTTCTCGAGACTGATTCTACGAGCACTCTTAAAGGAGGCACCAGCATTATGGGTGGTGCATCTCCATTCATCTCGGCTTGAGGCCATAGTGGACCACTGATTGTGATTAATATGGCCAAGGCTGAGGGGTTGTTTCAGGGAGTCCACAAGAGAATCAAGGCTCAGTGTGGACAAAGAAAATGTGAGGGAACACTTAGGTAACATAAATGAATTCAAGTTTCCAGGCCCAAATGAATTACATCCTAGAGTGCTGAAGGAACATAAGAAAATAAGAGAAACCCTGCTGGATCAGGCCAGAGCCCATCTAGCCCAGCATCCCATCGCACACGGTGGCCCTCCAAATGCTCATGGGCATCTCAAGCAGAGACAAGAACAAACCTATTCCTGCTCTCAAACCCTAGCAAATAGCCTTAGAAGAGTCCTGCTTCCCCTCCCCCCAGCCTGAAAGATGTACCTAGGCATTCATTCTAGTAGCCATTGATACATCTGTCATCCATAAATTTGTCTAACCCTACCTTGAAGCTGGAATTGGCAGATATAATTGCTGAACCACTGTGTAATCTTTGAAAATTCTTCAAGAACAGGGGAAGTTCCAGGAAATTGGAGAAAAGCAAATGTTTCCATCTTCAAAAAAAGGGAAGAACGTCGACCTAGGTAACTACAGGCCTGTGAGCCTGACCGCAATACTAGACAAGATCCTCAAACAAATTATTAAACAACATGTGTGCCAGCAATTAGATGGGAATGCAGTAATTAACTAGAGCCAAAAAGGATATTAGACTAATATAATATATTTTTATGACAGAATCACTGGATGGATTCATCAGGGAAATGCTGTGTACATAGTGTATATTGACTTCAGCAAAGCATTTGACAAAGTGTCTCAGAACATACTTATTGAAAAATTGATCAAATATGAGATAGACAGGACAACTGTTAGGTGGATTTGTAGCTTTCTTAGTAATCCCACTCAAAGGATGTCAATAAATGGCTTCACATCCAATTGGAGGAATATTTCAAGTGGAGTGCCACAGGGGTCTGTCCTGGGTCCAGGGTTATTCAACATTTTTATAAGTGATCTGAATGAGGGAGTTGAAGAGATGCTGATCAAATTTACAGACAACACAAGGCTAGGGGGGGTTGCTAACACTAGGAAGGAGAAGGAGAGGATTTAAAAAAATCTAGATAAACTTGAACAGTGGACTGGAATTAACAGGATGATATTTAATAGGGACGAATGCAAAGTCCTACATCTTGGTAAGAAAAATAGTAAAAATGAATACAGAATGGGAGGAATTAGGCTGAGTAGCAGCACAAGTGAAAAGGATCTGGGTGTCCTGGTTGATCACAGGATGAACAAGAGTTAACAATGTGATGCAGCTGCACAAAAAAAAAAAAAGGTAAACATCATCCTAGGATGCATCAAGAGGAGTATTGAGTCTAGATCATGAGAAGTAATTATTCCTCTTTACTTTACCTTGGTCAGACTGTTGGTGTAAATCACCAGACGCGGCCGGCAAGGCAATCTTCTGTTGCCTCGGAAACTTCTGACGTCCTTGGAGCTGTCCAGCTTTATCAGGAAATCCCTCCTGCCCGCTGCGTAAGAAACAGACTGAAGCCGAAATCTCTCTCTGCAGAGGTTTTATTCTTAAAGGTTGCTGCATGTACAAGTATACATCTCTCCATCCAAACTCCCGACCAGCAATCAATACACACAGTAGTGTGTGGGCACTTTTATACCTTTTCTTATCAAGCGGTGGTGACTCACTTCCTGTGTGTTGCACAAGCCTGTGTTGCACAATCTGTGTTGCACAAGCCTGTGTTGCACAAGCCTTACGTAATCCAAACACATAGCTGTCCTTGAACACTTTGTCTCCTGTTCCAGCCTTCATACGCAGATAGCTACGTTCCTTAACCCTTTTTGCCTCCTGTTCACATCTTTACATTTTCTTATACTGGCTTCAATGCCTAACATCTAGAATACTGTGTTCAGTTCTGGGCACCCCAATTTAAAAGAGACACTGACAGACTAGTGCAACTCCAAAGGAGGGCTACCAAAATGGTTAGTGGTCTGATAACCATATCCTACGAGGAAAGGTTGAAGGATCTATGCATGTTTAGCCTACAGAAGAGAAAACTGGGAGATCACGATTGTCAAGTATCTGAAGGGCTGTCACAGTCCAGAGGGATTGTCCCTTTTCTCACTTACACAAGATGGGAGGACGAGAAACAATGGTATGAAACGTCAAGAGAGTAAATACAGATTAGATATTAGGAAAACCTTCCTGACATTGAGGGCAACCAGTCAGTGGAATAGGTTGCCACAGGAGGTAGTAGGTTCTCCTTCACTGGAGATCTTCAAGCAGAGGCTGGACCTACATCTGTCTGGGATGGTTTAGGAAATCCTGCATTGAGCAGGCAGTTGGACTGATAACCCTAGAGGTCCCTTCCAACTCTACAATTCTATGATTCTACGCAACTAAGGAAGCAAATGCAGAAAAGGTACAAACAATATTCTTGCATCCAAAGTTCTTGTGAACATTTTGCCAACATTATGAGAATGCTGTAATAACCTAGCATGATGTCTACCAGACTCATGGTAATGATATGCCAGTCTTGTGAATCAGATGCACCTAATTTATTCAAATTAATTACAGTCTTTTGGCAGAGAATGGTTCCAAAGTAGTCTTCAATACCAAATAGGCTGCCCCATTCCATCTATTCATTCATCCCCTGTTGGCAGGTATCCACCCATCAGGGAATAAGCAGACAGTTAAGCCAGTGCCTGCCAATATTTGGAGTCTCTTGAAGCCAGGAATGTGCAGCTAAGGGCAGATGGTGGTGTAAATAAATTTAGATGGTTGACAGTGGTCTCTTGGACTAAAATTCGTTGGAAAACAATATGCCAAAAGTCTGAGAAGTGTTTGGCCACATATCTCTTCTCTTGCATAAAATACTGCCACTGAACAGAAAAATGAGGCATCCTTGGGGGTTTTGGCATTTGGTTCATAATGAATCGAATGTTAGAAAATTCATATTAGTTCAAAAAGATCCCCTTTGAATGTGGCAGGATTCTACTCAATATGAATGTATTCGTATGAACTCATACAAATATCTGATACGAATGAATACTTGCCTGATACGGATCCGACACGAACATCTACGTATCCTGTAACATATCGACTCTGAAAATGCCAAATCCAATCTGAATAAACTTTTAATCTGCTCTCAGTCCATGTCGAATGCACTCTGGATCTGTTGCAGATTTGACTGGCACAGCTGCTTTCCCACCTCCACTGTTTCACAAATTTCCAAACTACTCATATGAATGTCTGGAAACATTCATATTCATATGAATGTAAATATACAAATGTTGTAACATTCAGTTCATGTATGTATGTCCAAATTTGGCCAAATCCGTACAAATAATGAATGTTATGAACATTCTGTCTACAGGCTTCCATTTTGCACATCAGTGTGGTCTGAGGTGGGGCACTTCCCCTCCAAGGATTCTCCACTGTGGTCCAGTCTACCAGTAGACCTAATAAAGAAGTTTATGTTGGGGGGTGGTGTCACCCCTCATTGGTATTAAATCAGCAGAATACGTGGCCGTGTTGGAAAGCAAGCTCTGCTGTCCCGGAAAACTTTCTGCTGGCATCTCCGGAGCTGTCCAGCCCTTTTCAGGAACTCCCTCCTTCTTCTGCCCGCAGTTTAAGAAACAGACTGAAACAGGAGTTTTCTCTCTTCGCAGAGGTTTATTCTTAAAGGTTGCTGTATACAAGTATACATCTCTCCATCCAAGCTCTCATCCAGCAATCAACAACAATAACACTTAACCAGCAGTGTATAGGCACTTTTATACCTTTTTCTTATCATAGATGGTGACTCACTTCCTGAGTGTTGCACAAGCCTGTGTTGCAAGTGTTGCACAGACTTACGCAATTCTTGCTCAATCCAACCTTGCTCAATCCAACCTTGAGCACTTTGTTGATAGTCACGCCTGTGACTCTTAGTTACCTTTGCCAGCACATCCATGCATTTTCCTTATACGGGCTTCCCTGCCTAACAGTTTAATGGAATATTATCAGGTGTTGTATCAGTACAAAGAGGCTGTGGTACGCCCCCTCCTGAAGAGAGCTTCCCTGGATCCGGCAGATCTGAACAACTATTGCCCAGTTGCCAACATACCTTTTTTAGGCAAGGTGCTAGAGAGAGTGGACACTGCTCAACTGCAGGCACGCTTGGAAGAAGCTGATTATCTAGACCCATTTCAATCTGGCTTCAGGCCTGGTTACGGCATGGAAACTGCCTTGGTCACCATGTTTGATGACCTCCTCCGGGAGAGAGATGGGGAAAGCTACCCTGTTGGTTTTCCTGGACCTCTCAGCAACTTTTGATACCATTGACCATGGTATTCTTTTGGAGAGGCTATGGAGCTTAGGAGTTGGAGGCAGTGCTTGGCATTGGTTCTGCTCCTATCTCCAGAACCAATCTCAGATAGTGGTCATGGGAGATAATGACTCAACACCCTGGGAACTGACTTGTGGGGTTCCCCAGGGGTCAATCTTATCTCCCATGTTATTTAATATCTATATGAAGTGCTTGATAGGTGTCTGGAGGTGGCAATGGGCTGAATGAGGACCAATAAATTGAAGCGGAATCCAGACAAGACAGAGGTGCTGTGTGTCACAGGGTATTGGGTCCATGTAGATGGGAGACATCCTGTCCTTGAAGGGGTCGCAGTGCCCTGGAAGGGACAGGTGCGTAACTTGGGGGTACTCCTGGACTCCACGCTAATACTCAAAGCTCAGGTGGAGGCCATGGCCTGGAGTGCCTACTCCCATCTACGGCTGGTGCGCCAACTGAAGCCATTTTTGGATAGAGACGACCTGGCCACAGTTATCCATGCTCTATTAACCTCTAGATTGGACTATTGTAATGCACTCTACATGGGGCTGCCCTTGAAGACGGTCCAGAAGTTGCAGCTAGTGCAAAATGCAGGTGCCAGGGTGTTAATGGGGACAGCTAGCTGGATGTACATCACACCTGTTTTAGAAGGGCTGCATTAGCTGCCAATTTACTACCGAAACCAATTTAAGCTGTTAACTCTGACTTATAAGGCCCTAAATGACTTGGGCCCCAAATATCAAAAGGAATGCCATCTCCCATTCCGACCTGCCCATGCCCTAAGATCTGCAGGAGAGGCCCTCCTGGTTGTCCCACCACCTTCAGCAGCAAGGCTGGTGGGCACCCGGGAGAGGGCGTTACTGGTCATGGCCCCCAGGCTGTGGAATAGTCTCCCCCTTGAGGTGTGTCGGGCTCCTTCTCTGTTTCTGTTCTCTCTTTGCTTGGGCCTTTGGCTGAATGTCAGCCTTATTTCCCCCACTGTAAACATCTGTTTTAATTGAAGAGGCGCACTTTGGCCAGGGCAGAGAGCCTCCTGGAGCCAGGTGCAGTCCTGGCCAGTCAGGAGGCATGCAGGACGGAGGCACAAAGACAACCTGGACCCCGCAGCCAGAATCGGACTGGCTGTGTTAAGGTAAGGAGGGGATCCCACTCGGTCACCCCTAAGGTGGGTTGGGGGGGTAGGTGAAGCTCCCCCTGGTTCCAGAAGCAGCGATCTGCTGTTTCTGGGGTGAGGGCGAGCCCGAAATCGGAGTCCCCCAGCTCGCCACGCTCAGCTCCAGGGGAGGGCCTAGTTAGGGACCCTTTCCACTGTGGCGACGCATCCGTTCCTAACAGCAAAAACACCCATTAAGACCACATTGTACGTGGTCTTCCGGGAAACCGGTTTAAGGGCCGCTTAGCACCCATTAGACACACATCATGGGTGAGCCAATGCGGAAGTGGACTCCCTGATGTGTGTCTAATGGGTGCTGCTGTGTGGACGTAGTTTTCCCAATGTTTTCAATGTGTTCTTAATGGGTGTTAAAGGGTCAATGCGGAAGCACCCTTTCTTTGGGCCAGTCTTTTTCTATGTGTGAATGGAGCTTTAGTTTTCAGGCTGCTGTTGTCCAAAATGATGCTGTGTGCGTACAGATCATCTTCCCAGCAGTCAGTGATCGATTAATTTCCCAGTCTTCCCCAGGGTTTAATGAGCAGCAGTGATTTGCACATTTCTACCACTATTACTTAAAGATGTACACACTTGCATCCATATTTAGGAATTAATTATATGTAATGGAGATACAGATGCACGAAATATGTTTAAATTAAAATCTGTTTGAGTTGTGTATATGATGTATCCATCCAGGCTTACATGTAAGCATCTGAGAAGAAAAGTTGTAGATAAAAACGTATTATACAAAAAGCACCTGTGAATTAGGCACAAAGAACGCTGCTTCAGTTTATACATTCACTTGTGTGTGCATGTCTCTGTGCGTGTAATGCTTACAAAGCAAAAGGATTTGCATCCCCTGGTTTTGAAGATAACAAAGAACACAGAAACATCTTGGAAAAACAAAAGCACTATGTCTGCTGCATCTTCTCTTACAAATAATAGAGATGTTTAGGCCTTCCAGGCTCTTAACTTCCTCCTTCATTACTTGTGGGAAATGAATAATTGGAGCTGATCAGTGTTCCAGGTAAATGACCTCACATTTTCATTTGTTCCTTCACTGTCTGCTGCCCTTCGTCACATTAAGGATTACAAAGCATTCAAAGAACAATGGTCTCCCAGCAACGTGTTTCACACCTGATAGTGCTGTAGAGTTAGAAATTCATTTGCCTACCCAAGATTGTATTTATGTACATAAATATTGTTAAGGATAGGCCTATCTCAAGCCTCCTTGAAAACACACACATGATTAGCATTGCAGAGTTCTTATTTCATAGAGTACAGTTCTCTATTTCGGAGTCATCTATGTAAGAATATCCCATTTCTCAGCCCAACCTGATCAAATTGGAGCTTCTGATGTCTATTCCTCACTGCAGGGAAGAAGGACCTATTGAGACAGTCTGTCCTCAGGGACGTACAGCCTCTGATGGATTCCTGATGACTCTGGGGGAAATTTCCATTTGAAACGGCCGGTGCTTCTTTTGCGCCCTGCAGAGTTCATAAGAACACAGGTATAGCAGGGTGCCTGCATGGGATATGGCCTTCTCAGTGTTGGTCCCTAGACTATAGAAATTTTTACCTTTTTATCCTGGCTTTTGACTGAAGGCCAGCTTCCCCTCCCAACTTTTCAGGAACTATTATTGTTTTTAGTGAGTTCTTTTATTTTATTTTTATTTTTTACTGTTGTAAACCTCCCTAGATCTTTGGGTAGAGGGCAAGATTTTATTTATTTTATTTTATTTCCACTTCTATCCCGCCCCATACCTGAAGGTCTCTGGGCAGGTAACAACAGATCAAACAGCATTTAAAAAACATATTAAAAACAAGACATAGGTAAAAAAAAATGTTAAAACTGGATGATTAAAACAAGGTATTAAAAACAAGGTATTAAAAACAAGGCACAGATTAAGCTAAGGTACATAATTAAAAGCTCTGTTACAAATGTACCAATAAGTAACTTGGGTGCTGGTTATCTGGACCATTTCTCCCATGTACACCTATCTAAGTACTGAGGTCTCAAAAAGAGGAGCTCCTTGTGTCTTCCCCTCTCCCGGAGGTGCAAGGAGCAGGGACAGACAGAGTGTGGAGCCCCCAGACTTTGGAACAATCTCCATCTGGTGGGTCACCAGAGACGTTTTCGCATTACTCCCGTTCCATTTGGAACGGGAGTAGGACGGGAAGCTTAAGACAGCTCCCGGCGCTTTCCCCTTTCACACACAGACACGCCAGAACGCGTGTAAACGCGTTCCGGAGCGTCTGTGTGCGAATGCTCAAAGCGCCGGGAGCTGTCTTAGCCGGCAAAGGCCGGCCAGGGGCACGGAGACAGCCGCGGAGGCAGATCGACAATCAGCTGATTGTCAAACAGCTGATTGTCGAAGCCGCGCCGGCGTCGGAGGCGGCCGCAGCTGTTCGGGAGACAGAAGCAGGCGCGAATGCTTCTCCTCCCGAACGCCTGCGGGCAGCTCGTCCGCGTTCGAACGCATGTAGAGCACTTTAAAGTGCTCTACATTTCGAACGCGAGAAAGACAGCTGCGGACATGTCGGAGCGCAAGCCGCGCTCGGGCAATGCGGATGCCGTGTCCGCAGCTGTCTCCCACGCGTCCCGTTCACCCCCGTGCGAAAACGTCTCAGGTGCCGACCTTGTATGGCTTCCAGTGCCTGGTTAAAGCTCAATCGTTCACACAGGCCTTGGATGTTTAGCTGCCTCTGAGTGCCACCCTTCTATATATTTTATCTTTTTTGTGACGCTGCAGCCTGTCCTGAGACCTTTGGGTGAAAAGTGGGATACATTCATAAATTCTCAGATAAATAAAAAGAACTGCAGGAGTCAAGAGCAAATGATTATCTTCAAGCTGCCTATGAAATTACCCAGTCAACTGCCTGTACAGGTCAACTGGGACCAGCAATTGCTGGTATACTGCTATGTATTTCTATTAAATTGCTCTAATATTTCCAAATTGTGATATGCTAATTGATAGCTCCTCCCTCTCTCCCTCCCTCCTTCAGTGGTTCTTTTAGATTCTGTCTCCTTTCTGGGCGTATCATGTAAATGTCTGATTTAACATTTATGCAGTTCCTGATTTTTTTTTTTTACCTCAAATGGTTTACAGCAAATAAACCTAATAAAACAAGCAATAAAATTGAATAGGTCAATAATATTTTTTAAAAAAATCCATGAAAATAATATCCAAATACACTATAAAACCAAATAGCTTATTTGATAGTAGAAACAAGAGCATAGAATGCAGCTGTTTCCTTTCCTCCAAGTGTTAATGAAGAAGGCCATGGTTCCCCATAGCAAACTCAGCTATTCCTGGAGATGTGGTCCTTTTGATGGCAAATGTGGCAGGTGATCCAACATATTCACATCTGTTATTCCTTAATTGTCACTACATATTTTCAGACATCTGTGACAACTGGACGAATCCTTTCCCTTTAGTTAGATAGCCAGGAGCACATATTTCATTCACCAGGTCAGGCCACGTTTCAGAATAGTGGAGAAAAATCTGAGCATGTGAACTGACCCTATGGTCACATCTACAAATGCTGATGGTCTCACCTGAGACGTTTTCGCACGGGGCTGAACGGAACGCGAAAAAGACAGCTGCGGACACGTCATCCGCATTGCCCGAGCGCGGCTTGCGCTCCGACGTGTCCGCAGCTGTCTTTTCCGCGTTCGAAATGTAGAGCACTTTAAAGTGCTCTACATGCGTTCCAACGCGGACGAGCCGCCCGCAGGCGTTCGGGAGGAGAAGCGTTCGCGCCTGCTTCTGTCTCCCGAACAGCTGCGGGCTCGCCTCCGACGCCGGCGCGGCTTCGACAATCAGCTGTTTGACAATCAGCTGATTGTCGATCTGCCTCCGCGGCTGTCTCCGCGCCCCTGGCCGGCCTTTGCCGGCTAAGACAGCTCCCGGCGCTTTGAGCATTCGCACACAGACGCTCCGGAACGCATTTACACGCGTTCTGGCGCGTCTGTGTGTGAACGGGGAAAGCGCCCGGAAGTGTCTTAAGCTTTCCGCCTGAACGCGTTCCGTTTGGAACGCGTTGCAGTGCGGAAATGCCTCTGAGAACTCGTTGAATCTTATCGAATCCCATTTGAAAGTCTGTAAACATTTATGACAACATAAATGTGCTCATTTATGATATTTAAATCCACTGCGTGCCTCTGGTTAGCTCAACATGAAATAAGTGGACCTGTTTGCTGCGGTCAAGTAATAGAAAGCATGCGGCATTAACCAGAAGTCAAAGCCCGGTGTAAATTAAGGGCGAACTGGGACTTCATTTGTTGCTTCCTTGCAGCTGCGGTTCCTGCATCTTACAGGGTTATGCTAGTGGGTAGGAACGAGATCACCGTTGGCCTCTATAAGGAGAGTTCTGAGTGCCTCATGTCAGAGTTAGAGATGGCAGTAAGAGAAGGCTGCTGGAGCAAGCCAACCTGTGTTATTCTCTGGCTGTGTCTGTGAGAGCGGCAAATTGCATGCCAAGTACAGCTTCACCTTCAGGGAGCAGCTAACATTCACAGGCACAGAGGATTCAAAGTTATGAGTAACATCTGTGGCAGGGACATTGATTCTTTTCCCCCTGTGATCTTGCCTCTTCTCTACAAGTTTTCATATCACAACATGCAGCTGGGAAACCTGATGTATAAAAAGGTGAGAGCACACAAAGCAAAGAACAAAGCAACCAGACAATATTAAGCTCTATTTAGATGAAAGCTGCTTGGCAGCAAACAGAGCAGTACCTAAACTCCTCCAGTTTTTCAAGTGATTGTCCCACTGTGCTTTGCTTGCAGACTCAATGTTCTTCCTAGCAATAGCAGCTGCACGCTCTCCAATTGATTTTAACTCTGTTGTTTACTTCAACCAAAGGACTTGGGATGTAGCGCAGAAAGATGTGGAACATGCTAAGCCAGCCGGCTGGCTGGCCAGCCAACCAGTCAGCAAGCAAGTGTGGGCCTCAGACTTTGATTCAAACCCAGATATCAACATCAGCTGCTGTCAAGGGGGCTTTCCGCACAGGCTCTAAAAACGCATTGAGAGCCAGTTCGGGGAAGGATTTGGACGTGGGATCCGCACAGGGAACCCAATTAGGGTCCCTTTGAGGACGCCACATCCGCATATCGGCAGGCAAAAATGGTTGTTTAAACCGGTTTTGCCGCCGAATCCTACCCAGATGTAAGACCTGAAAAAATCAGGTCTTACATCTGGCTTTTCCCCTTAAAACGGTTTGGAAACTAACGTTTCCGCACCGGAGGGGGGAAAGCCGGATTGCTGGTGCATGCCCAGCTGTCAGAGAGGCAGAGCGCATGCTCTGCCACTCTGACAGGTGGGCGAGTCCGGCAGCCAGCTTCACTGTCTTCCCCCTGGCCAGCGAACCGACGATCCTCCGTTCTCTGGCCAGGGTAAGGCACCCCCTACTCCTACTCTCACCCCCACCCCACCGAGAGTCCCTCCGACTTACCCAATCATCTGCAGCTCAATTCTGAGGCTGGCAGCGCTGGCGCCAATTGCGCATGCACGCGCCACGGCCCTGCCGGTCCCAGCACCCAGGGATGCTGGGAAATGTAGTGCTGGGCAGACAATCGGGTAAGTCGGAGGGACTCTCGGTGGGGTGGGGGTGAGAGTAGGAGTAGGGGGTGCCTTACCCTTGCCAGAGAATGGAGGATCGTCGGTTCTCTGGCAGAGGGAATGCAGGGAAGCTGGCTGCCAGACTCGCCCACCTGTCAGAGTCGCAGAGCATGCGCTCTGCCTCTCTGACAGCTAGGCAGGCGCCGGCAGGGCCGGTTTGGGATGAGTGCTGGTGCATTCGCACAGCACCCACCCCAAACCGTTTCCAAATCCGCCCCTGCCGCCGCTGCCCCGCGCGTGTGCGTACACGCGGGGTCTCCGAGAAACCGTTCCTGTTTGGAACGGATTCCCCTTTAAAAACATTTCGCCAGGTCTTTTAGATCCGTTTTCGGCAGCGTGTGCAGAAAGGCCCATGGACTCCCGCTAGCCAGGAACACCTCCTAGGCCCATTGAAACAGTTATCTAAATGAATCATTTCAACCAGACGCAGTTCATTCCAGACACTCTGAATGGAGAAGGACAACTGACTTTTTAATTCCAGATTAATCAAATGTTCAGGCTGGTCAAACACAGGAAAATGTTGATTTGTGTTCTACGTAGGGGCAGGGGTCAAATAAAATGATACTCAACCTGATTTTGTGCTATCCTTTGGAGTAAAGGAGCTTCATTCATTCTACCATGCTCATTAGAGTTGTAGTTTTCAGTGTGAAAATATGGCTGTAATCAGATAGAGCAAAAGGAGGAGGAGGAGGAGAATTTCTGAGGAATCTCTGGGGTGGGTGGAATTGTTGACACACTAGCCTGCCCCCCACTCCTGAACATTCTAGGCTAGAAAAGTTGGATAAGAGAAAGACTGGGAACATGAAAGCCACACAATGTCTCTCTGAGGTGAGAACAGCACCTATGTTGTACAAATAATTGTCACCTACAAAAAATGAAGGGTTAGGAAAACTATAGAGGTTCCATTTACTAATAGAAGTCAATGGCAAAAAAATTAACCTATATTAAGGGACAGAAGTGACCTAATTTATCAGTGGCACTGCAGAGAGAACCCCCTTTGCACTTACCACACTGGGATGGCTGCAGAGGCAGTGGGATGCTCGATCCACGCACTCCGGCACAACCACCATCCCTGAGCATCTGAGGGTATCCAGGATCCTCTGAAGTTGTGAAGCATTTTTTTTTTCCTGGAACAATCTAAATGCACTGTATGGTGCCGCCTCCTTCCCAGTTGCCTAGAGCATGAAAGATGATCCTAGACCTCTGTAGCTGTGAAGCAGTAAAAAGTGCTCCACAGCTTTATGGTGGCCATCTAGTGCCCTCCTGGTGAACACCCAGAGGCAGAGTTTACACCACTTTCTGGGGGTGGGGCAGGGTGGGGTCTCTGAAGCTCCACAGTTCATGCTGCATTGTGATCAACATAGTAAGGGCCCAGCATGTGCTGGAGGTTGCCATGGCTGTTGCTATGGCAATACAGCTGGGACAGGATGGATCAGCCACACTTTGAGGGCCAGTAGGGAAGTTGGAGATGGCCCGACACTCACGGTGTGAATGCTGCCATCATCCGTGCACTTAACTTCAGTGGGATGGCCCTGTATTAAAGGATGCCATACTGTGTATTTTTTAAGCCTGCACAAAGTCATATTCTACCAAATGTTTTAAAGCAAACCTGCTATACAAAGGGTGATTGTACCGTATTAAATTTATGCTATGTCCCAACCAATTCCTATCTAGAAGACACATCTTGCCCTACTGTGTAACCTACTGAACTGCACAATGGTTTCTGGGCAAACAATCCCAGACAGGGTAACTTTAGTTGCATACAAGCAAGGATGCATCAGGGTGCATCAACATATAGTCTACACAATTTCCCTGATATGTTGTTGCTGCTGCTGCTGCTGTTCAAATGCTGTTCCCAAAATTCACTTACTGATCTCGCCGATCGCTTAGTGTGTTTCGTCGTGCTGTTCTACACGCATTCCCCCCTTCCAATTTTTGCATGTAGTGGAGGTAGTCAACCACCGTCGTGAGGGGGACTCCTTCCAAAGATCCATGGGGAAACGTGGCTGCCCGTACTTCTGCCCCATTCTCAATCCAGGTTCCAGGGCAAGAGCTGACAGCTGTGCTGGCATTTACATTGGCCAGAGAAACAGGAAAGCAAAGGGAAGGTGAAGAACACATTTGGGGAGGGATCTATATGCTGCTACCAAAGTGCTACTAATGCATTTTCAGGATAGCTCATCTTCTGCCTTCCTCAAAAGTATGCATGGTATTTGATAGCAAGTGAAGGTTTTGCCTTTGTCTT
This sequence comes from Aspidoscelis tigris stejnegeri, assembly GCA_023333525.1. NCBI lineage: Eukaryota > Metazoa > Chordata > Lepidosauria > Squamata > Teiidae > Aspidoscelis > Aspidoscelis tigris. Next base: position 17,983,604 of record JALMGA010000015.1, read on the forward strand.
CTGCTTGAGGAAGCCCAGAAGCAGTGGGTAGGCCACTGTATGAGGCAGGATGCTGGATTAGATGGACTGTGATTCAATCCAGCAGGGCTCCTCTAACCTTCTTATGCTATCCTAAAATGATGTAATGAGCACCTGGATGGGTGACTGCTTGGAAACCACACTCATGTGGTTTGGTTCCATGAAGGTGGCGAGATGAAATAAACAAATATTAGAGAATGGCATGTAAACAAGCAAGTTTTAATTATAATGCCCAAACAATACCCTCCATTCTTCTGTGGGCATCAATCTTTTAAGGGAAGCAGGACAGGTATTATGGCACAGGAGAAAGATTCAATAGGAAAGCTAGTGGATTGCAGCTCCTCATCTCACATTCTCGGTACTGGCTGCCTGAATGTCTCACTCTGCCTAACAGTAAGGCTGGGACTTTTTTCTTAACATATTTGGTATAATGCCAAATGTTTACAAAGGAACTGAGAAGAGCTGGATCACAAGCAGATCAATACTAGCAAGTACCGTTGCTCAGGAGCAGAGCGTGGGTCAAACTCCAACATCTTCAGCTGAAAGGACCATAATAGCAGGTGACAGAAAAGCTATGGGCATAATAAATCAACCACACGGATCATAGCGAGGCTACACTGTGTTTTCACTAATGCACTCAAAGAGCAAGAAGTAAAAGCCAAAAAGAGCAAATAATTCATTCCAAAAATTAAAATGCTATAAAATTGCATGTGAATTGATAGTTGCCACAATAATAATAATAATATGCTCCAAGAAGCCCATCACAGTGTGAGTCTCAGGTCAAAGAAAAATACACCCCCTGCCCCCTGCTTTTTTATGGCACTGTGCGCTTGTTTTCCCTTTGCTTGATGTTTCTTTTTCTTTTTGAAGGGGTGACGTGGCCCAGCCGGAATTCACATGGATTTCTGTTTCTGGTGCCAAATGTGGATGGAATCTGGAGGGAGAGTTTGTCATTGCTAGGCAACACAGGGCCTGGCCAGGCAAAAGCACCTTCAGTCCCCTCCGTCCACATTTGGGTCATACCAGGGCAGGGCAGGGCAGAGGAAGGAAGGAAGGAAGGAAGGAAGGAAGGAAGGAAGGAAGGAAGGAAGGAAGGAAGGAAGGAAGGAAGGAAGGAAGGAAGGAAGGAAGGAAGGAAGGAAGGGCATTTCCAGCATCCTAACTGTGCCACAGAATGGTATTTTGTAGCCAGTGTCTCGCACAATGCAAAATCGTTTGCTTGTCGTTGTTTTTTCCCAGAGAGGAGTGAACCTTTTCAAAGCGAAATCCCGTTATAACTCCATTTTACTTTCCGAATGTCATTGTTGAAACAGTCAGGTTGAACATCCTGTTTTTATTACCCTGGGGCTGTGTTCCCATTATCACTTAAAACTGTTTAAAAACAGTTTAAAAATGGTTTGGATCCTCGCCGTTCCCACTCCCAATCAAGTAAAATGGTTTAAAATGTTTTGAATCCACGTCATCCCCATTGGCAATCAGTTTCAGGGATATTTTGAGGATTATTCGGCTTTAAAATGGAATAAATAAACACCTGATTTTTCAGGTGTTTTTTCTGAGTTTGGCTTTTAAAACGCTTCTTCCTTACTGTAGTAGGAACACTAGAGCGGGATTTGGGCAAATACATCATGAAATGGATTGGGTTTCACCCTGCAGGTCAGCCCTTTCAGTTAAAAGGTACAGTGGCCGGTTTCACAGTAAAAATCAACCCTGTACAGCAGCGGTTTCAATGTAGCAATCCACCCACTTCACACCCAAGTGCACAATTCTGGCTCTTTAAAAGTTCTGACCTTTAGAAAGGGAAAGGAAGGAAAGCTGCTGCAGGTTCTGGGAGACATGTGAATGTTTAAGGCTGTGTGTGCAGGCAGCAGTGGCAACAGAGCCAGGGTGTTTTTTCAGAGGGAATCCCTGCTGGGGAGGTACGCAGGCGAACAGGGCTTGAGTTGCCGCTGCTGCCGTGTGCCCTGGGCAATGGGGAGAGGAGGGGAAAGAATCGCTTTCCCCAATCTGTTTTTGGAAGCGTTTTAAGTGTTTAGAGTGGGGATGGAAAATCGGGTTTGAATCTGATTGCATGATGCTCTTTGCTTCTTTTTAACGCACTTTACATATTGATGCAAATCCCAATGTAAATCTCGATGACTTGTTTGTTTCCCTCACAGGCTGCATCGGGATGTTGGTTATTTATTCTGCTATATTTGGATATTCTGGAATAAAACATGGATATTCCAGAATATCCATGCTTCTTCTGGAATATCCAAATAACAGTGGAATAAGATGATGGATACAGACACAATTACTGTCATAAAATGACTTGGGTCTACAAGGGAGGAGAAGGGAAAGTGGAGAACAGAAGTCCAGCCATCACCTCTTTCTTTCGGCCAGTTTCGATAGAAACCGGCAGAGCAAACATACACACCTGTGGTGCTGATTCTGCTGCTTTCCTAGTGGTGTCTTTTAGGGCAGGCAGCCCTCACCTAAGACATGGCAAGAAGCATGGAAAATAAAAATATGCTGCTCCAAAGGTGTTTTTCTATGGTTTTTTTTTAAAAAAAAAAACCTTCAAAAATGCAGCAGATGAGAAGAACCCAGATAAGAAAGGAGAATAATTCTGGCAATAAACCTGCGTAGAAGGACAGTGGGCCTTTTTGCACAATGGCAAATGGGATGGAGCATTCACTCCACTGGGATGGTAGTTCCATTTGGTGTCCACTCGCATTCTGGGTGTAGAGCACAAAATGTTGCTCTACCCCTGGCCCTTGGCATTCATGGCCATCCCCAGCCATTCCACGGCTGTTCTGGAGGGAACGCATTTGCACGCTCCCTTCCTGACAGCTGTGAGCCCACCTCTGGCTGCCCCCATTGGGCAGGACTGTCACATTCCTTCCCCGGTTCCCACAATCTTCAGGAGCCCCCCTCCTAGGCACCCATCTCCCCGGGCATGGACCTACATGGGGGGGCGCGTGAGAAAGACACTTATCTCATGCTCGCCGGGCTCCAAAGTGGCCGGCTTGGGCAGTGGCATTTTGTGTCTGCACGTGCCACTGGCTCTGATTGGCTAGCTATCCACATGTTCCTTACCTGCCTAAGTGTGAGTGGGGAATCTGTCCCCATGTGTCCTAGCCTTATTGCACTACAGCCATTAGGCTGTAGTGCGAAAAGGCCTTGTGAGAGGAAAACACAGAATCCTGCCATTGCCTCTCACCATCCTTTCCAGTGGCAAGGAGAAACTGCAGGGCAAGCCCAGGCCCTTACTTTGCCTGGCAGGCACTTGCTCCCACGATGGCACTGGGGGTACTTCTGACTATTCTGATGGTGCAAAGTACCAGGAAGGTAGAAGTGCCACCGCCCTCTTGCATACTGGGCATTTTTGGCAACATGGATTTCAGCATGGCCTGTTTTAGCTCTGGACTGAAGTGGCCAGTTTCCGAGACCTTCCAATCACGATGAACAAAAGCTTTACAGGTACAGAACTTTCATCTACATTTGTGACTTTTTCAGCCAAGATAAAGTGTTGTCAAATGACCAGTGTGCATCCTTCCTCTCAGTGAGACTGGAACTTCCTACCCCATGAAGAAGTCTTTCTGGCCATCATGACGCTCTCCAGGTTTCAGTGTCTCCTGATACAGGTGCAACACAGGGCCACAGGCACAAGGATCAACTGAAGTAATAGCATACAGGTTGAAATTACGAGCTCCAAATGAATATAATGAGAGCTTTGGCCATCTCTTACAGTCTGGCCTTTTTATAGGTAATTGTCACCTGCTATTCTTGTCAGTGATGGGCATGCCGTGAAGAAGGACAATGCGATCTGCTTTAGATGGCACATTATATGACAGATAAGGGTGGCAAATGAAGGAAGGCTGCGCCAACTCACCTGTAAGTCCCATTTAGTTCAATGGTAATTAGTTCCAAGCAAGTATGTGCAAAGCAGTCAAAGTGCAGCTTGAAATTGGGCCTCAGCTTTGCTGGAGAACCTATGACTTACTGCAAGCAAGTCCATATTTATTGAACTCCAGAAGTGGGGTAGACACAGCTTGACTGCTCACTCACACCTCCAGAATTTGGAAAGGACAGGTCACAGGTGCGTGATTCTGAGAGCTACTGCCCTGCCTGCTGACGCTCTCACCAAGATTAGCCCATGTCCACTAGCCTTCCTGCCCTAGAGGTTTAGACTTTCACAGGCTTGGCCTTCTAGCCACGAAGGACCTTCTTACGGGACCAACACACGCACATTCCTGCCTTTTGCTCTTCATTCAGTAAACTGAAGGTCTACACATTGCTGCAAATTCCTTGCCAAAGTCCTGGAAAAGGCTGGTGGGCTATTCTGACAGCCACTCAGGGCTGCTGTTTTGAGCAATGTTTTGAGCTGCTTTACACCCCATTCCTAATTATGTAGATACCTTAACTGAGTGACGTAGCCCAAGAAGGGTCTGCCACGCAGTTTGGCTTCCATTCGTGCAGTACGATCTCTTGGATACAGTGGGGGGTTGATCTAAACACTTGCTGGCTGCACATCAAGAGCTGGGCAAGAGCCTGTTAGATTTGCTTCTCCGCACAGCTTTGTGGGAGAAGAGGAAAATGGCCTCACCCACCAAATCAAATCACCTACTGTGATCTAAGTACTTTCCAGGAACTCAAGTTTCTTATGATTCAGTGACAGATCTCCAGGTAACAAAGAGCGGCACAATTAACCTACCATAGGTATTGCCAGCAACAGCAGATAACTGCAGGAAACAATGTAGGTCTTAACAGCTTTTTGAATAATTCCTGCAAGGCAGAACAGGGAGAAGTCATTCTCAGTACTATAATTTCACCTCATTGTCACTAATATCTAAGCTATTATGGTAATTTAATTTAATTGCTATGCTTGTCCAGCTCTGTTAATGAGATACAGACTTCTCTATAGGCCAAAACATGTGAAAATTAAAATTTTTCAACAAAGGCCGGTCACTTTGTAAAAACAACAAAGCTATAAAGAACAGAATAATGTACAGAGTTATAGGAACAGAGAATTTCATTAATTTAAAAATGAAGCTGTGGAATTTATGAAGCGTGGTCTCCCCGCCAAAATAACGCTGAGTACAATCCACCTGGAATTGAAGATAAGGGCCTGTTTGCACTTTGCTCAGTGAAATGGTAAAATAACAGCATTCGAATGAGGTTGAGATCAGGCACAGAGCGAGGCATCCAAACTTCAAGTGCTAGTGCACTTCCCTAACCAGACCACCAGCGCTTGAAATATGGATGATCCGGCCCAGGCAGGTTGTCATGACAATCAGCCCATAATATGCCATCCCACCTATTTGCAGCATTGCACCTGGATGATAGTGTGAACACTGCTGACTGAGGCAGCTGAAGGGAACTCCAGATACTAAGTGTTAGGCATTGAGGCCAGAACATGAAAATGTACAGATGTGCACAAAAGGTAACAGAATCACGGACATAATTGTCTGCAGCTGAAGGCTGGAACAGCAGACAGTGTTCAAGGTCAGATATGTGCTTGACAGCACGTAGGCCTGGGTAACAGAAAAAGTCTTCCGGATAGAGGGGACAACATTGATGGTGGCACAAGGAAAAAGAGTCGCCAAAAGGGGATGGGTTTGTGACCGCATGCCACAAGTCTATGATAAGCTTGTACACCGCAGTGTGGGTTGTTGGGTAGTTGAGTAGCCGGAGTGGAGAGTTGGAGAGTTTGTTGGACGAGCATGTATATATTTGTAAATACAGCAACATTAAGAATAAACACCTCTGAGGAGAGAGAATCGGCTCCAGTCTGTTTCATCCGCAGCGGGCAGGAGGAATTCCTGATAAAGCCGAACAGATCCAAGGTCGCCAGTAGCTCCGAAGGCACCAGAGATTGCTTTGCCTGTGTGTCTGCTTGTTTACATCAACACTAAGGTACAACAATGGCAGCACAATGTGTGAGCAGATGTCCCCTTGAGCATCTGCAACCATTCCAGAAAGGTGTGTGCAAACAGAAAACATAAGCATACAAGAAAACGCATCAGCGTTCACACTGAAGAAGTAGCTGGTCCGGCATGTCCACAAGCAAGACCTGAAGGAAGTAGGTCTCCCTCTTTTATGTATAATGGACCTTTGCCTGCTTTATAGTATGCATATCAGAATGATGTAGTGTACTTCTGCTGCAGGTTTTTTATACTGTTTTAACCCTGCCGAAAGATTGTGTGGTTAGGTAGATGGTGATGCTGATGTGGTTGGGAGCCACCAAATACATTTCAACTCCTGATGACTGCTTGGACCAGTGTTCATCAGTTTGATCTAGCTTGTCCAGCTGCATTCCAATAATCTTTTTGATCATGGTGTGTCCACTGTCTTTCTTTTCTACTGTTCAGAGACAGACTAAGAACACCTAGGAAAACGCAGAGGAGGAGGAGGAAGATATGAAGACAGCTGTGCCAGATTGAATTAATGGTCATTCTTGGTCAGTAGACTGTTCTCACAGTGGCCACCATGTTCTTCTGGGCATTTTCAAGCAGAAGGCAAGGGCAAAAACACCTGCTTTTGACTCTACAAATGACCGTTAGTGACATCTTGCCTTCCTCTCCAACTTGCCACTGCTGATACATTTGTCTTCCATGACTTTGTCTAACCCTTTCCTAAATCTATCCAGGCTAGTTGCTGTCACCACCTTTTCTGGTCGTAAACTCCATAGACCAATGACCCACCAGATGAAAAAATGCTCTCCTTTGTCAGCCCTAACTTTCCTGCCTATCATAGAGTACCCCCTGATTCTAGTTTTGTGTGATAGAGAAAAGAATTCCCTGAACCTGCTACTGGACCTTGGTGGCTGCACCTGGAACTGTAGAGAGTGGGGCCAGGCAGACTTATATCAGCAAAGAATCAAGGAAGACCCTTGACTCACAAACTGTTGAATAGTGTGAACTGACCTAAGGCCTTTGCACAAGGGCAAAATATAAATACTGTGAAACAAACAAAATATTCCTTATTCATTTCATTGGTGGAGGTGCAAAGGTTCTTTCAAATGTTTCAGAAGGGCCAACTTGTCAGGCTCCAGAACTGCAAGGCTTGTGCAATCCAATATGCCATGAAGTGCATCTAAGGGCAGGGTGCGTCTCTTCTCCCAAAGATTCCCTACTGATGATGCAAGACCATTTCAAAACATTTTATTTACCCTTCTCCACACCACAGTGGATGACTGTATTCTCCTGTGAGAAAGAATGGTCAGTACTTTAGGCATTTGTGCCTGTGTTTGCAGATTAATTTTAATTTTCCATTTCGGCCATGTAGAGCAGGGAGAAGGAAGGATAGGGTGGTTCCCTTGCAAACAATGCCAAAGAAAAGATGAATGTGTCATGATTTCCACTGAACTCACAGGAGGGCTGATAGAACTCTTCCTCTATGTCCAATATCATTCAGATCAGATCAGCAAGGAGCTCGGGGTGAGGCATTAACTCCATCAACAGAAGAATTTTCTATTGAAAAATTGCACTGAATATTGTATGAACTGAAACTTGTGAAAAAAAGGCAACACCATTTCAGTCTTAGTGATGTGCAGACATAAAAGCAATGAACTATTGTTTCCCAGTTTCCTATCTTCTTAATGCTGAAAACCTAGTCATGCAATGTTTTGGGGAGGGTGGGGGAACCACAAGTCTATGTAGCTAATCTAAGAATCATGAGCAAAGCTTTTTCTCTATCTTGCAATACAAACTGAAAATTGTATCAAATGGATCTTGGAAATAATGTTCTGACTATAATCATAACAAGGCTATCTATACCTATATATGTGTGTTTGTTTGTGTGTGCATGTCTAATCTATCTATCAATTTTACTTTAAATAGATACTCATGCTGAATGCTAAAAGCAATTTCTTTTTTATCTAAACTAACTGGAAACACTTGCATTTGAGTTCATTATAGTTGGTTATGCTAAAGTGGATGAAGAATTTTGGCCTTCGGTGTAGGAATGTGCACAAAGACAAATTCTCCCATTCAATTCAACACAAATCAATTGGGGGAATACTTGGCTTAATGTGAATCCCTCTCCCCCCCCTCCCCCGTGACTGGGGAGCTTCAGCTTCATACACAGACATCTGATGAATGTTCGTGCATGAAGGGAACCTGCTCTCTTCCCTTCCCATCCTGCTTCACGCCCCTCACCTACCACTGCCACCGTCACGTGCCCCTCCGAGGCCCAAACTGGCACCACCCACGCCAGCCCTGAAGCTCATATAAGTTTTGTGGCTGGTTTCCTTGCCTTGGAGCCTCTATGTGATGAGCATGTTTGGATGAGCCACCCAGATGTTCCCCACGCTAAGCCCAAACACAGGAGGCATGCCTTCTGCATACCTCTATGGTCTCCACCAAGGCCAGCCAATCCACTGGTAGATTTGTTTAAACTGATCTGCTGGTAGTCCTGACCAGGACCGCCCTGGTTTGGATTATGCTCTTCCAGTGGAAGTTGGGGCTTCACAGTCTGCTTTAATGGATTGACTGATGAGGCCCAGAAGTGGACTTGGTGGCACCAAAGTCTGGACTACAGGTAAGTGCAGAAAGGGTCAATGACTCCTACCAATCACCTGGCATAGAGAACACACAGACATCTTGCAATTCCAGGTGGCATGGACAGTAATCTAAAATAATTGAAGCTATGGAGCAGCATCTGATGGGGTTCTTCCCCCTGTTTAGTCCTTGAACATTCAAACGTGTGCCCCAAAAACCGACTGAGATCTTTTCCCATTCAAATTGTGCCTTGAGATTTCATTGAGAAGCTCCCACTACATAGTGTAATATTCTTCTTCTCCCCACTAACCAGATAAATCTGACCTTATCCTTCTTTCAGATCCTTCTGAATAACACGCCAACCACAGCCCATGAACCACAGTATCCCAGTGCATTTTTGACCATCTGTCTTGTACTAAAGCAATAAACCAGGAGCAAGGGAGAAAGTGGTCGAGGAAATGCCCATTTCTTCAAATATTTTCACTAGGAAGGGTTTATTCAGTACTCCAAGAATCCTTTGCTGTTAGCAAGTCCTTATCAAACAGAGAATGAAAACAGGAAGCCGTAGGGATGAACACCCTAGAAATATCCAGATTAGGAGGGGAGAAACAAACCCAAAACCTTGGGGTTATACCTGGTTCAATTTCAGTATTTTTGTTTCTTTTCAGTCCCTCTGGGAAGCAGATTTCTTTTAGGCACCAATTACGAAAACCATCAACTTGATGCAATGTTTCCTTCTTTGACTTTTGCAAGTTGGAAAGTCCAGAATGAAAGCCAATCAGATAGTTTGTGAATATATGCCTACCTTGGTACAAAAAATGATCAGTATGCAATTTATTATTAGAATTATCACTGCAAACTCTTTCCTCATGTTGCAGCAACAGATATAAGCATTTTAAAAAACTTACTAAACTTTGCAGCAGATAAAAATGAAAGCTATAACACACATGCTTGTCATGAGCTAGTTTGCGAGAACGACAGGATCCACTGTGTATTATCTTTATTAAAGTAAAGGGAGACGCCTGATGCCTATTTGCACTAAGGCCTCTGGCATGCAATTAGGACAGCTCTGGGGCAGACCATTCATTCTTCCGGGAGTCCATTTCCAGGCAGAAGCATCCCAGCCTCTCCCAGAGTTGCCCTAATTGCAGAGACGAACGCTGCGGCGGCACCTATACGGAGTCCTACATTTCAGTTCAGCGTGGGGATGATGCCGCAGTGCAGAACACGGCAGGTCGGTTGTGGCAAGCGGTGGGAGGAACCTGACCAACAGTCCAGATAGGTAAGTGGGCGGGGGCAGAGAGGCCACACGCACCCTTGGGTGAGGGCATGCAACAGGAAAGTCCCTGCTGGCTGCTGCCGCCATGGGAGGTCAGGGTGGTCCCAATCCAGGCAGTGGGGCCCTGCAGCACCCCAACAAGAACTGCTGCTAGAGGAAGAGCTCTGCCACCTCCTGGGCTTGTTGGGCCACGCCCCTCCCCAGCCAGCTACAAGAACTGCTGCCAGAGGAAGAGCTCTGCCACCTCCTGGGCTTGTTGGGCCACGCCCCTCCCCAGCCAGCTACAAGAACTGCTGCCAGAGGAAGAGCTCTGCCACCTCCTGGGCTTGTTGGGCCACGCCCTTCCCCAGCCAGCTACAAGAACTGCTGCTAGAGGAAGAGCTCTGCCACCTCCTGGGCTTGTTGGGCCACGCCCCTCCCCAGCCAGCTACAAGAACTGCTGCTAGAGGAAGAGCTCTGCCACCTCCTGGGTTTGTTGGGCCACGCCCCTCCCCAGCCAGCTACAAGAACTGCTGCCAGAGGAAGAGCTCTGCCACCTCCTGGGTTTGTTGGGCCACGCCCCTCCCCAGCCAGCTACAAGAACTGCTGCTAGAGGAAGAGCTCTGCCACCTCCTGGGCTTGTTGGGCCACGCCCCTCCCCAGCCAGCTACAAGAACTGCTGCCAGAGGAAGAGCTCTGCCACCTCCTGGGCTTGTTGGGCCACGCCCTTCCCCAGCCAGCTACAAGAACTGCTGCTAGAGGAAGAGCTCTGCCACCTCCTGGGCTTGTTGGGCCACGCCCCTCCCCAGCCAGCTACAAGAACTGCTGCTAGAGGAAGAGCTCTGCCACCTCCTGGGCTTGTTGGGCCACGCCCTTCGCCAGCCAGCTACAAGAACTGCTGCTAGAGGAAGAGCTCTGCCACCTCCTGGGCTTGTTGGGCCACGCCCTTCCCCAGCCAGCTACAAGAACTGCTGCCAGAGGAAGAGCTCTGCCACCTCCTGGGTTTGTTGGGCCACGCCCTTCCCCAGCCAGCTACAAGAACTGCTGCTAGAGGAAGAGCTCTGCCACCTCCTGGGCTTGTTGGGCCACGCCCCTCCCCAGCCAGCTACAAGAACTGCTGCCAGAGGAAGAGCTCTGCCACCTCCTGGGCTTGTTGGGCCACGCCCTTCCCCAGCCAGCTACAAGAACTGCTGCTAGAGGAAGAGCTCTGCCACCTCCTGGGCTTGTTGGGCCACGCCCCTCCCCAGCCAGCTACAAGAACTGCTGCTAGAGGAAGAGCTCTGCCACCTCCTGGGCTTGTTGGGCCACGCCCTTCGCCAGCCAGCTACAAGAACTGCTGCTAGAGGAAGAGCTCTGCCACCTCCTGGGCTTGTTGGGCCACGCCCTTCCCCAGCCAGCTACAGGAACTGCTGCCAGAGGAAGAGCTCTGCCACCTCCTGGGTTTGTTGGGCCACGCCCCTCCCCAGCCAGCTACAAGAACTGCTGCTAGAGGAAGAGCTCTGCCACCTCCTGGGCTTGTTGGGCCACGCCCTTCCCCAGCCAGCTACAAGAACTGCTGCCAGAGGAAGAGCTCTGCCACCTCCTGGGTTTGTTGGGCCACGCCCTTCCCCAGCCAGCTACAAGAACTGCTGCTAGAGGAAGAGCTCTGCCACCTCCTGGGTTTGTTGGGCCACGCCCCTCCCCAGCCAGCTACAAGAACTGCTGCCAGAGGAAGAGCTCTGCCACCTCCTGGGTTTGTTTGGGCCTCCCATGTGGTGGGAATTTTAAATTGTAGGTCAGGGTTCTGTTTACCACTGATGTTTTAACTGTTAATAGTTTAATATTGTTTTAGCTGAGTGTATACATTTATTTTGTATGAGCTTTTCTTTTCTTGTGTGTGTGTGTGTGTGTGTGTGTGTGTGTGTGTGTGTTGTACTTTGGGTTTTGGTGTGGGTGTGGGTGCTGTATGTGCGCCTGCTGTGTGTGAGGGTGGTAGTTTTATATTGAGCTTTGGTTGGTGGGTGTGGTTGTTGTGGGAGGTTGTTGTTGTGCTGTGAAGGGACTATGTGCCAAGGCCAAAGAGGGGGAGAATTACGGGTCACCACCATTATCGGCAGGGGGAGATACGGCAATGGGAGACGGAAGAGACGATCAAGGAGAAGGGGTGTTAGATACCTTGAAGCTGTCACCCCTTCTGTTCCGCCTTCCAGCCAAAGGCATCTGGGAAGACCTGCCAACCAAAAACCCACTACTCTGGCAGTGTTGCTTCTAAATGCCAGGTCGGTCCGGAATAAAACATCAATTATCCATGATTTAATTATTGAGGAAAGGGCTGACCTGGCGTGCATAACTGAGACCTGGATGGACGAACTGGGCGGGCCTGGCCTCACCCAGTTGTGTCCTCCAGGTTACTCAGTGCAACACTGTTCTAGAGTAGGGGGGAGGGGAGGGGGTGTCGCTGTGGTCCATCGGACTTCCATCTCCCTCACCAGGCGGCCAATTCGCTCTGTTAACGGGGTTGAGGGCCTGTTTTTATTGCTGGGCCAGAGAGACAGAATAGGGATGCTACTGGTGTACCGCTCACCCCACTGCCCAGTATCCTCCCTATCTGAGCTGGCTGAGGTGGTTTCGGAGGTGGTGTTGGAAGCCCCCGCCACGGTGGTGTTGGGGGATTTCAACATCCACGCTGAGGCCACGCTCAGTGGACCAGCTCAGTTCTTTATGGCCTCCATGACAACCATGGGGCTGTCTCAGTTTGTATCTGGTCCAACGCATATGGCAGGCCACACCCTGGACTTGGTTTTTGCCTCAGAGCGAATTGATGATTATCCGTTGATAGGAGGGCTGACTGTTAGCCCGTTGTCATGGACGGATCACTCGCTGGTGAGGTTTGGACTCACAATGGTAATCCCCCTCTGTGGGGACAGAGGACCTATTGAGATGGTCCGCCCCCGGAGACTTATGGAATCTCAACGATTCCTGAATGCCCTGGGGGATTTTCCAGTTGGCATGTCTGGTGCTCCTGTAGAAGCTCTGGCCTCTCTGTGGAATCAGGAGATGACCAGGGCTATCGACACGATCGCTCCCAAGTGCCCTCGGCCCGCCTGTAGAGCCCAGAAAGCTCCTTGGTATTCCATGGAGCTTCGGGCCATGAAACAGGAAGGTCGACGGCTAGAGCGCAAGTGGCGTAAATCTGGCTGCGAATCTGACCGAACACGAGTTAGAGCACACTATCGTGCCTACCACGTGGCGGTGACAGCGGCGAAAAGCAGTTTTTTCTCCACTGCCATTGCGTCCTCGAGTAGCCGTCCAGCAGAGCTCTTTAGAGTAGTGAATGGCCTTACTAAATCTGGCCAGCTGAGGCGTGAGCCTCAACCATCTAATATCTGCTGTGACAGTTTTGCAAAGCACTTTGAGGACAAAGTTGCTCAGATTCGCAGAGGGTTAGATGTCACAATTGGACATAGTCTGAGGGAGGTGTCCAGTGAACTGTCTGGTCCAATTATTTTGGATCAGTTTCAATTATTGCGGCCTGAGGATGTGGACAAGCTGCTTGCAGGGGTGCGGCCGACAACATGCTCTCTAGATCCCTGTCCTTCTTGGCTGATTAAAGCTAGCCGGCAAGGTATGACCGGGTGGATCCAGGAAGTGGTAAATGCCTCTCTGAGGGAGGGGGCGGTTCCATTGGCCCTTAAACAGGCTGTGGTACGTCCCCTCCTGAAGAAGGCCTCCCTGGATCCAGAAGACTTAAACAACTATCGCCCGGTAGCTAACATACCTTTCCTAGGCAAGGTCCTGGAGAGGGTTGTCGCTGTTCAGCTGCAGGCATGCTTGGAAGAAGCTGATTATCTAGACCCATTTCAATCCGGCTTCAGGCCTGGTCATGGCACGGAAACCACCTTGGTCGCCCTGGTTGATGATCTCCTCCGGGAGAAAGACAGGGGGAATGCCACCCTGCTGGTTCTCCTGGACCTCTCAGCGGCTTTCGATACCATTGACCACGGTATCCTTCTGGAGAGGCTACGGAGTTTAGGAATTGGAGGCAGTGCTTGGCATTGGTTCCACTCCTATCTCCAGAGCCGATCTCAGATAGTGGTGATGGGAGAGACGGAATCGACACCCTGGGAACTCACTTGTGGGGTTCCCCAGGGGTCGATCTTATCTCCCATGTTATTTAATATCTACATGAAGCCGCTGGGAGAGATCATCAGGAGTTTTGGAGTGAGGTGTCATCAATATGCAGATGATACCCAGCTCTATCTCTCTGTGCCATCTGAATCAGGAGAGGTGGTTGAAGTGCTTGACAGGTGCTTGGAGGCGGTAATGGGCTGGATGAGGGCCAATAAATTGAAACTGAATCCAGACAAGACAGAGGTGCTGTGTGTTACAGGCTCTCGGGTCCAAGTAGTTGGGAGATACCCTGTCCTTGACGGGGTTGCAATATCCGGGAAGGGACAGGTGAGAAATTTGGGGGTACTCCTGGACTCTGCGCTAACACTTGAAGCTCAGGTGGAGGCCGTGGCCAGGAGTGCCTACTCCCAATTACGGCTAGTGCGTCAACTGAAACCTTTTTTGGACAGAGATGACCTGGCCACAGTTATCCACGCTCTGGTAACCTCCAGGCTGGACTATTGTAACGCGCTCTACATGGGGCTGCCCTTGAAGACGGTTCGGAAGTTGCAGCTGGTGCAAAATGCAGCCGCTAGAATGCTGACAGGAACATCTAGCCGGTCACATATTACGCCGGTTCTAAAAGAACTGCACTGGCTGCCAATTCACTACCGAGCCCAATTCAAGGTGCTAACTTTAACTTATAAAGCCCTAAATGACTTGGGTCCCAGATATCTAAAGGAGCGCCTTCTCCCATATCGACCTGCCCGTGTTCTAAGATCTGGAGGGGAGGCCCTTCTGGTGATCCCTCCGCCTTCTTTAGTTAGGCGGGTGGGTACCCGGGAGAGGGCCTTCTCGGTGGTGGCCCCCAGGCTGTGGAATGGTCTCCCCCTTGAGGTGCGTCAGGCCCCTTCTCTGTTCTTATTCAGGAAGGCGGTGAAAACGTTCCTATTCACACAGGCCTTTGGTTAATGTTCCCCACACTTCCCCCCACTGAAAACCGCTGATGTTTTTAACTGTTTTGTACTTATAAAACTGTATTTTTAAATTTGTTTTATTTTTGATACTGTTTTTATACATCTGTTTTAAATGTTGTGAGCCGCCCAGAGACCCTCGGGTATGGGGCGGCATATAAATTGAAATATAAATAAAATAAATAAATAAACACCCCATTGGGCTGGCCTGAAACCGCCCCTGGCATTGGGATGCCAGCCAGCACAGCCTTTAGCACCCAATGGCAGCAGCCCAGGGGCGAGATGTCCGGTTCCCATGGTGATGGTGGCTGGTACGCATGGGGGACATTTGAGCATTTGCACCTTGGCTGGTAAGGGACAGTTGGGAACACGTCCCTTACTGGCCAGTGTGAATGGTCAAGCTGTCCCCTGCATGTACCAGCCTCAAAGCATCCAGCTGTAGTGCAAAAAGGCCCCGGGCCTCTTTCAGCCTAAGGTCAATCTCTCAAAGAAAAGAGCGGCATAGCCATCATTTCCACCCCTAGTCCTAGTCACTGGCTAAGGTACTCTGGGGGTACAGTCTTCTCTTCCTGCCTTTCACATGTCTCTCCATGGTATGTGACCAAACAAACAATTGGGTTCTATAACACAAGAAAAAATATTTGTAATATTTACTAAAAGGGTTACAATGACCCCACTGATAATGCAAATAATAAATGAACTAAATCAAATAATATAATATAAAGCACTAAAATTAAAAAAGTCACTGTAAGAAAAACAATTGTGGAATAAAAAGTAAACCACAAGCCACAGCCAAAAGGTATATTAAAATCAAAGCAATAAAGAAAATATAGATAAAATATAGATAAAAATAGTTCATTTATTATTTGCATTATCAGTGGGGTCATTGTAACCCTTTTAGTAAATATTACAAATATTTTTTCTTGTGTTATAGAACCCAATTGTTTGTTTGGTCACTTTTGGGATTTTTGGTTGTTCCTGTTGTTGGCAGGGTGTCTCCATGATATGTCCCTCCCTCCTTTACACACATCCCATGATCATTCATTTTCCCAATATGCCTCCCATAGGTGGAGAAGTTAATATTCATAAGCTCATTAGATGGTAAGAAGAGAAACCTTACTTCATTATTGGTAATTACCTTGCACCTAGGCCAGCGAGCTAGACGATCCACTCCCTTCTCTGAAAGATGAACTTGGTCAAAGTAATTCGAGGGCCAGATAATAAATCCTGTATTCTTTGATAGCAGGGAGTACAGGATTGATAAACATACGGTCTGCTCTTGCAGGAACAGAAAAACACTAACAATGTATAAGATCAGCAATTAAGCCTTTACAATGATGCCTCCCTGCTTATTCCTATCACATACCCTGGGATCAAATATAGGTGAGGCCCAAACTCCTGACCTTATCATAGCCATTCATGCATTTTAATTCATCTCCCCTGAGATGCCAACCAATGACCTCTGCAGCACATCCCAGTCGCACTAAGCATGTGCCCATGCGCTCAGGTGCACACTGAAGATCTCTACCTTATCTCTTACGTTGCCCTTTATGGGCCTTTGCTAGAGAAAAATATTTTAGGAACTTTTGGGAAGTCTTGTAAGTCACTTCAGATGACTGGGGGGGGGGGGGCGGGGGAGAGACAAAATTTCTTCTGTCAGATCATGACTTGGAAATATTCCGATAAATCTACACCGTTTGCTCTAAATCCTCCGATGACTGTCAGCGGCTGCACTTGCAAGCATGAACCTGGTTTTGTCAATGCTTCATTGTACTGCAGTCTGTTTATAAAGTTCCCTTTTAGATGTTACTTTTAATTTTCAATTTTGTATGTTCTTCTGTAATGTTCTGTAATGGCTAATGGGTAAACGAATGAAATAAACCTGAAACTAGAAATTCATCACAAGCTTCAATTACTTGCCCAAATACACAAACACATTAGGGGAAGGCATGCAAATTGGGCCCAGGCTTGCATATTGCGGCACATATAAAATTCTGCAATAACAAAAGAATCGGTTACCAAAAGAGAGAGAGGATGTGTGTGTGTGAGAGAGAGAGAGACAGAGAGAGAGAAAACCAACGGAGCAAGGAAAATGTTATTAAAATTGCTCTCTCTTCTGCAATGTAGCAGGGACATAGTTTATTAGAGACAAATGACACGCAGGCTAGTTGATGTTTTTTACAGACTTCATAAATATCTTGTGCTCTTTAAGAGGATTCCAGTTGCACTATTCAAAGGACGGTGTTCAGAGAATCTTTTTAATGCTTCTCTTTAGCTCTCTCATCCTCATAGCTTTTACTGCCTAAAGCATAAGTGTAAAGAGAAAGTTAGACAAGAAGGAATTGAATAATTTAATGTCACGGTGCTCCTTTCTTTGTTTCCCCATTGTCCTATTTCTCTACTTCCCTCAGGG
The DNA here is from genome assembly GCA_023333525.1 of Aspidoscelis tigris stejnegeri. Classification (NCBI taxonomy): domain Eukaryota; kingdom Metazoa; phylum Chordata; class Lepidosauria; order Squamata; family Teiidae; genus Aspidoscelis; species Aspidoscelis tigris. The sequence continues at coordinate 18,000,836 of JALMGA010000015.1, forward strand.
TAGTTGCATTTGAGGTCAGAGAAAAGAAAGGCCCCATCTTCACGGCAACCTTATCTCGAATTCAAAATGTTTTGAGTTCTCCTTGGCCAGACGGCAGTTCAGCTTAACACGCTTTTTCTGTGTTAAAGCACGCCAAACCGTTTTGAATCTCAAACCTGATTTCAACGGGTCTCACTCCGAATCGTGCGTCAATACATGTTTCATTTTTTACTGTGTGGACAGTACCGTGTTAAGGGATGAGATTCCGTGTTCAGGGTGTCCCTCCCCCAATCGCACTGTATCCAATGGCTGTCCGTATGCTGGGCACGTCATTGGGGGGGGGGGGGGTGTTTCCCTGCCTGATCTGAAGCAAAACTTTTTTCGGATCGCTTCTCTTGTAAGCCTGAACTTCTTGGAGCAGCCTTCACACAGCAGTGCTACAGTGTAGCAAGGGAGCCCCTTCACTCCCGATTAACAATGTTGTGATTTTGCGCAAGTTCAGACCTTTAGAAAGTGAAAGGAAGCAGCCTTTTCTCTTCTTTTTCCTCCCTTCTCAGAGTCTTTGCTCTATTTACCTACCCGTCCTCCAAAATTCATCTTTTCCACATAAAAAGAGATATTGGCTGTGGCCACACTTAAGGTTTAATCCAGCTTCGGTCCACTTTCAGAGTGAGAGAATACATCAGCAAAGTGACAAGCTGCTTTTTTTCAGTGTTAGATATCTCAGAATATTCATCCTTGTTGCAGATAATGTGGAAAAGAAATGATTAGTCACTTTGCTGATGTTTTCCCTCGCCTTTAAAGTGGACTGAAACTGGATTCAGCCTTAGGTGTGACCACAAGAGTTGACTTTACTCTTGAGGCTTCATGGTTTCTTTTCTCTCCATAAATATTCAAAATGCCTACCAGACTAGACAGCACAGTTCTCTTCTCCTCCGCCACCTTCTTGGGGGCCACTCGGTGAGGATTTCCCAAATACCTCTCCCCCCCTCCTCCCTTAGATCTGGAATTAGGAGCAGGAGTCACACAGAACTTTACTTGCTGCTGCTGCTGAGCAATGGAAAAGCCCCTAGGTCCCCTCCAGCCCCCCCCCCATCTCTTGTTAAATTTCCCTTCCGATACATCTGGTTCATTTTTCACCTCGTTCCCCGCCCCTTTCAACCATCCCCAGCAGCTGGGGGAGAGGTCTGATCTGGGGAACACCAGTCAGAGAGAGGGGGTGGGCACCATCATGACTGGCAATGGGCAGAGAGGACTTGCCGTGGGGCCTCCGAGGATTGAATCCGAGATAAGGTTGCCGGCTGGATGCCGTTAGGATCCCGCGGATACGGGTCAAGTTGAAAGCCGTGGAGACAGTTTCGTTCCGGTTCACTTATTTTGGTTTAGTTAAACCGAATTAAGGCATGCCGTGCGGATGCAGCCAAAGAAGACTAGACCATGTTTGTTCTAAGTTCACAATCCTATTCCATACTAGGCATTTATATGTACCACGGAACAAGAGCAGCCCATTTGGACCTTTCCCCTGACGGAGGAGGAAAAGCCAGTCTATTAAGGGACCAGTGACTGAGTTAATCCCATTGCTGCTTTGCCGCTCCGCCATGTTTTCATAAAGCTCCTAGAAAGAATCAGTTTCTTAGCTCCTGAGGAGATGGGCATCATCTGCGCCTGACTGTGACGACTGCTCATTCGGAGGCCAGATGCTGATGACGCTGCAAGTGTGAAGGAAGCTTGAGAAAGATTAGAAAAGGGGAGGCAAACAAGGTCAGGGCTTTTGGGGAGGGGCACTTTTGCCTTCTGTTTGTTTTGCAGCTGTAGCCCCATCTAAACAAAGTGAATATTTCGAGTTCTTAAATCTTATAGATTTGCGCAATCCTTGGGAGAAGCAGAAAGAAAAAGTAGCCAGAAACAGTTGCCAAAGGCATCTCTTTGAATGTCATATCACCTTGAAGCCATTGTGCTGCCAAAGGAGCATATTTGGAGGTGCTCTGGGCCCTCGGAGTTCAAAGGAGGGTCACTTAGAAGGCTCTTGATTTTGCCAGGGAGACAAATGGCAAGGAATTAAAAGTTTTTTCTTCGTTTCAGTTTTTTCTTTTAATACAAAAGTGCAGAAAAGAAAAAGAAACATTTAAAGTATCCATGACCTCATCTAACCTTTGAGCTTCTCCAAATGTTAAACTCAGAATATCTCTTTTTAAATGTTTGCTAAATTCCGTATCTGTTCAATTAATATTCTTTATATATATATATATTCTATATATATATATATATATATTTAATCTTATTTGTAATCAGATTAAGTTTTAGTAATCATTCCTTTTTCATCAATAATCATTTCACCATTAGAATTTTATAGAATATTTTATATCACATGGATTTATGATCTGCATAACCTAGCTAACACTTCAATATATAACCCTTCCAACATCTAATTCCTTCCCCTAAAATCTAAACCCATCCCAATCTCTACTCCTATCTATGTCCTTAAGACTAATCCTTTCAAATCTGAGATTGGAATCCCTTCAAAGCACATTATTCTGCAGTAGGTTTTTCCCCTCTGTCTTTATTCCCAGTTTGGTCTCCAGTGGTTAGGGAGCCAGACTCTTACCTGGGAATACCGGGTTTCATTCTGCCCTCCCCCATGAAGCCAGCTGGGTGACCTTGGGCTAGACACAGCTCTCTTCTGAGCTCTCTCAACCCCAGCTACCTCATAGGGTGCCTGTTGTGGGGAGAAGAATAGAAAGCTTGGTCCCCATAAATGGGTGAGAAAAGCAGGGTAGAAAAGCCAACTCTTATTCTTCTTCGTCTTCTTCTTCGTCGTCGTCATCTTCTCCTCCTCCCCTCCACTTTCTAGACTGTTGAAAATAAAATTTCCTTTCTTCTTCATTGTGATATTACTTTAAAAATGTTGTAATAACTTTCTTTAGTTTAATATTCTTAAGCAGCAACGAGACACTTACAATCAGGAAATAGCTGGGGCAACTTCAGGGTTACAGACGTCCCATTTGTACTGCACATTGTAAATGTCCCCTCAGTGCTCTATCTGCTCTTTCAGCAAAGTGCTTTTCAAACTCCAAGATAAATTTAAAACACAGTACGAGGAAGAACGGCTCCTTCCACGTTGTCCCTTATTTCCAAAGAACTTCCAAAATAAAGGGAAGCAATTCAATACCAATATGGACTTGGGCCGTTTCTCCACTTACCATGGTTAATCTGGATTTAGAACATCTGAAAAGGGTCCTCACTGAATCCGGTCCCTGAAGATCCAGATCTTGGCGAGTCCCCCATGGATCTGCACTGGCCATCTTGCACCCAGTGGTGCTCCTTTCCTCACTTGGCCTTGTTCTGGAATATACCATTGGACAGGGGTCCGTTGTTTGCATTCTAACGCAGACTATGGCAGGCCCTGCCGTAGACTGCAGTCACAGGCAGACAGCAGGCCCTGTTTCAACATACATTCCAAAATAAAGCGCGGCGCCCCAGAGGCACCTCAGAGAGACTGGGTGTGGCCCTTGTGTCCTCAACCCTTCTCTAATCCACCTTTGGGTGCGCAGTCCCACCTGGAAGCCTTTTCTAAACCACCTCAAAGCTGCTCCCCCCCCCCCCCGCCCCTGTGTCTGATCACAGCCACAGCAGAGGAAAGATTAGAATTAAAATATCTCAACCTGTAGCTCTGTTTCCTAGCTGCAGCAGTGAAAAACCACTCTCCATTTTATTTCATTCTCACTTCTGGAAAAAAGTTGCCATAGTTTGTGGAAACTCTCCCCATTCGGACGCAAATTTTCACAAACACTTGTGCGCTTAGATGGCAAAGCTTAGTTCACGCTGCTGCCGTCCAGCTCTCCGTAAAACAACGGCATCACAATCACACACCTCCAAGCTGCATAGGGGAAAAGGCTGTCTCAGCACAATGGAAAATGAATGTCCTTTTGTTAAACCCTCCACTACTGAGCAGTGACAGAGGAGCTGTTTTTCCTGCCCTGAAATTTATGTGCTATAGTACAGTATATACCATGTTGTATTGTGCAATATAGCATATATTGTCAGCGTGGGACAGGCTTGGATTTTGTTTCAAAGGAAAGGATGTCAGCTTCAACTTGTTGCTCTCAGAAGGCAACAGGGTCATAGACAGCTGGGCATGGGAGGACGAAATGTTTTTTTAAAAAACAGTGCTTATGCTTATCTGAAAAACCAGTCCCCCTCCCCTCCTCCTGTGAGCCGGAGAGGCCAAGCTGAATGACACATGTGCCGTTTCCTTTTCCAGTGGTAAATGGCCAAGAACCAGACAAGAAGCGCCTAACAAGAGCTGCTTTCTCCCGTTCCTCATCTGCTACTTCCAGCTGTTCCAGATTCACCCATCTCTGGATTGTGGAAGCGAGACTGTGAGTGCCAAAAGGGAGAAACCCTTTCGAATGCATAGAGGATGTCTTCTGATAACACTACTACCACATCTGCTCCGTGTGAGTACTCAACGCTCCCCCGTACTATCAGAGCCATTGTGTACACTCCTGAAGTTTGTTTGGGCTTTTCGGTGTATTTATAAAGCAGATCAGACTCCGGAGAGATCCCAGCAGATCGCTTGGCTAACGCATGTTTTGCTGAAGTACGTTCCTGAAACTTTACTCTTTCCTTTGCTGCATTTATGGGTGTGAGTGAAAAAGCAGTGTGTGCCGTGTGTGCAGAAGACAGGGATTCAAGCACAACAGCCCCTTGCGAGGGTCAAATTGAGATAAAAACGTCTGAGTCTTTCACGGTTGCTCTTACCAGTGTCACAGGAGTGTAATTAATTTCCTTTTATGCATTTAAGTGCAAAACTATTTAGCTGCAAAACGCTTTCCCCTTCTCTCTCCCCTTTCTTTCTCTTTCATCTGGGACTCGCTACCTCACTAGTATGCAGACACGGAGCTGTCTCTGTGTAACATGAGAGCCAATTCCAAACTGTCCATCTATATTTAGCCACAATGAATTTTTGTCTGCAGGCCCCTGGCAAAACAGGAACGCTGCAATTGCGTGGAAGAGGCGAAAGGAAGCGGAGGGGAGGGGTGGGTGAACTTCCTGTTTTCAGAATTCCATGTACCTCAGTGAAAAGTTTTACCAGAAAGAGATTTATTTGGGTGGGTGGTTGGCAGAGAAATGTGCCGTTTCTCCACTTGTGCTTCTTCAGTAGTAGCTGAAGGCTAGAGGAGAGGCTTTCTGAAGCAGATTTCATGCTTGGGTCCTAGGCGTAAAAGAAGAGCTGCAATTCTGTTTCAACTAATTTTGATAAAGCTGCAGAGGGAAAGTCCCTGGAGCCCTTCATAACCCTTGCTAATGGTCCATGAAGAAAGGGACCGTGGGTCTCTCTACACTTACCTCTGTTCCTCGTTGGAGCAGTGGCCTTGTTGTCCTCTTCAGAGTCTCATTCTTCAGCGTGTCAGTGCAGATCAGTGAGGCCCCACCCACCACTGGTACACTCCATCCACACAGGAAAGAGCGTAATCCTGGGATGGGAAAAGTGCTCACAGCGTCAATGATAGCCTAACCCCCACATGACGGATCACTTATCCGTGTTAGATCCACCAAAGTCATGGTCGATCTGGCACCCTGCGCGATGCTGCATGTGCTAGCACCGTCGCTACGGTGATGCTGATGCTCTGCGCAAGCGCAGTCACGTCTAGGGTTGTTTGAGGTGCCAGCACACTTGCACGGCACCTCAGAGGATCCCTGTTGCACCAGAAAGGGTCGGATGGTTGCCGCTGGACACTTGAGGTAGTGTGCTTTGTGGTGCTAGTTCATGATTAGGCAGCATCTAGGAAGGCAGAGGGTGCTTGTAGGCTGTGAGTGCCTCCTGCAAGTGCAGATGCACATGCCCAGATGTTGCCTAATTGTGAACTATGGGCCGTAGTGCAAATTGGCCTCATATCAGGGTTGTTTGTTCTGAATTACAAGTAATCCTTGACATCAAGGAATACCAAGCATGCCAGCTCTGGCTGGTCTGGAACATGAAGGTGCCCAAAATGTTCCGGACTACCAGCGGCATGCTTTAGAGGTGCACCTGAGTTCACCATCAAAATGGGCTCCTTGGAGGCTCTGAGACTAGGAATGTTTGTTCCTGGTCCTTCAGAACCCTTGGGGGTTACCCTGAAGCAGTGGACGCTCTGTCTGTGTACCATCATTGTGCAGACACCACTATTCCAGGCTGCAGTGTCGTGAGCTGATCCAGCAGTTGTTGCTGGTCCAGAACCACTGTGCAAAATCAGGGTACAGGAAGAGCAGAAAGGTCCTATGACTGATGTCGTTGTGCTATTATGATGCACTTTTTATGTCTCAAATGTTCCAACTTGTTTGGTCAATTTGTAATATATAAATGTGTTCCATATTGGGAGGTCTGGCCTCTTCCTTGGGAACGTAGAGATGAAAAGAATGGTTCTGGAATAGGGGAGTGCACGAATATCCTCCCATCCCCCACGGACTCCCATTCCCCCCCCCCCCCCACCAAGGGCCTCATCGCTCCACTTACCTGCTGCTGCTGCCACTGCTCTTTCTTTGTAGGCTTTCCGGTTCTGCATGTGTACATGAGCCCACAGAACCAGAAGGCCTGTTTTGGCCTCTGGAAGGCCTATTTCACATGACCCCAGAACCGGAAGATCGATTCCAGCTTCTAGAAGGCCTATTTCAGCCTCTGGAGAGTGCCAAAATAGGCTCGGGGATGCTACCGGAGCCCTCTTGACCACCTCCCATGCAAACCCTTGCCTTTTGGGGGGCCTCTGGTGGTGTCCTCAGGCCTATTTTGGCACTCTCCAGAGGTTCAAAATAGGCCTTCCAGAGGCCAGAACAACACTTCTAGTTCTGGGGGCACGCAGCCCCAGAACCGGAAGACCTATTTTGGTCTCCAGAAGGCCTCCCGCCCACTCCATGTGCCCCCTTATCCTCTTGGGGGCCTCTGGTGGCATCCCAGACTTATTTCAGCACTCTGCAGAGGCCGAAATAGGCCTTCTGGAGGCCAGGAAATCACTTGCACTTCTGGGGTCACACTTGCTATAAGGCAGGAGTGGCCATAATACATCATTCTTGGCCATTGACAAGACCAGTGTTCTCACTTGAAAGCTGTATAGTTCAGATACATCTAGAAGACCGCAGTCTGGCCAACCCTGACACCAAACTTTTTCTGATGTTTGTGTGCCCCTATCACTTGCCTCATAATTGCACTGATCTTCAGTAGAAAAACGTTTGCAAGTGAAAGGATTTCCTCGTGGGTGGGAAACTACACAATCTTTTACTTTATCATTGAAGATGCACCTCCATAACCCCAAGTCTGAGACATTCTAAGTAGAGAGTTTGGGAGCTGGGCAGACGCCGCAGACGTTCTCACTCACATCTTGGTTTATGCGGTTCTGTTCTGGGAGAGAAAGTGCTGCAAAAGATCGGAGGTTATCTAAACCAAATGTTATCTGTCCAACCCGCTTGAATGGTGGGAGAAAACTCCATGACTAAACATTCTTATCAGGACAGTTCTCAGAATTAAGGGTTGTCATATGTGTTTGGTTGATTTAGATTACTGAGAGCGGGTTAAATGGAGGGGCATCATATCTTTAGGGAAAATACCATATTTTATAAAAGGATTCTTTGTACAACAATTAAATATGTATTGTTTGTTTTCCTATTCCAGCCCTTTTCAAGGACCTTGAGAGCTTCTTCCTGAGGCATTAAAATATGTCGCCCTATCCCTGAGAAGCTACTATAAGAAGGGCCTATTCACACTTGGCTTTATTCTGGAAGATGTCCTGGAATAGAGGCCTGAGGCCTATTTGCACTTGGGCCTCTGGCTAGAAATTAGCATTCGCTCTGTCCCAGGGTGGCCTAATTGCAGCCAGAGGGTAGAGCGCGAAATTGTGCTCCACGCCCGGCCCAAGCCATCCTTGGGTGTCCCAGAGCTGTCCGGCAGCTCTGGAGCCCCACTCTGGGCCGCCCCGGCGGGGCTTGTTGGATCGAACCAGGTGGTCTGTGCAGGCGTGCGCTGCAGCCCAATTGGCGAATGCCTGTGCAGAATGCTGCAGTTCGATCTCGGCAAGCCCCACCCTGGGACCTACCAGTTTGAACCAGGCATCTAAATGGATAGGTCATGCATGGGGAGCTGGGGCCAGCACGGACCCCTGGGTGGGGGTGGGCACCCAGGAGGTCCCCACGGGCTCCTGACACCCTGCTTGGGGCGGTGGGAGTCCATAGGACCCCAGGACAGGCTGGAACCAGGCTGCCAGCCATTGGGCCAGTATGGCCCAAGGGCAGCAGACTATGGTGGGGTATCCCACACCCACGGCAGCCTTTTGGGGCCAGTAAGGGATGCGTGGAAAAGTAGTGTGAAATGGCCTCTGCTGTCCACATGCTAGTGCAGGCTAGAGCAGGCCCCAAGTGAGGCCTGCCAGAGTCTGTATTGGCATGCAGGCCACCGACTCCCATCCTGAGATACGTTCAAGAATATAGGCAAGTGCAATGAGGCCCACAGTTCAAACTCTTGGATCTATATGGACAAGCTTTCAATGCGGTATAATCTCAAAAGGAATAAATCACTGAGTTTTGCCAAACACATTATTCAACCTTCAGTTTAGTTATGAAGAACAAATTATAGTACTGATACTACTGGGGTGGGGAGAAAAAGATGCGGGCTCACAAAAAGCGGTTCGCATGGAGACAGGAAAGTACGTTTTAAATCCGCTTTGCCCCAAACCACATGGAGATGCTTTATTTCAAATTACAACCCACAATTTTAAAATCCGACATAAGAGGGGAGGAAAAAGCGACCATGGAGACGTGCCCTAGGTTTATAACAGCCTAGGTATACTGTGATCCGGTATATCTTGTGGGTCCTTTATAGTGAAGCTCCAGGAAGGGGGAGGAGGAGGAGGAAATACCTGCAGGGACTTACCAAGTGTGTACTAAATGTTGACATCCTGCCAGGCCTTCACCATCTTAAAGACCAGAATTAAACATATGCAGGAGTCCCTACACTTTCTTAAAACGCTTGACATAAGCCTTGCAATATCATGTCTGGTGTGGTGTGAAGGAGCACATCTCTAGATCATTCACCTGGGAACTTCCTGCAGGAATGAAGAGAACAAAAAGGAAGTGGCACGAAGCAGCAAGTTCCTGGATTCTTGATCCATAAATGTGATGGCCTCTTTTTCGCCACCATGGGGAACACAAAGGTGGCATTTCCCTCTGAGATCAGGAGGTTCCCATGGTCTTCTGCCATCCTTATCTTTCTTATAGGGTGACTTTCTAGGGCTGCAACTGCCCATCCTCCAATTTGTGAAGAGCAGCAGGAAGCAGAACAAATATACTCTTTAACTAGAAGACTCGGTGCCCTTTAGATATTTTGGATTGGAAATCCCAGCAGTCCCCTTGGTTTGGCAAAGACTCAGCTACAGACCTGTAGAAGCCCCTCACTCACGTTAATAGCTTATTATATTAATGGTACATTATTTTAGCATAAAGTTGCAATCTTTAAAATTGGGCTTTTGATTGGGGAATTTTAAAAGACATTTATAGAGGATGGAGTTCTTATATTTAAAAGAGTGATTTCTCCTCTCTTTCTTTTTAATGAAACTCAATAAGCTCATGCAATTTCAGATAAAAATTTGCTATATTACTGTGGGATTCAGCAACCCTGTCCAATCTTCTTTACAGAGGGAATGCAACCTATCAGTAGAATTCCACTGTGGATAAAAGACTTTCAGTATATAGATAAGTCACCCTGCCAAGGCTGCAGCAAGATGCTGTGCCATCTGAGGCAACTAAACTCAGGCCACGATCACATGGCAGTAGCAATGTGCACAAATGTTTTTTTGACATTCTGATCAAATTGAATCAAATACCCAAAAATCTGATTTGATTTGAATCTTTTAAATTCAAATTTAACAAGATTCTATTCGTTTTTACCAAATTCAAATCTATTTGTTTGAATTTCTGATTTGAATCTGCACATACAAATGTCAATAATGTTGGTATGTGCCCGAACAGGTCTTCCTGACATCCATCCATATCTATACACATCTGTACACATCTGTATGCAGCCCGTAGTTATCCCATATGCAACACGTTTTTGTCCCGTATGGATCTATACAAATGCGTACGGATGTGGGAAAGATGCAGATCTTCAAGTACGCACCGTGTACGAACCCATGCACGTACAAACGTCCGGATAATTTGAACGAGTAGATCTGAAATTCGATTAGAATGTTTACATTTAAATGTCAGGACATTCTATTCAAGTTCGAATGGCGAAATTCAGCACGTTCGATCGGATTTTGAATGCCTACGAATATTTGTGCACATCCCTGCATGGCAGCTAGAACAGAAGAGTGTTTCACTTCTGAAAGGTCATCCCCCTCCTGGGTCCAGTTGCCCGACCCTGGCATGGCTCTGCCTCCAGATCATGCCACGCACCATTTTACAACTGTGCACCATGTGGAATCCTACACTCTCATCTTCCCATGATTCCTGGAGTGGGATATCTGTGACAGGATGCATGTAACAGGACCATGTGCAGGCCTCCTGATTATGGCTTCAAGAGGTACAGGGGGAGCATGTGACTCGGAGCACAGGCATGATTACATGCTGCGTTGCCCAGTCATCCTGGCAACGGCAACAGCGCCACACAGGCACACTAGCGCCATCCTGAGGGCTCTGCCATCCCTGCCATAATGGAAACACCTTCTGGTCCGGAAAATTGAGAAGGGACAATTGATCAAAGATAACAGCAAGATCAAATTATCTGGACTAAATCTTTTATATGTTATTTTTAAAAAATGGGGGGGAGATTTTTATATTGATATATTATGTTCCCTAAAACTTATTATATCACATTCACATTTATCCAGAGCCCAGTTAAGCACCGGCTAAGTTACAAACGCTTTAGACAGGAGGCAAAGTGTGACAATGCCACAAGGTGTTTCCTGCTGTCTCTCCAGCTGATGGCAACAGGAGTGCAGGCAGAGAGGATCATCCTCCCAGAGTGGAATTCATCTTGCCTCTGGCAGTAGGCCTTATGGGGGCATCACCATGCTCTGGGGCTTGCACCAAACTCCCTTGGTCAAGCATCTGCACTCAGAGAGAAAGAAGATCTCAAGCAGGAAACACCTTTCTGGGTGGATTCACTGTGTCCTCAACTTCTAAGTAACGTCCTCTTCTTACACTGATGGCACCATCGTTTTCATCATCATTAAAAGTAGGAGACAGGGAAGCATTCTAGAGTTAGTTCTGATACATTATTCTCAAATTCTTTTAAGATACCGATGCAACATCAGTTGGTCAAAACCATGTTTTGTAAGCTCACCTTTTGCCAACTGGAACAATTATGTGGCAGCTTTAAAGTTCACCTCTGCTATAAGTCTCCCGACTGAACGGGTGGTGATTCAGCAAGGCCATCAAGAATCCCAAGTTTCTTCTATGTTTGTTGTAACTTGCCCCAAACAATGCTGATGGGCTTAAAGCTGCTTTTTAGTTGGCCGCTTTATTACGCATTGAGAATTACAGAAGATTATCATCAAAGTGATTTTTATTCTTCATGGCTCCTTTTCCAAGGCCATTGAAGCATTCTTTGGCCCTCTTCTAGCATTTACAGGATGCAGTCTCAAAAAGCACCTCTGAAGATGAGATTAGAGGTAGAATGAAACCACAAGGGACATACTCTACTATCTCTAATACACTTTTGGGATGTAAACACAGCCTTCTTGTTCTTAGAGGTCCTCCACCAGGTGGACTTGTACCTAAGTTCCACAACGGAGATGCTAAACTTCTTCAGCCCGAGGGCTGCATGGATGATTAGCCTTCCTTTTGAACGCCACATGCATGCATTTTGAATACACATAAAACCATCACAGTATGTACACACATGCAAATACCGTGCAAGAGGACACGAAGAAACATTTGGGCAGCTCCTGTAAGTGTGCTCTTGGCATGCACTATGGAAAAATGCACCTGACCCAGAACAAGCAATCTGGGCCTGAAACAGGGCAGTGTGGGGCAGACCCTGTGATGATCGCAAGGCAGGCTGTGGCCTTGGTCAGGGAGAGAGAAGCTGGGTGTGTCTCTTTACTTGGAGTTATAGCAGGGGGTTTACTCCAAGCTAAATCTCTCTGTCAGTGGAAAGAGACTGAGGCTAGGAGAGCTGACAGCTGCCTAGCAGGAAAGGACAAGATCCAAGGTCTAAGGCTGGAACTATTCAGGGTTAAGCAGAGGTTTATTTGGTGCTGGACAGCCTGAGTATTTTAGGATAGTAACTTGCTTTAACTTGACTGAGAGCCTTGTCAGCCAGCTCAGCTGACAAAGAAAGAAAACTTTTCATTTACACAAACTGTTTGGACTCGAGCTGGATTAAGCTGACTTTAATTGTTCTTCTTACTTTGTTTTACATTGTCCAACCTTAGCCACATCCCCATTATAAGCTTAATCCAGTTCCCTTAAACCGAAATAATAGAACTGGATGCAAACGCGAATTTGCCTGATCCCATTACTTTCAACTCAATTGCGTTAGATCCGGATTCTGAGGATCGTACGTGGCATAGGTGACTCAAGGAGGGACTCAAGTGGCTACTTTTTAAAAGCCACTTTTTGGGGCTGCCCTGCCCTCTTCCTCCTGGTGTGAACGCGACACCCATAAGGGACCCCTTCACGGAGCCTAGCTGGGTGGCTGGGTGGCTGCCGCTTGCCTAGAAGGAGGAAAAATGGCACTGGGCAACCAGTGATTCTTTCCCCTCTCCCCATTGCCCAGGGCACACAGCAGCAGTGGCAACTCAAACCCCCTTGATTTAAACATTCACACATCTCCCAGAACCAGCCCCTGCTTTCCTTTCCCCTTTAAAGGTCAGAACTCCAAAGAGCGAGAATTGCACAAAATTGCAACATTGTTATCAGGTGTGAAGTGGCTGGATTGCTACATTGTAGCGGCTGCTTGCGGGGTGGATTTTTACACTAAAATCACTATCCTTGGTAGCAAGCTATTGGGGGAGAGAAACCCTAAACATGGATTCTCATCCCTTAAAACAGTACGGTCCCCACAGTAAAAAAATGGAACACGTATCAAGCGCACGATCTGGAGAGAGACCTGTTGAAATGAGGGTTAACATTTAAAATGCTTTGGGGTGATTTAACACGCAGAAAGCATGTTAAGCCAAACTGACATGGGGTCTGCGAGGATTGAAACTGTATCGAAACCGAATTAAGCTTGTAATGGGGATTCAGCCCTTGTATATAATAAATACTCTGTTGAGTTTCGTGTTAAAGCTTTCCAAAGCCATCTTTCACAATCTTAATACAAGGAGGGTGCATTGGCAGGAGTGCTTTGCACCTAACAGCACCGTGTACGCACACTTGGCATTGGGTACTCCCTGCCACTGGAACATTGGTGTGCTACGCTCACGTGGGCGACCAGTGGCCGGCTGGCAAGGGGAGTTATCGCAGACCCCATGGGATGACCAGCGTCCTTTATGCACTGGACCTTATTCCAAATTATAACATGGGACAGGGACCAGGCGTCTTCATGCTGGTTGCAGACTATGGCTGCCATGCTGAGTCCTGCTGTAGTCTGTACCCATCTATGCATAACAGCCCCCTACTCTAAGATATAATCTGGAATAAGGCCCAGTGCAGAAAGGCTTTATATGTCTACCAAACAGCCATCCTGTCTTAGTCTGCCTTTGAAGCTGGGGAATGGAAGATCCCAACCTTGGTGTTTCCTCAGCAAGGAACAAGGAACCCACAGCCCTAGAAAGTGTCCCCAAAGTGGGTCATCTTCCAGAGGCCAGAATGGGGACTTGGCAAGTTCCGAAACATACATCCCACCACCTATCGTAACAGAGGAGTAGGAACCAGTATCCAGCCTAGGTTGGAAGAAGACCACTTTATAGTGCTGGGACTGAGGGCAAGAGTAAATTCCTCGACTGTGGCACCTTCGGAAGCCCTTGTGTACTAGAAGTGGAAATGAGGAAGCACTTCGTGATGTGGCATTTCCAAGGCATCTCATGCTGCACATGTGTGGACATAGCCAAGACGTGTGCGAATTGGTCAGCTGGGTCTCACTTGTATGCCATGTGTTAGCCTCTGCTCCACAAAACTGTGTCATCTGGGGGGAAAAAGAAAAAGAGAGAATTGCAAAGTCTTCTGTATCTAGTCTTAGCTTTCTCAAGTCTTCATCCAAGCACCCCCTTTATTCCCTTATCAAATCCCCATAGGGTCCTCTAGCTTTTAACAATATGTGCACTTTTTCCTATGTTCTTTTTTTCTCTTAGGGTATTCTTGAAGCAGTGTGTCAGCAGGAAGGAAGGAAAGGAAGATATGGCCACAGGGGAGGAAGGCATAAATATTTCCTTTTCAACTTGTGGCCTGGAGTGTTTTATTTTTTTCTCTCTCTAAAAGTCACTTCCTTTCTCACAGGATTTCAACCCTAGACACCCCCTTTTTTTGCAGGTGCCAGATAGGATTTTTTGGGGACAATGATGATGATGAAACCCTGTCATCACTGCAAGACCAACAGACTTTATCTTTCATTTTCAAAGCTACCTCAATGCATTTTGCTTTGAATTGCAGATTAATCCAGGGACCCAGTTCTATGCTTATGTTTCATGCTCTGTGGATTTTAAGTAAGGTCATGGGGAGGGGGTTTCCTCTAGGGATTTACCTTTGGTAACTAGACACATGGCAGTGGCATCTCTGTTCTGCACTGAGAGTTTTCTTAGGAGAGTCAGGCAACAAATGGAGCTTCTACTGCCTGTAGCAAAGACTGACAGAGCCAGGAGCCCAGCAGAGAGTGAACAGAAAGCAAAACCTAGAAGACGGGTTGCTTCGCCTGTTTCCAGAGGACAGGTTCCTTCCTGTTGGGTGCTTACTTCAGCAGTTGCCAAAGTCCTCAGGAATATGCACTAAAAGGAAATTCACAATTTTTGAATCAAAAATCCCAAAATGGGTTTTGTTGTTGCATCATTAAATCGAAAAGTTTTAGGGTTTGTGAGTTTTCGGTTTTCCCAGAACCTAATTCATGAGGAACCATTGCATGCCACTTGTCTGGAATCTGTCCCATTCTACTAACTAGCTTCCCACTCCTGTATTGTCTAGCAGCCCCCCTTCGTCTCCAAGGTCACGCACACCCGAATTTGGCAAGAATGAGATAAGGCTGCATCCACATCCATTCAGATAGTCCGCCTCAGGGTTAAGCAGGAAGTTAAGACCGTTTCAGCTTGGAATGCCCTAGTCACGTCTACTGTCCCCCCCCCTGCCCCCAGCCCCTGCCAAGCCATCATGGATCCCCTTCACCTTCAAGGATCCTCCTCAGCATGGCAGGTGTGTGGCAACATGGTGGGGGCAGTGTGACATGGTGGGGGACATGGCAGTGGCAGCAGTGGCAGATGGGAGCCCTCTTACCACCATGTTGAATTGTACCACTTACTAGTTACAGCAGCCCGGGTGGAGGCCTTCCTGCTCTGGCATGGGTCAGACTTCTTTTCCCAAAGACTTCCACTTGGGTCCAATATCCATGCTGGGATAATCCAGATAGCACATAGTCCCAATCTGGAAATGAAAAAAGCAGATTTTCATGCCTGATGCCTGTGGGCTCACATGAATTAAAAGTAAGTGTGACCACACATTAGGTGACTTAGTGGAGGGATGGATTAAGATTGCTCAATGTTCAAAAACTCATCAAGTTTTTAAAAATTGATGTGAAGAGCTGGGAAAGAAAAGTTATTTCCAGGAAAGGCAATCAGTTTACCAGCCCATGACCAAGATCCAAACCCATTACACTAGGGGCTTCCGCTCAAGGGCACGGCAGTATTACTGTACTACAAAGGGGTTTTCAGACAAAGCCATGCAAGAGGTTTATGTTGCCACAGCTCTCTTCTCAGCATGGATTTAGTAGTGAACTGTTTTATAAGACTACAGAAGATAGGGAAAGCCCAGAATTCCCATAGTTCTAACTTTAAAATTCCATTAAATTCTTCCAATTTTGAACTGTTCATGAAGGTAGTGCCTATCCCAAGACCCGGAAGTTTTCTAATTCTCAATATCCACACTTCTACATTATGCAAAATTCTGCAAAATTATATATTCAATTTTATTTTGGGCCTACCCCAAAGATAAATTCTCCTGATCTGTGTGTCAGAAGGTAAGAACATAAGAACATAAGAGAAGCCCTGCTGGATCAGGCCACAGCCCATCTAGTCCAGCATCCTGTCACACACAGTGGCCCACCAAATGCTCATGGGCATCTCAAGCGGCCCAGTTCCTCCCCTCCACCCCAGCCTGGAAGATGCATCTAGGCATTGATACATCTGTCATCCATAAATTTGTCTAACCCTACCTTAAAGCCATCTAGACTGGTAGCTGTCACCACCTCTTCCGGCAGCACATTCCATAAGCCGATGACCCTCTGGGTGAAGAAATACTTCCCCCTTTCAGACCTTTCTCTCCTACCCATCAGCTTCATAGAGTGCCCCCTGGTTCTAATGTGTGATAGAGAAAAGAAATTTTCTCTATCCACCTTTTCTATACCATGCATAATTTTATATACTTCAATCAGATCCCCTGTTAAACGCCGTCTCTCCAGACTGAAGAGGCCTAGATGTTGCAGCCTGGTTTCGTAAGGGAGGTGTTCCAGACCCTTAATCATTCTGGTAGCCCTTTCTGCACCTTTTCCAGGTCCACAATATCCTTTTGGAGTTATGGTGACCAGAATTGTACACAATATTCCAAATGTGGCCTCACTATAGATTTATAAAGGGGCAAAATGACATTTGCTGACTTATTTTCTATTCCCTTCCTAATTATTCCCAGCATTGAATTTGCTTTTTTCTCAGCTCCCACGCACTGGGTTGACACCTTCATTGACCGGTCCACCAAAACCCCGAGATCTCTTTCCTGGTGTGTTGCAGAAAGCTCAGACCCCATCAGTTTATAGACATAATTTGGTTATTTCTGTACAGTTTAACTCTTCAGAAAATACAGGCTCAGCTACTGGCATGTGTCTTCTGACTTCCTCCGTGAATACGGAGGCAAAGAATTCATTTAGTCTCTCTGCAATCTCCGTGTCTTCTTTAATTACCCCTTTCTGTCCTTTACCATCTAGTGATCCAACTGCTCTCCTGGTTGTATTCCTACTTCTGATATACTTATAGAAGTTCTTGTTATTTCTTTTGATGTTTTTAGCAATGTGCTCCTCAAAATCTTTCTTAGCTTTCCAAGTGCATTCCCACTTGACTATTTTAGTCATGGTTGGGCTATTTTAATCCGGATACAGGGCTGAGTGCACATTTTGGGCTGTTCCCATTTACCTAATGGTAAACTGGACTGAACCCAAATATTGCCATTCCCACTCACCACCCAAATCCCCAGCATGGAGAAACAAGACCTCTTAATCTCCACACACACACCAGTGCAAACCCTGTAAGCCTGCCCCGGTCAATTAGCTGAGCGGAACAACAGACACACACACACACAGGGCAATCACACTTTTCACACCCTTTCAGATCAGAAGTTCCTGGTAACATTCTCTCCATCCACATTACTGAGAAGAGCACATTTGCACTTAAGAAGATCAGCAAAAGAACAAAGTGCAATTGGAGCCACAGTTTTGCTTTTAAAACTTTTTTGCTCGATACGTACTTATCTTTCTGATGATTGTTAGCAGCTTCTAGGAATGTATCCATTTCTAATAGCTGCTAACAATCATCAGAAAGATACATATGTTTCAAGCAAAAAAAAAAAATTAAAAGCAAAACCTCCATGCGTCAAGCCGGTCTCCTCCCCCTGCCCCATTCAGAGGAAATCCAAGCCAATTGGGGCTCTAGCATTGCAGGCATGGCAAGGGAGGGGGGACCTTCACAACTGTGAAATCCCACCCACATCTGTCAGGCATTGGTCAGAAGACTAGAACTCCACCCAGCTAGTCTGGGAGTGTTCCCATTTGGGGGGACCCGGCTCCTAAGGGGGGGAAAAGTCCAGTTTTCCTCAGGAATTTTTTTCTCCAGATTTTTGCTGTATAGTCCTCATAAAATCCGGGAATAAAAAAATTAAATGGGAACACTAGATACCGAACTGGGATTCTATTCAGATTTATAGAAAATTAAATGGGAACTCTGGATACCTAATTCTGATTCAATTGGGATTTGAATGCCCATGGGAACGCGGCAGATCTTGCTAGCCCATTTCATCCTATGCGCTGATTATCTATACAGCTGCCTGCTTCAGCGACAGTCTCTGCAGTTTCAGCCCTACACTCCCCTTTTCCTTCTGCTCCAAGTGGCCCCTGATCTTTGTTTCCTGTTTATGAGATGTGAGCCCAGGGTGATTCCAGCTAAACTGTTTTACTTGTAGAAAACAAACGCAGCCTTTGAGCTTTGATAGAATCTGGTTTTTGGTCACAGGACTTGTGATTGACCTCAACGCTAATAACAATCTTGATGGGATGTTGATAAAGAGCTTCTTATCTGGATAAACCCGTGATGGATGAGATTTAGGCAAGGACCAGTCAATGAACAGAAAGCTAATGTGTGCGGGTGGCTTAAATGACAAGAGGTACCCCGAGGCTGATTTCTCCTTGTCTTTTCCAGAAAGAGGAAGACTGTGTGTTTCCGTCTTGTGTTAATAACATTTCCTAGGCAGGAAGCGAATCTCATGTTACGTCTGCTGCTTCTTTAGTACGCTGCCCCAAGCAGTAATTGAGCAGACGAAATTATGAATTCCATCCGTCCTCTCAATGGAATTGCTTTTCAGCAGAGCCAATGAGGTGGCATGAACTGGATGCCCTTTAGCCCGACTCCTCTTTTTTTTCAATACTGCCTAGACCAGCACTGTGACTTACACTTCCCGACAGCTGCCTTGAGGTGGCACACAGAGGTGAAACAGGAGCTTGCCTGTCTGTAGCACAACTCGGCTATTTCTGTCAGATGAGTAACTGTAGCCACCTCCAGGCATCTGCAGCAACATGTCCTGTAATTAAAGATCATGCTGTTTGTTAATTCCATCAGAGCTATCTTCTCTTCTCCTCTAATATAGAAGGAAATTTGCTTTTTTATAGTCAAAACAAGAAAGGGGATCCACAAAATTTAAATCACTGAAAGAAGCACAAATCTAGAAAGGGTCTAGTTTTGAACCTGTGTGTAGATCTATAGAACAACGGAAGTAAAGATCTTTAGGCCTATAGCAAGTCTAGAGATTCGTGAGTCTGGTTGGGTATTCCAGAATAAAGCATGAATATTCAGGAATCTCCAGCTATAGTAGAATAAGGAACTGAAGTCTGGATGCAGCCTAACATCTGTATGTGTGAGAACCTTACACTTGATTTGGTGGCTCAGCAAACATCTCATGATTTATAAAGAACTGGTCCTGGCAGGTGACCTTTCACTCTATACTTTATTGGAATGCTCCTGTATCACTGAAGTCGCCACTTGTATGGGCATGCAGGCACCTTTTGTGTGGCATGATGAGTCCACATTAAGGGTAAGTAGTGGTGAATTGCTGCTGTTGACAGCAATTTGTTTTTCTGTCCTTATGAAAGAAATATATAAATCAGGCTTCCTTTAGCTTTTTAAAACTATCCATCCATACCCTGATCTGGTACTCTAATTTCAGCTCCTGAAGAAGTGGAAATACCTCTCCTCTGATGGATTTGCTCTTCATTCAAAGTGTTGCTTAGGAACACGTCAGAGACACTGGGCCTTTCCTCACCTGATGAGATGTCCTCGCACGTTCTGACCTTTAGAAAGGGAAAGGAAGGAAAGCTGCTGCAGGTTCTGGGAGACGTGTGAATGTTTAAGGCTGTGTGAGCAGGCAGCAGTGGCAACAGAGCCAGGGTGTTTTTTCAGAGGGAATCCCTGCTGGGGAGGTATGCAGGCGAACAGGGCTTGAGATGCCGCTGCTGCCCTGTGCCCTGGGCAATGGGGAGAGGAAGGGAAAGAATCACCTTCCCCAATCCATTTTTGGAAGCGTTTTAAGTGTTTAGAGTGGGGACAGAAAATCGGGGTTGAATCTGATTGCCAGGTGCTCTTTGCTTCTTTTTAACGCTCTTTACATATTGATGCAAATCCTGATGCAAATCTCGATGTATATTCCATTTTATTCCTTAAATGGGAACTTGCTCCAAAAGAGAAGGAAATCCTGCTTCATTTCAGGACCTCTGGCCCTGGGGGCATTGGAAGGTCACCCCCACAGCAAAATGGGGACAGAATTAAGTATATTTTTCCTGGAAAAGGCAAAAGCTTTTGAACATTTGAATGAATGTCACAATGAAAAGGATGATGACTGCGCTCTTTCATCCTAGAATGCAGGAAACCAAAGACCGGACTTGAACCAAAGCAAGGAAAATTCTGTCTGAAGATTGGAGGGGGGATTCCTTACGTGGACGACAGTTCAATAGTTAGATTACTTACTAGAGATAGCTCTTACTCACTCACTTGAATCCCCTTAAATGGATGAGGAAAGCGGAACAGAAAAGCCAGTTCTTCTTCACTGGCTATCTTCTAGCAGAGGCCAGACACCCCCTTTTGGGGGTGCTAAATTTTAATTTCCATGACCTAAAGGGTCTCTTTAAACTCTGTGATCTATGAATCTGTGTTTTACAAGCAAATACACTTCTGATTCTATCAAATCATAGCAAAATGACTTCCGCTCTAATGAGGTTGACATTTAACATGTGCTGGGTTTGTGACACCCTAAGCAGTAGCAAATTAAATCCCCTCGTTATAAAGATAAACCTATGTTTCATCGGAGCAAAATAAGCTGTCATTGAAGCAGAAGGAAATCGGAGTTCCCTTGAAAACAAAAACACCTTAAAGTGGACTGTGCCATCATGTACAGGGTGCAGCCCCCTCTTTTGAGCCTCTCTTGAACCTTCTTTGAAGGTCCACTTTGCCCAAGGAACTGTGTGGACTCCTTCAAACACCGCTGCCGCCTCTTGCATGATGGCGCCTGGGAGTGAATGGGGGACCACTTTATAGAGGTCTCCCTCTGGAGCATTTCTGCGTGTGATTTTGGGGCCTGGGAGCACTCCAGGCAAGAGCTCCATGCAGCCAGCGCGCTCCCTGGGAAGCCATGTCTGCTGAAGATCATGCGGCATGTGGAGTCAAGAGTTTCCTGACCACAGTTGCCACAGTCCTTGTTCACTTATTAATATTATATCTCCTATTTACATAAAGGTCTCAGGTTGGCTGACCTTTAAAAAAAAAAAAAGAACAAAGTTAAAAATGAACTGCTAAAAACAACACCTGGAAGGAAAACTCTTCCACTACCTCAAGGCAAGGGTAAAGAGCTGTGTCTTCCCTGGTCTCCAGAATGTATAGAGTCGTGGTGCCTAAAGTAGCTTGGCATGATCTGGGCCTAAAGCTGAGAAGGCCCTGCCACAGGTACCTGCTCCTTTAACCGCTGAAGGTAATGGCACGACCAAGAAGGCCTCATCAGCAAATATTGAAGGACAGACCAATGCATAAAAGAGGAAGTGTTTATTTACATATCTGGGGCCCAAGTCATTTAGGACTTCATAGATTACTGTTAAGACCTTGAATTGAGCTTGGTAGTGAATAGTCAGTCAATGGAATTCTTTTAGGATTGATGTTATGTGCATCTGGTTGGCAGGACCAGTCAGCAGTCTTGCTGCTGCAATCTGCACCAGATGCAGCTTCCAGACCATGTTCCAGGGTAGTAGAGTGCATTACAGTAATCTAGCCTGGAGGTCAACACAGCATGGATTACTGTGGCCAGGACATCTATGTCCAGAAAGAACCACTGCTGGAATTAGGCACCCTTGGCCTTCACCTGAGCTTCAGCTGTCTGTGCAGAGTCCAAGAGAATTCCCATGTTCTGCATCCACCCCTTCCGTGGCAATGCAACCCGATTGAGAATAGGATCTCTCCCTACTTAGTGGACCTGAGACCCTGTAGCACAGAGAATCTGTCTTGTTTGGATTCAGCTTCAATCTATTGCAACCATGCACCTCTGCCACCTCTCCTGATTCAGATAGCATGGAGAGACAGACCTGAGTGTCATCTGGATAATGGTGCACCTCACTCCATTTCCCTTGAAGACCTCTCCCAGCGGCTTCATATGGACAGATTTAGATGCATTTCCATTTGTACCATTGTCACTGCTTCAAGTTTTAGACACAGCTGGATCATTTTTGTCCCTCTGTCAGCAATGTGATTCATCTTTTTTTCTTTGTTTTCCCCAGTGAGAGGGATCTGCCAGCGAAACCTCTCATTATCGGGCTGTATCCAGACACAGCCTAAAACCTGTGATTATCCTAGCACAATATGGAGATTGCCAAATGTATCTGTGGCAAACCCAACATAGTCCTGGGATACAGAGGAAAAATCCCAGGATATCACTAGTGTGGGGAAAAGGACACTGAACAATTCAGAATTCTTTCTGTTGGGAACACCCACTTTGCAAGTGCAGGGGAGAAACCCAGCTGAACATACTCACTGAATAAGTGTGGGGAGACCCGCTTGCACAATTTTGGAGCTTTTGTGCCATTGAAATATCGTGGGAGCAAGTGCCAGACGCTAAGGGCCAGCCAAGGCTTGAGAAAGGCAACTGTGGGATCTAAACAAGAACACACACTTTCCTCTCATTGACTGGAGGCAGCCTCAGTTACAACTTGTTGGATGGAATCAATTGAGAATTTTTAGAGATACTACTACTTTAAAATTTATGATGCTGTTTTAATTATGTTGCTTTTAATGTTTTCATGGTCATTATGTTGTTCAGGAGATATTATTCTGTAATCTGTTGGTTTTGAAGGTTGTTACCCGCCCTGAGACCTTCGGGTTGAGGTCAGGATAGAAATATAAATGATAAAATGAAAAACAAAAATAGAGTCTTTATAGAGGATCAGCAGTGACTTGTATGGCCCTGTACTACCAAGCTCTTCGGGACACCTTGGTCTGCCAAGCTCAGATACGATGCCAGAGCACAGCGACGATGCTGCTCATGTTCCATAGCTGCTGAACTGGTGACCAGTCATTGTTAACTGGTAAGTGAAGGCTAATACCATTTAAGTCCCAGCTGAGCCAAATACACTTAAAAACCCTCTCCCCCTCCCTCCTTTTAAAACTAGTATTATTTTTATTTCTTTTTGGGGGTTTACTGTATTCTCATGGAAAAATGCAATAATGCAAAGCAATAAGTGTATACCAGAAGAGCACTAAAATGTAAAATACACTACAATAACACCACTCATTGCTGGATACAATCCAAGCACAAACGTCTTATAACAATTTCCAGGAAAAGCCTGGGAAAGAAACTATCCATAACTATAGAGAAGCAAGAACATTTGGCTCTACATTCTGCTTTATGAACTCGGTGCAAAGATGCAATGATCAATAGCAGACCTGTGTAGTTTGTTTCTTGCCAAGCTCAGGGAACCCTGTGATGGTAAAGCTTGAAACTGTACTGAATTTCCCAGGCACACCATTTAGATGGTGTATGACAGTAATAGCTAGTGTGGGTGGGCTCAGGTAGGATCCTGTCTCTCAAGAGCATGCACACCCATAAGCTTTGTTTGAAGCCCACGACATACTGGCAGGCTCCTTTGATATGAGTGAACTTGGGTGGGCTGGGCTTCTGATAAAGACACTGGAACTCGAACGAAGCAAGGGTCACTCTTGTCTTTTTCAATGGCGTTAGCCACAACTAATGAAACAGGATCTAGCTGCAACCTTCTCATTCCTGTCTGATCTGGGCCATAGAGTCTCTTGCACCTGTATCATGAATCCAGCCCATATTCCAACCTGCCACAGATTTGCAAAGGAATGGCAAATCTGCTGTGGCGACCCTGCCCAGCATTCACTTGCCAAGCAGGAAATGTTATTTCTTTTCACACCTTCACCTCCCTGGGACACTGTCCTAGAGAAGTGAAGATGGGGGATGGGGCGGGCATTCACATTTTGAGCATCTGCCCTGTCCCAGAGTTGTCCAGCACTGTGGTGTGAGTAAATGCGAATACTGCTGTACTAGCGACAGTCACCTTGTTGAGGCAATGTCCATGCACGCCAGGCGTTGCTGTGGTGACCAGGTGACTGTGGCTGTACCACCTCAACGTCCCTATGCACTCTGCACGGAAGCAGCGTGAAGGCTGTTCACGCTGATGGACAGAAATGTCCTCATTGCCCCTGAAATCCATTAAGCCATAAAAGAGTCATCCACCTTATGGATTGGGAGTAATATTACTATGTATTTCTCAGCTCCAAGTACTATAAACTTTTCATTCAGGTGTTCTGGCCTGAGAAAGAATAATTGCTTGGCTAATCTGAGCAACCCACACCCCACGTAATTCTAGAGATCATCAAGAGGTCTGCAAAATTTCTAAGCCTCCACCATGGCTGCATTTGTCCTGAGATAATCTGTCTGACCACTTTTTCCTTTAGTATACATAGCTTCAAAAGGAAGAGGAAAGTGTGGTCAATCTTCAACCTTCTTAAAACAGTATGATTTGAAAAGCTTTTGTGAAGTCACCGAATTGTAAAAGTTGGGGTCCATTTTAATTGTACATAACTTAATGTCAATAGATCTACCGTATAAAAGAAATGCAGCACACTCTTTTTCTAGAACAGCAGTTCTCAACCTTCCTAATGCCACGACCCCTTAATGGATTTCCTCATGTTGTGGGGACCCCAAACCATGGGGGCAGAGCAGCTGGGAGGTGGGAGGGAAGGGTGGCAGGAGGCTTGTCGCGACCCCTCTGAAAGGGTAATTCGACCCCAAAAGGGGTCCTGACCCCCAGGTTGAGAACCACTGTTCTAGAACTTCCCACACTGAAAGAGGAAGAGCACCTCAAGCACACCGCCCAACTCCTCCAAGTTAACAGAAGAAATCTCTCTTCTTTAAGCGCAGGGTGCTGCTGGATGCTCCCCCAGACACCCTGGCTATCAAAGGCTGTGTTCAGGCACAACAAAAGGGGTGCCTCAGCTAGACAGTGGCCCTTTCTGCACTGGGCCGTATTCCAGAATTTATCTCAGGATAGCGGTCTGCTGGCCACGGGCCAATGCAGACTCTGGCAGGCCTCACTTGGGGCCTTCCACAGTCTGCAAAAGTGTGCAGATAGCAGGTCCCTATTCTGGGATACATTTGAGAATAAGGCCCAGTGCAGAAAGGACCCATGTGAGGTCCTCCTGTTCCCAAGTCTTCTCCAATCCACCATTTTTAGCACAGAATATTTGTGAGAGGGGGCGCAGATTGGTTTGTGAACAATCCCACCTCCAAGCCTCTTCTAAGCTCCTCAGATGTACCTTTGAGAGGATGAGGGTGATAGTTTATTTTGCTTTTTCTGATCACAGTCAAGATTGCAGGAAGGGAATTTCCAGCCATATTTTGATGGGCGAGGGAGGTTTTCTCCCTCGCAAGTCAGAATCAGCTATGATTTTTATTGATTTTTATTGAAAAAAATTCAAAAAAAGGTAGAAATAAAAACACCGAGAAATCAGCTGTGATTTTGATGAGAGATGAGCTAGAGGTGAGGCCATTGTTATCACTTTACTTGAGTGTACATTCAAGTACTTACTGCTATAAAATATTTCAATGTCTATTTTAGATTTTTCTGTTAATTCAGTTGGGTCCATGACTAAAGTAAAACAGACTGAAAGGTAGGTACTTCTCTATCCATCCCCACTCCCTCCATGGAGGGGGGTCCAGGAGGAAGGTGAGGCGGAGGGATCCCCACACCCTAGGGCTGAATCTGCCCTGGCAGTAAAACAATCCCTCCTATAGCCAGAAGGGGTACAATTCATCATATTTTTGTCTATGTAAAGACTAATCTCAGACTTTCATCAGCCCGGTACCCATTACAAGCTTAAAACCGTTTTCCTAAACCGAAATAATAGAACCAGATGCTAGCACGAATTTGCCTGATCCCATTACTTTCAACTTAATCGCGTTTGATACGGATTCGGAGAATCGTATGTGGCGTACGTGACTCAAGGGGGGACTCAAGTGGCTACTTTCTAAAAGCCGCTTTTTGGGGCTGCCCTGCCCTCTTCCCCCTGGCGTGAACATGCCACCCATAAGGAACCCCTTCATGGAGCCTAGCTGGGTGGCTGGGTGGCTGCCGCTTGCCTGGATGGAGGAGAAATGGCACTGGGCAGCCAGTGATTCTTTCCCCTCTTCTCCCCATTGCCCAGGGCACACAGCAGCAGCGGCAACTCAAGCCCCCTTTGCCCGCTCACTCCACAGTCACAGCTTAAACATTCACACATCTCAGCTGCTTTCCTCCCTTTTCCCTTTCTAAGGTCAGAACTTTCAAAGAGACAGAATTGCGCAGAATTGCAACATTGTTATCAGGTATGAAGTGGGTGGATTGCTACAGTGTCATGGATGCTTACGGGGTGGATTTTTACAGTAAAATCACTAACTTTGGAAGCAAGCTATTGGAGGAGGGAAACCCTAAACATGCATTCTCATCCCACTAAAACTGTACCGTTCCCACAGCAAGAAATGTAAAGCGTTTCAAGCTCACGAACCGGAGCAAGACCTGTTGAAATGAGTGTTAACATTTACAATGCTTTGGGGCGATTTAACACGCGGAAAGCATGTTAATCCAACCTGACGTGGGGACTGTGAGGATCGAAAGTGTTTTGAAAGTGTTTTAAGCTTGTAATGGGAATGCGGCCATCAGCTAGTATATCTCGCTTATGGAAGATGGGACCAGCTTAATCAGTGGGCTGATGTGTCTCAGGCAGCAGATTCAACTGGCTTATGAGTGGTTAATGTTCAGGTCTTCATTAGATATCAATCAGTAACACCCTACAGAATGTACCTTCCCACACCATGTGCTGCCGTGACAGCAGAATTGCCATGGACTGCAGCATAAAAGGTAGCTACTCCTATTGTATCTCTCCCTCACTCTCAGTCACGGGTTGTTAGAGCCAAAGGGATTACTGCACTTTTTTCCTTTTGCAAAAAAGCGGGAGGGAGAACCAGAAACCCACAACTATGCTGAGCCAGTGTTCCTGGGAAAGTAATGTCATTGTGTTCTTCAGAGCCATATGGTACAACAGGCAGCCTTGTCAGCTAAGGAATTATTATTAGCATTCTGCCTCAAGTTCAGGATCAGCATATTGGGGTGGAGAGAGAGAATACTTGGTATCTTCTCTTACAGGGATGATGAGTCCACCGATTGCAGCCCAGGCCCGTTCCTCACTGCAGCGACTTCAGCAGCAGGCTCTTCCTGCTGCTATGGACTAGCATAGGTGTGAAATAAGTGTTTCTATGGCCCGTGGTATTTTTATTATTAATTACTGTTGTTATTATTATTGCATCCCCTCCCCATACAGCCATTGTCATTGTTTTAGTCATACTGTGTTTATCCGTTTAGTAGGAGTAGCGGATTACAGTTTCGGGAGCTACCAGAGATATGGCCATCTAACCTCCTTAGAGGCTCCCTACTGGAATTTCTCTCAGGGTTACCTGGGAAGATCGCTGTGATTCCATGGCAAAGTGGGGATTTGGAGTGAGGGACTCATGGTTCAAGCTTAATGCTCTTAACTGCTGTGCCAGAGGGCCTTGTTTTAATTATTTATCATCAAATAGTTATTAGTTTTATTGTCATTTTAATAGATGTATTAAAAACAATAGGCAAGAGTAGCCACTTTGGCTTCATCCCCCTGGGCAGCAACACAGGCACAGAGTGTGACAAACTACTTCAATAGACTATTTTGCCCCTCATTCGCCCCTGATGCCACCATATTGGGCGGTGGCAGGGTTGACATACAAGGAGCAACTTCTGAGGCTATTTGCTGACCAGTAGTAAACTGTCGGGACCGTGTGAATGGTGTACCTCCCACCCTGAAGTGGGTTCAAGTGCTCCTACCACAGAGATGCCTTTTGCTGCAGTAGTGTGGATGCAGCTTAAAACAGTGGCCAAAAAATGTCTAACCATACAAATTGGTGCTAAGTGGACCCAGCCAAGATATCTAACCTCAAATCTGATCCAGGATATTTTTCTGGATTTGCTGTGCATGAGCTCAGTTTGTCAGTTTGAAGGTCAGTTTGAAGTCCTGCTGTCTACATTCTAGATTTCCTGAGGGTTTAAGTTCAGATAGCAACCCTAGCTAGGATGTCTTCGCAGCAGCTGCACCCTGTCAAAAATATAGAATGAGGCGAATAGGGCAGCAAATGGACCATTCAGCGTGTGAGTATTTGAAAGACAATGCTCACAATTTTGCTTAGATTTAGCACACACAGTCACGCTTGGTCTGGAAAATGTTTCCTTGGGTACCGTTCAGATGACTCCGTTTGGGTGATACTGGGTTGCCTGAGAGTGCAATACCTTTGTGTCATCACTCTGGATGCAGCCATCTGCCACCTCAATCTCCAAAAGCAAAGTCTTATATGGAGATCAAGAATTCTGTCTAGGGATGAGCACAAATATTCAAAACGTTCAAAACCTGATCAAATTCGTTCAAATTTGGGCATTTGAATTCGAATTGGATGTCTATAAATTCAAATTTAAACATTCGAACGAATTTTGAATTTTTGAATCTATTCGTTCCAATTATTCGGACATGTTCACGGTGGATATGTGCGTGATGTGTCCTTGCCCACACGCATCTTTCCCACATCTGTATGCATTTGTACAGATCCATATGGGATGAAAACGGGATGCCTACAGGATAAATACCGGATGCGTGTGGATGCGTACGGGCACATACAAATGCTGTTGACATTTGTATGTGTAAATCTGAATAAAAAATTCAGATGAATAGATTCAAATTTATTCAGTTTGAACAGAATGTGAATACATTCGAATTTTGAAGATTCGAATTGAATCAAATTTTCAGACGTTCAAATTGAATCCCAAAAATTGCCTTTGTGCACAGCCCTAGCACTGTCTAAGGCTGGCCCTGGCTCCTGGCTCCTCGCTCACTTGCTGGCCCAGCATCCCAGGCAGTGCAGATTTCCCCTGCAGATATTACAAAGATCTGAAAAAGCGACAAGAGACTTCCTTCCACAGGAAGCCAAAGTTGGCTGACTTTGTGCCCATAGAATTCCTCACTGCTTAGGAAAGCCTGTGGGGCCTGTGGAATTATTTTCGAAGGACAGGATTTTGCAGAAAGACAGTAACACTTCATGGCGACGCATTCCAGGGGGCTTATAAAATTCCCTGAAGGATTGCTCACTCTCATTTTCAAACTGTGAATCACTCCCAGAGACGGAGGGGATGTTTTTACAAGCTACTCTTTGTAACAGTTTGGAACTTAAGCAATAAAATTTAGAAACAAGGCAAGCTCATTGCTGGGACCCTAAGCAACGTTATGAATGCAGAGATTTTGCTCCCTACCTTCTGGCGGACCTGTGTGGCAAACTGACTATTTCTGACTAATTCACGGTGAGTCGAGGCCTCCCATGTCCTGGCCTTCCCAGAAAACAAAGTGATCAGTGCAATTCAGAAGGACAATGACATACCTGCCTGCAAAGCTTCACTGTGACAGATACTGGCATTAAGAACAGTAGGGGAGAGGAGTAATTTACAAGTCAAGGAAAAGATTTAAGACTGCGGAGTTCAGGGGACAATGAGGGATGGGATGCCAAAATATAGCTCATCGGTCTAATAGTCATTTTAGTTCAAATAGAATGCTATTTTGCCTGCAGAAAGCATTTTGGAATGGCATGAAAGCAGCAGTCATAAAGCTCACAAACAAAAGGAAACCTTTGGCAAAACATCTTACAGCTTAGATTTTTTCCAGTGCATTTAAAAAATCAAGTCGCTTTCTCCATAGCTTCTAGTTTCTTTCTTCTTTCTTTTCTTATCTTAATCTGTGCCAGCTTCCCTCTTTCCTTTCTTTTGGTAACTTTCTGGCATTTTTAGGGCCAGAGTGCTTGCTCCAGCTGTTGAAATGGGAAGCATGCAGTCCACATATTGTCCCCTCCCTGCAACAGCATTGAGATCAGCGCTTGGCAACTTTCATTCCCAATCCCCAGCTGTTCTTCCTCAGGAGCTTTTATGTGGATATTAGGAAAACCTTCCTTACAGTGAGGGCGATCAGTCCACGGAATAGGTTGCCATGGGAGGTTGTGGGTTCTCCTTCGCTGGAGCTCTTCAAGCAGAGGCTGGACCTACATTTGTCTGGGATGGTTTAGGAAATCCTACACTGGGCAGGGGGTTGGATTCAGTGGCACTAGAGCTCCCTTCCAAAACTATGATTCTATGATTTGGTCTGAATTGAACTAGTTCGGTGTGAATCTCATTGGGTCATACTGATTCAATCCAAACCTGATTGGACCCAAGACAGATTTGCACATCTCTTGATGGAAATGCAGCAGAAAGCTCAGAGCTTTCTGGGGGAGGGAGGGAAGCACTTGTTAGTACCATCCTTCATTCTGCAGCAGGATGTGAGCTTCCGCCTCCCCACCACAGATCCCCTCATGGCACCATTAGAGCATTGTGTTGACTCTGCCTCACTCTTTGCCTTACCACATCTAGCCTTGTTAAAATTCAGAACAATGTAATAATCATAGTGCACTTTTCAAATTTAACAGGTAGATGTAAATTTGCTGTAAATCTTAGATTGCTGTTAATGCAAAGAATGTAGCTGCCTCTCTTTATTTTAATCTATTACAGTTGTACAGAGATAGAATCCTTCCTGGAAAACATACATGTAAGAAAGTATGGCCCCGTCCCCATGCAAGCTGTCTGGCACACTCTGGGCACTGTTTGGGCATGCATGGGCCGGGGCCGGGGCTGGGAACGCATCTCGGGCATCCCCATGGCATTCCCAGCAACACGGGACAGGTACGGGTTCGGCGCAGATGCAGGCATCCCCATGAGAAGCTTGCCAAATCCTGGTATGGGGGAGAAGTGTCACCTCCTCTCTGCCCCCTCTCCCCTCATTGGAAGCCAGATTGCCTTATCTCTCAATTTGCAAGGCACGGGTGGGTAAGGAAGGGCTTGATTTAGCTGAGTGCCCTCAGCTGAGCAAGATCTGTCAAGCCAGCTGTCAAGCAAAGGAGCGCATCTTCGGTAAAATAAGGGGGGAAAACAGCCACGGCTTCAGCCGCTTTCAGAGGCTTCAGAGGCTGCAGTGTTCTCCCTTTTCCAGGGTGGCAACCTTATTGCAGCCTCTGCCCTCCATGATCTGAGCAGGCAAAGGCTTTATACCACTTCTGGTTTTAATTCCAAAGTGGAATAAAGCCTTCATCTGCTCAGATCATGGAGGGGGAGGGCAGAGGGTCCAGTGTTCTTGCTTTTCCAGGGGAGCAATAAGGTTGCTACCCTGGAAAAGGGAGAACGCTGAAGCCTCTGCCCTTCCACTCCACGAACTAAGCAGGAAAAGGCTTTATTCCACTTCTGGTTTTACTTCCAAAGTGGAATAAAGCCTTTATCTGCTCAGATCGTGGAGGGCAGAGGCTGCAGTGTTCTCCCTTTTCCAGGGGGTGCCCCCCTGGAAAGGAAGAACACTGCAGCCTCTGAAGCCCCTGAAAGCGGCTGAAGCCGAGGCTGTGTTTTTCCCTTATTTTACCAGAGACGCTCTTTCGCTTGACAGATCTTGCTCAGCTGAGGGCACTCAGCTAAATCAAGCCCTTCTTTACCCACCTGTGCCTTGCAAATTGGGAGATAAGGCAAGGTCTGTGTGTCATGCTTGTAGCCTTATTTTTTTATTTATTTATTTATTTATTTATTTATTTATTTATTTATTTATTTATTTATTTATTTATTTATTTATTTACATTTCTATCCCGCCCCACATCCGAAGGTCTCTTGGCATTATCTCTGTGGAAATGGCAGAAAATTAAAAAAACCAAGGCGTTCTCCAGCCTGCCTTTGCCATTGGCATTTTAAACAAGTCAACAGCTTGTGATCTTCAATGGACAGGGCTGACAGCAAGCACACCTCACCTTCCAATGACCTGAGTGCCGATCTCCCCATTAGCCCACGAGGGTCCCCATGCGTGCTCCCAGCTCGCTGAGCAATGCATGCCGGTCCCTAAACCGTGCCGAGACTTGTTTAAACAGGTTCCAAACTTGGCCCCCTTCTGGCACAGGTTTGGGGTGTTTGGTATGCTTTTTGTGGACCAAATCCAAAACCCATGGAAACAGACTGTGCTGATCCCATGCTCGGAACCATACCAAAGTTGCATGGGGATGGGGCGTATTATGTGTTACCTCTTTGCAAACTATTTGCTGTCAAGTGAAGCACGGGTTTTTTAAATTTTGTTTTGTTTCTTTTGTTCTGCAC
This sequence comes from Aspidoscelis tigris stejnegeri, assembly GCA_023333525.1. Classification (NCBI taxonomy): domain Eukaryota; kingdom Metazoa; phylum Chordata; class Lepidosauria; order Squamata; family Teiidae; genus Aspidoscelis; species Aspidoscelis tigris. The sequence goes on from JALMGA010000015.1 coordinate 18,032,997, forward strand.
CCCTTCCAAGTGTTTTATTTATTTATTTAAGAACAGGACAACAAGAAATTGTTGTTTTCTGCTGACAATATGTGGCCTTTATTCATTGCCTTTAGAACATCCAAACAAAAGGGAATCTATCCTCTGAGAGCTGGATACCAAAGTGTGTCACCCTGCTTTGATCAATCAGCAGTGGTACCACATGGATAACAATGCTGTGGTTCTTAGCGATCCTGCCTTCCTTTGATTTTTAGAAAGCATTAAGAAAACAGCATGACCCCTGAGTTAATTAATGGCCATGAAAGCAGCAGTACTGAGGGAGATGGAAACGGACATCTCAACTGTACTTTAAATCCAAAGGTTGGCTGCTCAGATTATACAAAGTCTAGTAACATAATGAATTTAATTAATCAAATACTCCAAACTGCGATGTTCCTGTGGAAGAAAAGAAATAGAAATTATCCAGGGTCTGTAATTTTATTGGTGCCATCGCAATTAAAAGCTGTCATCTGAATGCAAATCAAAGCTCTGAAATGACCATGCATTACAGAGGAATGAGCAATCTGCCTTGAAAGTGCTTTGATTTTGAAGCATTCTGCCTCTTTCCCTGAATGTTTTCTTTACCTTTGCTTTTTGAAGATGATCCTTTCACAGTCACCCAAATTATCAGTATGGATGTTATATTCCCCCCAACCTGCCATCATAATTTAGCATATAAGTGGAAGCCAATTATTCTGACTGCTGTCTCGATTGACAGATGAGAAACCATTGCTTAATTTTCCATGAGTGGTGTTGATGAGTTTCACCATATCACAAGACAGCAACATCTTTCTTTTTCTTTTTTCTTTTTAAAGCATAGACAGTGCCAGATTGATGAATTTGATCTGATGACCTCCTCAGAAAAGTGGATACCAACTCTACTAGGGAACTATTTAAATACAGGATGGGGAAAAATGTAACTCTACAAAGGGGTATAATATTTTCTAATGGAGTTAAAAACATAAGAACATAAGAGGAGCCTTGCTGGATCTGGCCACAGCACATCTAGTCCAGTATCCCGTCTCACACGGTGGCCCACCAATTGCCCTTGGGCATCTCAAGCAGAGACAAGGGCAAATCTTCTCCTGCTCTTGAATCCCAGCAAATGACCTCCTGCTTGTTCCCCCAGCCCCAAGGATGTATTTAGGCACTGATACATCTGTCATCAATAAATTTGTCCAACCCTTCCTTAAAGCCATCTAGGCTGGTTGCTGTTACCACCTCTTCTGGCAGCCGATTCCATAGACTGATGACCCTCTGGGGGCGCACTCCCACCTACAGCGAATCCTCATTACTCTGGTCCAAGTTCTGCTGTGGATTTGAAGTGGAGGCCGGGAATAGCATTGAGCACGCATCGGGCTGTTCCCAAATGGCTCCCGCAAGTGCACAAAAGCAGACCAGCAGACGGTGCGGAGGTTTTTGAACAGGAGCCACCACCGCTGCTGCCCACCGACTCCTCCGACTCCTCCTCCTCCTCCTCCTCCTCCTCCTCCTCCTCCTCCTCCAATCCTCGGCTGCCTGCAGCATCCTTCCCCACACACCCCCGTCCGATGCCACCTCCAGTGCCCTCCCTGCACCCCCTATCTGAAGCCGCCACATCCAAGGGTCCCTTGCACCCCCATCCAATGCTGCCTCCAATGCCCTCCCTGCACCCCCCCCCCCCCCCGCTCGCTCACCACAACCAGCAGGTCTCCTTTGCTCGGCTCACCTAAAATCCGGACTGGATTGGAAAAAGTCCTCATTAATGAGCCCCCCCCCCTAGATTCCTGCAGGTGTTTCTGCAGAAAATCCAGGAAAAAACCTGGTGTGACGATGACCCTTCCTGGATTTGCAAAACTGGGGAATTTAATGGGATCCCTCCATGCCGAGTCTGAAACCAGTCTGGATTTTATTGCCTTTGGGAACGGGTCCTGGGTGAAGAAATACTTTCCCTTGTCTGGTCATGCCCATCAGCTTCATGGATGTGCCCTGGTTCTAGTGTCGTGTGATTGAGAAAAGAAATTTTCTCTACCCACCTTTTCTATACCATATATACCATACATATTTTCTATTTTATATACTTCAGTCAGGTCCTCTCTTAAGCACCGTCTCTCCAGATTGAAAAGGCCTTGACTTTGCAGCCTGATTCCGTTAGGAAAGTGTTCCAGCCCCTTAATCATTCTGGTTGTCCTTTACTGCACCTTTTCCAGTTCCACAATATCCCTTTCGAGGGTTGGTTACCAGAATTGTACACAGTATTACAAATGTGACTTTACCATCGTGTTATGAGGCAAAAAGACACTTACTGACTTGTTTTCTATTGCCTTCCTAATTATTCCCAGCACTGAATTAGCTTTTTTTGCCACCTTCATTGAGCTGTCCACCAGACCCCAAGATCCCTTTCCTGAAGCCTATTCACACTTAGGCCTCTGGTATGCAAGTCCAGGACTGCTTTTCACCTGCATAGAATTCTTCCATGACCATTTCCTCTATGGAACAGTCATTTAGCACGTCTAGGAATTTTTTCTCTCTCTCCTGAGTTGAACAGGAGTTCACCCATTCTATGTGAGGATAATTGAATCCCCCATTATAACTACCCTATCTTTTTGGGATTCTTCCTTTAGCTCCTTTTCCAATTGTTGATCTCCTTCAGGTGTTTGGTTGGGAGGACGGTAGCATGTCCCTATTGTTAGGCTTCCTTTTTGACTTGGTATTTTTACCCACACTGCTTCTGTGGAAGAGTCAGACTCACCTGGACATTCCAGTTTCTATCTCTTCTTTAATATACAAGGCTATACTACCTCCATGCCACCCTTCCCTGTCTTTCCTGTACTGGGATGACTGTATCCCATTGGTTTTCACTGGTCCACCAGGTTTCAGTTATGCCAATAATATCAATCCTATTTTCCATAACTAAGCTTTCTAGCTCCCCTATTTTGGCTCGAAGGTTCCTGGTGTTTGCATATATACATTTATATTCACTTCTCTTGTCCGAATTCTGCCACCGAGGAACATGTGAATCCTTATACTTCCCCTTGCATCCTTCTGCTTACATATTATGGACTAGTAGGGATGTGCACAAATATTCATAACATTCATTATTTGTATAAATTCATACAAATTTGGACATTCGTACACAATTCAAATGTTACAATATTCACATACGAAGTTTGGTACAAATACGAACGTTTCTGGACATTCGTTAGATTGCGGGTGTGGAAAAACAGCACCAGTCACATCTGCAATGGATCCAGGTTACATTCAACATGGATCAACAGCAGATTAAAAGTGGATTCAGGTCAGATTTGATGTTTTCAGAGCACGGCTGTTACAGATACGTGTCAGATAGGTAGTGGATACATATTTGTTCGTATCAAATACATATTCATTTGTATCCAATAATGTATAGAATATTCGTATGCATAAGTATTAATAGATTTGTATGGAATAGAATTTTACCACATTCTAATGCGATCTACTTGTACAAATACAGATTTTCAAACATTTGATACATTATGAATCAAATGTCAAAAATGCATTCATGCACACACCTATTGACTAGTTCCACATTTGGCTCAGTATTATGTGCATAGTTCCAGCCCTCCTCGCTCTCCCAGACCGCATGCTGCCCAGCTCCTGTTGGCTTTCCTCCAGGGATCAGTACAAAAGCTGTTCTGCATCCTTTTTAACCGACAGGCCACTGGCAGCATTTAGGCTTTCAGCCAAGTGTCCAGTACAGAGGAATTTGCAGCCACTCATTGTTTAAGCACGTGTGTCATATCCACGCACCCTGCTTAAGTTTACCTAAAGCACCTTGAGATGTGCCCACAAAAGTCAATGGATGATGAAAGAACTTTTAGAAATTATTTATCGCATGACCTCTCTTTTGGCTTGAGAGTTATTTCTTAATGTGAAGGACTTTTTTGCAGGATTATATTTATATTATTTATTTACAGGTATTTGTATTTCTATCCCGCCCTATATGTGAAGGTCTCAGGATGGGTTATAATATTGTCTTACAGTCTAAAGAGACAAGAGACAAAAGGAAAATGGTGTGGAAGGGAACAGGGAACAGCAAAAAGCAACGCTTGAGGTCTTTAAGTCCCAATTCTTCTGTCCGTTTCTTATTGCTGGAATTTTCCTATTCTCTTTACTTTGAATTTTCTCTTCATTGATGACAAACCAGATGATGGTAGAATACATGTTCTGATAGACTTGTGCATAACATTCCAACCTGAGGTAGGATATGATCTCAGAACAACAAAGCTTCATAAAAACAAAAGTAAAAAATGACACCATTCCAAGCATACTGAGCATCATTTCTGCAGCCTTTAAAAAAAAATATCATTTTTTCAGAGAAATGGCATTATGTATATACATCCTCCAATCGGCCAGTTCCACAGTGTATGGGTAATTCAGAATGGTTCTTATGTTCTCTATGGCCATTGGCACACGGCGCATAGCACTCCTCTGAAAGCATTGGCGAGCTGTTTACAAACCTGCTGCCAGTCCCAGCTGGGCAAACATTGCAGCGGGTCATTTACCACTCTGGAAAAGAAGTGGTTGTTGGAACAGATTCCACTGCCAGGAGTTGCAAGTGCCAGTGAAATATGCACCACACGAACTATGCTGTCCCAGTCCTCAGTGGATATTCTTGAAACTGGGTTTGACTCTTGAAGGCAGCACTCAGGCCCCAAAGTCTCTGGACGTTCATTCCTGGCCATTGCAGTTTCAGGCAGGGCCATTGTTGGTGTGCGCCCACTTCCGGTGCCATTTTCAGTGGCGCTTCTTGGTGTGTCACCAAAATGAACCCCTGCTGGATTCTGGAGGATGCCATCTGTACACTTCCAGAGTCTAAACTACAGAGCCTGGTCTGCCAGGAGATGTCATCCTATCCTGGTCCAGCAATGACAACTCCCTACTGCCCCCATCCCAGATGCACAAAAGGACTTGTATACTGGCAATGCTGTTCTGAACACAAGAACAGAAAGAAGGCCAAAACGCAGAAAATTCTAGAAGAGCATTTTGATAGATGTATATGCATTATTCTCTCCCCATCCCTATTCCCTATAGTCTTCTGTAGCTTTGTGAAGTTGGTTGTGCGACCATGACTTTTTGTTTACTCATAAATTCTCGTACAGTTTTTGTTTGTTTGTTTCATGAAATCAGAATAAGTGTTTCATATATCCAGGGTGCCATTTATTATCCATTGGCTCAAAGGCTATATGTTTCTTTTCATAGATTTCCTGTTTGGGAAGGAACGGAAAAACAATTATGTTTCATGAATTTTCACCAACCAATACTTTCAGAAACGATATCTCTTTTCATGCTACATTGGCTGTTCCTTCTTATCTAACACCATCCAGTAGGCACTGGTCACACTAGAGCAGACTAAGGGTATTTCTGTACTTGCCTTCCCATCCACTGGATTTGAAATGTGCAGAACAAACTAGCGTTGTACTAGCGTTCACACTAGGGATCACTAGTACATGATAGCTTAACCCCTGCACACCCAGGGCACTTATCTTTGTCTGGTCACACATCTCCTGTGCAACTGTGCACATGCCACCATAATAGCTATGGTGGCAATAATGGTCTGCACATAGGCAGTCATGTCAATGGTCATCTGAGGTTCCAGTGTGCTTAAGAAAATAAGAACATAAGAGAAGTCCTGCTGGATCAGGCCACAGCCCATCTAGTCCAGCATCCTGTCGCACATATTGGACCACCAAATACTCATGAGTATCTCAAGCTGAGACAAGGGCAAACATTATCCTGCTCTCGAATCCCAGCAAATGGCCTTAGAAGTGTCCTGCTTCCCCCACCACCAGCAGCCTGAAAGATGTACTTAGGCATCCATTCTAGTAGCCATTGATATATGCGTCATCCATAAATTTGTCTAGCCCAGTCATGTCAAACATCCGGCCCGCGGGCCGGATGTGGCCCGCGGGCCGATTTGATACGGCCCGCGATCACACAGGAGGAGGAGGCGCTGCGCGCATGCTGCCGCCGGACAGAGAGCGAATTTCTACAGGCACCGGCGCTCGGCTCTGCTGCTGCTGCCGCCGAGAGAACCAACATTAATTCTCTCAGCAGCAGCAGCAGCAGAACAGAGACGGCGCCTGTAGAAATTCGCTATTTCTCGGCCGCTGCCTGCGCGCGGTACCGCCTCCTCCGTGAAGTGAAGCCGAGGCCCGATATGCTCGGGCTTCGCCTTGGATTCAAGGAGGAGGAGGCGGCGCTGCGCGCAGGCAGCGACCCGAAAAAGAGCTAATTTCTACAGGCGCTGTCTCTGTTCTGCTGCTGCTGCTGCTGCTGCTGCTGCTGCTGAGAGAATTAATGTTGGTTCTCTCGGCGGCAGCAGCAGAGCCGAGCGCCGGCACCTGTAGAAATTCGCTCTCTCTCCGGCAGCTTCAGTTCTTCTCCGATCGCAGGGGCAGATCCCTTCCGTGCAGATCGGAGAGCTGAAGCTGCTGCTGCTGCCGCTGCCCCCCTCAGCCTGGCGTTGCTTGCAAGGGGCGGAGGCAGCAGCTGCGAGGTAAGTTCTCCGATCTCCACGTGATCAGAGAAGAAATGAAGCCTCTCTGCCTCCCCTCCCTCCCTGCTTCCTTCGTGAAGGAAGGAAGCAGGCAGGCAGGCAGGCAGGCAGGAGAGGGAGAGAGAGGGAGAGAGAAGTGTTGGCTTTAATACCTGCTTTTCTCACCCATTAAAGGTGACTCAAGGCAGCTGACAAAGCTTCTGTTCTCCCCACAAGGTGGTAGTTGGACCAGTGAGAGCTCAGAAGAGAACACAAGCTTTGTCAGCTGCTTTGAGTATATAATATACTATACTATATAATTAAATAAATAAAATGTTATAATAATTCAGTACATTTTTTTTTTATTTGAATCCGGCCTGCCTACACATTCTAAATTTAATATATGGCCCTCTGCAAAATTGAGTTTGACACCTCTGGTCTAGCCCTTCCTTAAAGCCATCTAGACTGGTAGCTGTCACCACCTCTTCCGGCAGCAAATTCCATAAACTGATGACCCTCTGGGTGAAGAAATGTTTCCCCTTATTGGATCCGACTCTCCTGCCCATCAGCTTCATAGATGCCCCCTGGTTCTAATGTTGTGTGAGAGAGGAAAGAAATTTTCTCTATCCACCTTTTCTATACCGTGCATAATTTTATATACTTCAATCAGGTCCTCTCTTAAATGCCGTCTCTCCAGACTGAAGAGCCCTAGACATTGCAGCCTGGTTTCGTAAGGGAGGTGTTCCAGCCCCTTAATCATTCTGGTTGCCCTTTTCTGAACCTTTTCCAGGTCCACAATATCCTTTTGGAGTTATGGTGACCAGAATTGTACACAATATTCCAAATGTGGCCTCACCAAAGATTTTTAAAGAGGCAAAATGACACTTGCTGACTTATTTTCTATTCCCTTCCTAATTATTCCCAGCATTGAATTAGCTCTTTTCGCTGCTGCCGCGCACTGGGTTGACACCTTCATCGAACTGTCCACCAAAACCCCGAGATCCCTTTCCTGCTGTGTTGCAGAAAGCTCAGACTCCATCAATTTATAGACATAATTTGGATTTTTGGCCCCAATGTGCATTACTTTGCACTTGTTAAGATTAAAGCACATTTGACACTTGGTTGCCCACTCACCCAATGCTAAAGGATCCCTCTGGAGCTCTTGACAATCTCTTTCGGTTTTTACTACCCTAAATAATTCAGTATCATCAGCAAACTTTGCTATTTACTATGTACCCCTTCTTCTAGATCAGTGATGAATAAAAGCATTGGTCCCAACACTGATCCTTGGGGGACCCCACTTTTTACGTCTTTCCCCCCTGAGTTTTGGTTGTTTATTGCTACTCTCTGCTTCCTGCCCTTAAGCCAGTCACAAATCCAAGATAGAACCTGTCCTTTTATTCCATGGCTGATGAGTTTACTCAGTAGCCTTTGATGTGGGACTTTGTCAAAAGCCTTCTGAAAGTCCAGATAGACAATGTCTACCAGTTCACCTTTATCCACGTCTTTATTGACACTCTCAAAGAATTCCAACAAGTTGGTGAGGCATGATTTACCTTTGCAGAAGCCATGCTGGCTTTTGTTCAGCAATGCTTGCTCCTCCATGTGCACACTAATTCTGTCTTTAATGATGGTTTCCATCACCTTACATAGAACTGACATTAAGCTAACTGGTCTGTAATTGCCTGCATCACCCCTGGATCCTTTTTTGCTACCCTCCAGTCCTCAGGGACAGAGCCTGATATTAGGGAAAGATTATATATTTTTGCTAGAAGGTTGGCAATTTCACATTTGAGTTCCTTAAGGACTCTTGGATGAATACCATATGGTCCCGGTGACTTGTTAACATTCAGTTTATTAAGACATGCAAGGACCTCTTCCTTGGTTATCTCTGTCCAGAGACGTTTTCGCACGGGGCTGAATGGGACGCGTGGGAGACAGCTGCGGACACGGCATCCGCATTGCCCGAGCGCGGCTTGCGCTCCGACGTGTCCGCAGCTGTCTTTCTCGCGTTCGAAATGTAGAGCACTTTAAAGTGCTCTACATGCGTTTGAACGCGGACGAGCCGCCCGCAGGCGTTCGGGAGGAGAAGCATTCGCGCCTGCTTCTGTCTCCCGAACAGCTGCGGGCGCGCCTCCGACGCCGGCGCGGATTCGACAATCAGCTGTTTGACAATCAGCTGATTGTCGATCTGCCTCCGCGGCTGTCTCCGCGCCCCTGGCCGGCCTTTGCCGGCTAAGACAGCTCCCGGCGCTTTGAGCATTCGCACACAGACGCTCCGGAACGCGTTTACACGCGTTCTGGCGCGTCTGTGTGTGAAAGGGGAAAGCACCGGGAGCTGTCTTAAGCTTCCCGTCTTACTCCCGTTCCAAATGGAACGGGAGTAATGCGAAAACGTCTCAGTTTAACTCTTCAGAAAATACGGGCTCAACTACTGGCATTTATCCTTTGTCTTCCTCCGTGAATATGGAGGCAAAGTATTCGTTTAGTCTCTCTGCAATCTCTGTGTCTGCTTTAATTATCCCTTTCTGTCCTTTACCAGCAAATGGTCCAACTGCGTTCCTGGTTGCATTCCTACATCTGATATACTTATGGAAGTTCTTGTTATTTCTTGTGATGTTTTTAGCAATGTGCTCCTCAAAATCTTTCTTAGCTTTCCTAATGGTCATCTTGCATTTGTGTTGCCAGTGTCTATGCTCCCTCCTATTCTCCTGATTTGGACAAGCCTTCCATTTTCTAAAAGAACTCTTCTTGTTTTTAATTATTTCATCTACTGCACTTGTGAGCCACATTGGTTTCTTCTTGGACCTAGAAGTCCCCTTTCTTCTTTTAGGTATGCATTCTAGCCACACTTCCATTGTTGTGTTTTTAAGTAGTCTCCATGCATTTTGAAGTGATTTAACTCTTTTGACTTTCCCTTTCAATTTCCTTTTCACTAATTTCCTCATTTTGGGGAAGTTTTCTTTATGAAAGTTTAAGGTCTTTGTGTTTACTTTATTAAGAACTTACTCCCTGTATTTAAATTGAAGGTTATTGCATTGTGGTCACTGTTCCAAATTGGATCAGCCACATTAATGTCCTTTACCAGGTCCTGGGCATTACTTAGGATCAAATCCAGGACTGCCTTTCCCCTGGTTAGTTCCATGACCATTTGCTCCATGGAACAAATGTTAACATCTGGGCAGGAAGGGAGTGGTTATAGGCTGTAAATCACCTCCTGCAAGTGCAGATGGACCTGCCCAGATGTTAACTAATTGCAAACTAAGAGGCCAAGTGCAAACTGGCCCTACTTCAATGGCTCTCTGCAATAGGACAGCCCATTGCAGCCCAGCCCTGCCTGCTGACTCTGGTACCAAGCCTTTAAAACTTCCCAGCCTTCACTTTTGCTGTGAGACCTTGGGTATTTTTCCACTGTCACTAAAAGTAACCATTAAGAACCCATTAATGGGTACATAATGGCATTTTTGTACCCATTAATGGGTACTTAATGGGTACTTCTAGTGACAGTGGAGAAACACCCCTAGTTTGAGAGGTGCACTAACCTCTGTTGCCCTTTCTAGTGATGCTTCCTGAACGTGCTCTGAAACAGGTTCCGCATAATATTCCAGCCAATGGAGTCATGCTATTTGCATGGCTTTTGTAGCCCAGAATATGAACTGTGGCTTATTTGCATTTTTGTTTTAATTAAATTAGGCTTCAATTAGGCCTCATCAGTCCAGGTGGAATAACCTTGTACTTCAGCCAAATGAAAGTGAAGATGCTCCACTCCTGATATGAAGTACTTGCTTTGGCCCAGGAATAAGATGGCGGACCATACAATTGATCTGCATATCTTGACCCATGAAATCTGACGCCAGTGAAGGCAAGTTCCCTATTGTTGAAGTTCCCAACCAGGGCCAGAAACAGTCCTGAAAGTTCACCAGTCAACACTGGCTCTCTGCATGGTGGTCACAGGAGCAAAACAGGCCTGTGCTTCCTTTTGTAATTCTCCAAAAGTGGCACTCCAGGATGTGAGTTCTCCCACCAAGATCTGACCATGTACCAGATGAGCATGATGATGTACAGGGGATTTTTGCTTTCTGGATGTTTAATATCCCTTTTAGCAGGGAAGGGATGTTTAAAAAACATCATTACTACATTCTGTGCAATGGTTGTCATTATTTATCACCTAAGACCTCCTACTTAATCAGATGTTGTGAATTTTATTTTTAGCTGCAGATATTGGAGCCACTTCAACAACAGCAGATATTGCAGTCATTGCAGGTAAGCATAGAGACCTCCTAGAACAAAAACTGTTCCACAGAACTTTGTTTAATAAGAAGAGAAAAATGCATGCTTCATCAGCTTCCTGTTGAAAAGTCAGTAGTAAGATGCAAAGCAGTAGGACTAAAAATATATTCAGACCAAACTTGAAACGTGTCTCCTGAAATTGTTACATGCTAGGCTAACCACCTTCAGTTGAAAAGGTTTGCCTGAAGAGTGTGGAATGAAGCATGTATTCTTGGTATCCTGTATGTGTCTATAAATAGACAAGCTCAGGCATGCAGTTTGAATCAGAAGTTTCTGTATCCTTGAAACTAGAGCTGTTGCTGCATCCTCGAAGCCTTTTCTGTGTGGATTTCCTTTTTCCTTGTGGACACTGACCCAGCAACTGGAAGTGAAGCCAGCAAAATATTTTTCTAGGAGCGTAACAGAATTTGTTTATTTATTTATTATTTTCATTTATGTCCCGCCCCATACCCGAAAGTCTCTGGGCGGGTTACAACCTTCAAACAACAGATTAAAACTGAATGTACATTAAAAGACTTTAAAAATTCAACAACTTTAAAACAATACACATTATGTTTAAAATGATAGTGTGTGGCCTGGGTGGGAAATATAATCAACTCAGCCAAAGGCCAGGGCAAAGAGGTGCGTCTTCACCACCCTCCTGAATATATATAAGGACGGGGCAAGACGCACCTCGAGGGGGAGGCTATTCCATAGTCTAGGGGCCTTTCTGCACTGGCTCTAAAAACGGATTTAGAGCCAGATGTGGAACGCATTTAGATGTGGCTTTCGCATAGGGGCCGGAATTAGGACCCCTTTCAGGAAGCCATGTCCACATATCGGCAGGCAAAAATGGTTGTTTAAACCATTTTTGCCGCCAAAATCCTACCCAGATGTAAGACCTGAAAAAATTAGGTCTTACATCTGGCTTTCCCCCTGAAAACGGTTTGGAAACTAACGTTTCCGCACCGGAGGGGGAAAAGCCGGATTGCTGGCGCATGCCCAGCTGTCAGAGAGGCAGAGCGCATGCTCTGCCACTCTGACAGGTGGGCGGGTCCGGCAGCCGGCTTCCCTGTCTTCCCTTTGCCAGAGAACCGACGATCCTCGGTTCTCTGGCAAGGGTAAGGCACCCCCTACACCCACTGTCACACCCAACCCCCCCAGAAAGACCCTACGACTTACCCGACCGGCTGCACCTGAATTCTGAGCCTGGCAGCGCCGGCGCCAATCACGCATGCGCGTGCCGCAGCCTTGCCAATCCCAGCTCCCCAGGGATGCTGGGAAATGTAGTCCTGGCCTGCTGGGACCATCAGCGATTGGTGCCGGCGCTGCCAGGCTCAGCATTGACCTGCAGACAATCAGGGGCATCGGAGGGATTCTCGGTGGGGTGGCAAGGGTAAGGCACCCCCTACTTTCACCCCCACCCCACCGAGAATCCCTCCGATGTCCCTGATCGTCTGCAGGTCAATGCTGAGCCTGGCAGCGCCGGCGCCAATCGCTGACGGTCCAAGCCGGCCAGGACTACATTTCCCAGCATCCCTGGGGAGCTGGGACCGGCAAGGCCACGGCGCATGCATGCGTGATTGGCGCCGGCGCATCCAGGCTCAGAATTCAGGTGCAGCCGATTGGGTAAGTTGTAGGGTCTTTCTGGGGGGGTTGGGGGTGAGAGTGGGTGTAGGGGGTGCCTTACCCTTGCCAGAGAACCGAGGATCGTCGGTTCTCTGGAAAAGGGAAGACAGGGAAGCCGGCTGCCGGACCCGCCCACCTGTCAGAGTGGCAGAGCATGTGCTCTGCCTCTCTGACAGCTAGGCAGGCGCTGGCAGGGCCAATTTGGGATGGGTGCTGGTGCACTCGCACAGCACCCACCCCAAACCGTTTCCAAATCCGGCCCTGCCGCCACTGCCCCGCGCGTGTGCATACGCGCGTGGCCAACGAGAAACCGTTTTTACTCAGAACGGTTTTCCGTTGGAAAACGTTTCGCCAAAACATGGATCTGTTAGATCCGTTTTCGGCGGCGTATGCGGAAAGGCCCTAGGGGCCATCACAGAGAAGGCTCTCTCCCGGGTGCCCACCAGCCTCACTACTGAAGGTGGTGGGACAACCAGGAGGGCCTCACCACTCGATCTTAAGGCACGGGCAGGTTGATATGGCAGTAGGCGTTCCTTTAGATATTTGGGGCCCAAGTCATTTAGGGCCTTATAAGTCAAAGTCAAAACCTTGAATTGGGCTCGGTAGCGAACTGGCAGCCAGTGCAATTCGTTTAGAACCGGCGTGATGTGCATCCGGCTTGATGTTCCGGTCAGCACTCTAGCGGCTGCATTTTGCACTAGCTGCAACTTCCAAACCGTCTTCAAGAGCAGCCCCATGTAGAGCACATTACAGTAGTCCAATCTAGAAGTTACCAGAGCATTGATAACTGTGGCCAAGTCGTCTCTATCCAGAAGAGGCTTCAGTTGATGGACTAGCCGTAGTTGAGAATAGGCACTCCTGGCCACGGCCTCCACCTGAGCTTCAAGTGTTAGCGCAGAGTCCATGAGTACCCCCAAGTTACGCACCTGTCCCTTCCAGGGTATTGCAACCCCATCAAGGACAGGGTATCTCCCAGCTACCTGGACCCGAGACCCTGTGACACACAGCACCTCTGTCTTGTCTGGATTCAGTTTCAATTTATTCACCCTCATCTAGCCCATTACTGCCTCCAGACACCTGTCAAGCACTTCCACCACCTCTCCTGATTCAGATGGTACAGAGAGATAGAGCTGGGTGTCATCTGCATACTGATGACACCTCACTCCAAATCTCCAGATGACCTCTCCCAACGGCTTCATATAGATGTTAAATAGCATGGGAGATAAGATCGACCCCTGAGGAACCCCACAAGTAAGTTCCCAGGGTGTCGAAACAGTGTCTCCCATAGCCACTATCTGAGATCTGTTCTGGAGATAGGAGTAGAACCAGTGCCAAGCATTGCCTCCCACTCCTAAACTCTGTAGTCTCTCCAAAAGGATACCATGGTCAATGGTATCAAAAGCTGCTGAGAGGTCCAGGAGAACCAACAGGGTAGCATTCCCCCTGTCTCTCTCCCGGATAAGGTCATCAACCAGGGCGACCAAGGCAGTTTCCGTGCCATAACCGGGTCTGAAGCCAGATTGAAATGGGTCTAGAATAGCTTAGCTCCGAAGATGAGTTAGAAATTATGGTTATGATCCTGCCCATCACAGTGTCTAGAGAGATTTGTGCAAACTGTCAGCCAACATGCAGCTCACACAATGCAGCTCAAGTGGAACTTGCACTTCCTCTCCATCCGTTCCCAGAACCTGCATTCACGTTCTGCCCATTCAGAGGAGGCTTCCCCAGCATTATGAGGAGTCTGTGTCTTGATCTTAACTGAGGCCATGTTCAGACATAACAAAAGGAGGGTCCATTTTGGGGGGAACAGTAACATAGTTTTGGGGGGGTTATACACCTAAAAATCCTCCTATCTTGCTGGTTTTCTCCCTCCAACTTGTCCCGGGATGCCCTTCCCTGCCTGGCTTACTTGCATTGGCTGCCACCCATTTTTCCAGGGCTCTCACTGGATGGAGCTCAAAGGAGGCTGGGATTGGTTCAGGAGCCTCGCAGCCTCCCACTGTCCCACCCTGTCCACCCCAGGGCCATCCCTTTCAGTCCCTGCAAAAAGGACACGTGAACAGAGACCTCAGAACAAGGTGGAAAATGCTTTTTTGTATATTTTATGCTTGTCCTGAGGGTCTCAAATTTGTTTCAGCAACATCCTTAACCCCCTGTGTGAACAGACCCTGCCTATAAAAATTCTGAGTCCTACCTGGCTTCAGAAATACTGTCTTATTTCCAAGAAAGTTGGACATAGTTCAGTTTATTTTCTGGGTCAATCCAATGTTTAAAAAACAAGATGCTTACTGTCATTCTTCCCTGTGGACTTTTCTTTTGCTCTTAACAGGACGTCTGCTATGCCCTTCCCTGGTGTTTTGGGCAGGCCTTGAGTGTATTTGGACAGAAACAAGGGGCGCCTCAGAGATGCCCCAGATACAATATTCTATGGCCTTTGGGTCCCCAGCCCTTTTCTTATGCAGCTTTTCTGGCATGGAATGTTCTGGAGAGGTCGGAGGGGCAAACTGGTGAGGGAATAATCCCACCTGGAAGACTCCTCTAAGCTGCCTTTGCTTTGTCTGATCACAGCTAAGGCAGTGCAGAGGAATAACTCTTTTCCCACTTAAAAGTTTTCCCCCTTAAGAAGGAGGAGGGAGGATATTTATTTATTTATTATTTGCCTTTGGCTGGCTAACTAATTTCATGCACTGTTTGGTGGCTTAACATAAGTCAGTCAAATGCATTTTTAATAATAACAGTAATAGTAATAATAGTTGCAAGAAAAAGCCATTTAAGGAAGTTATCAGACAACCAAAGTCAGCTGACCATTACCAAAGGATCAAAGGAATTGGCAGTTTCTGAGGATTAAAGGTCCCGAAACACAGATGATCTGTATTTGAATAAAAAGAAGTCTCATTGCTGGATTTAGAAATAATCCTTGCTATTTAGGAATGGGAATGCAAGCGGTATTTTGGGGGTGGGAAACCATGCTTTTTGGGTGTTCTCCTCAGTTTCCCCTAAGCCAATGAGAAGGCGTGATTACGGGCTAAGGAAATCTTCCACTATCTGAAAGGGGAAGGGGGGGAGGGGAAGAATCATCAGCCTGCAGTTGTAACAGAAAGAAATCAGATATATCAGGCTGTGAGATGTTGCAGGGATTGAGTCAAAGTGTCTGATTTTCCAAAGAGGGACTCTCGCAGTGGTCGGCTTCCCTCCTGAGGTTGCAAAGTGGGGTTGCTTCCTCTCCCCACTCAATGGAGTTGTAATGCCCTGGAAGGGTCAGGTGCAAAATTTGAGCATGCTCTTGGACTCTGTGCTGATGTTTGAAGCTCAGGTGGAGGCCGTGGCCAAGAATCCCTATTCCCAACTATGGTTGATGCATCAGTTGAAGCCCTTTTAGGACACAGATGACTTGGCCACAGTTATCCACACTCCGGTAACCTCCATACTGGACTTTGTAATGCGTTCTATGTGGGGCTGCCCTTGAAGACGGTTCGGAAGCTGCAGTTGGTGCAAAATGCAGCTCCTAGACTGCTGTCCAGGACAGCTGGCTGGACACACATCACACTGGTCTTAAAAGAGTTGCATGGGCTACCAATTCGCTACTGAGCCCAATTCAAGGTGTTAACTTTATGTATTTATTTATTATTCATATTTCTATCCTGCCCTATACCCGTAGGACTTGGGCCCCAAATATCTAAAGGAACGCTTTCTCCCATATCAACCTGCCCATGCCTTAAGATCTGGAGGTGAGGCCCTCCTGGTTGTCCTACCACCTTCAGTGGTAAAAGGAATGGGCACCCGGGAGAGGGCCTTCTCAGTGATGACCCCCAGGCTATGGAATAGTCTCCCCCTTGAGATGCATCAGGCCCCTTCACGGTATATGTTTAGGAGGGCAGTGGAGATGCACCTCTTTGCTCCGCTCATTGGCTAAATGGGAATATACTGCTTCTTCCCACTTTACAGATACTGTTATTGTTTTAATATATACTGTTGTTTTAATATATGTTTGATTTTAAATGTTGTTACGTGTCCTGAGACCAGAATTGGGAGGCCATTGTGCGAAAGATTCCTCCCTCTTACGGTCCTAATAGGGTCCTCCGTGCAGAAGGGTCTTTTGAGATCCGTTCTGCAAGGGTCCCTAATGGGGTCTTGAGGCCCCTGCAGAAATACCCCTGGATCCATCTCTGTCATTAGAGGCCCAAGTGGACTCAGTGGCATGGAGTGCTTGGTGCCATCTACGGCTGGTGCACCAGCTACAGCCTTTCTTAGTCCATGCACTGGTAACTCCTAGGTTAGACTACTGCAATGCACTCTATGTGGGGCTGCCCTTGAAGAAGACCCAAGGTCCAAGGAGGCCTTCTTCAGGAGGAGGCGTTATCACTTCCCTTTTAAGGGCTGGCAGAACCACCCCATCCCTGAAAGAGGCGTTCACTACTCTCTGAATTCACCCAGTCATACCTTGCCAGCTAGCTTTTATCAGGAAGGGCAGGGGTCCACAGAACGCATTGTCGGCCAACCCCCCACAAGCAGCTTGTTCACATCCTCAGGCCGCAACAATTGAAACTGATTTTAAAAAACCCAGACCAGATAGTTCTCTGGACACCTCCCCTGGACTGTTCCCAACTGTGGCATCTAATCCCCCACAGATCTGAGCGACTTTGCCCTCAAAGTGCTTTGCAAATTTGTCACAGCAGATATGTGGCCCTTGCCCATGCGCCATTGAGTTAGGTTTTATAAGGCCATTCACCACTCTGAAGAGCTCTGCTGGACGGCTACTCGAGGACGCAATGGTGGTGGAGAAAAAGCTCCTGATAGCCGCCACCACTGCCACATGGTAGGCACTACAGCGTGCTCCAACCCATGTTCGGTCAGAGTCACAGCCGGATTTACGCCACCTGCACTCTACGTAGCCATCAACCTTCCTGTTTCATCACCCGTAGCTCCAAGGCATACCAAGGGACTTTTCAGGCTCTACAATGCCAAGGGCACTTGGGAGCAATTGTGTCGATCACCCTGCTCATCTCCCGATTCCAAAGAGAGACCAGCACTCCGACAGGAGCACCAATACTGTTTTCATGGGGACTGTATTTAATGTTGGTTGTATATGGGTCTTTTTAATTGTACTCCCCACAGAGATCTTGGGATATGGGGCGGGATGTAAATATTTTAATGAATAATAAATAAATCAGGGCCACCCTGATCTGGATTACACTCTCCAAAATGCAACTGGAGTGTACCTGCGGGGAGTGGGGCCTGACAGATCCGTATCAATGTGCAGATAGAAGCTCACTAGGTGAGCCCTTATTCCTGATTAATAGTGAGTGCAGAAATGCCCTGGCTTAGTTACCAAAGAGGAAGAGATAAGGATGTTATTGACTTTAATTTCCACCTTCCAGGAGTCAGCACCACGGGGTACACTGTGAACACATAGAAATGGTGCACACTAGTTCTGAGCCTTTCCATGTGCCCATGCATGTGCCAGACACAACTCTAATCTAAGAATTATCATAAAATTCTTAGAATTATGGGGCCTTCCCACACCTGCCTACTGTACCGGAAGAAGCTGCTCAATAGTGTGCGCCTTCCACATGGGACTAGCACCGTTACGGTCCAGAGCTATCCTAACGGACCCTGATCCTGCTTTAGTAATGTACCTGTTTGAAAAGATCTGCCCCTGGTCTGGAACAAGGAAAACTCCACAGGCCCATCTGGAAGGCTGGTATAAGCTTCAAAGATGAACTCTGAAGTCTACATGAGCTTCCATTGTTCCATATGCGGACCCTGAAGATGTTAGATTAAAAGGAACATGGGCAAATCACAGGAAGGGATAGGTGACACATGTGGCAAAAGTACACTTCACCTGAAGCAGAGCAGAGAAGCAGTGTTGACACTGCTGCCCATGTGGGACTGGGACAATGGTACTCAAGCCTTCCCAATGCAGGCAGCAGTTGCTAGCTTGAAGTGGGAGAGGCTGAAACTGACAAACGGTTCCAAGGCAGGTGATGGCAGAAACAGTCAAGGTTACATCGCCCCTCACTTCTCATAAGCTACGCCACACACAATTAAAAGACAAGCTTGGATTATCAGCTGGCCTATAGGGGAGAGCATTCTGCACTGGGGTTTTCTTCTGATGAAAACTACCATGACAGAAACTTGCTGCAGCAATTTAGCTACTATCCCATTTTCATGTTGTCTTGCAAATTCAAATTGTTCACTTGAATTGCTATTTCTCCCTGAAGAAACATCTTAAGATGTATTCTTTGGATTAAAAAAAAATTCTATTGTGTTTGCTCACTTCCATGCTGTAGCTATTAATGGCAGTAATTCACCAGGTGATTTCCGTGTCATTAGTGGAAATTAGTGAAGTTCTGCTGTATTTCCCTTAGGTTCCATCTCCCGTAACTTTAATCTCAGCTTCCTACAACTTACTAGAAGGAAAATTGAATTGTACAGAGTCCCTAAGGCTTATTAATACTGTACAACTTCTAAAGAGCATTAAAGCCTATTGTGTTTTGGGATTACATCTTGGTCCTTAAAAATTGATGAATTTCCTTTTGGAGCCATTTTTACAGGTGCATTTTCCCCCATAGCAATCTCTCTAGTTCCTGGAATCAAACAGCATAAAGCTTCTAGGGTTTCTTAACTCTTTGAAGCACCTTTTGTTAGGTAAATGAAACATCCACAACCATTCCACAGATTTTGACTGTCTGTGTATTCTTACTAAGTCAGGCTCACCTATCCATCTCCAAGACCTGAACAATTAGCTGCAACTTAAGCAAAAAGTCTTAAATGGATTACACAGCAGGAATGAGCCTCTTGCAGAGCAACTGTGAGCTTTTTTGCACGTGGCCCTCAGGGACAGCCAGGCACCTCTGGCACAGAGCATCTGCACACCACAGAGCCGCTTCCATCTTGGAGTGGCTCCTAGCATGCACAGCTGTCCCCACGTCTGGGGCTGCCCACTTGCTGATTTGCCGAAGAGAAGGGATGCTGCACTGCTGGAGGCAGTGACTGCTCTGCTTTCATTTTAATTGTTGCAACCACACCCTGACACTTTCAGGTACAGTATAGGGCAGGATAAAAATACAAATAATAAATAATACTTGCATTGCCAGTGCAGACAGATAACTCCGGATGCGACCTTCACACTTACTTCCATGTGAAAGCTGTGTGGCGCTTCTAGGGCCATCTGCTGGGACTCGAGAGCAGGAGAAGGTTTGTCCTTGTCTCTGCTTGAGATGCCCATGAGCATTTGGTGGGCCACTGTGTGCGACAGGATGCTGGACTAGATGGGCTGTGACCTGATCCAGCAAGGCTTCTCTTATGTTCTTATGTTCTTATGCCACATTACCTGATCACTGTAGCAATGGCCTAGCATGCATGGCTGTGGCTGCTAGATATCAGTGTTCAAACTTACCCACCTGCAGGGTAAGTTCCAGGTAGACCAGGTGTGGATGCTGGCCCCTCTCCCTGTAGTTAACCTGCATGAGACACTGTCCTATCTAAGCTAAGTGTGAAAAGGTCCAGTGTTAGGGAAGAGGAATTCTGCTTCTGAGGATTCACTTCTGAACAACTGGAGCTCCATCCAGAAAAAGGCCCTTACAAGGCTCTTTTTGCACTTACCTGCCTTTAAATTAGGATCAGTGGCTCCACAGCTAGGCATGGACAGGATCAGACCACATCTTGGCCTTGAAGCACTCCTCACACACTGCCAACAGCTCAGGGCCATTTGAGCAAAATAGATATCAAATTATAAAAGAAAATGCAAAGCTTCTTATCCTAGCAAGCTACTTATACAAATTGCATATCCCTAAATACCGGAAGGCCTTCACCCTGCTCCAATCTCAGCCCTCCTTCAGGGCAGATTCAAAGGTGGCCCTTACTCCAAATGAATCTGCCCGTGTGGACTGAATCAGGCAGAAGATGTTGCTCATGCCATGTTACGCTGTCACTTCTGCAAGGAGGCATTTGCCACTTTTATTACCCCAAATTTCTTGCAGATTTTAGTCCAAGGAGAAGAATACTGTCTAAAATACCTATTGATAATCATGACGCTTGTCTGACAGCAGTTCAGTTAAGAACAAGAGTAACAACACCCAACGGCCAGGCCTGCAGAAAAACTAGAAATGTTGGTAAATTGTGTATATATTTTAAATCTACACTATCACACAGTGTAATTTTCTTTTAAGATATTTGCATGTGTCAATTTTAAATCTGACAATAATTTTTAATGCACTTTTATGTACTTTGGTCAGTGACTGTATGAATAAATTCATTCCTTCATTCCACTGACCAGTGAAAATCCTGAAATCAGCCTGAAAGTCCAGGCCTTTCATTGGCATCAGACCAGAGTCCTAAGTGTGAATAGGCCTCAAGTGACCATCAAACAGTTGCCTATGCAGGCTCAGCTGTGAAACCAAGGGCTCTGTGGCAGCCAGATCTGAGGCACGCTCATGTTTTGACTCCAGCCCTTGCCAACTCTACATAGGTCTTCAGACTCTGTTTGGACGCCGCTGGCCAAATCCCTCCTTTCTGGATTTATATGAAAGACTGGGACTTTGTCTTTGAGGCTCATTTCCCACTAGGACTTTTTTGAGTGATCAAAATGGTTTCAAAACACTCTGTCCAAACTATTGACATTTTGAAATGGTTTAGAAACAGTTTGGATTCTCTTTGTCCCCATTATCAATCCATTTCAGGGGTATTTTCAGGATTATTTGGCTTAAAAATGGAATAAACACCTGTTATTTCAGGTGGTTTTTTTCCATTTTTGCTTTTAAAAGCTTCTTCCTTATTACTGTGGGAATGCTACAGCATTATCAGGGCAAATCCATCATGAAATGGGTGGGGGTTTTCCCAGCAGGACAGCCCATTGCCAGATTTTTAAAGTGCCAGGAAGCACTTCACCAGTTTAGTTTTCTGCCAGCCACTTCACTGATAACAAAGTAGCAATTCACCCACTCTAATACTTCACACTTTCATTCCCGCCCACGTACACTGATAACAAAGTTACTGTATGGCCGGTGTTTTTTCACTTCTCTGCAAAGCAAAAGGAAGTAGGCAGCAGAGCTCTTCTTTCCTTTCCCCCAACAAGGCAGCAGCGGTGTGTGTGAGAGAGAGAGAGAGAAAGAGAGAGAGATTGAGAGGAAGGACACTAGAGACATCTGTGTGTGTACGTGCGCACCTCCACACCTCCAAAGCACAAGTGAGCTGGGCTTATTTGGGAGTTTGCTGTGCCTCTTCTTGACAGATGCAATCACACACACACACACCACATGCACACACAGGGAGTAAGATCAGAGGATCAGAGAAGATTCTTCCTTTCAAGTTTCACTTTTGCATTGGACAAACACTTTGCTTTGGCAAGTGCTGTGCTCTCTCGCTCTCTCTGTGTGAGTGTGTGAGTAAGATCTTTTAGTGCTTGAAGGATCTTTTATTACTATGGCCTTTTTAAAAAAGGAAAGGAAGGCGAGGGGACAGAGTTAAATTTTTGAAAAATAATTCTTCCCGCAATATGCTGCATTTGGAGAGCAGAGTAGAAGGGCTTCTTTTTCTTTTCTCTTTCTCCGCCCCCCACCCCCACCTGCAATATGCTGCAATATTTCTGGAAATACTTGGCTTGGCTTGGCTTGTTCAAATAGAGCCTTTTCCCTCTTCCTCTCCCCTTTGATTCAGAATGGTTTTGATTCTGTAGAATCAAACAGGGGCAGCAAAAGTAGGAGAGAGGGGGCTGGGATTCCCCACATCATAGGATCAAAGCCAATGGGGAGAGAGGGGTGGGAAAAGGGTGAGGAGGGAAAAGAATCGCTTTCCCCAATCCGTTTTTTTGAAGTTTTTGAAGTGTGGGGACACAACTCAGGGTTGACTGTGATTGCCAGATGTGTGTTTGCTTCGTTTTAAATTGTTTTTAAAAGCATTTTAAATAGTGTTTTATAAAGTGTTTTGAAACCGTTTTGAACACTCAAAAAAGTCTTAGTGGGAACTGGGCCTGAATTTCAAGTTCTCCAAATATATTTTGATTCACTTAGAGCCCATTTCTTGTAGGAAGTCAACAAAGTTGGGAATGATCATCAAAACAAGATCAAAGACCTGTCAGCATGCAGGCCAAAAGTTCAAGATATATTTCCTTCTTGTTTCCTGTTCTTGTTTTTGCTTTCTTTGTTCCTCTTGATCCAGGATTAAGCAGCACAATGTCAAACCATTTTTTTTTCTGATGCTTTTCTATCAATGGATGTTTTGCCTTTGAATAATGCTTCAGTGAGGGTGTTTTTCTGCGCAAAATAAAAACAAAACTTAGGCTTACTTGAAATTGCTAACAAAAAGGGGGATTCAAATGTTTCTTATTCCCCACAGGAGTCATTGCAGCAGTGGCTTTTGTCTTGATTTTCCTCCTGGTGGTGATGCTGAGATACTTGTACAGACACAAGGGCACCTACCACACCAATGAAGCAAAGGGAACCGAATTTGCTGAAAGCGCAGATGCTGCTTTGAAAAATGACCCTACCCTTCAAGAAGCCATGGATGAGAGCCGGAAAGAATATTTCATCTGAGAGCAACGGCAGTCCTACTGAGACATACTTAGTCATTCCCTCCTTCCCAAGGGAATTGATCAGAGACACTGCATCAAAAAGCACCAGGATATGGAAATCACACAGATGAGAGCAAGAGAACTAATTGAATATTACTGCTTGACCCCAAGGAGGACTAAGGCCCACATCCATGGATATTTGTGCTGTTAGTTTTGCTCAGTATATCAGATCAAGAGAAATAGGTTTCAATGATAAATGATTAACCAAGAGCAGACAATAACATCTAACATTTGGCAGAAAGAAAAAATAGATATCGACAGAAAATATCTATCTTGCATAGATATTTAAGCAGCCCCAAAATAAGTGTTGTGATACATGAAAGGCACAAAATACTTTTCTGTAATCCAAATGTCTTCTTTGCCTTAGCATACATTAGCTTGTCAGTGGGAATAGATATGGTCAGTTATTGGAATATATGCTGGAGTTAAAGAGCAGGTAACAAAACAAGCTCAAAACCTACTGGTTCCAGAATTGCATGGGGAAACACTGGAGAGAAGGAATGAAGAAAGTTTATGTTTTGTATAATGGATTTTGATTCTGGATAGTCCTTGCTGTGCTGTAGGACCTCTGTACTGCAATGCTGTCCTAATCTGCTCAAGACCTGAACCCCCCCTCCCCCTGAGATTTTATATTAGCCTATATACCTGGCGCAGTTGCCTTCATTCTTGGTGTGAATTTTCTGAAAGCAAGCCCATACGCTATATATGTCCTACAGAAACGCACAGAGAGAGAGAGAGAGTACCTCCAGGCATAAATTGAAAACCTGCCCTACTTACTGAAAAGCAAAGGATCTCCATGGGGAGGACAGTGCCCCACATTCTCCCAGTACTTCAAAGCAGCAGGTGAGCTCTTCCAACCACACGGTCGCGCTGCTCAATCCCTCTCTGCGTGCCTTGGGGAATGGGGAGGGAAGGAAGACGCAGGGCCAGTGCTTTTGTTTTTAAACTGTGCAGCACTGGGCTTCACTGCACAGGGACTGCAGGACATTGTAAAACCTGTCTGACACTTTGACAGCTGCTCCACAGTCCATGTGAAAAGCATTCCTCCTGCCTGGATGCAGCCAAACAGATTCTTTCCTGAAGCATTCATTGTGGCAAGGCTCTGACCCGTTTACATTTTGTGGTGCCGCCCCTTATCTAAACAGAGGCTAACTTTTTTAGGCTTTGGGGCTGAGGAGAGGTGTCATAAAGCCTTCCAGACCTCAAACCTTTTGAAGACAGGAGCCTTCTTCTTCCACTACTCACACTGGCCAAGGGGAGGCACATGGTTATTAACGTTTCTTCATGGTTCAGACAAAAAAGTGCCACGTTATGGAATTTTAAAACGTAATCTTTTGGCAAAGATGTTCACTGCCAGCCATGTTAAATGTTTCAGCCATCCTCATGGAAATCTTTTTCTAGGAATACAAAGTAACCACAGACTGAGGCCCTTTGAATACACACTCTTAGCATGGTAGAGGAAGAGGCTCTAGGAGACCCACTTTTGCACGTTTGTGCAGGATAAAGGAGGGTCTGCCCTTCCTAGTATGCTCCATCCATACAGGATGAAGCCCAGATTGGGCTAGAGGGCCCAAAATGGCATCGACTCCAATGCCCAGGTCTACTGGCATATTAGAGGTGGGACTAAATCCATAGGCCAATATGGAACATCCCACCATGTATTGGGATAGCCAAAGTAAGTGTGGAAATGGAGAACTCCAGATTAGTAGTGCAAAAATAAGGGTAGTGTGGCTGAATTGAGATCATACATGGAACCATACCAAACTCCCATTGTGCTACCACTGTGAAGAAATAAACTGTTCAGGTCTCTATGATCCTGCTGATAATAAATCACTCTGTGCCTAATTTTTTGTAAACTGTGTTACTGAGCAATAGTTGGGAAACCCCAAGCTGCCTTGTGTCGAACAGACATCGTTCTTCTGCCCTTTTAATGTGTTTTCTATGCCCATACATGCAAGTGCCCATGACTACGCATTCCTGTTTCTATCTTGCCTCTTTCTATCAGCTAATATAAATGTGATGAATGACAATAAGAATCAGAATTTTCAAGTCAACAAAAATCATCCTTGTTTTCATTGGACTTCGTATGAGTATTCGCACAACGGATGTTTATTGTGACCCACAATGCAAGCCCACAGTAGAAATTAACTTTGGAGGTTCCCCCTTTTTTTCATTCATTTTTTTCATTAACAATATTTCTCTAACTGGGAAAGAATTTAATGTGCACAATCTCAATTTATTATTATTATTTTTTTTTGCATTGCTAATTAGCTATTTTGGCTATTAAAAATATATACACACTAATTTAGTTTCTATTCTCTTTTCTTTCCCTCTTTGCTTTTTTGAAGTTATTGGCATTCATGGCAGCTTCTCTTCCGGAAAGCAAAAAATGAGAAACATCCCCCCCCTTTTTATTTAACATAATAGCAGTTGTCCCCTCTCCCATATCATATTAAGATTTAAAAAAAAAACCCTAAGGGTGCTTCCGCACAGGCCCTTTAACACCCATTAAGCACACATTTGGAAACGCAAGTCCGCACACGAGTTGCTGTTTCGGACACTTCCGGTGAGGTGTGTCCGCACAGCAAGACGGATTAAGAACACTTTCAGGATGATGCATCCGCATTTTCGGACCCCTTTAGCACACTTCCGGTGGGGTGCGTCCACACCTATCCGTATCTAAGTGTGCTAAATGGGTGTTAACTGCACACCACATATAATGTTGGCTAAATGGGTGTTCCGCTGTGAAAACGCATCCTTTTAGGGTGTTCCTACCCAGGGCCCTCCCACGGAGCCAAGGATGGC
Source organism: Aspidoscelis tigris stejnegeri (assembly GCA_023333525.1). NCBI lineage: Eukaryota > Metazoa > Chordata > Lepidosauria > Squamata > Teiidae > Aspidoscelis > Aspidoscelis tigris. The sequence goes on from JALMGA010000015.1 coordinate 18,058,784, forward strand.
CAGCCGGGGGATTCCTACCTTGCGGCTTGCCCTCGCCCCAGAAGTGCCTGCACAGAACGCTTCCTGAAGGCTGGAGCTGCCAGGAGCAGCCCCGGCCAATCAGGAGGCACGCAGGATGCAGGCGCGCTGCATCCTGGGTCCCTCCTGCCAGAATTGGGGCGACGCTGAGCAGGTAAGGAGGGGATTCTGCACGCTCCCCTTGGGTGGGCTAGGGAAGGGTTTAGGGAAGCTCCCCCTGGCCCCAGAAGCGGTGATCCGCCACTTCTGGGGCGAGGGTGAGCCGCGGCAGCAGGGTCCCCTGGCTTGCCATGCTTGGCTCCAAGGAGCCAATTATGGCGGGCCGGGGGAGGGCCCCCGGAGCACGGATGGGAGGCAGGTACTGTGCGTCCGCACAGCATCCACCTCCAATCCAGATTTAATCTGTCCTCCCGCCGCTTGTGCGGAAGGATGGTGAGGGAGGGGTAGATCTGTATCTATTAGATGCAGATCTACGCCATAAATCCGGATCTACCGGGCATCCGGATTTAGTAAAACCGGATCTACTAGAACCCGGTTTTACTAAATCCGGATGAGGTAGATCCAGATTTATTAGGGCCTGTGCGGAAGAACCCTAACAGGTTAATGTTATTTACACCTTTTAATGTATTGTGCAGTTTACCCTTCCTGACTGTAAGGGAAGACAAGGATACTTGTTTGTTTGTTCTTGTCTTTGTCATGTCTCCACAGTTAAAGTTGGGATCCTCCAGGGGGGTTGGGGGGGTGCCTTCCACAGGAGTGGCACTTCCTCATACTCGCTTCAGCATTTATGGGCACTCCCAGGGCCCATTGGGTTGCTTGGCTGGTTAACAGATTGATGTTGAAAGCTATACAAGCGGCATGAGTGGGAAACTCTCACATACAGCCTTAGCTGCCTTAGAAAAACTTTAAGCCATGCCAGGTTTCCATCAAATGGATCAGGAAGCTTTATACCGGACTGTGGTGGTGGGTGCTCTTGCTGGTGTTCTTGGGTTGTGCCCAACTGTCCTGCAAATTTGTCTCCCGCTCGATTCTACCCTGGAACTGGCGTGGAAACCTTGCGAGGGCTGCCGTAGAATTCCAGGGTTCTGCAGCTCTTCCTGGGACACGTCCAGGGTGTGTGGGTGATTGGGACAGGCGCGTGCGTAACTATGGAAACTTGGGCAGTCTCTGCACACTTTCTTTGGTAACCACAGTGGGGACTCCCATAAGCGCTTGTTCTATAGGGGTTTGTACGGGCTGCTGACCCACAGCATGTATTATGTGTACTGGGAATGGCTGATTTCGACAGCTTGGGTCCCATCCCCATAGCATTTTGGTATGGTTCCGAACGTGGGATCGGCGTGGTCCATCCCCACGGGTTTTGGGTTTGGTACGCAAAAAGCATACCAAACACCGCCAAACCGTGCCAGAAGGGTACCAAATTAGGTACTTGTTTAAACAAGTCTCAGCACAATTTGGAGGACCGGCACACATTGCTCAGCAAGCCAGGAACACACACGGGGACACTTGCGGGCTAACGGGGAGGAGATTTGCGCTCACGTCATTGGGAGGTGGGGTGCGCTTGCTGTCCCTGCACTGTCCATTGAAGATCGCAGCTGCTGACTTTTATAAAATACCGATTGGAAAGGCAGGCTGGAGAACGGCTTGGTTTTTATATTTTCTGACATTTCCACTGAGGTAATTCCAACTCGGTTTCAAGAATGCCAAGGCAGGCTGCATAATGGCTTGATTTTTAACGTAAAAACATTAAAGGAGAGAAGCGAGCACCCCTCTCTCAGCTGACCAGGGCAGGAGCTGAGAGGGGAGGAGACAGCTGCTTGAACAAGCGGGACAGAGCAGAAAGTGTGTGTGTTGTGGAGAGGGAATTGGTTGTCAGCACGGAGGCGAGGCTGCTGAGACAACTTTAAAAAGCAAAGCCGGGAGATTCAGTGGCCCGAGATGCCTGGCAAGGCGGGAGTCAAGCCCAGCCACGATAATAAGAAAGGCTTGGTTCTCGCGGTCCCCGGTTGCGCGGAGGTGCGCAAAAGTGCTCAAGCGCCTCCTGTCAGCTGTCAGAACTGTCAAGCGCCTACTGCCGCTAAATCGTTGCAGCTTTCGGCACTAATTCTTTTAAAAGTTATTTTTATTAATGAAGCTTTATTTGTACTTGTTTCCATGCCTCCCACCCCACTCCTGGGTGTCTGTGCTGCTAAGGGAGGGGAGATGTGGCACAGAGGTGAGCTGACATCGATTCAGCTTCCAATGAGGGCAAAGGTGGCAGGCAGGAGGGGGTGCCGCTCCCCCGTACCAGGGCTTGGCATGCTTGTCATGGGGATGCCTGCATCCACGTCAAACCTGTACCTGTCCCGTGTTGCCGGGGATGCCATGGGGATGCCCAAGATGCATGCCCGGTCCTGTGCTCGGCCCACGCATGTCCAAACAGCACCCAAAGGGTGCCAAACGGCTTGCATGGGGACGGAGCCTTGGTGTACTGGGGGCTATTCAACATGGGCAAAGTGAGGGACACCCAGAGGCCACAAGTCAATGCTGATCTATGATGGGAGCAGTCAAAAAATTGTAGAGTATGCTCTCACTAAGGCAGTGTCCTGAAGAGCTCTAGATTGGCCTCTCTAGATGGTGACATACCGATCACCCAAATGATCATAGTAAGTTTTCCGGTGAGTCTCTTGACTGGCTGGGACCGATGGCTGTGACTCATACATGTCAGGGACCGTCTCCTTTCCTAGACACTCAAGACAATTTGCCCCAAATTAAGGCTTAACATTTTGCCCTGTAGGGCTACTCCACAGATAATGTTCATAGTGATGTGTTGGATGGAAACAAGGCTTTCTGTGACTTGGCAGTTCAGTCCAATTTCAGGTGTGCTCCACATGCAGTTTGAGTGGAGGTAAAACTGGAGGCCCTTCCCTGCAGAGGATGAGGATATCAGCAGATGTTGGGTGTTTCTTCAGACTTGGGCAGTCAGCGCCTTGACCTCTGTCTCCACCACAGGATTCCAAGATGTAACCTCAGTTCAAGAACACAAGAGACTTGGAACTATATGAAGAATAACACCAGCGGTTACATATGTGCTTCAACAGATTCACATCAACATTCAAAATCACAGCCTCTTTCTTCCCAGGCTTCTTTGTGACTTAGAGACAGCATCAGTTCCAATTATTTTCCAACAGTTAAATTCTTATCATCAAAGCAAGGAAAAGGCAGCACTGGCAAGGAATGCAAACAGACTGGGGCCATGTTACAGAGACTGTTTCTGCACAAACCTGAGGCGTTTTCGCACACGGGGTTTTCGAACGCGTGCAAGGCAGCCTCGAACGCGGCATACGCATGGCCGCAGCGGGGCTTGCGCTCCGATGTGTCCAGAGCTGTCTTGCGCGCGTTCGAGATGTAGAGCACTTTAAAGTGCTCTACATCCGTTCCGGTGTGGACGAAGCGCCCGCAGCCGTTCGGGGAGAGAAGCATTCGCTCATGTTTCTCTCTCCCTGACAGCCGCAGGCTCGCCTCTCCCGCCGGCGCTGGCTGACAATCAGCTGATTGCCTGCCTTGCCGGCTGCGGGAGCCTCGGCAGCCGTCTCCCCGCCCCTTGCCGGCGTTTGCCGGCTAAGGCACTTCAGAATGCTTTGAGCATTCGCACACAGGCGTGCCGGAACGTGTTTACACTGCGCTCCTATGTGTGAATGGTCAAAGCGTCCTGAAGTGTCTTAGGCTTCCCGTCCTACACCCGTTCCAAATGGAATGGATGTAGTGCGAAAATGCCTCAGATTTAGATCTAGATCATAGATTTGGATTCACCTGACCTACTGATCTGGATCATGGGGAGACGTGGCCATTGATGGCACTGGTCTGGTCCGAGGCTCACCGGGGCTGATCTTGTTAATTTGGCTCTGGCTCCATCTTGTGCAGGCGGAACTGGGCTCATGATGGCAGGACCTTTTCGATCTGCATTAACATGCAGCTGAGGAGGCCTTGGATACAGGTCTGGATCTAAAGGTAAGTGCAGAAAGGGCCGGAGTGTCAAAGATGGCAATACAATGGCCAGGCTGACAGTAGACAAGACACTCTTCCAGAAAGTGTGATTTTGCACCCTCCCCCTGAAGTCCTCATGCCATTGAAAATGGAGATGTGATGCCCAAATCACCTCCTACAGGTAAGTAAAGATATCCCAACCCTATCCTTGTTGCCACCTGTACGTTCAATATGGATGAGTACTGGACTTAATTCCCAGGAATATAGTCGTGCTTAGAGCCACATCTCTATAGAATGTAGGTCCTGTGCCTTGTGTAGAACATACAGTAAACTGCACAGGATCCTCAATGCTCACAGCAGCTGTACGTCATTTGTGTCAGTGTTCCATATGTCTCAGAAGTTAAATCTGTCTTTTCTCTTTTCCACAACAAACAGAAGCAGCCTGTTCAGTGCCTGGTTGCCTAAAGAAAACACCTAATTGGTTTTTAAGGATACGAGGCGTCTCTGGTGGTTAAGCTCTTCCTTTATTCTGTAGGCGCTAAACATGAAACAGAACGAGGTTGTGCAAGCTAATGCCAGGGGCACATCCAGTCCAGATGTCTCCGTCCTCAGAGAGTATTATAATTGAATGTCTGGGCATCGGTGTGGCCTAATTTGTATACAGAAAGCAACCTGGCTGGATTTTTGCTTAAATGTGCTATTTCTTTCTGGTGTTCTTTTTCTGCCAACTCAGAAAGGTATGTCAGAGGTATTATGAAGTGAAAGGTACACAGAGAAGCCACGTCTTTCATTTTTTAAACAAAAAATACTAATCAGAACAGGGATGGACTGTTGTTGTTGTTGTTGTTTTGCATGGACCCTGTCCCAGAATACCACATGTGAGAGCAGAAAGGGCCTATAGGCAGGCTTTGCAAGATATATATTTTATCCTGCCCGTAAGCCATTATGTGAAATGCCAGGAGAGCCATTATGCCATCATGATTAGGCACTGCATTCAGATGCGTATTGATCTGTATTGCAGCAGCCAGTCTTGGTCTGGGTCACTTGGTCCAGACTAAAACCAGAATGATCGATAGTCCTGAATGTTAAGGGCCATTTGCTCCACTCCACCTCTGGCCTGGCCTAATTCTGGAGCCCAGGAACAAAAGTTCCCCCAACCTCTAAAGTCACAGGCCAGGGGGTTTGTTGTGGGGTGCCAAAATGTACAATTTCCAGGAACTCAACAAAACTTCACCAGGCTTCACATTTCAGGTTCTTTGTTCTGCTTGGACTGCTCCAGCCATTAAGAACATAAGGACATAAGAGGAGTCTTGTTGGCCACAGCCCGTCTAATCCAGCATCCTGTCTCACACAGTGGTCCACCAATTGCCCATGGGTGTCTCAAGTGGAGATAAGGGCAAACCTCCTGCTCTCAAATCCCAGCAAATAGCCTTATATGCCTCCTGCTTGACCCCCCAACCTGAAAGATGTACTTAGGCATCCATTCTAGTAGCCATTGATATATCTTTCATCCAGCAAATTCCATAGACCGATGATGACCCTCTGGGTGAAGAAATCCTTCCCCTTGTCAGATCCGACTCTCCTACCCATCAGCTTCATAGATGTCCCCTGGTTCTAGCGTTGTGTGATAGAGAAAATAAATTTTCTCTATCCACCTTTTCTATACCATGCATAATTTTATATACTTCAATCAGGGCCCCTCATAAATGCCATCTTTCGAGGCTAAAGAGGCTGGCTGCTCTGGTCCATTACTTGGAACATTCGGGAATCCACTTCATTTCTGACCAGAAACATTGTCGTATCTCTAGCTGACGAGGTGTGAAGTGCAAACACATGCTCTCGCACAGAAGAGTAGCAGCAGCCACAGTCAGCAACAGCAGAAGTCCAAATCAAAGTACCTTGGGGGCTTTAGAGTTAAACGCATCATCAAGAGAGTTCCAGGGTTAAAGATCAGAGTGTTCAGTAGTAAATCAAGAAGCAAGGTCACGGAATGCCTGAGTTGCAGCTTTACGAGAGTTTGTCTGCAATGAAGCTTATCAGAATGTTCTGCCTTAAATAGGCGGGTCAGAGTGATGCCTCTTTCACTGCAGGTGAGGGGTGCGGATTCTAGTTTATGCAGCTTTCACAGTCATGCCTCAGACCAGTTGGCGAAGGGCATTGCCCAGCATGCTCCAAGCCTGAGCTGCTGCCACTTGGAAATATGAGCTCAGCGTCTTCACTAGCTGCTTATGGCAAGCATTCTTCATCTCGCCTGGCCCGGTAGCCCGCCTGAGATTGGCTGGGCATTGCTACTACCCCTTCAGCCTCGGAGGAAGGAGCACTGGTGACAGGGGGCATGACAAACATGCAAATAGAGCAATCTACCTCCCAGGATCCTGGACGCCATGTTTTCAAGCAGAAATCAGCCCAGTCCTCATGGAAACTCTCTTGTCCTTCACAAGAATCAGAGTACAAAAGGCAGAGAGAGGGCTGCATCAACAAGTTGCCTCAGCACTTGTGTCATGCATTCATACATTCTCAAATGGCAGATTTTTTTAAAAAAATTATTTTAGTTTGTGTTATTTTACATATTTCTTACCAATTATAATACAAAACACAAATTTTACAGTTTCTCCCCCCCCCAAGTGAAGTTAAATTAATACAATTTAATTTTAATTCAACCCAGACTCATAAGAAGTTTCTTAACATCATCTATCAGTTTGTTATTTCGGTCTCGTCTTGTGGTATATAGATATAACCTTTCCCAAGCCGTTTCAGCAGAAATTTTTATATTTACACCCATACATTTCAATCTAGATCGTATCCAAACTGATCAACAATGTAATAGTGCCACAATGTAAAAAATGGGCAGATTTTTTATGTTCTTGAGTGCCATAAGGAAACATGTGCATTGTTTCGCCCTGATCTCCCCCTCCTTCCCAGGTATGTGTGAGTTTGTTCAGGAAGGTCATGAGAAGATGGAAGGAGGCCCAACAGAGTAGACCAAAGATGGATCTAGTCTAGTCGCCTGGTTCCCAGTCTGCCAACCAAGCATCTACAAGGAGCTCATCAATGGGAATGATTTAACATCATGAGCGCAGGCAGGATCATAGTGCAGCCAGCAAACGCTGTCTAATTGGCAGAAATATGTTTCATTAATTCCAAAGAAAACAGCTGTTCCTCTATTTTACTTGGAAAACAATCATTTTGTCACTGAAGCATTCTGAGAAGTCTTGGCAAGCATCTACACGTGGCCCCAGTATTGCTGCTGAAATGGTTGTGGTTCTGCTTCTCCCCAGGAGATAACCAGCAACCGCTTTCCTAGCCTCACACTGGTATTTATCACATTATGCACTTTTGTGCTTTCATCATGGCATTATATGTATTGTAAGGTTGCCAGAAGGAAAAGATTGGCATATCTTAAATGCTTTCCTGTTGTCACATTAGTGCAAAAAATAAAATAAAAAGCTGCCATTACTTGCATTCCATCACCTTTGATTGCCGAATGTGGATTTGATTTATACGATTGCAGGCACTTGTACTCTGTTTTAACAATATACTTTCAAGCATCACTCAGACCATTCCACAAACCTGTCATTTGAGATTAGTGTACTCATCTCTGAGAAGACATGTGGAAATTCTGGGCTGGGTGCCTTGTACTCTCCATTATCCAGCAAAGTGGGGGTTACAGATTTTTAATAAGGGAACTTTAGTATATGTATACCTGTTCCAAGAATGTGAGGTCATCTTGAATTCAGCAATCCCCAGGAACATGAACATTTTGAAATCTTAGATAGAGCTGGGTATCATTTGGGAGAGGTTATCAGGAGATTTTGACTACGGTGTCATCAGTATGCAGATAATACCCATCTCTGTCTCTCTATGCCATCTGAATCAGGAGAGGCGGTAGAAGAGCTGGACAGGTGTCTGGAGTTGGTAATGGGCTGGATGAGGCCAGACTGAAATGGGTCTAGATAATCAGCTTCTTCCAAGCATGCCTGCAGTTGGACAGCGACAACTCTCTCTAGAATCTTGCCTAAAAATGGGATGTTAGCCATTGTTGGCGATAGTTGTTGAAATACCCTGGGTCTAGGGAAGTTCTCTTCAAGAGGGGGCATACCACAGTCTGCTTAAGGGCCTGTGGGACCACCCTCTCCTTCAGTGACACCCCCTCCTGAATCCACCTGATCATATCCTCTTGGCTCATTTTTATCAGCCAAGAAGGGCAAGGATCCAGAGAGCATGTTGTTGGCTGAACTCCCGCAAGTAGCTTGTCCACCTCCTCAGACTGCAATAATTGGAACTGATCCAAAAAGACTGGACCAGACAGTTCTCTGGACACCTCCTCTGGACTACATCCAATGTGACGTCTCATCTCCCCTGAATCTGAGCAACTTTGTCCTCAAAGTGCTTTGCAAATTTGTCACAGCAGATATTACTTGGCCCTGGCTTGTATTTCCTTGAGCTTGATTTTATATGGCCATTTGCCACTCTAAAAAGCTCTGCTGGATGGCCAATCGAGGATGCAATGGTGATGGAGAAAAAACTCTTTTTTGCTACCATCACCATCACATGATGGGCACAATAGTGTGCTCTGACCTGTGTTCAGTTAGACTCATAACCAGATTTTTGCCATCTGCGCTCTAGTCGTCAACCTTTCTGTTTCATTGTCCATTGCTCCATAGAATACCAAGGAGCTTTACACGCTCTACAGGCAAGTTGAGGACATTTGGGAGCGATCATGTCAATAGCCCTGCCCATCTCTCAGTTCCAGAGAGAGACCAGAGCTTTGACAGGAGCACCAGTCATGCTAACCATAAATTCCCCCAGGGCATTCAGGAATTGCTCAGATTCCATAAGTCTCCTGGGGTGGATCATCTCAATAGGTCCCACATCCCCACAGAAGGAAACTGCTGTCCACTGTAAGTTCACACCTCACCAGCAATAGACCCCCTATCAACAAATGCTCACCTGTCCACTCTGTGGCAAAAAACAAGTCAAGGGTGTGACCTGCTATATGAGTTGTACCCGCTACAATCTGAGACAGCCCCATGGTTGTCATGGAGGCCCTGAAGAGCTGAGCTGGTCCACTGAGCATGGCCTTGGTGTGGATGTTGAAATCCCCCAACACCATCATGGTAGGAGCTTCCAACACCACATCTGAGACCACCCGGCCAGTCCAGATAGAGAGGATGTTGGGCAGTGCGGTGAATGGGACACCAACAGCATCCCTATTCTGTCTCTCTGACCCAAGAACAAGATCAGGCCTTCAACCCCCTTAACAGAGTGAAATGGCCATCTGGTGAGGGAGATGGAAGTCCGATGGACTACATCAACACCCCCTCCCCTCCCCCCTCATCTGGAACAGTGCTGCACCAAATATCCTCGAGGACACAGCCGGGTCAGACCAGATCCATACAGTTCATCCATCCAGGTTTCAGTTATACATGCCAGATCAGCCCTTTCATCCAACATTGAATCATGGATAGTTGATGTTTTATTTCTGACTGATCTGGCATTCTGAAGCAGCACTGTTAGAGTGGAGGGCTGATTGGCATGCACCCCCAAATTCTGCCATCTGGAAGTCAGAACAGAAGGGGTGATAGCTTTGAGATATCGAACACCCCTTCTCCTTATCTGTCTCTTCTGTCTCCCAACGCCATATCTCCCCCTGCCTGTGACCACTGTAATGATGGTCATGACTCTGATCATGAATTCTCAATAAAGGGCTTTTGCTTATTAATCCTGGACTGATCCTGGGCTGCTGACTAAAGGTGGGTGGGTGGGATGCAGGAAGAAAAACAGCATATTTTCACATTTACCTTTCAGTAATCTACTACTAAATCACTTCTTGTCATTTGAAATAAATGTAGCTACACTGCTGGGAGGTGGGCTGGTTAGCATCCCTGCTCCAAGCAAAGTGGCAATTGAAAAAGCATTTTCTTTACGAGACTTATTTGTGCAGTGGTTTGTAACTTTGCTAGAGCCCGGTCTCAGCTTATGTGCTGTGTCATTTAGCTAAGGGCGTATTTCATTCTAGCCAAGGGCAGAGCCTTGCAGCTTTGTCTAAATTGACATTTGTTTAAATAACTTCAAAACTTTATCCTGGTAGGGCCCTTCCCAGGCTTCCTTCACACTGTCGGGGACTGGACGGGGTCCTCTACAGCTGGCAGGACCCGTGGCCCACTGGCCCAGGGACGTGCATGCGCACACAGCGCCTACCTCGTGGCTGTCCGGGGTCCAAGTGGCCCAACTCAGCTGGTGTCAGCCCATGTGTGCACGTGGCACAGCCCCTGATTGGCCAGCCCCCCTGAACAGCCGGGGACAGCCAGAATGCACAATTAGGTGCTCTACACCTGGAACGCGTGGAGGAGATGCTGGGGCAGGCTGGGGCAGTTCCGAATGGCCCAGAGGAGCAAATGCTCCATCTTGGTGTGTCCTCCACACATTCCAAACAGCCTAGTGCAAAAAGGCCTCTGATAAAAAAAGAAAAGGAAGGTAGGGTCCCTGCATCTCTAAATCAGGGGAAAGAGACCCTGTGGACAAGGAAGAAAAGTTGGAAACAGGAAAGTCAGAGATGCTCTGATGCCTCTTGTCATAATATTGTCTCCCTTGTAACCACTGTTGTGCTACACATTAGTAAGCACATTGCAATAGCCGGATCCATAAGTGATTTTCTTTAGCAGTTAGTGAGAAAGAGGTGGGCTCCTTGAAGCTGCCCCAGAAGTGGGTTGCTTCGGGGTGCCCAGCTAAAACTGTTCTAAATCAGCTAAAAATCTGGAATTGCCAGCCAGGAGGATGACTACAGTGCAGTTTGCCTTTGCTCCAATCTTGGGTTGGATTACTCAACCTAGCCCATAATCAGCCTCGCATGCCACAAGATAGCATGCATATGCAGACTCTACCTACCCTAGAGTCTTACAAGGCACAGCTTGGCAACACAGTGACCATTCTTGGCCCAGATTGCTGGAGAAGAAAAGTGGCCGCCAGTATTGCCATAGCCCTGTCCTGGTCTCCTTTGGAGTCTGGTAAGGGAAAATTCTCCAGTATCCAAATTTACAGGTAAGATTTCAGCAACACATGACAAAAGGTCCACTCCTAGAGTCATTTCCAGAACCCAACAATATAGCGCTATGTAGCTGCACCAGACATCCACACACCGATGATTGGGATGGTCCATGGTGTAGAAGTGTTTGGGAGACCACTTGTTCTCCCCTTGCTGCACACCCTGGTGCAGATTTCACACTGGGGACCATTCCGGCTTCTGCAGGAAGTACTCTGGCGAGCAGATGCCAGGCTCTATGGAGGCAGCCTGCACAGTACAAATGGATCACATGGGAATTGCTTAGACTCTGTCATGTAGAAGCTGTAGAGGTTCATTGAACAAGGATCCGTAGGGCAGATGGGAAGGAGTGAGGATCAGATCAAAATGCATTTCAGAACCACACCCCTTACTTCACTTCTTGATCCTGATCTGCAGGCCACTGTTGACAGAAGGAGGCCAATCCTAACCAGTTGTAAAAGTCTGCTTAAGAAAAACTCTTTACTTAATTGACTTGCCGGTTCTAAAATGCTATTTGTAAATGTATCTGAAATGTAAATGTTCTCTGTGCTTCTAAATCATGACTGCCCTCATCTGTGCAAGTATTAAAGGGCACCATCTGTTATTCAAGTGCTCATACAAAACTATTCTGAATCTGTAAGAAGCTCTAAATAAATAGCATATGTTACAGCAGGAAAAAAAGCTATATGATTGCATTAAACATTAGCATACTTCTGGGCTGATTTTCTTTACTAAGCATAATATGTTCGATATTAAGACAAGGATCACCAGTAATCTAGAGTAGCAGATTCAGGGACCAACCCAGGCCCTACTGAAAAGCTTACTCGTAACATAACAAAAAGCTCTGGCTCTCCAGTAACAGCTTTTGACAGCTCACTCTCGCTGCTGCTGCTGTGCCACTGGTTCTGATCGAAGGTTTTGCTGCTGTCTGAAGGCAGCCTAACGCAGGCAAGATCTGTTAGCCGAAAGCCGTTAATGTACAGATACATACATTAAAGACTGCATCCAACAGATTGCAGCGCCTTCAGTGCCACAGTGCTTCCACAGTGAGGCATCGTGTCTTTAGGCTGCATACCTAGCTCTCTTAATATTTCTGAACCTAGGAAGTTAAAGATCTCCAGTTTCATAGTGACAACACAGCCCTGGTTTGAGAAGTGTTTGTCTGGAAGTGATTAATTTGGGGCATATCCTAAGATAGGGTGGTGCAGAGCACAGGGCTGGAAGACTGCTTGCATGGTTGATATCCATCTTGAATATCTGAGAAAGGTGAGCGCCCTCAGAAAGTTTCTTCCTGCTCTGTGCGAAGGACACCTCTAAGGGTCCTTGTTGGACCTCAGAAGCATACTACGTGCTCAGGGATACTGCTGGCATCTAAACATAGTGCCCCTTGGGCCTTCACCAGGCACTCTTTGTCTCTGTGAGTGCAGCCAGAAAAACAGTTGGACCATTATATGAGAATGGACAGAAAGGGATGATTAAAAAGGACATGGAGAGCCAGTCCCCTAGAACCTGCAGGAACCCTGGGAAGGAACGCGACAGGCCTGCCTGCCCTGGGTCAAATTCGACCCAAAGGGGATCAGGCCTGGGAGTTGCGTCCCACCCCCGAGCTACCCTTTTTGGGCTAAGCCACGCGGGGACAGATTCCCCTTTCGCACATAGGCAGGTAGGAATGCGTGCCCACATGTTCTTTACCTGCCCAGGTGTGAATGGGGAAAGCGTCCCCGAGTGCCCTAGCCTTACTGCACTACAGCCATTCAGCTATAGTGTGAAAAGGCCCCAGATAGTGTTCAACCAAGAGTTTTTAAGGAACTCAAATGTGAAATTGCTGATCTTTTATCAAAAGTATACTACTTCCCCTAAGACTGGGCTCTGTGCCTGAAGACTGAGGCATACTGTGGCACCCTTCAGCCTGGGCAGGACGTCACTTCCCCTTCCTCTTGACTAGTGAGTGTTTGAGAAAAAATTAGTCTTTTAATTATTTAAAAGTGTTGGTCGTTGCTTCCCTAACCCTCACAGACTAAAGAGTTCACCACAGCTTCTCCTTTCCCTAAGCCTATAAGGCCGTGTCTTCACGGCAACCTTATCTCGGATTCAAAACATTTTCAGTCTTTGGAGTCCACACGGCAGTTTGGCTTAACACGCTTTTCCCATGTTAAACCACCCAAAGCGTGGTGAATCTCAATCCTGATTTCAACAGGTCTCACTCCGGATCGTGCGCTTGAAACGTTTTACATTTTTTACTGTGTGGACAGTACCATTTTAAGAGATGAGAATCCATGTTTAGGGTTTCCCTCTCCCAATAGCTTGCTTCCAAAGACAGTGATTTCAGTGTAAAAATCCACTTAACAGGGATCGCTACACTGTAGCGCTGGAACCGCTTCACACCATGATGGTTGGAATAACAATGTTGCAATTTTGCACAATTCTAGCTCTTTGGGGTTCTGACTTTAGAAAGGGAAAGGGAGGAAAGCAGCTGAATGTGAATGTTTAAAGCAAAGGGGCTTTAGTTGCTGCTGCTGCTGTGTGCCCTGAGCAATGGGGAGAGGAGGGGAAAGAATCGCTGGCTGGTTGCCCGCTGCCATTTTTCCTCCATCCATGGAAGCAGCAGCCACCCAGCCACCCAGTTAGGCTCGGTGAAGGGGTCTCTTATGGGTGGCACATCCATACCAGGAGGAAGAGGGCAGGGCAGCCCCAAAAAGCAGCTTTTAAAATGTAGCCACTTGAGTCCCCTCTTGAGCTTGAGTCACGTACCCCATGTACGATCCTCAGAATCCAGATCAAACGTGATTAAGTTAAAAGTAATGTTAACAGGCAAATTCACGTTTGCATCCAGTTCTATTATTTCGGTTTAGGCAAAGCGAAATAAGCTTGCTGTGGGGATTCGCTATAAGAAATGAGAAAATAGTTTATTGTTTTACAACTTGTAAAGAAAACAGGCAAACACTAAGTAACTATCAAAGTCTTCTCAGAGTCAGTCTACCCAACAGCCTATACCCCCACAGGCTGCTGTCAGGACTCCCTTAGGCTGTCACACTAAGCTCTGGAACTCTGGTTCTCTCTTGGTGTTTCCCCAGGCACAGGACTGTCTCACACAACCGTCCTCCCTCTCTAGAAACTCAAGTATAGACCCCTCCTGAAGCTAGCCAGCCAGGCCCATATTTAAGGGAGCCTGAGGGAGTTGTTGGTGTTCTCTGCCTGGGGTTTACTGACCAGAGGGTGGTTAACAGGAGGGAAATGGGCTCTAAGCTGTCCTGAGGGAAGCTGGGGAATAGAGTCCTGAGTCATTAGTGAATATACGGTGTTTAGAAAGTAAAAGAATTGAAATGGTTAGACGTTACTTATGCTGCTGGCATTAATCTGAATAGTATTGGAGTCCTTGGGCTGAGTGAGGAAGCTGGGGACAGTTCAGTCAGAAGGGTGAATGGACCTGTGAATGACATAGTGAACTTACCCGTTTATTATTCAGAAAGCTGTACACAATTAATTTGTTTCCTTGTTATTTTAAAGAAGCTTCACCTGAGTGCTCTGTTTTCAAAGTGAGCCAAGTTAGGCCGGAGTTCTAAACGGATACTGTATCTTTAACCCACTGCTAGCGAGGCTGAGTGGGGGAAGGAGCTGTCTGCTGAAGCACCAGGAAGGAGGCAACATTATTATCAAACTTAATAGCAGAGAAAGGGAAATGAAAGGCGTGTCTCTTGGAAGGGAATAACAGAGTTTTAATATAAAAAGTAAAACCAACGCTACCACACTACCAAATATAAAGATATATAAAATCGCTACCCGACCGAGAGGCAGCCTTTACACAAACAAATACACACCATGTATGCTAAACAGATATAGTTGAAATGTTGAAATTATCCAGCAATATAATTGATTTCTACTCAGTTGTACTATGTTTATTTGTATTGTTTTGTTTTGCTATTTTTTTTAAAAAAAGACAATAAATGCAAAGCCAGGGCTGTGGTTAAGAGACTTTTGCACTGAGGGAGGGTTGCTGCAGTGACGCTTCAGTCAGAATAATTATGAAGATGCTGTGATCTCAGGAGCCTCCATTTATATCATCTCCTACGAATCAAATAATTCTACTTTTTTATTAGAAATTGTTTCCCTGAAGAAAAATATATTCATTTATTCATTTGGTGGGATGATAGAAATGAGGTAAAATTCTTGTCACACATGAGTTGCTGCAGTGGAAAGCTTACTTTCTGGTTATGACACTCGCTGTATCAAATATATAAGAATATGCGATTGCTGGGGGATACGAATCTTTGGTCCTTAGCATGGCAGGTTTTATTTCACAAAGCAAGCAAGGCGGGAATTCTCTAAAGGCCACTCGCAGTGAGTTGAGAACACAGGCCTATTGGCCCTTAGGCCTCTGGAGAACAATCAGGGCAGCTCTGGGACAGAGCATGCGCATTTACTGGAGGCCGGATCCGTCCAGAACCATCCTAGCCTGTCCCAGAGCTGTCCTAATTGTGTCCAGGGTGTGGGGCACTAAATCATGCTCCACACCCATCCCAACCATATCTAGAAGCTTACCTGATACACCAGGGACGGAGGCCATCCCCACTGCTTCGTCCTGCACTGCTCAGGGCTCCCCCCTCTGGCTGGTCCTATTGGCTGCTGCAGGTCACGTCATTCTGTGATGTGTTGGCTAGCAGTCCAATGCTGGGGGGGAGGGGCAGATTCGACAGGCCCAGTGATGTGCTGGGTGGACAACCCACCCCCCTCAGTTGCACCCATGACAGCCAGTATAAACCCGCCCAGCGCATACCATAGGCCAGGGGCATACGTAGACCCTTGTCCCCCCACCCACCACTCACCAATCTGGACTGCCAGTCCGGTCCAATGGGTCCCCGTGCTGCCACCAGCCAGCTGTTGGTGACAAAGAGGGGCACAGCCTGGCCCCGGGGGACATGTGCGGCAGCCCAATTGCCCCAGGGCTCTGCCAGCTGCCTCCACCCCCCTGCGGAGCCATCCACTGGTGGCCACTAAGCAACCAGGCTAGCTCCACCCCCACTGGTTCAATGCCGGGCGAGGGAGGAGAGCCCTGGGGTGATTTGGGGCCTCTGCGGCTGCCCCCATCCCCACAGAGCCTTTTGCCAGTGGGCGTGGGCAGGTGGCAAATGGATGGGCCGTCCTGCCTGGACCAAACTGAGCCGACCTCCCCAGCCAATACGTACCCCTTGTAACCTTAAATGTTCTATTGGACATATTAAAACCTTAGAGAAGACACGAGGACTTTGATTTAAACCAAAAGGAAAAGCTTTATACTGGTAATGGCGGTCCCCAACCTGAAACCTAAGGAATTTCCTTGAATCCTCATGCACTGGAATATGTAGAAAAGCATGCATTAAATCGATAGAGACCAAAAACATGCCTTCCTCCAACTGAACCCTAATAGCTGGGAGCCCTTCCATTTTGTAATATTTGGTATGCATGAATGTATTGACATACTTCAAATCAGGACCGCCCTCCAAGTCCCACCTTTTTTAGGAACCAGAAAAATGATATATTGTGTTATAGTTAAGCCCTTTAGAGTAACCTTCTTGCAAAAATAGTAGTACATCACCAATTAAAGGGTGAACAGGGTCCACACTTTTATGAGCACACCAAGAAGAATATACCTTCCAAGTACTATTACAGATCCTCCAAGTGGAGTCCCGCCTGAAGTCTAAATCACCCCCAGTGTCTCATTGGTTCCCTACATGGGACTTGCATTTGGGGGCTAGAGCTTTAACAGAGGCTCCCTTTGAGCCATTGGAAGATGTGCCCTTGAGGTATTTGTCTTTTAAAGTTCTCTTTTGGGTAGCAATAACATCAGCAAGACGGGTATCTGAAATGGCTGCGTTATCCATTGAGCCATCCCTTTGTATTTTTAATGAGGACTCGGTGACCTTAAGGCTAAATCCGTTCTTCAAGCTGAAGGTAGACACTACTTTCCATAGAAGTCAAGAGATTTACTTACCAGCACTTACCACATCCTCAGACGAAGTCCTCGGTGGGAATGGCTCAGGGAGAGCTTCACCATTCACGCCTAGACCGGTAAGGGACACCTTGGGAACACTTACTTTACTGGCAGCAAGCTGTCCCCCACGTGTACCAGCCTTAGGCAAGGGTTTCACCTTCAGCTTCTGCTTCTACTTGTGAATGGCCCAAAGCAAAACAAGATGCAGGACTAGATGCAGGGCTCCTCTTAGAACTTTAGGTTCTAAGGCTGCAGATAGAATTTCTCCTCTTTCACTGGGGATTCTCAAGAACTTATTTTGTTTGTATATTCCCCACCTGTCCCCAAATACAGCCACTGTGGCCAGAAATACACAGCCTTTGTGGTGCCATTTAAATAAATATGTGTTGTGAACACCAATCATAAAACGGCTATCAACACATTATGGAAATATACATTAAAAGGTTTGGTGAAAAAATGACAGATTCTTGCTCCTCTTTGTCATTTCCACTTGGAAGAGTAGAGCAAAGCAAGAAAAATGTCCAACCAGAAGGATATAATGTGGATTTAAAATTGTACAGATGCCAATGAGAAAGGAGGAACTGTTTTGACCATTGGGAGCAAACAGCAGATTGTCCAGGTAGTTTTTATACTCCACTGTGATCAAGTTTTCCTATAGGTACTAAGGGAGGTCAAGGAGGTTACACATAAATCTATAGACACCACACTAGGGTTCTCAGGCTACAATCCTGAGTTAGGTAGACAAATAAAATCTCAAAGTAGAAACGTTCTGTTTCCCTCCTTCTGTTTTAAGCCATCAGGTTCCCAAAAACTCATCATGATGGCAGATTAGAGTGCTTGATGCGTTGGATTCCTGGCTCTGGTCTTGGAAGTAGCTAACATGAACACCACTGCTTCCGTCCTACTTGCTCTAATGAAAAGCTGGTGGATGAAAGTCCCACTGTTGAAGTTTCTGCCCAAGCCTATTTTAAGAGGCACCCTGGAAAACAGTCTGTACAGATTGTTGGGAATAGTTCTTCATGATGATGGTGTGGTGGGAGGGAAGCAAAAGTGCCCTCAGAGTCTCCTGGGCCCTCTACATACAAAGCAGTAATTTCTGAAGGTGGCCCAATGGGTCAGGGTCCCAAAATTCTCTCAGAAGTTTCACAGAGTGAAGCAGGGCATGCTGAGTTCTTACAGGAGATGAGAAATGCTTCCAATTGTGCAAGATTTTCAGTTTATGACTATACACACAGAGACTGGGTTCAATATGGATGAACACCAAGGGAAGGTGCAAGCCGTGCAAACCGGTGCAAGTGTCTTAGGTCAGATCAAAGGAGCATTCGCCAGTGCTAAGGAGACTTCAGAGGAAGCACACAGACTTTCTTTTAGCAGGAGAAAGGGCTTCTGTCAGAGCTAACGTGCACCTGTTTCTACAGGGAAAATGCAAGCATTTCCAGTGGTGGGATGCAGCCCACTGTTATGCCCTGATACCTGTTTATATACTGGTTCATTATGCGAGCATGTATCTTGAGGAAAGCTTAGTTTGCTTGAGCCATACCTCTGTGGAAAAATAAAGTGAGTCTGAAAGGAAGCGTCATAGGGCACTGTGATCCCACTGAAGTTCTTCCTGCAGGCATATGGGCCGCTGTCAGCTTGGTATTTCAAAATTTAAATGAATTCATAAATAATTGTTCTAAAGATCCCTACAACTTTTATTTGGCTCAGTTCCTAAGTACCAATTAACTCTGGAAAGCACGAATAAAGCAGGGGAGGGGAAGCTGTTTCTAAGCAGAGCAAATAAACAATGTCTATGGGCAAAACAAAGAAATATTTCAAACATACACGCTTTCACTTTTAATATATATCTGGCAGGAAAAGAAGCTGTGTTAATCCTCTGCCAGAAAACATTCCTGTGATTAAAAGCCAAGAAAAAGGAGGAAGAGGAGGAGAAACCCAGCTTGTGATGATGCATTTTGCCTTTTTCTGGAGAACGTCTCAGGGCAGGGCTCTGTGGTCCACAGGCTAATGCAGGCTATGGTAGGGATGTGCACAAATGTTCTTTTGCATTCAAATTCGAAAATACTATATGCACATAAATAGAAACAAGATGGGATTCCTTCTGTGGAGAACTGGCGAATTAAACTGACTGAATTAGCAGACAGGGACAAAGTAATAAACTGATTAAAAAACAGGACAATAGATAAGTATGTAAAAGACTGGAGACCCTTCATCAATTATCTGCAAGAAGCAAGGAGAACAACTGACTTTATGTTCAGAAGGCAGCCGAAAGAAGGGAAACTCTTTCTAAAGAAGACTCAGAGGAAGAGATTTACAGTTAACAACTGAATGATATAATATAAATGTAAGTGAGGTTTCATATGGGGAGTAAGAAGTTTTAAGGTTGTGCTATATAATAATAATAATAATAATAATAATAATAATAATAATAATAATAATAATAATAATAATAATAATAATAATAATAATAATAATAATAATAATAATAATAATAATAATAATAATAATAATAATAATAATAATAATACATCACTCAGTCCTAGGTGCTTGGGAAGTGCCTGACTAGTGATATAATATGAAATCCAGCATAGTGATCTCGTTTGCTGTGTGTAACTGCTGCTTTTACATAATAATAATAATGATAATGATAATGATAATGATAATGATAATATCATCAACAGGCTGTACTTGTCCACTCTGGAGAAGGCAAAGTGGACATGGAAAAGACCTGGTCTTGGCTTACAAATGGAATATTGAAAAAGGAAACAGAAGGACTGATTCTTGCTGCACAAGAACAAGCAATAAGAACAAATGCCATCAAAGCCAGAATTGAAATATCAGGAGAAGATCCAAAGCGCCGACTCTGCAAAGAAGTGGATGAAACAATCGACCATATACTCAGCTGCTGCAAGAAGATCGCACAAACTGATTACAAGCAGAGACACAATGCTGTAGCACAAATGATCCACTGGAACTTGTGCCAAAAGTATCATCTGCCAGTGGCAAAGAACTGGTGGGATCACAAGCCAGAAAAAGTTGTTGAAAATGATCAGGCAAAACTACTTTGGGACTTCAGGCTTCAGACTGACCGAAAATTGGAGCATAACACTCCTGATATTACAATTGTTGAGAAAGAGAAGGTGTGGATCATCGACGTTGCTATTCCAGGTGACAGCAGAATTGAGGAGAAACAGTTGGAGAAGCTCACCAGATATGAAGACCTGAGAACTGAACTTCAGCGACTCTGGCGAAAACCAGTGAAAGTGGTCCCAGTCATCCTCGGCACACTGGGCGCGGTGCCAAAAGATCTCGGTGGACACCTAAAAACCATTGGCATTGACAAAATGTCCATCTGCCAACTACAAAAAGCCACTTTGCTGGGGTCTGCTCGCATAATTCGCCGATACATCACGCAGTCCTAGGTGCTTGGGAAGAGCCCGACTAGTGATATAATGCGAAATCCAGCATAGTGATCTCGTTTGCTGTGTGTAACTGCTGTTTCTACACAATAATAATAAAACCATTTTGTCATTTTCGTCATTCCTCAGCTGCCCCAACATTTGTTTGACCAGAGGCCTATTCGTACTACTCTGGTGTGCAATCTGGTGAAGAGCATCCGCACGTCCACTGGGCTGCTACAGCCGAACTGCACCAATTACTGATTGGATGTGGAGCATGAAATCGGGCTCCACACCTATCCCAACCTTTACCCCAGGCTTACCAGGAGCATCCAGCAGCGAGAGCACTTACTCTTCTTCCGAGACTGCTGAGGGAGTCCCGGCCCCTGACCGGATTGGCTGCCGCCGACCGCATCACACATTCTGTGACCTGCTGGCTGGCAGGCTGCTGATCTGGGGGGGGGGGGAGAGATCGATTAGACCCCATGCTGCCCTCTCGCCAAGGCATCACCCAGGGTGGTGGTGCCTGGATGAATCCCTGCCAACCCCCCTCCCTTCTCTCGGTGATCATGGGTTTTCCAAATGAGGAGAAAGAGGTTTTCGTTTCAAAGCTATGCCCTCCTTGCTAGGAAAAGCCCCAGGATCGCAGAGAGGATGGATGGAGGGAGGCTGGCAGGGGGCCATCCAGGCATGCCCCCGGGCGATGCTGTGCATTGGCAGGTCAGCGGGTGCCTGTGATCCAGGGGTGGTGATGCACACCACTGGGTCAGATCAATCTCTGTCCCTCAGCTCCCGGATTGGCCATGTGACCCAGCCAGTGGTGGCCAATCACGCCAGCCAGGGGGTGGGATATGAGGAGGCATGGGCCGATACACTCCAAGTATACAATAACCATTCACATTTCTGGCTGCTGAGGCTGCATTTCTGGCTCCTCAGCAGCCAGAAATGCATAGCTCCTCTTGTACCTGGAGTGTACCAGGCTTAGGGCGCTACAGCCTAATTGCTGTCATGTGAAAAGGCCTCTGGTTCCAATCCATGGATTACATGTGGATAGTACACTGCCATGGGCTAGCTTACCAAGTCTGGCCCCATTTTTGCCAGGTACCCTGAAATGTACCATTCCCGAGGAGCTGGCCAAAAAAGCTCCAGCTCACAGCTTTGAAGGCTGAGGACTTTTGTTCCCATGCTCCAAAGCTATCTAACCTCCTAGAAACAGGCAGAAATGCTATTTTGTTAAGAGGAGGATGGAGTCAGAAAAAGTTATTTTCACAAGGAATATGATTATCAGTTCCAATTACACATGGCCTTCAAAAGGGATTTGCTAGTGTCAAGAAAACAAAACTCTGAATAGATATATGTGCTTCTTCCCTCACAAGCGTACGTGTATATGTTTAGACTCAGGATTTAATCTTATCAGGCCACATAAAAGCCCGACAGAGAAAGACTCAGAGCATAATAGCATGGATGGGTCACTTCCTCTATATTTTCCTCTTATGGGCCGTCCAAATGAATGGTGGTGGATGGGAAGAATCTAAAGCAGGAGACACAGGGACTGGAGATGGGGGCAAACGTCATGGGCCTCATTACAGCTTGCTGCTGTGAGTGGAGCCTCCAGTTATGGTAATGAGATTCCCAGCGGGGCCACTCTCCTGGAGCACTGGCAATGATCCTGGAAGATAGCCTTTTTGTCTTCTAGAAAAAAGAGTCTGGCAGAAATCACGCCTGGTAATTCCTTCCTTCCCCTTGTCTGCATCAACACAGGCGGTGTGCCCCTCAGTCTCCATAGCCACCTCAATAATAGCTACTGGTTAGGGCCTATTGGTAGACTACTCCTAGAACAAGCTGCAGAGGCTCACCGGCTGATCAGAGGCGGCCAGATTTGGGCATTACGCTCTCAGAGCCCCTGAGGAACACACCTTCTGCCTATCTAGATACTGCCGCAAACTCTCCATGGTCTGGCCTTCGAATCTTAGGGGCTTTTTGCACTTAATGTCTGTGGGACAGTGGAGGGAAGAAAGTGGGATGAATCGAGCATCTGTGCCGGAAGGGCAGAGTTTTAAGAATGTCTGGAGGCATCCAGATCTACAGAACCGGAAGTAAACAGAGCCATCCCACCCTCAAAAAGCTGAGTATGCTGATCTTCCAACCAATTTTCTTTCCTTTTTAAAATGTATTTCTTTAGCCTCTACTGGTTGGGCATGCGTGTGACCGGGTGCAGGACCCAGATCGGATGTTGCCCATCCCCATGCCATTCCCGGCAACGCTGGCTAGATGCAGGCTGGGCGCGGATACAGCTGTCCCCATGCAAACCACACCAAACAGCATGGGGGAGCAGCACCATCTCCTCTCTGCCCCCTCTCTCCTCATTGGAAGCTGGATTGACGTCACCCCACCCCTGTGCTGCCTGCTGCAATTGCCTCATTCCCCCCCCCCCCCCGCTTAGCAGCACAGAAAAGCCAGGACTGAACAGCCAAATTAATGATTTTTTAAAACCCAGCGATCTGAGCAAAGCTGCTATGAGGCTTGGCGGCAGTTGAGCGGTTCAGCAGTTTTGCACACCTCTGCTCTTCCTGGGAACTGTGAGACCACCCAGCAAGCGGAAAATCAAGCCATTTTCATGCCCGCCTTGGGGACTGGGAAACGGGGGTGGAATATTTGCCATGTAAAAGGGAGAAGAATCAAGCCATTTTCCTGCCTGCCTTGGCGATCGGGGAATGGGGGGGTAGAATCCTTGTATAAAAGAGTCGGGTGGGGCAGCAAAGGCCCTCATCATTTAGGCTTTACCACCATTGACTCCCCAGAAATCTCAGTGGTTGTGATCTCCAATTCACAGGGCATGAACAGGAGGCACAGGACATGAAATGCCATCTCCCACTGACACAAGTGCCAATCTCCTCCCCAAATAGTCCAGGACCATGCAAGGACACCAAACTGAGACTCGTTTTTTTCTGGTACCGAATCTGGTATGGGTTTGGTCCTGGTCTGGGCGTTTTGGTCCACGGAAACCGGACCAAATCAAAAGTGCATGGGGACATCCTTGCCGAACCCGATTTCAATTTGGACCAAAGTGTGCATGGGGACATTCCCAGAATCTGGACCTTCTGACCATTTTTAAATACTCACTATAATGTATAAGGAAGCAAACAGCCTTTAGGACACAAATCCTTTATTCTATACAACAGCAACAAACGCTCCAGCCGGAGCTCCAATATATATCTAAAACGCTGGCCAATTTCCTCCCAGCCCCTGACAGCCCTGCCCCCATTCCATGGAATGTGCACGTGACATCCGTCGGTTGCTCTAGCCGGAACAGCCTCTACTAGCCTTCATACATTACACCCCTTCCCTCTTAATCTTGACCTTTAATTTCCCCCACTACATAGTCCTTCAAATATGTTGGGGGCCTTCGAATTTGACTTGACGTCCTTGCTTCCGGTGTGATCGCTGACTGGCACTCCCCAGCCTTCGGGCCTAGGCTTTCCTGCCTTTCCTGTCTCTGCTCCGGTGAGGACACCCTGGTTGGTATGGTGTCCGCTGATACCAGTTCCAGAGTCCTTGATATTTCCACTCCCTCACTAACTTCTTCCTCACTCTGGCCTCCTGTTTCCCCTAGTTGTTCCCTATCCACAAGACCCTCCTCCGTCCATGAAGCTCCAGCCTCCTGTGAGTCTCCCAGTGAGGCCTCCACCCTTGGCCGCAACTGATAGATGTGGCGGCGTACCAGGCGACCCTCTAACAAGGCCCCCTCATACGACAGCGGCCCTGTGACTCGGGACACTCTTCCTGGGACCCAGACCGGCCCTCCCCCATAGTTCCTCACGTACACCGGCTCTCCCGGCTGAAATGAACGGGGCAGCCTCTCTTGTTTTCCCTTGGTGCCACTCTTAGGCGCAAAGTCCAGGTGCAATCTATCCCACAAGGTGGTCAGCCGCCGACCCATCAACAGTTCTGCTGGGCTCCGCCCCGTCGCTGTACATGGTGTAATATGCTGTGACAACATGAAATTTGCAAGCCTCTGATGCCAATTTCCTCCCCCTATCCTCTTCAGGCTCTCTTTTGTTGTCTTTACCATACGCTCAGCTTGCCCATTCATAGATGGATGAAATGGCGCCGACCGAACATGTCGGATTCCTCTCTCTTCCAGGAACCGCTGGAACTCGGCTGATGTAAAAGCCGCCCCATTGTCTGACACGATCGTGTCCGGAAGTCCATGCATTGCAAAAATTCGGAAAAGGGCTCGCGTGACAGCTGCAGTTGTAGTTGAACTGGTTGGCACTACCTCTAGCCATTTTGAGTATGAATCTACCACTATCAAGAAAATCTGGCCCTGCAATGGTCCCGCAAAGTCTATATGTATCCGTGACCACGGTCTCTTAGTTGTTTCCCAGTCATGGACTGGAGCTTGTGGCATAGCCGGCCTGGATTCCTGACACGTCTGGCATCTCCTTACCCAATTCTCCATTTCCGCATCTATACCCGGCCACCACACATAGCTGTGGGCTAGGGCTTTCATCCTTACTATTCCCGGATGGTTCTCATGCAAAGCTGTAAGGACCTTTCGCCACAGCTTCTCGGGCACCACCACCCTGTTTCCCCACAGCAGGCAACCCTGATAAGCCGAAAGTTCACGCTGCCTTGCTCGGAAGGGTGCAAACTCTGAGCTTAACTGTTCCTCCGGCCTTCCTTTCCACACCCACGATAAGACCCGAGATAACGTTCGGTCCCTTGCTGAGTGTGAGGCAATATCTTTGGCCTGCAATGGTGGCTCCGGCAGCTCCTCTTATCAGCAAAATGGAATGCGCTGGGGCCTGATCCACCGCTGTATCCAAGATGGGCAAACGGCTCAGTGCATCTGCGTGACCCATGGCCTTACCTGGCCGATGTTCCAATTTGTAGTCGTACCCTGCCATAAAAATTGACCAGCGCACCATCCGGGGGGACAGCATTTGTGGTGTTTGTCGGTCCCCCGCAAACAATCCTAAAAGTGGCTTATGGTCTGTGGCTATCGAAAACTCCCGACCATACAGGAAATCAGGAAATCATGACTCCCGCTACAATTGCCAAAGCCTCTTTGTCAATTTGTGCATAGTTTCTTTCGGTCTTCGACAAGGTACGTGAATAATAAGCAATGGGTGCTTCTCGCCCATCCTCCAGCTTGTGGCTGAGGACAGCCCCAATTCCATAAGACAATGTGTCACAGGCCAAAACCACAGGAAGTGCCTCCTTGAAGTGTACTAGGTCAGTGCCCGAAGTCAAAATTTCTTTAATGGCCTTGAATGCTCAAGCTTGTGCCCGACCCCACCTCAATGGGGCCCCTCTATCCAGGAGACTGTGTAAGGGTTCTGCTACTGTGGCCTTATGGGGCAAAAAAGCATGATAAAAGTTCAGCAGGCCCAGAAACGCCTGGAGTTCCTGTTTCGATTGGGGAGGCTCTGCCTCCATAATTGCCTTCACCTTTGATTTTGCTGGATGAATTCCCCTTGCATCAATTTGGAACCCCAGGAATTCTACTTCAGGGACCCCCAGCAGACATTTTTCCCATCTTACTCTTAGGCCGACCTTTGCAAAACGGCCTAGAACCTCTCTCAACCGGTTGGCCAGTTCTTCTTCTGATCCCCCGGCAATCAGGACGTCATCAAAGAAGGGTGTCACCCCCGGAATCCCTCGTAATAAAGAGTCCATCAGGCCTTGGAAGATTCCCGGGGCAACACTAACCCCAAATTGGAGGCACTTTACCTTAAATGCCCCTCGGTGTGTCACAGTTGTTTGTGCCTCTGCCGTTGCCTCATCCACTGGGAGTTGTTGGTACGCTTGCGCTAAGTCCAATTTAGCAAATGTTCTTCCCCCTGCCATAGCCGCCAGGAGATGGCTCACTACCGGCACTGGATATGCATGCCGCTGTAAAGCCTTATTGATCGTACATTTATAATCTGCGCAAATGCGAACCTCGCCACTGGCCTTCATGGTGGTAACAATAGGCGTTTCCCATCTGGCATTGTCAACTGGTTCTAGAACCCCTTGCTCCACTAAGCGATCTAGCTCTGTGTCTATTTTTTGTCGTAAGGCGAATGGAGGGCAGCGAGCTCTCACCCGGATTGGCTCCACCTTCGGATTTAAATGTAGGGCTACTGGGGGTCCTCTATACTGGCCCAATTCTTGCTGGAAAACTTCTTCAAATTCTCCACACACATCTTCTATCGTAACCTGCTTCACTTGTTGTACCACCGTCAACTGAATGCCTAAAGGCCCAAACCAACTCATTCCCAGTAGGTTGGTACGATGTCCTTTGGCAACTACTAAAGGCAGAGTCCCTGAGAATTTCTGGAATTTCACTGCAACTTTCCCCACTCCACACAAGGGAATACGCCTGCCTTGGAAGTCTGTCAGGGCCGAAGGAAAAGGCTCTAGGTTCGGGCCGCCACGGGGATATAGCTGCCGGAAAGTGTCCTCGGATATAATGGAAACTGGAGACCCCGAATCTACCTCCATCTCACAAGCTCTTCCTGCGATGTCCACCTCAAACCGCACCTTGCCGCCCCCACTCTCCACCTTCTGCACGATGGTACAGCACTCTTCTGTATGGTGCAGGCCTTTCCTCGTGGTGTATGGGCTCCCTGTCCATTCACGTCTACGCTCCTGTCGTCGACTCTGACAGACCCAGGCAATGTGGCCCTTCTTCCCACAGGCCCTACATGCAGCATCTTTGAAACAGCACGCCCGCCTTTCATGGCGTTCCCCACAGCCCACACAGAGACCTAGTGCATTGTTGGTGGCTGCTGGGAGGCATTGCTTCTCCCTACCTGATTGCATTTGCAGGACCTCTAACTCCTCTTCTGAGTTCCCGTCGCTCTTTACACAATCAACAGTATCCTCCCTGTTTTTCCCAGAGCCCGCAGTTCTATAACTGGACCTCTCCTCAGCTGCAATCATTTTATCTACAGCAGTCACCAGGGTCACCTCTTTTTTTGAAAGGAGAACCCTGCGCACCTCATCACTTCTCATGCCCCTCAACACTTGATCCAACATGGCCTCTTCCAGTGCAGCCCCAAAACTGCAGTCTCTTGCCAATCCCCTTAATGCTGCAAGGTAGGCTGATGCTGTCTCATTCGGGGCTTGTATTCTTTGCCCAAAAGCATAACGACAGACATGAGACGGCTTAGTTGGGCCAAAATATTTTTGCAATGTCTCTACCAGCTGGTCAAAAGAGAAATCTCCCACTTTCCTAGCGGCCACCAAGGATTGCAATAATTCAAATGTCTGTTGTTCGCAGCTACTTAAAAGCACGGCTCATTTCCTCCCTGCTTCTGTTACCTGAGCCACTTCCAGATGATAAGATAGCCGTTCTGCCCACGCAGCCCATCTTCCCGGCTGGCTAAGGTCAAATTTCTCTATCCGGCTGTTATTTGCCATAGTACTCTGGAAGTCTCCGTCTCTGCAGTAAACTTCCCTTAGTAGAATCCCATCCTCGTCGCCAGTATAGTGTATAAGGAAGCAAGCAGCCTTTAGGACACAAATCCTTTATTCTGTACAACAGCAACAAACGCTCCAGCCGGAGCTCCAATATATATCTAAAACGCTGGGCAATTTCCTCCCAGCCCGTGACAGCCCTGCCCCCATTCCATGGAATGTGCACGTGACGTCCGTCGGCTGCTCTAGCCGGAACAGCCTCTACTAGCCTTCATACATTACACTCACATTGTACAAAGTACAAATAGGGACCTGCCATCTGCATGCTGCTGCATCCTGGTCCATCTTCGGGGCAGGGAATGAAATTTCCCAGCTGACTGACGTTTCTGGCCAGGGCATTTTGAACACTCCCTCAGCAACTTCTGGAAGCCTGGCAAAGCGGCTGTGGGGGTCCAGTTCTGGTGGACTGCATCAGCCACTCATCTACATGTAGGCAGCTGCCCTGGCCCATCCCCAAGGAACGCTTCAGAGATGGCTTTTTAGCAGTCTCCTTAAGTTGCTCCAAGGCCTGAGCCCATGCATGGCCACCTGGCAGACCAGCCTGTCACACGTTCCTTGAGGGCCTAGTGCAAGCGTAAAGTGTTGGATCCCATCCTGTCCCTGGCTTCCCTGGACCCAAGTCAGTTATCTGAAAATCCTGCACCAACAGTCTTTTGGGGGACAGAAAGGCTCTGATGATCTGCCATTGACTCCAAGCTCCTGTTTTATCAACTGTAATCGCTCAAATGAATAGGAAGTTCAGAATAAGCTTCCAACAAAGGAAAAAAGTAGAGAGAGAAAGAGAAAGAAACAAAAGAGCCAAGCTTATTCTAGAACAACTGAACACAAACTCTGCCACTAATGCATGAAGCTGCTGGTTGGCCCTGAGAAATCTGTCAAAGTGCAACGCAGAGGCTACATTTTCAAAGAGTAGGCAAGGAGGACCATGTGGAAGAAGTGGGGATATTCTCACACTGCCCTCTGGAGACCCATTTTTGTGTTGTCTCTGAAGTCTTTACTCCTTAGATATCGTACCCTTTCCTCTTATGGGAACCGGCACATCTGTGGAATTTTATTGCAATACATATAACACGGAAAGTAGTTTCCCCTTGACTTCAGAAGGTCATATGTGTACAGAAACACTTGTGGCATCATTTTTAAAAAATAAAGAGCAGTGAAACTCAAAAGTCTTCCTCCACTTCTTTTGGTTATGCATGTTTTTCAGAGTTCACTATGCAATTATATATCCTACACACTTCTCATAATAATTCAATCTTGTTCTTTCTAATTCTCAATTAATTAACTTATGGAAATGTTCCTGCAAAAATTAACTAAAATTAGCTACCGCAGACAGTTGATGTCTGCTTTCCCATGCTTTCTATCGACACAATTTCCTCCAATGCAGCCTAGAAAATATTGGCTGGGTCTAGGGGGATGCACGAATAATTTGGCACATTCGAAATTCTGACACATTCAGACACAGCCGAGATTCGTGGATGGATTGAATAGGGCCCTATCTGTCCATGAGTCGGATAAAACAGTATCCATAGACACTCCAGTAGAAGCTTCTAAGGATACTGGATTCCCTGGGGCCTTCCTACCCCAACCCGCGCCCCCAGCCCCCCTGGAAAGCCTTATTTAGGTTCTGAAAAGCCTGTTTGGCATTCCAGAGGGCCCAGGAAGAGGCCTGGAGTGCCACCGGAGCTCTCCCGACAGCCTCCACAGCACCTACATATCTGTGGGGGCGCTCCGATGGCAGCCCAGGCCTGTTTCCAGGCCTTCTGGAACGCCAAACAGGCTTTCCGGAACCAGAAGGCCTTGTCTTCAGGTTCTGGAAAGCCTGTTTGGCACTCCAGAAGGCCCAGAAGCAGGCACCACACACCACCCGAGTGCTCCTGCCTGCCTCCCCAGCGCCACCTTACCTTTGGGGGGGCTCCTGTGGCAGGCCGTGCCCCAAATGGTATGGCGGCAGTGGCGCGGATGGCAGCTATGGCACAGATGACTGCTGCACGGATGGTAGCTATGGTGGCGGTGCGGATGGTGGTGGCCACAAAGGAGGTGAGGTAAGTGGAGAGGGGGTGGGAATGGAGGGGTGGGGGAGTGTTTATTCATCCCATGCACAGATATTCATAGAATACCGATACCCCCACATTTTAAAATATTAAGTCCAAAACCAATAACACTGTTTTCAAAGTAGTAATAATAGCAACAATAACTGCGTTTATTATCCCGTTCTTACGGCAGGTTACAACAGAAAAAACAGATTTTTAAAAGTCTACCAAGAAGAATAACAGTACCTGAAAGTGAGGAAGGGAAGCTGTTTCCCCAGAGCAAGAAAGGACTTCTTAGCCGTCTTCTATAGGGAAGATACTTGGCGCACCACAGAGGGGAGATTATTCCGTAGTCTGGAATCACCAGCAAGAGGTCCCTGTCACTAATACCCCACCACCACCAGCAGCTTTAGCTACTCAGCATCCACTTCCTTACAGCCAAGCATGAAGATGTGTGCAGCCAATACATAATAATGTTTCATAGGAATCAGTGGGAATTATGGAAAATGCTACCATTTGGTATTTTAGAGGCTGTATGTCAAAAAAAATTTTAGAAACAGCAAATTTCCTCTGAGACTATTTGACATCTACCATTCTAATTGTGAATTTTTAATTTTAAATGTCATTCTCCTTGTGATGACTTCCCTGTGGCTTGCCAAATTTCTTGCTGCTTTGAGGAAAATAGCATCGCCCACAAAGTTGCTCATGTATAAATGTTTGCGGGATTTTTAAAAGATTAGGATTGATTGATTGATTGATTGATTGATTGATTGATTGATTGATTGATTGATTGATTGATTGATTGATTGATTGATTGATTGATTGATTGATTGATTGATTGATTGATTGCATTTCTATGCCACCCTATACCCGAACTTGACCAGACTGTTCTCTGGACACCTCCTCTAGACTATTACCAATTATGACATCTAATTCCCCACAGATCTGAGTGACTTTGCCCTCCAAGTGCTTAGCAAATTTGTCACAGCAGTACCCTGGCAATTTCTCACACTTCCTTGGGCTAGACCTTATAAGACCATTCACCACTCTGAAGAGCTCTGCTGGATGGCTACTCGAGGATGCAATGGTAGCAGGAAAAACAAACAAACTCATTTTAGCTGCAACTGCTGTCACATCATGTGCTCTAGTCTGTGTTTGGTCAGAACCACAACAGAATTCATGACACTTATACTCTAGCCATCGATCTTCCCATTTCATTGCCCATAGCTCCATAGTATACCAGGGCACTTTATGGCCTCTACAGGTATGCTAAGGGCACTTGGGAGTAATTGAGTCAACAGCCCTGATCATCTCTCAGTTCCACAGAGAGATCAGAGCCTCAACAGGAACACCAGCCATACCAACCAGAAAATCCCCCAGAGCAGGGTTTCCCAAACTGTGGGTTGCGACCCACCTCTAGGAAATTTGACCATATTTGAAATAACTTTTTTGATGTAATTATTTAATTAAGTAATAAAAAAATTGTATTAAAACTTTGTTACTTGAAAAGTCCTTTATTCATATTGGTAATGGTTAAATTTCCTTGAGGTGGGTCCCGGGGTGGTAAACTTATATTAGATGGGTCGTAGCCCAGACAACTTTGGGAACCACTGCCCCAGAGCATTCACGAATTGGTCAGATTCCATGAATCTCCGGGGTCGGACCATCTCAGTAGGTCCCCCATCCCCACTGTAAGTCCAAATTTCATCAGTGAACGATCCATCCATGACCTCCGATTAACAAAACCTCACCAATTGGCTCTGAGGCAAAAATCAGATTAAGGGTATGACCTGCTGTATGAGTTGGACCAGTTACACGTTGAGGCAGCCCCATGGTTGTCATGGAGGCCATGAAAAACTGAGCCAGCCCACTGAGCCTTAGCCTCTGCATGGATGTTGAAATTCCCTAACACCACCGTGGCAGGTGTTTCCACACCACCCCCAAGACCACCTCAGCATGGTGAGTGGTATACAAGAAATATCCCTATTCTGTCTCTCTGGCCCAACAACAAAAACAGCCCTTCAAACCCCATCACAGAGAAAATTGGCCATCTGGTGAGAGAGATGGAAATGCTATGGACTACAGCAACACCCCTTCCCCTCCACCCTGATCTAGAGCAGTGCTGCACCAAATATCCTGGGGAACAAAGCCAGGTAAGGCTAAGCCCACGTACTTCATCCACCCAGGCCTTGGTAATGCCAGATCAGCCCCTTCATCCAGAATCAAGTCATGGATGATTAATTCTGGACTTACCTGGCATTCAAAAGCAGCACTACCAGAGCAGTGGGCCAGTTGGTAGGCATCCCCAAACTCTGCTGTCTGGGAGGCAGACCAGAAGGGGTGATAGCTTCAAGACATCTAACACCCCTTCTCCTAATCTACCTCTTCTGCCTCACAATGCACTGTCTCCCTCTGCCTGTTACCAGTGCCATGGTGGCCCTCTAAGGCATGCCTCCCCTTCCTGACCTGCCTTGGCATACAGCACTAGAAACAAATTAAAGCAATATTAAAACAGAGAAAAAATGTAAAAATAACAATGCTAAAATGCCCTAAAATTTAAAAACTCCAACTATTGCCCCACCCTCCCACTAAAAATGCATACAAGAAACAGACAAATGCAGGACAATAAAGGTAGGCCTTGCCCTCCTGCCAGTG
The DNA here is from genome assembly GCA_023333525.1 of Aspidoscelis tigris stejnegeri. Taxonomy (NCBI): domain Eukaryota; kingdom Metazoa; phylum Chordata; class Lepidosauria; order Squamata; family Teiidae; genus Aspidoscelis; species Aspidoscelis tigris. The sequence continues at coordinate 18,091,328 of JALMGA010000015.1, forward strand.
GCAGGCCCCAGAGTCCACAGCTGGTGGTAACAAGTGGCTCTGGAAGCCTTGGGTTCAATCCTGCCACCACTCCTGAAGCAGCCACAGCAACTGTATCTCAAGATGGTGGTCTGAAACTGCAGCAACAGACAGAGCTTCACCAGGTTAAGCCCCAGACTCTCACTTGGGGTGCCTCAGAGCAGGTGGCCTTCTAGTAGGGGCTTCCAGTATTAGAGTGATATTCCTTGCTAAAGAGGGTTCTTTCAGCTGCTATAGGTTTTTACAGTCAGTGCTGTTGTTAGCTGTGGACCTCTGGAAAGGGTCTGTCCTGCTCTGCATGTCATCAAGTTCTCAAGCACAGTAGGAACTTTTTCTCAGAATTTGGGAGTTGAACCATCTGGTTTACTAGAGTGGTAACAACTATCAAGGCCTTTCTGCATTGCTGCTTCTTACCAGCAAATGCACTAAAGCCCTCCCTTCTGCACACTGGTGTAGAAGACAGGAGGCACCACCCGCCTCTGGTATGCCTTGTCCACACAGGATGGAGTATAATCCAGATTCCAGGGGGGCATTCATCTGGATAACACAGAATCCTCAGCACTGAAGTCTACCAGCATACCAGCTAGGTATGGGGTTGACAAGGTGTGAAGCATCTGGTGAGGAACTGGGGCCTGATTTAAAAAAATTTAAAATCTCTTTAAAATCAGCATATATGTTCATTTGCCTGTTGATTGTATATGCTTATTGTTTCACCATTTGGTGAAAGGGGTGTTATAAATCACCAGTTCACCCCAGTCTGGATTGCAGAGACATACAAAAGGCATGCCTACATTTTCTGGATGACTCTGGGGCTCATTTTGGCAGTGCATCACCGTGTACCACCAAAATGGGTTCATCAGGCGCTCCAACGCTAGGAAGGCCTTTCAGCTTCTTCAGGGCCTATGTGGGGGCTGGTCTGGAATTGCGCTACCATGCAGATCACACCTTGCTCTGGTATTAACCAGTGAGCCTTGCTGCTGAAAACCCTTTGGTCTGGATAAGGTGTGTCATCAGAGGCTTCTGGTCTGCAACTATTACTCACTATCTACTCTCATGACTTTGCTGCATCCACATATCATTTACTTCTTGCACTACATTGGGATATTCTGGAATATCCATGCTTTATTCCAGCATTTCCAAATATAGTAGAATATGTAAGTGGCATCCTGAGGCAGCCTTCATCCACACAGATTAAAAGAAACAGCTCAAAGGTGGCTTGGAAGTGGTAGCATGCAAAGACTAGTGTTTCCATCCCATTGCGAATACCCATTAAAGCCCAGAGAACGCTGAGTGCTAATGTCGCTTAGGGCACTAACATGTAGATGTTGCCACCGCAAAGCTACTTCCAAGCCATTTAAAAAGAAAAAAAACTGTTTGGAGATGCCTGTGTCTCTGAAGTGAGAAGCCGCATGTATTTGAATACCAACTATTTGGGGGCAACCTCACTGAGACCTTCTAATGGATTTTTATGATTAACCATTGCAAATCACAAAATGCTGGACTACATTAGTCTGGCTGTAATCCAGGAGGGCTCTTCATATGTTTTTAAGGACACTGGCTGTGAGAATTCAAGCCCTAACTTGTGATAAATATCTTATCTCAGTTTAGAACACCTATTTTGTGTTTGTCCCAGTTCGAACTGGAAGACATTCCCCTGTGAGGACAAAAAATAAAAATAAAAATAAAAAATCCTGGTAGGATGAATCTCTACCAGGAAAGATGTCTATTCTTCCTCAGTCTCTGGGGATTGTTATTATTTTTAATTAATGTTACTGTTTTAGAAAAGATATCCTAAAGTTTTAATATGGTTGCTGTGAATGTGAAGCTATAATAACGAGCAAAGAAGCAGGATAAGGGTATTTGTATTTTCTTGCTTTAAAAAGCAGCTTCTTTCCTTAAGTTTTTCTCCTCCTGCTTTTCCTTTGAAACATGGCGTGCATTTGATTCAGTGTTTCTTCAAGACCAGAAAATCTCCCGAGTGAAAAACTGTGGTACAGATTTAAAGCGCAGATGGCAGCTTTACAAGATGCAGTTTTGTATGTAAAAATATTGAGGAGACAATGAAAACATCTCACAAACTCAAACATACTGAACAGAATCAAATGGAAGCCAAAGCAAGAACTTCCCGGGGCCATGGAGGATGTTAATGAGCAGCATAGATCACAGAACCGCATTGCACGTTCCCCGCCTGATGGAATCTACATATTACACTTCTGTACGCTGTTCATCACAGCTAATGGGATTACTCGGCAGATAAACTGGCAGGAGCCCAGTTTTTCTCAGCATTGAGGAATGTGATGTGAGGCTGCTGGAGGCGACACAGCTCGGAAGCGATTCTCTCTCTCTCCAGTTTCATACGGTACATCTGCTAGGCCAAGCTTGGTTGACCATGTTGGCATGTTAACGGAGATGGGAAAGGAAATGAAATATATGTTTCTTGTTAACTTAGATGCCACTTTAGGGACTGCTTTAATTTGATTTTGCAAAGATCTGCTAAAGGTCCAGCCAAAGGGCAAAGTTGTTAGAGAAAAAGTAATACCATGACGGTTGTGGACTTGAGACTATAGAGGATCAAATTTGCGTCAAGGGACCGTCCAAACGAACCCACAAGAAACATGAGTGGCGGCGGAGGGGTTGTTTCTGGTTCTAAAGCTGGGGGACTAAGGTAAGGATGATGGGAACAGCTGAAACAGCCTTCTCCATATTTCTAGATATTTTGGTCTGTTCTTCTTGTAACTAGGCCTTATTCCAGATTAGAGGCCTTTTCGCACAGGCCTTTCCGGTACGCGTGGAAGACAGCTCCGGACGAGGCATTCGCATTGCCCGAGCGGGGCTTGCGCCGCCTCGTGTCCGGAGCTGTCTTCCACGCATTCCAGATGCAGAGCACTATAAAGTGCTCTGCATCCGTTCCAACGTGTACGAGCCGCCCCGGCGCGTTCCGGGAGAGAAGCGTTCGCACGCTTCTCTCCCTGACAGCTGTCGGCACGCCCCCAGGGCCCGACTTGCCTGGCCGGCGATCGCGCCGGCGCGGCGAAGCCGGTAGACGGGACCCACCGAATTGGGGTTCCCCTTTCCCATCTGCCTGGGTCAGAGGGGAACCCCGATTCGGTGCGTCCCATCTGTCGCCTCCGACGGCCGCCGGGACGTGGCTCCTTCCCAGGTCCGGCAGCCCGAATCGGGCTGCCGAAGCCGGGGAGCCACCAGCATCGGCTTCCTGCAGCCCCATTCCGGGGTGGCAGGAGGCCAATGTTGGGCTGGCTGGGGGCGAGGAACGCCTTGGTCGACCGGAGCGCATCGCTCCAGTCCCCCAAGGGTCCCTCCTGCCCTCATCGCGGCCGTCTGTGGGGCGCGAGCGCCCCGCAGATCAGCCACCCTCCTCCCCAGTCCCCAAAACCCCCACCCCAACCACCCTCCGGCCTAGATCGGGCCGATCTTCGCTCTGTGGGTGCCTACATCGAGGCACCCACAGAGCGAAGATGTTTCCCCCCCTCCCCCAGGGCCCTGGGAGGACGTGCGCGCGATGGATCACCTACCTCGTGGCCGTCCAGCGTCCGACTGAGGGTGGCATTGTGGGATCGCGCAGGACGCAGCCCACCTAGCCCCCCTATTGGACAAGCAACTGCGCCCGGAAGTGTCTTAAGCTTCCCGCCTGCAAGCGTTCCACACGGAACGCGTTGCAGTGCGAAAATCTCTTAGATCCCAGAATAGGGCCTACCATTAACAGGCTAGTGCAGACTACTACAGGCCTCAAGTAGCACCTGCCATAACCTTCAGGAACAGTACACAGATGGCAGGACCCTATTCTGGGATATCAACTGGAAGGGGCAGCGCAGAAAGGGCCTTCAATTCAGTGGGTTTACTGGATGTGGAATTAGGATGGTGCTCTTACCTCTGTGCTCCCTGGCCCTGGACCCTGCCCAGACAGCACTGTAAGACTCTTGGCAGTGTCCACCTATGGCCGTGGAGGCAGAATTCATTTCCAGATGCCACCTGGGGTACTAAGCACTGGGCATGAGTAGAAGGTTGGCATGTATTTATTCTTTTAGTGTCAGTGCAGATTACGGTAAAACTAGTATTTGTGTTTGTGGCACCAGATAGTAGGAGAGCTAAAGGACATAACCTATTTGTTTTTAAATTGTAAACAAGACCTCCTTTTCTGCCTGTAAAAAATCAGGTTAAACCTCTCTAATGCCTAAGCACTTAGATGCCAGCAACTGCATGCAACTAGCCCTGTGTCCGATGGAGAGAGGTGCACAAATACTTTGGAACATTTATACAAATAGTTCATACATTTGTTAAACTGGGGATACATAACGGATATGTATCAATACGTAGGTGTTGCTATAGGATACCAAGCCAATATGAATGCGTTGGCATAGGATCCGTATGCAGGATCTATATGCGGGATGCATTCATATTGGATATTCATGCAAATTCAAACAAACACATTTGTATTGAATATGAATCCTACCACAGTCAAAGGGGATCTATTCAAACAAATATGAGTTTTCTAACATTCAGGTTGTTACAAATCAAATGCCAAAAACGCATTCATGCACTTCCCTCGTCCTATGTGGATAAAGGCCTCTGTTTCATGTATATACCATGGTTTTCAGTCCCACGGTCTCCAGGAAGACCTAAAGCATAAAACTTCCTGATTCTCCCCACTAAAAAAAGTAAGCAGTAGGGATACTCTAGATACACGTTAAAGGTGAGCTCCCATTTCACATAGAATGAGCTGTTAAACCGGTTTGACTTTTCAAAGTCCCCACTGTTTTTAAAGATTCTGTACTTTTTGAGGAGCAGGGCTTCCAAAGAGATCATCTGCGTGAGGATTAGGTCAGCTCTCACTCCGGTTCTGAAGATTGGATTGGGGGGTGGGGGGGAGGTTCACAATGGGAATGGAACAGTGAGAGAAAATATACTTCTAGGGGTGCTTCCTCTTCCTTTTATCCAATTACAGGTGTTGATGTTCTCCGATCCCCCCCCTTTCTGCCCTGGTCTCTGCCATGCAGGCTGCTTGAAACCCCTCCTTTCTGAAAAGGGAGGGAGGGGGGAGGGGGTTTCTTGACAGGGACTTGTGAAGCTGTGGTGACCTGCCAAGGCCCAGTGCCAGCCGCACAAGTGTAGATTGTCTGTGCCCCCCTCTGCAACACACCCATGTGCCTGAAAGAGGAGGGGGGAAGGGAGGGGAGGAGAGGAGAGAGGGGGGGACTGAAATCACTTTCTCTGCCTGTCAAGAATCTCACCTCCCTCCCTCCCTCTCACATACCCAAATGCAGAGGAAGCGATGGGTTACGAATCATGCTTAGTTTTTTTCTTCTGCTTTATCAGATGAGTGTAAAATCAGGGGATGGCAAGGAAACAATGCCCAGCCAGCCAGCATCAGATTCGGGAATGCCTGTGTCTCTCCTCCCTCCCTCTTCTCCTGCCCATCCCTCCTCCACTCTGCTGCTGCCCCCTTTTTCCCCTCCAATGCTCCTTTCTGGGTCCGTGTTATAAGTCAGCAGTGGGAACGCGCAGAAATGAGTTCTCACTGCTGATTTAAAAAAAACACAATTAAAACCGGCTTAAACTTCTGAGTGGGAATATGTCCTGAGGAGCCTTTTGCACTTAACTATCATGGAATACTATCCTACAACACTTCAGATCAGAGAAGGAGGCCAGCGTTCACATTGCAAGCGCTGGGCCCTCCCAAACTTCATTCCAGACCTATCTTACTGCTTATTCCTGAGAAAACAAGATGCCGCATGAAACCAATGGCATGTATACCTCGAAAGTGCGTCCAGAGGCCTTTTCACATTACAGCCAGAACGACTGTGATGCACTTCAGGTAAGTCACTTCGGGACGCTTTACCCATTCACACATAGGCAGGAAAGTATGTGTTTACACACGTTCCTGCCTGCCTATGTGTGAATGCTCAAAGCGTCCGGACCTGATTTAGCCGGGAAAGGCTGCCCAGGGGCGGGGACACCTCCCCCAGGCCCGCCACCCCTGGGCCCGGGGGCGACTGCCTACGGGCCAGGGGCTGTGGGACCCCTTGGTAGACCGGACCACGTGGTGCCGGGTTACTGGTGTCCTGCCTCCCCACCTGACTGTGGCCGATCGCGAGCCTCTGTGGGGTCTAGCCGTCTCGATCAAGTTGGCTAAGCCCTGCAGAGGCCCCCCCCCCGGCACCCCCACCCCCCACCCTGGGGACTGCGTGCACACAACACTTACCTCCTCACTGTCCCGGCTCGGAATGAGCCAAGGCAGCCAGGAGCGCACACCACGTGGAGTGCGGCGCAGGTCCTGATTGGACAGGCTGCTCATTCCAAGCTGGGACAGCGAGGAGGTAAGTGTTGCATGCGTGCAGGCACCTCCCCAGGCCCCAGGGTGGGGGCGGGGGGGCTCTGTGGGGCTTAGCCAACTCAATCAAGACGGCTAGACCCTGCAGAGACTCGCAATCAGCCATGGTCACATGGAGGAGGTGGGATGCCGGTAACCTGGACCCACAAGGTCCGGTCTATCAAGGGGTCCCACAGCCCCTGGACCATAGGCATCTGGAGATCGACCTCCTCCCACCCCAGAAAGGGGCAAGGGGAAGCCGATCTCAGTGACTCCATGACTATTGCAGTCCCGATGGGAGCAAGCCACCTTCCCCTGCACAAGGCCATCACTTACCTTGCCGGGCCGGGGTTCCCATCGCACAGGCACATGCGCTCCCGGTAGACAGGCCTGTGGATCCCATCTACCGTCGACCAGGGTCGACGCACCTGCGCGATGTGAACCCCGGCCCAGCAAGGTGAGTGATTAGTGCAGCTCCCGCCACCCGTTCAGCCGATTTTCAGCCAATGGTGGTGGCGGGGGTGTGCCTGCAGCTGTCAGGGAGGGAAGCATGTGCAAATGCTTCCCTCCCTAGACAGCTGGGGATGCTTCGACCATGCAAGGATGGATGTAGAGTACTTTTAAGTGCTCTACGTCTCGAACGAACAAAGAGCACCCGGGGACGGGCTGGGATGGCTTAGCCACCCCGGCAGTGCATATACTGCGTCTCTGAGTGCTCTCCGCACATCCAAAAACCCTGTGTGCAAAAAGGCCTCTGATCATTAGCAGGACTAGAAGAGGGATTTAACTCTTTCCTCCTTTTCTGTGCCCCAAGGAAAATCGGTTCTCCATCACGACTGGATGCACTGGGAGGAAATCCCTCAAGGACGCAGCCAGATACTTTTGAAAAGACAAGATGTTCAGAGAGCCCGACGTTATCCTAGAACCGGAGCCGATACGTTACAGCTAAAGAACCATGACAGGACTGCTGTCACTTCCATCTTCAGGTTTCATTTGCCCTCCCACATTTTATCACAAATTCCTTATACGAGATCCAGCTGTGATTTTTTCAGCCCCTTGCATGCCCTGTCTTTGGATATAGCCGTCTCACGAGGAGCCTTCTGAAGACTGGAGCACAGAACTCCTCGTACATTAGGAGCAGATGCCCTTCCTATTTTTGGCTCTAATTCTAATTTGGGGTTAAAAGGGAGCTCAGAGGTACACCTTGCTGTGCCTTACCAAGATCCAGCAGTTAAGAAATACCTGCTGCTATAGAAGAGTCAATTCATCTATTTCCCAATCTCTTTGGTGAGCTACGCATAATACGGGAAAGGTATCCAATCACCCTTGACCAAATCCACAGGCGTAGTGGTGGATACAGGGTCCGTTTGCTTTCTGCGCACTGAGTGTGCCGAGAACAAAGGCACTTCAAAAGAATCTCGTTTCCTGTGATATAAAGCAGGAGGGGAGTTGATATTAGACTGACTTTCTGATCCTAGGAAAACTTACGTAAGAATGCATAAACCTGTTATTTTTAGTTGTCTCTTTCTTAGCAGCGATTTCTATATTTGCTAGATTCTGTGCCAATGTTGTTGCTCATGCCGTTGCTCCAGTAATGACTTGAAAGGGGGAAAGAATCAATGTATGGAAGTTCACAGAAGGGATTTTCAAAGAATAGCAAGGATCCAGAGAACCAGTAGCCTTTCACACAAGGGCCAAACTAGCCCTTACATGGGCCATAGTGCTTGTTGTGCAAGTGACCAGGCCTGCCCGGTCAAATCGCCAAGGCAACACCTGACAAGTGCTCAGACATTGCCATGGCCATCTGAATGTTGCATGCGACTGCAGCGGTGGGTACGCAGGCATGCCCACTTACTGCATCGCATTCAAAAGATCTAGAAGTGATCCAGCCACTGGAGGAGGGAAAGAGGCTGCCCCAGTCAAAGGATCCAAAGTGGATTCAAAGCAGATTCAGGGCGAATCCCCACAGCAAGCTTATTTCGCTTTCGCTAAACCGAAATAATAGAACCGGATGCAAATGCGAATTTGCCTGTTCCCATTACTTTTAACTTAATCGCGTTCAATCCGGATTCTGAGGATCGTACGTGGCGTACGTGACTCAAGGAGGGACTCAAGTGGCTACTTTTTAAAAGCTGCTTTTCGGGGCTGCCCTGCCCTCTTCCTCCTGGCATGGACGCGCCATCCATAAGGGACACCTTCACCGAGCCTAACTGGGTGGCTGGGTGGCTGCCGCTTCCATGGATGGAGGAAAAATGGCAGCAGGCAGCCAGCCAGTGATTCTTTCCCCTCCTCTCCCCATTGCTCAGGGCACACAGCAGCAGCAGCAGCAACTAAAGCCCCTTTGCTTTAAACATTCACATTCAGCTGCTTTCCTCCCTTTCCCTTTCTAAAGTCAGAACTCCAAAGAGCTAGAATTGCGCAAAATTGCAACATTGTTATTCCAACCATCATGGTGTGAAGCGGTTCCAGCGCTATAGTGTAGCGATCCCTGTTAAGTGGATTTTTACACTGAAATCACTGTCTTTGGAAGCAAGCTATTGGGAGAGGGAAACCCTAAACATGGATTCTCATCTCTTAAAATGGTACTGTCCACACAGTGAAAAATGTAAAACGTTTCAAGCGCACGATCCAGAGTGAGACCTGTTGAAATCAGGATTGAGATTCACCACGCTTTGGGGTGGTTTAACACGGGAAAAGTGTGTTAAGCCAAACTGCCGTGCGGACTCCGAGGATTGAAAACGTTTTGAAGCTGAGATAAGTTTGCCGTGAAGACACGACATCAGAGTGGGCTCAAATTGAGAGCAGATTTGACATGTTCAGAGTGGATATGTAGGGGATATCTAGGGAATTCACAGGGGATCCGTAGTGAGGATTCAAATTGGATACGTATTGAATTTGAATGCTACCACATTCGAATGAATATGACTTTTTTGCATTTGATTCAACATGAATCAAGCACGAAAAAAAACCACTTGGGCACAACCAGGCCAGAGGTCACTAGGAGGAAGTGCAAACAGGCCCATGGTCATCAGCCTCCAGGAAGGAGGAGGCATCCGAACTGAACTAGGCAAACATAACTAAAAATAATATAGACTACTCTCCCAAGCCCCAGGGCAGCTGCTACATGTCACAACCCAAATCCTGCTCTTGTGAGGATTCACCCCCCCCTCATGTGCCTCAAAAACACCTTGGAGGTGATGGCCTCCACATTAAAAGTCATAAAATTATTTTCCAGATTGCATTCTCTGACCTTGAATGTTGATTAGAGGTTGGATGGGAACGCTAGCATCCAAATGCTACCCCCCCCCCAAAACACTGTTGGGCTGCTGTTTAAAATATGTGTGGATGCAGCCTAATGGTCCGTGACCCCTGTGTGCCCATGCCTTCAGGCTGCAAGCATGGGAAAAAATGTTTGATTTCATCTGAACTTTAGCTCTGAGGCAGAAAAGACTAGGGAAAAAGTTTTTCCTCCTGTCTGCCACGATACTCAATATAAAATTTAATATTAAAACACTGGTAGCATCAACAATGCAATAACAAGAAGCCAAACACTGGGAAACGAACGCAAGTGCTCATGTGAAAACAGAAGCTTTTGCTGCATAAATACATAGATTGCAGAGTGATGGGACTGAGTAAGGGGGAGAATGCGAATAAAATAGATGCTAAAAATAAAAAAGCCAGATGAAAGATGAAGCTTTAGTTCTGAAGCCTCCAGGTTATGGGACAAAAGGTTAGAAGAATTTGATTTCCATTTCTAATCTTCTATTGCTTGCATCGCATTTTACTATCAGCTTTTTATCTGCCTGTCAAAATCCTTGCCTTTGCCAGACAAACCGAAGGAGGATTTCTGAGCATTATAGATCCATCAGTCAATTCATAGATCTTTGGGGCTTCAGAGAGAGTGATTTAAATTATATCTGACCCTTTTAACATTGGTAGGAGGGTTAAAATATCATTTAATATTGTTGTTTTTCAAAATCATAGCTTTAGTCTGGAGTTCGAATTCTAAGATCTATTAGTTTTAAAAACTTTCTTGCCTGCTATTCTCATGACAATTCCCTGCTCCACTTTTTCTATTTCCAAATGAGTATCCACAAGTCAGGAACTATAAACTGTATGCAGGGATCTTCAGTATTAAACACTGAATAGTGTAACCATGGTGATAGAGCCACAGTTTAGCATACAGGATGATTTTGGGTGGGTCGGTTAGATCTGGCCAATGGTGATAGCCATCACAACAGATTGTATCCTAACATATATTACTGTTATTTTGAAGTATTTTGGCTTGCAGAAGCAGCCAGGAATATTGCTAAACTGTTCCAGTTCAGTGGAAAAACCTATGATCCTTCCACACCTTCTGCAGAACCTGTTCAGATCAGAATCCATATTCTGGGCTGCAAAGAGTGTGCAGAGAGTTTTCTGAGGGCCTGTTTTGCTGCTGCTCCAGAAAGCACCACTGGAAGGGCTGCCAGAAACAATTCTTCTTGGCAACAACAAAGGCCAGAAACAAACGTCCATGGCCTCTGAGGGATCTGTGCTGCCTTCAAGACTGGCAGCCGGGGCTGGGCAGCGATGGGCTGTCTGAATGTGGACAGCCCTTGGAGTGTGGACGACTCCTAGCTCACTCCAGCATGGCTGGGACTCACCAGACCACACACACACGGGCTGTTCTGATGGGGAAAGAGACTACGTATGTCCTAAATATGATGCTGACATAAATGTGATGGTCTGAACTGGCCATGGACTTACATGTGGCAGAAACTCCCTTCCTTCCAGCAGCAGCCACTCCACTTACAGCAACCTGCATGTTCTACCTTGGGCACCAGCTCCCAGGCAGCTCCTATTCAACTTCATAAAATCATATGGAGTGGATCTCTGAGGTCATTAAGTCCAACTTCCAGGTCAGTACAAGATCCACTAGATTATCTCCAACAGATGATTTTGAGTTCGTTCAGACACATCTTCTCAGATGCCTCCAGGATGCATTTGGATCTTAATGGACTCTGCCTGAAGATCTTCAGGGTGGGGAAAGGGAACGTAGCACTCCACAGGGGAGACAATTCCTATCAGGTAGATCCTTTTAGTGTCTAACCTGTAGCCACTTTCTTGAAGTTTCATCCCATTTGTTCTAGTCCTACCTTCTGAAACAATTGAAAACAAGTCCAGCCACTCTGCAGTGCACTTCAGTAGCATCTTCTCAGATATTAAGGCAGCTATCGTATCCCACCCGCCCCATCTTCTATTCTTCTGCATAGTAAATGCACTTAGGTCTTTGATGGTTTTCCATACTTCTCACCATCTTGGTAGCATTCCTTTAAGCTTGGTCTCATTTTTAAAACAGGATGCCCACAATGGAACACAATATTCCAAATAAAAGCAGGCGAAGGTAGAGGAGGGTGCAATAAGTATGTCCCACAATCTCACTCTATTCCAAGATGACATTTGCCTTCTTTGTGATTGCATCACACTGTCGACGCATGCCCAGCTTGCAAATGTGCTTCTGCTGAGCCAGATTTCCTCCCGTTCTGAATTTGATTCTTCTGTTTCTCACTTTATAGGAGAGGAGTTTGAATGTTCTGTTTTTGATGCTGCACAAGAGCGCAGAGCCCATGCAATGCTCTCCTCTCATAGTGCATTCAGGATGTAAGAGGAGCACAGTGTCCACGTGGACCACCATGCTCCTTCCTTACTATGCCAACATAAACGCTGCTCTAGCACTACAAGGCAGAGCAAGAGAAAAAGTACTGCAAAGCCCTTTCTCCCACTTTGCATTTGCACCAGAGTCTCTGTTGCTGCCATTCAAAGGGAATTGCCAGTCTCCTTGGTGACTCTCCTGGGGGGGCACTTTCAGTGTTCAAAAGCACCCCCCCCCAACTGTCAAGATCAAAGACCAGTTTTGATTTTGACAGCAGACAGAAGCAGTAGCATGTGAACACCACACCTTTGCTTAAAGAATAGGGCTACAAGTACAAGTGTAGAAGACACTATGCCAGTAGTGCTTCCTCTGCCAGAAGAAGTGATAACAGCAACCAGTCCAGGTAAGCTTTAAGGAAGGGTGAGGCAAATTCACGGATGACAGATGTAGCAATGGCTACTAGAATGGGTACCTAGGTCCTTCCTCCAGGCTGGAGATACAGTCAGGATGCCTCTAAAAGCCATTTGTAGGAAACTGAGAGCAAGGGCTCATCCCCATGGGGCTGCCACTGCCTTGCAGTGGATTCAGGGCAGCCTTAATGTGAATTAAGATTTGCATTAAGGAGTGCCCATGGCAATGGAGGACAGGGCAGGTTCAAGGCAAACCCGCCCGTCCCCATGAAAATCGCGGCAAATCCCTGCATCGGGATGTCGTGGTTTTCTCTACCACCACCCCTTGCCTGAGTGCTTAATGGCCCAGGTAAGGGCTTGAATTACCCCAAACGATCACCTGTCAGCTGCCCTGCAGTCAGCTGAGCAGCTGTCAGGTGGGTATAGGGGCTGTCAAGAGGAGGACAGAGCTCCGGTAAGATGATTAAAACAGATACGAAAGCAGCCTCTGTTTTAATCATTTTAGCAAAGCTCTGCTCATGTGCATGACAGCCTGACAGCTGCCCAGCTGACTGCAGGGCAGCTGTCAGGCTATTGTTTGGGGTAATTCAAGCCCTTAGCTGGGCCATTAAGCACTCAGGGGGGGACAGTTGCAATCGCAGCATTAGCGGTGGGGACAGCGAAGCCCCGCCTGCTAATGCTACATATGTAACCCGGGAGTGTCCCCATGTCCCCAGGATAACCCGTTCTTGCCCTGTAATTCGGGGTGAGAACAGTTATCAAGGGGTTTTTTTACTTCGATTTGCAGGATTTTGTCCCTCATGTAGCCCAAATTAGGGCTTTGCGGGGGACTCTCGCAAGGTGAACTCATGTTCGCCTTGCAGTATCCTTACCATGGGGACGGCCAGCAAGTGAAGGTTTTGCCCTTGCTTTCTGCTTGAGATGCCCAGAAGCAATTGGAGGTCCACTGTGTGAGGCAAGATGCTGGACTAGATGGGCTGTGGCCAGATCAAGCAGGGCTCCTCTTATGTTCCTGTGTTCTCATGCTGTACAAATATTGCCACAGTCAAAGCCACAGGCGTGCAGTGTCGCTCCTGCTAGTCAAAGAAAGAGTCCACATCATCCACCAGCATTGCAGCCTGTGAATGAATGTTCCCTGCCTGCAGTGTCTGCGCAGCCAGGAGACAAGGGAGACAAGGGAGACAAGTGGCACAACTCCATTCTGAAGAGTGCTAAAGGTGGAGTGCTAAGGAGTGCTTGTGAGTTAAAGGTGCTCCGTGCAGGTAAAGGTTCTTTTTGATCACCTCCAGGAAATCCCTCTGTAGATTCTGCCTTAGACGCCATCAAGCACAGCTGGCCAAGGAGAAAATTATTTCTTCCTGGAATATAGAGAGTAGCTGTTAACAAAAATGTAGAATTGCCATGACTATCCACATCAAAGCTTAGCAAATGATCTACATTCTTTCAGAACATCAGATTTGCTAAACTGGCGGAAGTTAAGTAGGACAAGACCTTAAACAGGGAAAGCTGGCATTTTAAATCTTCTATATAGCTCCCTGGCATGAGATTCTCTCAGTCCAATACTAAACCAATACTTCCACACTGCTATCGGACGGGATCACCCTGACTACACCCCCCCACCCAGGCGTGGCTACAGACGCATTTGGATTAGTGCTCTTCCCAGCAGCACCACTTCATTGCTGTGCGACTGGCAAATTGTGAGCAGCCTTGATCTATGCATCCCCTTTTTGTACTCTGTGGCCGCGTCTCCAAGGAACGCAAAAACCAGATTTAAGCTTGTTTTGCTTCGGAGCGTCTCCATGCAGAGCTTTACTCCAGGCTACCAGAGCCACAAAGTAGGAAAATCCGTGGCAGAAAGAAACCCCTTTCAACAGTTCTACATCCAAGGTTGTGGGAAGCCGTGGATTTTCCCAGGAGTGTGGAGACGCTTAGAAGCAAAAAGCACCTCAGACCAGCGATCTCTCCATCCTGTTCCTGCCCAGCGCCGGTGTTGGGTGGCTCCAAGCTCGAACGGGACCTCCGTCTTCCCGCCGCCTCTGCCTCCGCATCCCCAGCAGTGAAGGGGAGAACCGCCTTGGAGGCAAAGGCTGGTCGGGCTGCTCCTGCTGTGTGTGGGATCCGGCGGCAAGGAGGAAGCAGCAGGACTGTTCTCCCCTTCGCTGTTCCCCCCTCCGAGGCCCCAGGGCTGCTCCTGCTGCGTGTGGGATCCAGCGCAGGGAGGAAGCAGCGTGTGAAGCTTACAGGGGGCACAGAAACAGAAGAGAAAACCCACGGAGGAAGAAATCAAGAGAAAGAGGGGGAAGGCAGGGAAAGAAACACACACGCATATGCTGTGAAAGAAAGAAAGAGGAGGTGGCTGGTTTGCTTTTGCATTAAAGCAGCTGCCGTTCTTTACGTGGACGCCGGCAGCTGAATTTGACAGCTGAACGGAGCCTCTCATCACTCCAGCGGGTGAGGGGGGGGAGGGAAAATGCAGGCCTACAAAAAGCGGGTTTCATGGGGACAGGAAAGTGCGATTTTAATCTGCGTTGCCTCAAACCTCATGGAGATGCTTTCTTGCGAGTTACAACACGGATTTTTAAAAATTGCATAAATAGCGAAGCAATTTGCTCCCATGGAGACGTGCCCAGTGTGTGGTTTCCTGCCAAAACCTCCATTGACTTGTATTGAGCTGACCACATAGTCTGACAATAACATTAACTTAAATAGGGAATTAGCCTCCCGGTGCAAGTCAATGGTGTGGAATGGAATGAGTCTTTTCTAAAACTCACAGGTCGGAGGGCAGCGCCTGCCGCGATTGGACGCTTCCTCTACTTTAGGAGTTAGTTTCACACTTAGGTTGCTACAGTAAGCAACATTCTGCATTAATTGGCCCTGCGATACCATTCAAAGCAATGTAAACTCTCAGGCGGGCCAGTCAACACAATGCAAGTCAAGGAGATTTCCTTTCCTCCACTGAGTTCCATTGATAGACCAATTCAGTGTAATTTCTCAGGTGGGTGAGAAAATCCAATGGAGATTTTCATTCCTCCATTGACTTGCATTGAGAGGCCAATTCCCCATTCCTGCCAATGAAAATTTTCAGTTGGGTCAGTCAGCCTATTGGAAGTCAATGTAAATTCTCAAGTAGGTCAGTCAGCCTAATGCAGGTCAATAGAGGTTTTCTTTCCTCTACCGACTTAGAGGCCGATTCTCTATTCCAGTCAGTGTAAGTCTCAGGCAGGAGGTCCATACAATGAAAGCCAATGTAGTTTCCAATGGAAGTCAAGAGAGGTTTTTGTGGTGCTTCCCCTAGTCTTCAGATGCTCAAATTATGCACAAGTCATTTTTCTTCTAAAACAAAATGTCCATAGTAGGATTGCGCTAACATTGATTATTGTCCCTTTGGCATTTTCCGGCTGCATGGAAATCCGTCGCCACTACCTCTTAGGTTAACACTCTCTCCATTTCTCAAACAGCATGAGAAGTTGGAATCTTACTATTATTTATCACACTTCTTCACAACTGCGAAGTCATTTAACTGCCTAAGTTTTGCTATGTGGGTTTTCTAACATAGGATTATTTTTAACGTCATTTAAAAAATGGCTGCCAATGAGATAGAATGCTGAGGAGCTGCTTCTACCAACTGTAACTGTAACTGCCTCCTTCAGCCAAAAACACCTTTCAATCTGGGCAAGCCCAAGTCTTTTTAACAAGAAGTGGACAACTTATGAGCAGCAACCGTTAAGTGGGCTATCCACTGACGGGTAGCTGTCACCACCTCTTCCGGCAGCACATTCCATAAGCCAATGACCCTCTGGGTGAAGAAATGCTTTCCCTTGTCAGATCTGACGCTCCTGCCCATCAGCTTCATAGATGCCCCCTGGTTCTAGTGTTGTGTGATAGAGGAAAGAAATGTTCTCTATCCACCTTTTCTATACCATGCATAATTTTCTATACTTCAGTCAGGTCCCCACTTAAACACCATCTCTCCAGACTGAAAAGGCCCAGACGGTGCAGCCTGATTTCGTCTGGGAAGTGTTCCAGACCCTTGATCATTTTGGTTGCCCTTTTCTGTACCTTTTCCAGTTCCACAACATCCTTTTTGAGATATGGTGACCAGAATTGTACACAATATTCCAATGTGGCCTCACCATAGATTTATAAAGGGGCAAAATGACACTTGCTGACTTATTTTCTATTCCCTTCCTAATTATTCCCAGCCCTGAATTAGCTTTTTTAGCTGCTGTCGCGCACTGGGTTGACACCTTCATTGAACTGTCCACCACAACCCCGAGATCCCTTTCCTGGCGTGTTGCAGAAAGCTCAGACCCCATCAGTTTATAGACATAATTTGGATTTTTGGCCCCAATGTTAATTACTTTGCACTTGTTAAGATTAAAGCACATTTGCCACTTGGTTGCCCACTCACCCAATGCTAAGAGATCCCTCTGGAGACGTTGGCAATCTCAGTTTTTATTACCCTAAGAGGCTGTTCCTATTAGAATGACACAGCACTTTGGAACCGTTTTCGATTCTCAGCGTCCGCACTCGCCATTTGCTTCCAGAGTATTTTGTGGAGTATTTGGCAAATAAACGGAATAAATAAACACCTGTTTCTTCAGTTGTTTTCCCAGTTTTGGGTTTTAAAGCGTTTCTTCCTTACTGCAGTGGGAACACTAGAGTAGCATTTCGGGAAGAATGCATCTTTAGATTCCCTCCCCCAGTAACATCCCCCCCCCCCCAATGCCTGTCTACTTCTGGGCACGTTATTAAATGGGTGTGGCTACACTCCCGGGAGGGGGAGCCCCTTGTCATTCCCTGTGGCTTGGCTCGAACACCCGCCCTCGGCCATGTCGATAATGTTGCATCAGGAGAAAGCCCAGTCAAAGAGCGGGGGCGGGCACCATGACTCACAGTGGGAGGGGAGGAAAAGAGGTGCTTTCCCTAATGCAGTTTTGAAGGAAGCTCAGAAATTGGGATTTTCCGTGCTTAAGTGGGAACAGCCACATTCGGGTTTTTTCCCGGTTTTTTTTTATTCCATTTATTTTAGCATTGTAAATAGCTTTTTTTAATTGAATGGGAACGGGCCCTAAATAATTTAGTATCATCAGCAAACTTTGCTGTTTTACTATGTACCCCTTCTAGATCACTGATGAATAAATTAAAAAGCATTGGTCCCAACACTGAACCCTGAGGGACCCCACTTTTTACCTCTTTCCACACTAAGAATTGGCCGTTTAATACTACTTTCTGCTTCCTGCCCTTGAGCCAGTCACAAATCCAGGACAGAACCTATCCTGTTATTCTATGGCCGGTGAGTTTACTCAGTAGTACTCACTGTGTGCTGTAATTTAACAAACCCACCTCTGGAGCCTCCAAGTGAAGACCGAGATAAATGAAATGAATTGCTTGGCTCTGTCTGAGAGCCGTTCTACATGACCTGGTTATACCAGTCCAGCTTGAAGCCTAGACCCCTTGTGGTAGACCTCTGTCTGCATTAGGCAGAGCATAGCCTAAGCCTAACCCATTCTAAAGGTAAGTGCATAAAGGACCTATAACTTCCAAACCCCTGATCCTTGGGGCTTGATGTAAGTCCTAGGACAAATTATCTGGAAAATGTTAGGTTAAGGAAATACACAGTAGAGATTCTCACATACATTTGTTCAAGAGACTGAATCTGGGACTTCATCCATGCAAAGAAAGTCCACTGAGCTGTAACATTGCATTAGAAAAGAAGAGAAATAAAGGGCATCAGACCTTCAGAAATATGTTCTAGTGCTGAGGAATAAAAGCAAATGACATTTTGCAGACCCAGATAGAAAAAGAGGAGTAGTTTTAAAGGATAAAACCTAACGTGAGATGCTTCTCACAAGAAATGTAACAGAGGTTTTTCCTCGCTTTGCCCCTTCTTTAATTTTAATATGAAGCATTTTGCTGTTTCAGAGGGGATAAATTGTACATGAAGGGAGACGGAGGCAATGCTAAAGGTCAAAACACAGTCTGAGCGTATTTTGCCAAAGTGGGAAAATATTCAAGAAATAAGGAAACTTTCCAAGAAGACGGAATGTACAGATACCAGGGGCACTTCTGCTGGATGGGAAAGGAGCGCAGTCGCCCAACGCACCTGCGAGCACTAGTCACTTACAGCCAAAATCCCATGCAATCGGTCACTCACCTGTGATCGATCCCAGGGCCGGACCTCTTTGGGACACTGCCATATTGAGCGCAGCGTCCTCCACGACTGCGCATGCGTCAGCACTGTCGCCATGGTGACACTGATGCTCTGCACAGTCACAGTTGCATCATGAGGGCAGCAGAAGAGTGAATTCTTTGGCACCTTTGGAGGGTGGCAGCACACTTTCACACCCCACTGAAAAGCATCTCCCAGAAGTCCCAGGACACAGAGGCATGTTGTGTGTTTCAGAACAAGCGCCAACTAAATTAATCCATTACGAATCTGAATTAAGGGGCTCTTGATCAAGATCTGGCTCTGTCCAGTGCACATGGAAGTGGAATAGCAGGGGATGGGAACTATCCACATTGACATGCAGGTGAGGAGGGCCAGGTCCTGGACTAGGGAGCTTCTTAAATGGAATTAGACATCAGAGCAGAAAAGGCCTTGAGTCAGATCCATAATAGATACGCACTCTGCGCTCTCTGTTCCTATACTAGATTGTGCAAATATATAACGTTCCTTCAAACAGTACCTGACATTTACATTCTTCCCAGTAACGTTTGGACCCCTTTCTTGGCATTCATATATTGCACAAAGCTACATAGCGTCATGTTTCCAATGTGAGGAGGGGATCACGGCCAGCTAAGTGTGATGCGGAAGGGATAACATGCGCTAGCTTTGTAACTCCTTAACTCAGTTCCTCAGACTTCCAGTTGCCTGAGCCTTCGAATGCAACCACTCGCAACACCTTTGATTTTTAGACTTTTCTAGCAGCATCCACTCAGTAAATTCTGTTCATCCACACAGCGGTTCAGAGAGATAACCTCTGGCCTGTAACGTCGATTAGAAGTGGAGTGGCGACCACAATCTGCCACTTCTAAACCACTGTTGAGCTGCTTTCCTAACGTGTGAAGGAAGTGTTTTGTCTTTCTGGCTACTAGAGATGTTCATTTGCAAACAGATTCAAATAAAACTTATTCAAAGGGGACAAATTTGAGCTCAAGCTAAACCTGGAAAGTTCTTCTGAACAGACCCCATCACCCTCCAGTCCAAACCTGTTTGAAAATATTTTGCCCTTTAAAAAGGCTTTAAAAAAACCCTTTTTAGGGCAACAAACCAGTCTAAACCTGTTCAAGTGGAAACTCGAGCAATTCCAGGAAGTTCCAGCATGTCTGAGTTGAACTCGGCACACTAGTCACCCGGTAGCGTGCTCCCAAATGGAGCGTCAGCATTTCACGGACTGCATCATGGGACAACTACATGTGGAGAACAATAGGTTTTCCACGCTTGAATCTAGCTCTACCTGTGCCAGGTCTACTTGCACATCTTTCCATTGGGAAGACATGTCAATTGGTCACTTGATGCACTGCGCAAATGTGTGACATGATATACAAGTGTGCATGTGAAGCATGTCACAGTTGCCCTGGCACCAGTGAAGAAAGATGGCAGCACCCAGGCAGCGTGCCTGAAGACAGGTGTCCATTCTCTACTAGCTGTTTCCTTCAGATTGGCAGGTCTCGCTTAGTTCTGAGACCTCAAATGCCCTAGTTTTATTGAATCTCGTCATATATGACAGTTGCAATGGGAGTGGGGGGGACCCTTGGCTGACTGGAGCGACGCGCTCCGGTCGCCCAAGGGGTTCCTCACCCCCAGCCAGCCCGGCATCGGCCTCCTGCCACCCCGGAAAGGGGGTACAGGAAGCCGATGCTCCCAGGTCCCCAGCTCCGGCAGCCGCAATGGGGCCGCTGGGGCCGGGAAGGGCCTAGCTCCCCCCCCCCCCCCGCGGAAGGCTATCACCTTCCTTGCCGGGCTGCGGGAGTGATCGCGCAGCGGCGGCGAGGCTGGTAGACGGCCAGGGGACCTACGATTCGAATCGAGGGTCCCGTCGCTGTCTACCAGCCTCGCCGCGGCTGCGTGATCACTCCCGCAGCCCGGCAAGGCAGGCAATCAGCCCGACCGCCATCAGCTGCTGGGCCGATTTTCGGCCCATGCTGACGGGGGAGGCGTGCCTGCAGCTGTCAGGGAGAGAAGCATGTGCGAATGCTTCTCTCCCCAAATGGCCTGGGACGCTTCGTCCGCTCGGGAACGGATGCAGAGCACTTTAAAGGAACGCGCGGAAGACAGCCCGGACGTGCCGGGATGCAAACCCGGCCGCAGCAATGTGAATGCCGTATCCCGGGCTGTCTTCCGCGCGTTCCAAACCCACGTGTGTGAAAAGGCCTCTGGTTTAGTCCTGTTTGGACTATTTTTGCAAACTATTTTTATTCCAAATTGAGTTCTTGTCAACTAATTCAAATATAGCCTTCCCCATGCAGCTTTTTTAGTTCTGGTATTGGGACTATTTTTAAATGTAAAAAACAGGGCTTTTAAATCCCCCTCCCCCATGCAAACCTTGCCTGCAATAAGGAAGCAAAATGGCAGTTTTAAAAAGAAATTCTAGCCGCAAATACTTTGTTTTTTACACCTCTCCCTTTTGAGATTACTGGCAAAAGTGCACTCATGCAGATCTGCAAGGCAACAAACCCAGCAGAATTAAATTTTGGGGCTATTTTTTAAAACAGGGCTTTTAAATCCTCCCCCTGCCAGCATGTGCTGGCAATCTGGCTCTTTCCCTGCCCCTTCCGAAATGGTTTAAGGGGAAAAGCCAGATGTAAGACCTGATTTTTCAGGTCTTACATCTGGGTCAGATTTTGGTGGCAAAACCGGCTTAAGCAACCAGTTTTGCACGCCGACATGTGAACGTGGCATCCTCAAAGGGACCCTAATTCCGTTCCCTTTGCGGAAGCCACGTCCTAATCCTTCCCACATCTGGCTCTAAATGGATTTTTAGAGCCTGTGTGGAAAGGCCCTCAGTCCTGTTTTCATCAGGCCTTTTTTTCTTCTGCCTCTTTTCAGGCAGAAGAGTCCTCATAAAATCCGGGAATAAGGAATTGCTTGGGGATGCTGGGTGCCAAATTTGGATCCCATTCGGATTAATTACAGTAGCCATGAGGACACTCCGTCTGGAATTTGAATAGAATTCGGATTAAAGTACCCATGGGGACACAACCTTAAAAGCATAAAAATCTACCACTGTACAGCTCTTATCATTCATACCTAAGTTCATGGAAGCCTGAGCCAGCATTCTCACAAGGAGCACTATCAGACATTATAGGAATAATCTGTACAAGAGGAAGTGGGGATATCGTATATTTGCCAATTGTTCCCACATTTGAATTATAATACAAACTCAGAATGGGCTTGCTTATTCTCCTTATTCTCCCCCAGTTGAACACTGGGAAGCCATGCCTTTCTCTCTCCACCCCTCATCGAATTCCCCTCCTGATGTTGTCAGCAGTGAGATGCAGTCTCATCCTTCAACTCTTACTCCACAGGAGTAGAAAAGTCAAAGGCTACACTCTATATTTCCCTGCTGCCACATCTGAACATGGATTTCCTTGGCAGCATGACCGGTCATTCTTTTGTCTGTTCTCCTCACCAGCTGTATCCACCCAAGAATAGCTTCAGTTTCACAATTACCAAACAGCAGAGCAGCTTGCACTTCTTCTTTGTAATTGCAGTTTTGTGCTACTTTGCAATTTCAAAGCAGTGTGCAAGGGGAGAAGGTTTGATGGGATCAATATTTATGGTGGTGAAGTTAGTGGTCAGCAAATAAATTCCATCTTACCTCCCCTGAAGACATCCACAGTGGAATGCGTCCCACAATGAAGATTTGCGGTACAGATGGAAAACTTGATGGTGATGTGGGTTGGCCATTCTTGAAGAGGACTAATAGGCTTTACTGTGCTGTTTGTCCTGAAGCCACTGGAGTACAGTGCCTGTTTGGCACAAACGTTCC
Organism: Aspidoscelis tigris stejnegeri; assembly: GCA_023333525.1. Taxonomy (NCBI): domain Eukaryota; kingdom Metazoa; phylum Chordata; class Lepidosauria; order Squamata; family Teiidae; genus Aspidoscelis; species Aspidoscelis tigris. The sequence goes on from JALMGA010000015.1 coordinate 18,113,714, forward strand.
TTTAAAATATGAGGAAGCATTGGGTGTTTTTCCACTGTCACTAAAAGTACCCATTAAGTACCCATTAATGGGTGGGGGTGTCAGTCCTCGTTGGTATTAAATAAGCAGATGCACAGCCGTGTTGAAAAAGACAAGCTCTGCTGTCCCGGAAAACTTGCTGGCATCTCCAGAGCTGTCCAGCCTTTTCAGGAACTCCCTCCTTCTTCTGCCCGCAGTTTAAGAAACAGACTGAAACAGGAGTTCTCTCTCTTCACAGAGGTTTATTCTTAAAGTTTGCTGCATGTACAAGTATACATTTCTCCATCCAAGCTCTCAACCAGCCATCAACAAGAATAACTATAACCAGCAGTGTACAGGCACTTTTATACCTTTTCCTTATCATAGATGGTGACTCACTTCCTGAGTGTTGCACAAGCCTGTGTTGCAAGTGTTGCACAAACTTACGCAATTCTTGCTCAATCCAACCTTGAATACTTTTGTTGATAGTTAGCACTCTGTGACTCTTAGTTACCTTTGCCAGCACATCCGTGCATTTTCCTTATACGGGCTTCCCTGCCTAACATACACAATGGCATTTTTGTACCCATTAATGGATACTTAATGGGTACTTCTAGTGACAGTGGAAAAACACCCATTGTTTCCATTGTGAATTGTGAAAGGAAAATGCAGAACACATTGTCCTTCTAGGGACTGGAAAGAGAGGACAAAGCATAACATTCACTGTGTCTTCCTTTCTGTTCTCTCTTCCCACCCCAATAGCACTCACCCTCCTGAGCACAACAGCCACAATGTAATCTGTCATTGGATGGGAGGAAATGAGGAGAACGCCCCCAAAAGTGCGGTTTCCTCTCGAAATAGTCTACTTGTGCATTCTCACTTTTCAAAATAATACAGCTGATGATCTGAATATGGCTGAGAACTCACTTAAGCCAAATGCAATTCTAGATTTCACCAATTTAGTCCAGAAAACACATGGAAAGCCAAATTCTTGTTGGGACAGTTGGCACTAAAGATTTCCTATAAACTGATTAAACATTGACTTCTGAGGTGTAGAAAGATATGCTAGGAGAGATTCCTTGCAAAAAAATGTATATGGGCTGAATCCCCAAAAGACTTATTTGCCTCTCTGAGTTCCCTCTGCTGTCACTCTAATCAAGCGGACTTTAAAAGTGCCGGGCACTTCTGCAATAAGCGTCCACATGAGGCTCAGCAAAACGCGTGTTTTTAACGCACCTTCTGTCCCCACGGAAGCCTGTTTTCTTTCCCATCTTTCCCCCCCCCCACCTCTTCTCTTGTTCAAAGGAAAAACAGCCAGATCTCCGTCCCCTGAAATGGCTTCCCGTCCCAGCAAAGGCAGTGATCGCTCACTCATTCACTTTCAGCACTTACTTTCACTCTGTTCTCTGTTAGAAAAGGCTTCCCGTCCCTGCAAAGTCAGCGGCTGCAGGCATCGGCAGCGCGATCCTTCGCTCATTCACTCTTTTAACACTTTCACAGATCAGCTGATAACAATGTTGCAATTCTGAGCAATTCTGGCTCTTTTTACAAAGGAAAGGAAGGGAACCTGCTGCATTTCTGAGTTGTGTGAATGCTTTTTGGCTGTGTGTGCAGGCAGCAATCACCGCCCCTTTTGCCACGGAGCGTCCCCAAGGTAAATGTTGCGAGGAAAACCTGCAACTTCCAAATAGAGCCCTGAAAGTCTTCTTTAAAGGACATGTATTTTGTCGCTGATTTTCCTCGTTTTGTAGCGCTGGAAGCTCGTTGAAAAGCCTGGCGTGGGGGCGCTCAGAGGCAAAAGAAGATTTTTAGCAGACTTTAAATTGCATGGGGACAGGGCAATGGTATGCAAATATGTATACATAAATGCATTTATAATAAAAAAACTTCAAGAAAGAAAATCAGCTGTCATAAAAAAAACAAAGTCATGTAGAAATGGTGCAAACAAAACTTGGTGTATTTCCCTAGTATATCCTGAGTATTTCAGTACCCAAGATATATACTGTTCATTTTTGGATTTCCCTGACTCCAGGATGGTTTATAGTGGGTAGACTTGTACTACAAAATGTATGACAGAAGTCCTCACAGATTATGATTCTAAGGGCTACACTAAGTATAGCTTTCTATATTTTTTCACACAGCACATAACTGGAAGATGGAATTTGCTACCTGAAAATGTGGTGATGGCCAGCAATTTAGATGACTTTGAACTGTGAATAGATGCACTCATGTAAGAGAAGGCTATTGAAGCTGTTACATGAACTAGCTATTTATTTTTCCCAGCAGCAAAAACAGCAGTGCTAGACACTAGAGATGCTTAGTATTCTCATGCCTTTCTTGGAGGCCTCCCAGAACTAAACTGACTTTCATTTTTGTGTTTTAGCTTCTAATTTATATATATCTTTGCATTTTAACCATCATTAATACAGATGTCAAATTATGTAATATAAGGATGGCACAGTTATTTTGTACCCTACCTCAATTCCTGAAGTTTGACCATATCACTGGCTTGATATTGGCAAGATTTTGTACCAAAGGAGACATGTCCTGAAATTGCACAATCTGACTGACGAAGTTCTCTCTGAATGGGTCCAGCAATATGATGGGTTATAATGTTATGATATGATTTATGAATAAAAGTATTGAGTATAACTGTGATCCTGGGAAGGACTCAGAATTGTGTTCTGGAAAAGTACTGAGAGCAAAAAGGCTGTGACTCTGGAATGTAGAGATCTGTTGTTTATGGTATGCACAAAGAAGTCATCCTGAAGCCTTCTATCCAGGAAGAAAGCATAAGGAATTAGCAGGATGTTGAGATCCGTCTTTTAAAGAAGAACATTCCATGGACGCCAGAAATATAGGAATGTTAATTACGACTCAGTTTTGACCACAAGACATGGGTTACTGAGGCTGCATCCCCATGGGCTCCAGTTATTTCGCTGCTGAATCCGGGCATCCATAATCCACATTGTAGTTCAAATTGACATGTCCCCGTGCGGTTGAGGAGAGCATGGATTGAAGCCAAATCCACCTGTCCCCAAGCAAGCATGGTAAACCCCTGCATCAGGGAAACCACATCCTTTTTTTCTCCACCCCCTTTCCCCTGATAGGAAGCCTGGCTGATGTCACCATGACCTGTCTCACCCGGTGCAGTGATGACAGGGGAAATCCCTGGGAAACGCGTCCGGGTTGTACCTCCAAAAACACAACATACACCACAAATGAGGGGGGGGAGTTAAAAAGGGGGCATAATAGGATGGCAAAGGGGCTCATGGCTTGAAGCTGCAGCTCTGATTTTAGTGGACGTGCGCATGTCCACGTGACAGTGAGCCTCTTGTTCACATCAGCCTCCCTCTAAACCCTTGTGACTTGGATCCATTTTCTTATCTTCTGTTCAACAAGGCCCTTCTGGTCCCCCATGCCTCCAGCTACTACCATTAACAGTCTCAAATCCTAGCTTTGAAAACCATAGCTTTTCGGCAGAGAATGAATGATCCAGCGCTTGTGCAGGAAATCCACCCCTTTACCTATGCATTGGATCAGAACCTTTCCACTTGCCTTCCATCCTGCTAGTTTCACTGCATGGATCATTGGACCTTTCTGCATTAACATGTTGATCCGGATCAAAGGATCTCTGCTCCGGATCTGAGGCCTCTGCATTTACATGTTAATCCAAATCAAGGAGCCCCCCCCCCCCCCTGTTAGGCTGGCTACGTCTGGCTACATATCAGTTTTACAATCCAGCCTAAGCACTGTAATCCAGATCACGGAGGCAGGCAATGGCATGCCTCCGTGATCTGGAGGTCCTGGGAGCTGTAAGGCATTGGCACACCACAGTGCTCCAGTGAAAATCACCACACACACACACACAGCTGTGAAGCTCAAATGAGCTTCTCAGCCTCAGGAACATCATCAGCGCAGATGGTGCTGATCTGCCCCTCACCTCCCTGTGGTCCAGATCAGTAGATCCAATAAATCTGGATCTACTGAACCTCAATGCCAAAAGGGCCAAGGCTTCCTTATGCGGATCCAGCTGGCAGTTGGATTATTATATCTTTGATGTAAATTAGAACAGTTTTTTTCTTCCATACCTTCGGAGGCTTCAGTCTAATTGAGACATTGGATTGTAACTTTTTTACTGTGAATTTGTTCTTTGGTTTTTAATTTTGAATGTATAATCAATAATTATGCTATTTTAGATAATCTTGTGGTATAGTATTTGAAGAGAATTTTATTGTAAGCTCTTTGGAGATTTCATTGATAACTAGTAGAGAAATTTAAAAACTAACATAATTTAAAACTTGATTGTAGAATGATTGAAGTGTCACAGGGAATTTTAGTTGAACATCTGGAAACGGAATTTCTTGTAAAACATCTGGGCTCAAAATCAATTTGCACTCAGAATGATGCCATCTAGTAGTCACCCAATTTGACTTCACACTCCACCACAAAGCCAGCTGGGTGACCTTGGGCTAGTCACAGCTCTCTTTCTTAGCGCTCACAGCCCCACTTACCTCACAGGGTGTCTGTTGTGGGGAAAAGAACAGAAGGTTTGTGAGCTCCTTTGAGTCCCCTTAAACGGGTGAGAAAAGTGGGGTAGAAAAGCCAACTCTTCTCCTCCTCCTAATCGCCAGTTGGGTCAGTGCTTCCAACAGTGTGCGCTTATGAGTTTGGACAAATTCATGGAAATCAGAACTATCAATGGCTATCAGCAGCAACTGGGTGATGCGGTGCACAGCTGTGCATTCGCCATGCACCCTGTGCCCAGTAAACCTGTGGAGCATGAAAGCATGCTCCAGTGCTGTCCCAGGTGGGGGATGGCCCAGGACTTGCAGAGATGCTACCAGGATTGAAGTGTCTTCACCCAATGTGGATGCTCAGAGACACCCCAGATCTCCCCTGTCCACCGTGTGGACAGCCCCAAAGTTTGATTCAAACTTGTTCACATGATGGCCGCATCCCCATGACGTCGTTATTCAAAAAGTTTTGAGTTTGGGCAGTTTAGACGGCACTTCGGCTTAATACGGTATTTCCGTGTTAAACGACGTTATCCCGATTTGAAATAAATCCTGATCTCAACAGGTCTCACTCCGGAACATGCCCTTGATACGTGTTTAATTTTTTACTGTGTGGACAGTATCGTTCCGGGATGAGATTCCGTGTTAAGGCTGTCCCGCCCCCAATCGCACTGTAACCAATGGGCTCTCCGTATTGTAGGCACGTCATGTTTAGGATTCCCTTCAAAGAGTGATTTCATTGAACGAATCCAGCCACTACCTCCAAAGATACACTGTAGCAATGTCGATAAATAACAGTTTCACTTTTGCGCAGTTCTGAACTTTTGAACTTTCAAAAGGAATGTCCCCAGGCAGGGAACTTTCCTTGCCCACTCTCCCCGCTCTCCGAGTTCCCTCCCGGCCACGGGGGGAAGAGCGAGCGAGGAGCCCCCTTCGCCCTCCCAGCGGTGGACACGCTGAGCCCGCCCACCCTCTTGTCCACCCCTTGGCTCTCCTCCTCTTCCAGCCAGCGGCGGCCGCGGCTCTGCAGGGCAAAGTGGCAGCAAAGCAGGGAAAAGTGGCAGCGGAGCCCCAGGGCGAAGCCGGCAGTGCCTGGATGGATGGATGGATGGATGGATGGATGGATGGATGGATGGATGGATGGATGGATGGATGGATGGATGGATGGATGGATGGATGGATGGATGGATGGATGGATGCCACCGCTGCCGCCTCCACCGCCGGCTGCTCTTCCCTCGGCGCGAGGCTGGAAGAGGAAGAGAGCCGAGGGGCGGGCGAGAGGGCAGGTGGGCTCAGCGTGCCCACTGTGGGGAGGGCGAAGGGGGCTCCTGGATGGATGGATGGATGGATGGATGGATGGATGGATGGATGGATGGATGGATGGATGGATGGATGGATGGATGGATGGATGGATGGATGGAATGGCGGGCGCTGCGAGCGCGCTCCGGGCGGCGGCGGCGGCGGGCAACAAGGAGTGCCAGGATGGATGGATGGTTGCTGCTGCTGCTGCTGCTGCTAGGAAGGGGGAGGGGAGAGAACGGGCCGGATCGGACAGGGAATCCCCGGCGGAGCATGGATGACGCAAAGGGAAGGGAGGGTGGGATCCTGGGACGGAACACCAATCACAAGAGAGGGGGTGGGCAATGGCAGGAGGACAGGGCTGCCGTCTGGACTCCCAGGATTGATCCCGCGTTAAGTCTGCAGTCAGAATGCTCTTGGAACCAGATCAACTTGCAAGTCGTGTGGACAGCTTTGTTCCGTTTCTTTTATTTCGAATTCTTTAAACCGAAATAACGCATGCCGTGAAGACGCGGCCGATGTGTAGTTCAGTTTTAATTGAACCAAACCAGGAAAAAAGGTTTGGGCAACTTCTAACAAGAATACATTTAATTAGAAGAGCCAAATAACTATGAATCCAATCAAACATCAAAGTGAATGTAACTCTTGGGATAAATTCCCTCTTAGCTCCGTTAAAGTGGAATTTTAAAGAACAGATGCGAATGCACATTATTTGTGTTCCCATTTTCTTAATTCCGCTTTAAAGCAGAGCATGGCAGCAGTGGCAGTGGCACAGCAGCAGCCCCTGAAAGGGAGGGGAAGCCCGCTCGCTCGCTCGCTCACTGGTCGATGCTTGGAGGGCAGTGGGGTGAGCGAGCCGGGCGGCGGCACTGCCCAGCGGCAGCCGCAATGGCAGCACAAAGCAGCCGCTGAAATATCAAGCAAGCAGGCGGACAGGCAGGTGGGTGGGAAAGTGGGCAGGCAGTAAATAAACAGTTTCAAAACACTCTGATCCAAGTGGGAATGCCCCATAAACCGTTTCAATAAAAAAAATGGGATCGAGAGTTGTTTAAAGAGGTGTTTTATTTAATCCGTTTTATCAGTTTTACTCCTCTTTTTAATGCAAAAAGCCACTTTTCAATGCGGACAGAGTGTTTTGAAACAGTTTTGAACACTCAAAAAGTCCTAATGGGAACTGGCCCTTGGTGTTCTTTGAAGTCACATTTTTTTTCTCAGTTTTGCCCTCTCACAAGACTTTGATGCTTCCAAATCTTCCCCTGGAGTTACAACACGCACAGATGTAGCCTCAATTTGTTTGCAAAACCATAAGGTTAAAGAACATTGTTATAAGACAAGGGGCATATGCTGGCATGAAGAGCACTGGATGCCACTGAAGCTATGAGCTAATGTGCAAAACCTGGAAACCATCTGTTTATATGACACAGCAGACGATTATTGAATTATGCAGATGGAATATCTGTAGTTTAACTCATTTATGTCATCGCTGCTGAACTCATCAAATCGCTTTAACCTTTCAGGTAAATTCAACTCTTCACACTTCAGCCTTTTTGAAACAAACCCTTCAGACTTCTACTGAAACTGTGAATTTCACCTGGCAACAATGCTATTCGTGTCGACGTTCTTTCCCCCAAAGTTCCCAATTTCTGGGATGAATGAAAAGGTCACTGCTATACATGTGTCGGCCTTTCTATGTGCAATTGCAAATCTTAATCTCACAGCGTAGAAAAAATATACGCTTGAAGTCCATGTGCGCAGAGGGAGCAAGCTATCGGCACAGCGCACGGCAGCAGGGAGAAAAGCACATGCAGGCCAAGTTCCGACTGGGCAGCACAGTCCAGTTTTTAACCGAGATTATTTAAAAGGGCACCGAGGGCTCCTTTCTGCCACCCCAACAGAATGTTTCAATGTGGGCCGGGACAGAAGGCATCCCCTCCCCTCCCCTCCCTCCTCCTCTCAGCAGGACCCCTCCCCATGCAGTCAGCGATTGGCCTCATGGGGCGACGTCTCAAACCCAGCCCCCCATCTAACCCTGCTCCCGGCCATCACGGTGCAGGCCCAAACACGCCCCTCCTGTGGCATCTGCTCAAGAAAGGCTGCTTGGTCATCAGTGTTCTGAGGCCGTTGCACGCTGTTCTGATCTCTTGGGGCAGGGGGGCTCTTCCTCGGGGCGGAAGGGGGGCAAGGCCTGGCCCTCCTGGCACAGCCCAATGGGCCTTGAGGGGTGGGGGCAGTGCTGGGGCCAGGAGGGCCCCCCTGCATGGGGCGGGGGGGTGCGCTGGGGCTCTGTCCACGTCACCATCTCACTCGCTGCTGCTCTTCAGGCAGCCGCTCTGCCTCTGATCTCTAGCCAGCTCTTCCCCCTATCAGACAGAGAACACCCCCACCCCCCGCACCAAGTGTGCCCATTGAAAACATATTCACATGATTCCAGGATTCCACCAGATTTTCAGGCTGGACTAAATTGCCAGTCAAAACGCAGCCTCAGTGTTAGGTGACATCAGGAGGGGAACCCGTCTCTTCCATCCTCTGTGCCAGTGGTTCTCAACCTTCCTAACGCCGCGACCCCTTAATAGAGTTCCTCATGTTGTGGAGACCCCCAACCACGGGGGCAGAGCAGCTGGGAGGTGGGAGAGAAGGGCGGCGGTAGACTGTTTGCGACCCCTCCGAAAGGGTAGTTCGACCCCCAAAGGGGTCCTGACCCCCAGGTTGAGAACCACTGCTCTATGCTATCTCCTCAGCAGATCCCCACGGAAACCCGGGCAGCTTTGAAAGGTTACACTCAGGCCTCGTCCCCAAGCACTTTTGATCCGGTGCCAGGCACCCATTTAGTGCTGGGCATCCACATGGGCTTTGTATTTGGCACACGAAAAGCGCACCAAGTCCCCTCAAACTGCGCTAACTGGGTGCCAAATTTGATATCTGAAAAAAGAGGTCTGGGCACTGTTTGGGGAGCCGTCATGCATTGCTCAACGAGCCAGGATCACACATGCGGACACTTGCAGGCTAACGGGGAGGAGATTTGCACACACGTCATGGTTTGGGGTGTGCTTTGCTGGTTTAGCACCCCCGATCTGCTAGGCAATTTACAGACAGGCTTAATTTTAAGCCCCCCCCCCCCCCGTTGATTCTTCGCTGGAGCAGATGAGCACATAAGTCAAGCACCTGCTCTCAGCTGTCAAGCCCCTGCTGCTGTTAAAACACGGCTTTCGCCATTAAAAAAAAATATTAAGCTTTAGCCCCCTCTCTCCTCAGCCCACCTCAGCCAGGGTCGGGGGTGGTGGTGTTTTTTCTTCTTGTGCACCCCTGATCTGCTAGGCGATTTATAGGCAGGCTTGATTTTAAGTCCTCCCCCCCCCCATGATTCTTCACTGGAGCAGAAGCCAGCAGAGATGGAGGTCTGTCCCGTACTCCCAAGTGCAAAGCAAAGCTGCAAGGTCCCGTGCCATAGAGGGAGAGCACCAGGACCCCACGAGGCAGCCCGGATCTACACCCGGGCGGGCGTGCCTAACCCCCTTGGGTACCCTGGGGACGCCTCCATCCGCGCCAAGCCCCACTCCCAGTGCGCATTGTCAGGCATCCCATGCGGACACCCGAAATGCGTGCTCGGCCCCACACCAAAGGATGCCAACTGGCCTTCATGGGGACACAGCCTCAGGGCTTTTATTCTCAATATGTTTACATCCGATTCAACTCAGGAAATTAAGGTTATGATTGGAGGATTTTCTAAAAATTAGCTTATTCCTTTATCTGCCCACAATTCTTTTCTACGCCTGCAAAAAGGAGGAGTTCGATCACACGACCTCATTCCTTTTGAGTACCTCATATGAGAGTCAAATTCTGATGAGAAAGGACTTTCCTCAACTCTTTATGTTCTTGCTTGACTTTAGTTTGAGTTATATGAATGGCTTGAAATCCCTGTGGGAGACAGATGATGGAGATTGGCAATCTCTTTCAAATCCCAGCCTGAGTGTGAACTATCTTCTAAAATTTTATTTAGATAGTATTACATCCTTTGGTTTTGCATAGATTTAATAATAATATTTCTCCTTTGTGCTGGAATGGATGCAAAGAGATGGGCTCTTTTATTCATATGCGTCCTGTAACTAAGAAGTTTTGGAATATGGTCCAGGCAGCACTTTGTGAAATCACCACTCAAATCCCTACTCTTACTCAGGCTATGGTATTTCTGTTCACAACTACTAAAGCTGAAATACCCCTCCATTGGAAGACTCCAGAACAACTCTCCATGGCCAAATTGATGTTGGGTATCTGGACTCTAATGCAGGCAATGGAACATCAAGCCCATTTCATGGAGAAGCGAGGCCTCTTCGCACTTTGGCCGATAGTCAACAATTAGTGAACTTCTGGTGAAGAGCATCCGCACTCTAAGTAGGCTGTTACAGCCTGCAAGCGGCCTCTGCCTTCCCAGAAGTTCATTAACTGTTGATTAGGTGTGGAGCACTAAATCATGCTCCACACCTTTACCAACATTGACCAAAAGCTGACCTGAAGCATACAGCAGCATGACCATTCAGTCTTCTTCCAGTTCCCTGTGGTCAGTGAGTGGGGGAGGCAGCGTCTGTGCAGGCACGTTGGCCTTGGCAGCCATGACTGATCACTGACCTCTGATGTGACCTGACCACCGATCCCTGGGAGCGGTGTCAGGTCACTGACTTGCAAGGGGGGAGTTTGACCAGCAACCAAGTAGTAGGCACTGTGCGCTCGATCACAGGTGTGGATGGGATCAGCTGCAATATGTCCCTCTCCTCAAACATGCCCCTCTGCAACGATGTCCAAGCATATCATGGGATGGCCAGTCGTGGTAGTGAGGAGATGGAACTTCCTGCTTCGGGTACAGCAGCGTGAGCTGGTGAAACGGGAGGACCATTTGCACTTTTGGTTGGCAATGGGCGCTTTGGGGAAGCTTTCCTCATGACCAGTGTGAACGGTTCACCTTTACCAGAAGTTTACTAGCACTAAGGCATTTCCGCACTGAATCGCGTTCCAGACGGAACGCGTTCAGGCGGAAAGCTTAAGCCAGCTTCGGGCGCTTTCCCCGTTCACACACAGACGCGCCAGAACGCGTGTAAACGCGTTCCGGAGCGTCTGGGTGCGAATGCTCAAAGCGCCCGAAGCTGCCTTAGCCGGCAAATGCCGGCAAGCGGCGCGCCGGCAGCCGCGGAGGCAGATCGACAATCAGCTGTTTGAGAAACAGCTGATTGTCAAAGCCGCGCGGCGTCGGAGGCGCGCCGGCAGCCGTTCGGGAGACAGAAGCGGCGCGAACGCTTCTTCTCCCGAACGGCTGAGGGCGGCTCGTCCGCGTTGGAACGCGTGTAGAGCACTTCGAAGTGCTCTACATTTCGAACGCGGAAAAGACAGCTGCGGACACGTCGGAACGCAAGCCGCGCGCGGCCAATGCGTATGACGTGTCCTCAGCTGTCTTTTCCGCGTTCCGATCAGCCCCGTGCGAAAACGTCTCTAGTTCCCACAGCCTAATCAGCTAAGTGCAAAATAATGTCCCTGGTCTCCTCTTATTACTAGGACACAAGATAACCCTTCTTTTCATCCTACTCCTTCAAATTCTCAAAGTTTTGTATATATAAAAAAAGTTACTGCCTCTGTTTCCCAGGCTGGAGCTTTAAGTTTTATCTCAGTGTGATAAAGTTAGCATGCGTTCATTTTATAACGGTTGTGCAGGCATTTGGTTATTATTGTTGATGTTATCTTGTTAGTTATTATATATGTTGTTGATTATTTTTAATAAATAAAAATTGTTTAAAAATATTAGGAAGGGAACTGAAATAAATTGGAAATCATCTTTATAAATCTATAGTGAGCCCATATTTGGAATACTGTGTACAGTTCTGTACTGTGTTACAGAATAGTAAAAGTGGGAAAAAAAGGAAACCAGATTTACCAGGGGAATTGGGTATTTCCCTTACTAAGTCAGAGTTCAAGATCTAGACCTTTTCAGCCTCCAGACTTTAAGAAGGAGACCTGATTTAAGCTATATATTCATGCATAATATGGACATGGACAAAGAAAAACCCTCTTTTCTCTGTTTTACAACACTAGACCCAAGGGGTCCTCTATGAAGTTTAGAGAGGCTTTTTGAACTGGGCAGTAGACTGGACCATGGTCCATTTCTGTGTCTTTTTCATCCACACCTTAGACCAAACCCAAGCTGTTCAGTCCCTTTCTAGAACACTCCAGCCATACGGGATCTAGAATATCCACAATGGCACCCTGGCCCAGCATACTGTTACACCTCTTTTTTGAGATCTACAACCATACATTTATTTATTTATTTATTTATTTATTTATTTATTTATTTATTTATTTATTTATTTATTTATTTATTTATTTATTTATTTATTTATTTCCCGCTCTATATCCTAGGGTCTCAGGGTGGGTAACAGCATATTTAAAAGACAAAAATATTTAAAATAAAACCATATATCTAAAACAGTATAAAATAATAATATGTGCAGTAGGAGAAAACTGTGCCACATTTAGCCAAAGGCCAGAGCAGAGAGGTGCGTCTTCACCCCCCTCCTGAACGTATACAGTGAAGGGGCCTGACGCACCTCTAGGGAGAGGCTATTCCACAGCCTGGGGGCCATTACTGAGAAGGCCCTCTCTCAAGTGCCCACCAGTCTTACTATAGAGGGTGGTGGAACAATGAGAAGGGCCTGTCCCCCAGATCTTAGGGCACGGGCAGGTTGATATGGGAGGAGGCGTTCTGTCAGATATTTGGGGCCCAAATCATTTAGGGCCTTATATGTTAAAGTTAACACCTTGAATTGGGCTCAGTAACGAATTGAGAGCCAGTGCAGCTCTTTTAAGACCGCTTAAAAGAGCATAGCTTAAAAGAGCAAATGCCCATGTACAAGAGTTTGGCAGTTCTCCTCTTCCCTCCCCTCAGCCTGGTGTTACAGCTGGATGCCAGGTGTGGCCCAAAAACCCAGGAGGAGCAGCAGTTCTTCCTCCCTCAGCCTGATGTTATAGCTGGAATGGTGGAGGGCGTGGTCCAGACAAACCCAGGAGGCAGCACGGTGTACATTTGGTGTACATGGGCTGATACACCAAATTAAGTGGCATGCAGGCAGCACAGGACACCTATTTCGGCAGCACAATAAGGTGTTCTGCCAAAATCCCCCCCCCCCAAGATCTGAAGGTAGATACTTTCATTCCTGGCCTTCAGAACCTTTGGAGACACCCCACACTGCCTTCTCTTACCTTCTTACATTCAGCCCTCATGTGCCTTTGGAGGAGCACTGCTTACCCAGGGCATGTATCTCAGGTCTCCATTGGGTGATGTTTGTTGCTTCTCTGGAAGTCTTAGAAATCAGGACATGCTTAAATATATATTTTCACTGATACAGACTGTGGAGCAACCCATGCTGTTCCACTGTCTTTGCACTCTTGACTGGCATCTCTGCTCCATGTTCTCCCTTGCCCTTGAGGAAATCTACACTCATGGGGCAGAAAGGGGAACACTCATAAGGGAATGAGTTAATGAATCTTGTAGTGCAACAGTAAATTGTGCATGTGTGTCTAATGAAATACTTTCACACAGCCCTGTGATGTTGCTCCTCCTGGAAAAATAAAGGTGCAACTGCTAACAAAATTAATCTTTAAGGCGCCCCTAACAGCCAGTTATTTCGTTAATTAGCATAAGTCATCCAGCAGAGTTCTCAGTAATCAGCTCTATTCGAGCAGGGCCACGGATAATCGTGCCATTGAAGAGGTACGTGAAATCTTTTCCTGGAAACCACATGGTGGAAGACTTCCATATCTATGTCCTGTGAGGGCATTTTACTTCCCAGTCAATGACAGATTTATTGTGATACTTATTGCGGAGTGGTGATGACCGCATACAGCAGGGAGGGAAAGGGATAGTTCCACAACCAACTCCAAATGTCAATCAGTATTTTTATTAAGAAGTTCTGGCAGCGCTCTGGGTCAAGTAGCATACCTGATGCCCAAGAAAGCATTAACAAGCACACCTTTTTCAATAGCACAAAATATATATCTGTGGTTCACTTGCATTGTAGTAGCTCTTCAAGGCTGGATCTTGTGGCCACGCAGGCATTTCGCCACCATGCTAGGGCTGCATCCAGACACCAGCTGTTTGTTCCACTATATTTTGATATTGTAGAATACAGCAAGAATATTCTGGAACATCCATGCTTTTTTTTGGAATATCCAAATATAGCAAAATACATCACTGATGCTTAGATTCAGCCCAGGTAGCATCATCAGTGTCAATCAATGATTTGCACTAACAATGCTGTCCTTCCTAATGGTGAAATGCCTGCAGTAACAGGATCCAACCTGAAGAAGTCTTAGGGTCTTTTTCCACTAGGGCTTAGAACCCTGTTTCATACGTGGACCCCATCTAAGGGAACATGAAGCAGGCCCTGACCCCACAAGAGTAGGGGAAATCCAGATTTAGAACATAAGAACCTCAGAGGAGCCCTGCAGGATCAGGCCACAGCCCCCCTAGTCCACATCCTGTCGCACACAGTGGCCCACCAGTTGCCCATGGGCATCTCTAGCAGAGACAAGGGCAAACCTTCTCCTGCTCTCCAATCCCAGCAAATGGCCTTAGAAGCGCCCTGCTTGCTCCGCTGCCTGAAAGATGTACTTCAGAGCACCTCACCCCTCCCACGTCCCGATGACAGGTGCTTTGGGCAGGAGGTGGCAGCAGCAGGGGTTGGCCTCCACCTCCACCATCTCTCCTACCATTGTGGCTGCTTCTGGGGGGAGTAGCAGGGTGAGTGACCCCTCACCTGCCCCCCCCCACTTCTCTGGGTGCCCAGGGGAAAGGGGAGGGATGACTGCTCCTCCCCACCTCTCCAGGAGGGAAATTGGCCCTCTGCCGCCACCCAGAGTGGCGGTGCTAATCTCCCACTCCCCATGTGGTTGCTTTTCAAGGGGTGGGGTGGTGGGCACAGGCAAAGGGTACCCATAATCTGTTGGCGCCAGCCTCCCACCCAGCAACAGCTACAGCGCCTGCCTCTCTGCCCTGCCCTCTTCCGGCTCCTGTCAAATGCAGCCAGAAAAGGGCATCTGCCCGGCATCCTGCTCACCATCCATTGCAGCTGGGTGCTAGCTGGCCCATGGGGATGCAAGGGGCCTTCCTGGATCAACTTGGCATATTCAAGGGAAAGGGGGGTCACCATGCAGCAGGAAGGCCTCTTCAGCAGCACAAGAGCCACGTGCACCACGAAGCATTTTTATATGCAACTTTTGGTTTAAGGCCCCAATGTAGTTATCAGGGTATTTTCACAGACAAATCGCAGATTGCGGCCGGAGATTTCTTCCAAATCTTATTATTCCAGTGTCAACACTCCAGCCTACTTTTCCCACTAATTTTCCTGGAGGGTTGCGGCATTAGCTAATGGGTTTCTGATTGCAGATTTACTTAGGCAAATGAACTAATGAAAAGTTTCAAAAGGCAGTGCAAATAACTAATTATGTATGCTATATTATTCTGTGCTCCTAATGGAAAAGGACAGAGAGGGGAGGATAAGAGTTCATCATTGTCTCCAATGTTGTTGTTGCTTCCTTGCTAATTAGTTGCCATTTAATAAGAGAGACTTGATGTCTCAATAAAAACTGGCAGGAGAGAAATTAACTCCAGTGGTGTCACACAGTTGCCCCCATTCTTCATCAAATGCATCTACTTGTTTGGTGCCTAATTGCAAAACCTTTACTTATGCTGGTCGTGTACCTGGTGTCATTTAAGACTGAAGCCTGAGGAGTGACACCACCGGCCTGTTGGACATGAATTATGGTAAACTGTTAGGGTGCCCAAGATATGCTCACAAGGTACAATTCACAAAAACCAGCAGCCAGCAAGTGAGGGAAATATACAAGTAACTCCTCATTGAAAGAATGGGAAAGGACTTGCAGGAGGAAGTCCCATGGTGGCTTTCTTAAGACCCACTTCATGGGGAAAATATGCAAACACTGTAATTCACTTTTCAGCACTCTGTAGGCCGTTCCTTGTCTGAGGCTTCTTTCTGCATCTCAAGAGAAGCACGCAGTGAGGATGGGTGTACTCCTGGCCAGAGAACTTCGAGCGACATTGTATGAAGATCTTCTTGCACAGATACAGTGGTACCTCGACATACAAGTGTTTTGAGATACAAGCCACCGAGCGAGTGATATTTTGCTTTGAGATGAGAGCAAGATTTGAGATACGAGTATGTAAATACAGTACAGTACATAACAAAAACAACTGAGGTGGTGTTTTGGGAGCTGGAATGGATTAATGGGAAAATTGCTTTGAGATACGAGCGATTTGACATAAGAGCAAGGTTACGGAATGAATTAAACTCGTATGTCAAGGTACCACTGTATTATCACAGTGTGGGACAAACGTCACACACAGATTTTGTAAGTCATTACTGAAGGGCGCTATAACAATTAATCAGAGAATGAACTGGCAATCCAATTTCCTCACTGACATCAATTGCACAAAGCATCTTAGCTAGAAATTGATAATATTTTACCATACTTAGGCTTTCTCCAGGCCTCTTGTCTTTGGAGGCCTCAGACTTCGAAGGGTCTGTGGTCCGTTCTCCACCTGCCACCTTGCATCAACCAAAAGCAAAAGCAAGTATCTGGGCAAGTGAGGCGGTGGCAGCGGTGAAGCCTGAAAGGCTGGCTGGGTGAGGCGGTGGCAGCAGTGGCCAAAATGGCAGGTAGCTGGGTGGACGGGCAAGCAAGCAGGTGAGCGAGGCAGTGGCAGCGGCGCAGTAAGGCAGCGGTGGCGGTGTGACCTCAAAGGGCAGCTGGGCAGGCTAGCGGGCAGGATATATTGACAGTGTACCATTCCCAAAGCAAAAAATAAAGCATGTTAGCAACAAATACGGGAGTGAGAGTTGTTTAAACAAGTGTTTTTTAATGCGGTTTTTGACAATTTACTCCTTGGAAAGTGTGGGAAGCCAATCTGTAATGGGGACAAACAGTTTTCAAATCATTTTCAAATTGTTTTAAAGCATGAGTGGGAACACGGCTTTAGAGACATAATTAGGGTTCATTTACCCACTCTCCCACCGTCAAGAGATCCCTCCGGAGCTCATTGCAATTTCTTTCAGTTTTCACTATCCTTAATAATTTAGTGCCATCATCAAACTTTACTATCTTACTATTTACCCCTACTTCTAGATCACTTATGAATAAATTAAAAAGCTGCGGTCCCGATACTGAAACTTGGGGGACCTCACTTTTCATTTCTTTCCACTCTGAGAATCGGCAGTTTATAACTATTCTCTACTTCTTATCCTTAAACTAGTCACAATCCAGGGTAGAACCTGTCCTCTTATTCCATGGCTTTGATGAGGAACTTTGTGAAAAGCCTTCTGAAGCCCAGATAGACTGTTTCAACTGGTTCACCTTTATCCACATGCTTATTGACATTCTCAAAGAATTCTAACAAATTTGTAATGCATGATTTACCCTTGCAGAATCCATGCTGCCTTTCCCTCTACAACGCTTGCTCTTCTATGTGCACACTAATTTTATCTTTAATGATGAGTTCCACCATCTTATATTGAACCGATGTTAAACTAATTGGTCTGTAATTTCTGGGATCACCCCAGATCCTTTTCTGAAGATTGATGTTAC
Organism: Aspidoscelis tigris stejnegeri; assembly: GCA_023333525.1. Taxonomy (NCBI): domain Eukaryota; kingdom Metazoa; phylum Chordata; class Lepidosauria; order Squamata; family Teiidae; genus Aspidoscelis; species Aspidoscelis tigris. The sequence continues at coordinate 18,131,167 of JALMGA010000015.1, forward strand.
ATTTCCTATCCTCCAGTCTTCAGGGCACAGAGAGCAATCTTAGGGAAAGATTATATGTTCTTGCTAGAATATCAGCAATTTCACATTTGAGTTCCTTAAGAACTCTTGGATGGATGTCATCTGGTCCCAGTGATTTGTTAACATTTAGTTTATTACGACACGTGAGGACCACTTCCCTGGTTGCCTCCACCAATGTAGTTTTTTTGAGGGCATATGCCTTCTTGTCTTGTTCAGCGAACACAGAGGCAAGGACTTCATTTAGTCTGTGTGCAATCTCTATCTATTTTTCAATTATCTCTTTTTTCCATTGTCATTTAGTCATCCAACTGCTTTCTTGTTCCAGCTGAGACTCCTTTGTTGTATTTTAAACAGTCTCTATGCATTTTGGAGTTTTCTGACTTCCTATTTCAATTTTCTTTTCACTGGTTTCCTCATTTTAGGGAACTTTGCTTTATGAAAGTTTAAGGTTAGAGTTTACCTACAACTTAGTCCCTGCGTTTAAGTCAAAGGACATCACATTATGATCACTATTCCCAATTGGATCAGCCACAGTGACAACTTGTACTTAGGAACATGTCCAGAATTCCTTTTCCCCTGTTTGGTCCCACAACCACCTGCTCTTAGTATTTAGGAGGTCTAGGAATTTTCTCTCTCTCTCATGAGTTGAACACAAGTTCACCCAGTCTATGAGAAGATAGAAGTCTCCTGTTACAAGTACCCTCTCCTTTTAGGTTAGGAAGATATCATGTTCCTAATATTGAGCTTCATTTTTGGTCTGGTATTTTTACCCATACTACTTCTGTGGATGAGTTAGATTCACCTAGACATTCCAGTACATAAGTGTCCATGTCTTCTCTATTTTAAAAAGCTACACCGTCTCCATTTCGCCTGTTCCTGCCTTTCCTGTACAGTTTGTAACCTAGAATAACTATTTGCCATTGGTTATCATTGGTCCACCAGGTTTTAGTTATGCCAGCGATATCAATTTTATCACACATCCCTAAGCTTTCCAGCTCTATTTTGGCTTTAAGGCTTCTGGTATTTGCATACAGACATTTGTATAAACTCCCCTTGTACAAGTTCTGTACTGTGGGATCATGTGAATCCTTATACTGCCTCTTACAGTGGAGTTATTGACTTGCTTGCTTGCTTACTTTTTTATGCTTGATAAAATGACCTGCAACACATTGGTACTTCAATCATATCTTCCCAAGGATGCATTTCTTTACTGCTGTCTTTGAAACTCAGCAGGATGCTTTAATATTAATAAAGCACAATATTCTGTCCCTGGTACATGGGATTGCTTTAAAAAAATTAGTGCATGCTCATTTCCAGCCTATTCCCTTTAGAGACACTCTTGATCTAAATAGTGTAACCTTCCCTGAAACATTTAATCAATCTTTCTGTTACAGAAATTTGTCCTTCCAAAAATGCAGTTTCTTTCCCTTTAGCAATGCATTTATGATAACCTTCCAACGGTCATTCACAAAAATCATCCAAAAATCCTGCAACGGGCAACAGCGGTGCCTGCTGGGCCACACTGCTTGCTTTGGCCCCAGAAGCAGGGTGTGCGGTACCTTCCCAATGCATGTCTCATCTCCTTGCAAACTTCAGAGCTGGAGAATGAAAGTTTCTCATTTTTGAAGCCCAAGCTTGCTTTGAGATGCATTGACAGTTGGCCCTTTTGGCTCAACTCAAGATAAAGCTTCAGAGACTGTGGCATCAGAGGGTCGCTCATATGGTCAGTGGTAACGTAAGCACCTGAAGTTGGCAGGACTTTCGGAATTGTTCTGAGGTTGCCAATGCATGCCTGAGAACACCACTGGCATGAGGATACCATGTTCCTCAGGCCTTTACTGGGTGCTGCCTTCCACCTGTGTAGATGCAGCATTAAGTTCTTGATGGCAGACTGCACAATACTTTGATGTTACTTGTTTAGCAGCTCTTTAGCAGTCTTAATTAGTGTTCATATACTGCACACACAAAAGGAACCCCTGAGCCTCACGGTATAACTGCAAATCACTTAAATGTCAAGGATATCAACCTGTTCAGTTAGGAAGCATAAGTGATTGTGAATCAATTTCACTTGCTTTGGTGTACATGAAGGTGCACTGGAGAGGTAACAGGAATGGACCTGCAGGAGCTGCCTAGAGACAATTCTCTCTCCTTGTCATTCTCTAGTTTTATGTTTTACTAGTGTCCTTGTTGCTACGGGTAGCATGAGGTGGTACCTGCAGCCCATTCAGGTTGCACAGGCAGTCCAGTTCCTCCAGGATGGCACATCCAAAGTGCTGCTGCAAGATGGTTTACTATTTCTCCCAGCAAAGCGATGAAATGGGCTCTATGCACATCCCTAGTCAGGAGATGTATATCTTTGGAGGATCCCACAAACCTCCACATGATAGCCAGTGGTATCCTGACTGCTGTTAGGTACTGGGATGACATCTTCAGAACCATTGTCAAACCTTATGCTAGTGCAGTGGGGACTGGGTTCCCCCTGGTGCAGGACAATGACCAGCCCCATGTGGCCAGATTTTGTAAGCAGTTCCTGGATGGCTGACTGGCCCTCCTGTTCCCCAGTCCTGAATCCAATTGAGGACCAAATAGTGCAACAGACTGTCCAGGAGTTCACTGATACCCTGATTCAGGTCTTGGAGGAGATCCCCCAGGAGATTAGCCATTGTCTTATGAGGAGCATGCCCAGATGTCATCAGGAGTGCATACAGGCACATGAGGGGCATACACTACTGAGTCACGTTGTGAGTCACCATGATAAAATTGTTGCAAATTGGATCCATCTGTGATTTCAGTTTTTTACTTTGATTGTCAGGGTGATCTGGAATCCAACTCTCATTTGGTTGATGACTTTAGTTTCCATTTACCATTTTGTTTTCAATGAATTGTACAATTTACATCAGTAAAGATTTTCAACTTGAATCCTTCATTCATCAAGGTCTGATATGTGATTTAAGTGTTCCCTTAATTTGTTTTAGCAGCGTTTGATGTATCCTATTAATTAATTTGGGGGTTTCTGGACTTGTTGTTTCTTGTTCTAGACCAGTGAGTCTGGACCAGCTAGAACACAGCAGGGCATGGTCTGAAACATCAGCACAATCATGCTCATCCAACCCAGCCCACTGGACCTGAACCTCACATGAGGTTCAGTACCTGCTTCTGAGGACTCCAAAGGGCTAATAATTCCTCGCCTCGGAGCCACCAGGGGACACATTTCAGCTGAGTGCTTTTGTGTGCCTCCATGGTCCAAACTATGCCATCAATATTGAGGTCTACTGGTGATCCATAAGAAGGGTCTCTTGATTTGGCTTACACTTTATTCTGTTTTGATGGAGCATACCAGTAGTGGGTGAGGTCACAGAGATCCACAATGATATGCGCACGCAGCTCCCGCCACGTCATGCAATCCCCAGATGGGGAGCTGCACAGACAAAACTGGAAGTGCTTTTTCAGCCTCCAGAGAGCATTGAAATGGGCCCAGGATGCCACCGCAGCCTCCCGTTCCATTCTGGTGCTCTCCCTTACCTTTATGGAGGCCACAATTGCATCCCCAAGTCTATATTGGCACTCTTCTGAAGCTGAAAAAGCACTTCTGGTGTCTGTACATGCATTGTACAATCCCTGGAAGGAGAACTGTGTGCACAGAAAACCTGGAAGTTCCTCTTTGGCCTCTGAATGGCACTGAAATAGGCCCAAAGATGCCACTGTGGCCTCCATAAAGGTAAGGGAGAGTGCCAGAATGGAATGGGAGTCCATGGTGGAATCTCTGGGTCCATTCTGGCACTCTTCAGGGGCAGAAAAATCACTTCCATGTTTGCACACACAGTTGCCCATCCAGGGATCACACAATGCGGTGGGAGCTGTGCGTGCAGATACAGAGGGCCTAGGAGAAAAGCACATGGTGGCTGTGAAGGCACAGTGAAAGGTAAGTAGGGCGACAGGCGGCCATGGGGGGGGGGGACTGGGCTCCACAGAGTGGATGGGAGACCATGGTGGGATGGGAGATCCCTCTGGTGGTGACTGACCTTTTGGGTTGGATTGGGAGGAGGCTATGGAGGGCCTTGTAGCCGGTTCCATCCTAGAGATGGGCGACCAATCAGCACCATGGAAGCCCAGCAGACAATCAGTGGCAAGTGCTTGTCATCATGGGAGGCAAAGAGGAGGAAGAGAAACGAGAGAGGCGGGATTTTAGGGGCTTCACTGTTTTCAGAGTCTATAGATGGGATGATCTTTGGAAAAGCGGAAACGAAAAACCCTGTCTCGTCACACTCACAATTATTGATGAAAGCTACCTGAAACAGATATTGCTGAATGAAATTTTTATTTCATTTTTGACTTGCAGAAATGTACACATTTTATTATAATACACTGCATTTCAAAAATATATGATATATACTGAATAAATATCTAAAACATAGATGTGTGAGAAATCGGTTATGACGACTTATTTTAAAATATGACACAAAATGAAGCTGGAAAGGACTTATTAATAAAAACGCTAGCAATAAATGCTAACAAAATGTAAATAAAACAGAATTGAGCTGTTTTAAACATTACCCAGTCAAGCAGTTTATTGGGTTATTTTAAAATGGTCCTTGGTGTTAATCTAGCAGCCGCTTTCTCCAGGCATTTGCTTCTGTCTTTCAGTCAGAAACTACAGAAATGTACAGAGGAAAACACAAAAGCTACAAGGTTGGGATGCTTTGCAATTCTTCTTTTCAAGCTTCTGCACATCAAATCAAAGGAGAACAACAATTTTGCTCACTTGAATGGTTGTGCCAGGATTTTTCACTGCCTACAGTTCAAAAAAGGAAACACTTTTGAGTTTATCTTCCAGGTGAATAAACAAAAGGAATCCTTGCTGTCAATCCATACAAAAGGCCCTCAGGCCAAGGCAGAACAGAAGGCCAAGAATACATTCACATCCCTCATGTTTAGGGACCGACAGCACTTTTGCCTCTCTTAGTACTGTGAGTGAAAGTACATTTCAGAGGGGAACGTAGTCCCACTTTCTGCACTTCTAAGCCTTCCCTCATTGACATACAGTTGTTTTCATCCTAGGCTTTTCTTTTGCATAGTATTGCTGAAGGCCACTTGCACTGCCAGAAAAAAAGTCCTGAATTGGTCTGACTTCATAGGTGTTTTTCCACTGCGCTCCTTAGATATGGATCTAAGAAGATCCGGATCTAAGGAATGGGTACATTCCTTAATCCAGATCTAGTAGATCTGGATTAAGGGAACCACCTAATGTGTTTTCAAGGGAGGTGTAGCACCCAATGGCAATGGGTGCTAACCCCCCTGCTGTGGAAACACCTTTGCAGCCATGTGGGGAATCTGGATCGACCCCCAAGGGTCTGTCCATCACCCCAGGTGTTTCAGGGGATGGGGGGGGGTGCGATCTCCGAAGTCTCTTTGAAGAGACCGGCACAGACTTCGAAGCCACTTCAGAGTCCCTTCGCAACGTCTCCGAGGTCAGTGCAAAACAGCCCCAGAGCGCCTGCAATGTCAGCAGGAAATCGCTCCGGAGCGCCTCTGAAGTATTTGCCGATCTCTTCAGAGTGACTTCGGAGTAATTTCTGAGTGATTTCAAAATGACTCCAAAATCACTTCGAAGCTAGGATTTTGGGGCTCCCCCCCCCATGGGTGCATCCCCTCCCCCTAGCCTCCTCTAGACCCCATTGCCTGTTTCTCGTGGAAACAGGCTCCCTTTAATCTGGATTTTCTGGCTGTAGACTCCATTGTAGACCCCATTAATGGGGTCTACAGAAATCCGGATTAAAGGCTGAGATGGAAACAAATGTGTCCCAAATGGGTGTCATGGTGGAAATGGGGTCATCCGGCTCACACCCAAATGGGTCCTTAATGGGTGCAAAAATGGGTACTAACTGACCGTGGAAAAACACCCAAAAGCAACTCAAGCAGGATTCACATGAAGTTTGGCTAAGAAGTTTGGCAAGAAGAGCACTATGCTTTATTTATTTATTATTTGTATTTCTATCCTGCCCCATACCCAAGGATCTTGGGACGGGTAACAACATTTAAAATCAAACATATTAAACAATAACAATATATATTTAAACAACAGTGTCTGCAAGAGGGAAGGGAAAGTCTGTCCCCATTTAACTGAACACCAGGGCAAAGAGGTGCATCTTCATCCGCTTCCTAAACGTGCACAGTGAAGAATATAGATGCACCCCAAGGGGGAGACTATTTCACAGCCTAGGGGCCTTCACTGAGAGGGCCCTCTCCCGGGTGTCCACCCCTTTTGTCGCTCAGGGTAGTAGGACAACCAGGAGGGCCTCCCCTCCAGATTTTAAGGCATGGGCAGGTCGACATAGGAGTAGGCGTGCCTTCAGATATTTGGGGCCCAAGTCATTTAGGGCCTTATCCGTTAGAGTTAACACCTTGAATTGGGCTCAGTCGTGAGTCAGCAGCCAATGCAACTCTTTTAAGACCAGCACGATGTGCATCTGGCCAGCTGTCCTGGTCAGCAACCTAGCAGCTGCATTCTGCACTAGCTGCAGCTTCTGAACTGGCTTCGAGGGCAACCCCATTACAATAGTCCAATCTAGAGGTTAGCAGAGCATGGATAACTGTGGTCAAGTTATCTCTGCCTAAGAAAGGCTTCAACCAGTGCACCAGCCGTCATTGGGAATAGGCACTCCTGGCTACGGCCTCCACCTGAGCTTCAAGCGTCAGCCCAGGGTCCAAGAGTACCCCCAAATTTCGCACCTGTTCTTTCCATCACAACCCAATTGTGGACAGGGTGTCTCCCAACTACACGAACCCAAGACCCTGTGAAACACAGCACCATTGCCTTTTCTGAATGTATTGGGCCCCTTCCAGCCCATTACTGCCTCCAAGCACCTGTCAAACACTTCAACTACCTCTTCTGATTCAGATAGCACACAGAGATAGAGCTGGGTATCATCTGCATATTGATGACACATCACTCCAAACTCTTGATAACCTCTCCTAGGAGCTTCATATAGATAGATAGATATTAAAAAGAATGGGAGATAAGATTGGTCCTGGAGGAACCCCACAAGTGAGTTCCCAGGATGTTGAGTCAGAATCTCCCACTACCACACTCTGAGATTGGCCACAGAGTACACCAATGGCATGTACTGCTTCCCAGTTCCTAAACTCTGTAGCCTTTCCAAAAGGATACCATGGTCAATCGTATCAAAAGCCTCTAAGAGGTCCAGGAGAACCAAGGGGGTTGCACTCCCTCTGTCTCTCTCCCAGAGAAGGAGAAGGAGAAAAGGAGAAGGAGAAGAGTTGGCTTTTCTACCCTACTTTTCTCACCTGTTTAAGGTGACTCAAAGTGGCTGTCAAAGCTTCTGTTCTTCTCCCCACAACAACCTTCTGTGAGGCAGGTGGGCCTGTGAGAGCTCCAAAGAGAGCTGTGACTAGCCCAAGTCACCCAGCTGGCTTCATGGGGGAGGGTGGAATAGAACCCAGTATTCCCAGATAAGAGTCCGGCTCCCTATCCACTAGACCAAACTGGTCATCAACCAGGGCGACCAAGTTAGTTCCCATGACATAACCAGGCCTGAAGCCAGATTGAAATGTGTCTAGATAATCAGCTTCCTCCAAGCATGCCTGCAGTTGAACGGCAACGGCTCTCTCTAGCACCTTGCCTAAAAAAGGTATGTTAGCTACTGGGTGATAGTTGTTTAAATCTTCTGGATCCAGGGAGGCCCTCTTCAGGAGGGGGCATACCGCTGCCAGTTTATGGGCCAGTGGGACTACCCCATCCCTCAGGGAGACATTCACTACTCTCTGAACCAACCCGGTTATACCTTGCTGGCTGGCTTTTACAAGCCAGGAAGGACAAAGATCTAGACAGCATGTTGTCAGCCAAACCCTTGCAAGTAGCCTGTCTGCATCCTCAGGCTGCAACAATAAAAACTGGTCCAAAAGAACTGGACCAGACAGTTCTCTGGATGCCTCCTCTGGGCTGTTCTTAATTGTTACATCTAGGCCACATCCCCATTAGAAGCTTAATCCAGTTTCCCTAAATGGAAATAACAGAACTGGATGCAAATGCGAATTTGCCTGATCCCATTACTTTCAGCCAGAATCACGTTCAGTCCAGATTCTGAGGACGTACGTGACTCAAGGGGGGACTCCAGTGGCTATTTTTTTAAAACTGCTTTTCGGGGCTGCCCTGTCCTCTTCCTCCTGGCGTGAGCGCACCACCCATAACAGACCCCTTCAGGGAGCCTAGCTGGTTGGCTGGATAGCTGCTGCTTGCCTGGATGGAGGAAAAATGGCAGTGGGCAGCCAGCAATTCTTTCCCCTCCTCTCCTCATTGCTCAGGGCACGCAGCAGCAGCGGCAACAAACATTCACACATTTCCCCAAACCAGCAGCTGCTTTCCTTTCTTTTGCCTTTTTTTAAAGATCAGAACTTTCAATGGCAAAATCGTTATCAGGTGTGAAGTAGTTCCATCGCTACAGTGTAGCTTTAAGCGGTGGATTTTACAGCTTGCTTTGGAAGCAAGCTATTGGGGGAGGGAAACTCTCATCCCTTAACATGGAAGGGTTCCCACAGTAAAAAATGTAAAACGTTTCAAGCGCACAAACCGTAGTGAGAGCTGTTGAAATGAGGAATAACATTTACAACACTTTGGGGAGATTTAACATGCGGAAAGCGTGTTAAGCCAAACTGACGTGGGGTCTGCCAGGATAGAAAACATTTTGAATTCGAAATAAGCTTGCTGTGGGGATTCGCCCCTAATCCCCCATGAATCTGAGTTACTTTGCTCTCAAAGTGCTTTGCAAATTTGTCACAGCAGATATTACATGGCCCTTGCCAATGCTTCACCGACCTAGATTTTATAAGGCCATTCACCACTCTGAAGAACTCTACTGGACAGCTACTCGATGATGCAATGGTGGTGGAGAAAAAGCTCCTGTTAGCCACCACCACTGCCACATGGTAGGCACTACAGTGTGCTCCAACCCGTGTTTGGTCAGAGTCACAGCCGGATTTACACCACCTGCACTCTAGCCATCAACCTTCCTGTTTCGTCACCCGTAGCTCCAAGGCATACCAAGGGACTTTTCAGGCTCCACAATGCCGAGGGCACTTGGGAGCGATTGTGTTGATAGCCCTGCTCATCTCCCAATTCCAAAGAGATGCCAGATCTTCGACAGGAGCACCAGTCATACCAACTGGAAAATCCCCCAGGGCATTCAGGAATTGTTCAGATTCCATAAGTCTTTGGGGGTGGACCATCTCAATAGGTCCTACACCCACACAGAGGGCTTCTGCCACTGTAAGTCCAAATCTTACCAGCAAACGATCCGTCCACAACAACGGGCTGACAACCAACCCTCTTATCAATGGATTCTCACCAAGTAGCTCTGAGGCAAAAACCAGACCAACGGTATGACCTGCTGTATGAGTTGGAGCGGTTACATGTTGGGACAGTCCCATGGTTGTCGGGGAGGCCATGAAAGCGCTGAGCCGGCCCAGTGTGCATAGCCTTGGCATCGATGCTGAAATCCCCCAACACCTTCGAGACCACCTCAGCCACTCAGATAGGGAGGCTGCTGGGCAGCTAGGTGGCCAGTACACCAGCAGTATCCCAGATATGCAAACATCATTGCCGGGGAAGTTTTATTCCCTGATTTTTATGTTTCCAACTGGGGCAGTTTTTTTGTTTGTTTGTTTTCAAAGACAGGAAATGGCCCCAGAAGTACAGAACCCAGGGACATACAGATGTTGCATTCTCACGGCTCACAGCAACACATACACTTTTAATACGTATTCTCCATCCTGAATACCTATAAAAAGCTGCCAGTTAACAACAGTTGGTGAACAAAGAGCTAGGGATCGTTTATCAAGGTAACATATTAGTATTGCAAATTATTTATATATCATTTCTATTTTTATCTCACCCTGTAAAAGCAGAGGCCTCAGAAGAGGTCGCAATACAATTACTATGAAACAGGTAAGATAAATTAACTAAAACAATATCTGTGACTGCTTGAGAAGGAGATACTGTAACCAGCAAAGGTATTCAGTCCTCATAAGCGAATGTTCAGTTACTGGGGTCTGGGTCCTCCTGAAATGTTCAGACACTACTGAAACAAGGTACTTCCTCTGAGTTTTCTGTGTTCTTATTATGGTAAGCTTTCCCTCAGTCTCTCTTGTAGTGCTATACATTACACATTTTATCCTTGCTTACATTCCATGTTATTAATGTTGTATTTATTATTAATGCATCTTTCAAAAAACCTTCAATAGTACCATCAGAAACCAGAGAAAATTCTAGTTTTTGACATTCCCTGATTGATGGCAGTATCATCTCCTAATTTCCCTACTCAATCAACATTCCCCAGTGAATTACGACTAGAGATGAGGAGAATAAAAACAGTTCTGATGTAATGAGAGAATTAAATAGGGAAAGCGGGAGTAGAGGTGGGGCTTCAGCACATGAGAGTCCAGTGAAAGATTAATGTTCAATTAGAGAACAATTTTAGAAAACTCAGCCAAATTGCAGCGGCATTCTTTAATGTATTCCTCTCTAATGCATGATTCATTCTTTAATAGCCAGGCTTAAAAGGTCTTGATCAACTCGCATGGTGACCACCCCTACAGCACTTACCCACTGTGGCTGCGTAATCAGAGGGTACCACATACTATTCTTCAGCCATGCAGGGTGATTTATGGTCACAAATAGCACAACAGTGCAAAGTGCTATACAGAGGCCAGGGTCCCACTTGACTTTTTTTAGTCCTGTTTGGACTGTTTTAGTCCTGGCTGGACTATTTTAATCCAGATACAGGGCTGAATGCACATTTCAGGCTGTTCCCATTTACCTGGCACTAAACTGGACTGAACCCAAATATTGTCATTCCCACTCACCACCCAAATCCCCAGCACACAGAAACAGGACCTTTTAATCTCCCACCTCCCCCCACCCAAGTGCAAACCCTGTAAGCTGATGGAAGAACAGACGCATAGAGGGCAATCACACTTTCCTCTTTTCACACCCTCCCTTTCAGATTGCACATTCCCAGTAACGTTACCGCCATCCACATTACCAGGAAGATCACATTTGCACTCAAGCAGATCAGTGAAGGAGCAGAGAGCAATTGGAAGGCTAAGACAGCTTATGCTGGGGAGAACTGGTTGACTTGCCACAGTTTTGCTTTTAAAACCTTTTTGCTTGATAAATATGTATCTTTCTGATGATTGTTAGCTGCTAACAACCATCAGAAAGATACATATGTATCCAGCAAAAAAGTTTTAAAAGCAAAATGGCGGCAAGTCAAGCCATTCTCTCTCCCCACCCCCACCCCATTCAGGAGAAACCCAAGCTGATTGAGGCTCTGGCGTTGTGGGCATGGCAAGGGAGGGGGGACCTCCACAGCTGTGAAATCCCACCCACATCTAGCAGGCATTGGCCAGAAGGCTAGATCTCCACCCCAAATAGTCCAGGAGCATTCCCATTTGAGGGTGTGTGTGTGTGGACTTAGCCCCAGAAGGGGAAAGAAGTCCAGTTTTCATCAGGACTTTTTTCCTCCAGATTTTTGCTGAACAGTTCTAATAAAATCTGGGAATAAAAAATTGAATGGGAACGCTGGGTACCGAATTCAGATTTGACTCGGATTTAAGCGTCTGTGGGAACGCACCCAGACACACAATCTGGGACAAGAAGGAAAGTCTGTTGCTGAAGCCCTTAGAGAGTGATCTTACGTGATCTCCTACTTTGCCTTCCTATATCTCTGCAAAAGCACAGAAAAGAGGAATACGCAGTCATGTGATGTTTAGGTCACTAGTGCATATAGCTGTTGCTATGACAAGGGCAACTGATCACTGTTAACATAGATTTTCAATACAGATGCAAATATGTGAGGAAATCAAAAGGTATGGTAACGTGAGGATCTTAATATCATATACTGACACCTGGCCTCAGCGTACTCATTTATCTTCCTCCAGTCTTCACTTCTTCCACATTGCTGCTCCAATGCCTTACTTCATACTTCTTCCCTCACCCGTCTCCCTCTCGCTCTCATGCAGCTTCTGCCTCTTCTCCTCTTTTCTGTTTCTTTCTGTATCTTTCCCTCAGACTGTGGAATAGTTTTCCTGCTGAGGTGTGCCAGGCACTTCCAGTTCATACATTCAGGAAATTCTTAAAAACACAATTATACACCCTAGCCATTGACTGAAATAAGGAGATATCTTCCTCTCGCCATGCTCTTATTATGTTCATTTTATAATCTGTTTCTATAGCTGCTCCCTGCCATGAGATCTTCAGGTGCAGGGCTGAATAAAATTGCAGATAAGTAAGTAGTTTGATGAAAAGACCCCCAAGAGAGCGACCCCAAGCACTGAGGCTGAGACTGCTGGAGAACACCATCAAACTCCGGTTCGTTCAGAAGCATCATTTGATCTCTGCTGCCTCTACTGGAGTCATGGAATACTCTCGAGACAGAGGGAAAGCACGTCTGTATGGAAAAAAGTTTCTCTCTCTTTATACGCAGTGTCAAACAACGTTGTTTTGTTAACACGTGGTTGGGAAATTGCAGTATTTCTTCTTATGCACAGCTTCATGGTCTGATGGGCAATTGTGTGGTTGAACTGCAGTCCCAAGGCATTCTAGAAACTTCTGCTTGCCAAGGTGCCTTTTCCCCCCTTGTCTTCAGGCAGTGGAGAAGGTACTCTGAAGGGCTTTATTCTGGAAAATCAAAATATAGTGGAATAAGTAACTGATGTCTGGATGCAGCTGGAGAAACTTTGGTTGCACTTCTCACAATTTGGTCGTGTGAACCACTTTTGACTGAAATATGGAGTTGTGGAGTGTTTACTGGTGGTTTTTTTGTTGTGTGTGTTCAGCATGACTGTTGGTGTTCGCAGTGTGTGGTGTGTTTCTGACTGAGTGTCACGATGCCCAGCGTTCCAGTAAGTGCCTGCCCTCTCTAGGAGTAGCTTGGCCCTGTTAGGATGCTGAGTTCATGCAACGGCCAAGTGAATACTACAGTGTGGACACAAAACACTGGTAGCAAGCGTTTCAAACAGTAAACTAAAACAAGTTTATTATTATACACAAGCAATACTAGAAGGAAAATAAGGTTCAGGTATTTGTTGGTTTTACTCAGTAAGTTTCTTAAGGTTACCAGCTTCCCAGCCTATCAGCTCCCCTTTCTGTAAAGGAAAATAGTTCTCTTTTTAAACAGACAAACCTCTCCACATTCCTCCCCCTCTGGCTTGCTCTGCCTCAGCCTAGCCAGTGTACCAGAACATGGCTCTAGATCAGTGATGGTAAACCTTTTGAGATCGGTGTGTCAAAATTCACAAGAAAACGTAGCTTAACTCGGGTGCTGTGTCACATCTAGAAATATCCATAATTTTATGATATTTGTAGCTCTAGTAAAAAAGTTATATTTTTGATATATGTATTTTATTAAAAGCAAAAACAAACAGTTCTTTACATTTGCTAAATTTCAATTGAAAGTTGGTATTTTGTACATTTCAAGAACAAGCAAGCACTACATGCCCAGGTGCCAGGGTGACCAGGTGTTTCACCCAAAAGGGCTTGGCGTGTCACCTGTGACACGCGTGTCATAGGTTGGCCATCACCGCTCTAGATGATCACAAGGCCCAGTCTGTCCTTGCTTGACCGATCATCCAGTCTGGTCAGTTGCTAGTGAAGTCTCCCTCAGAGCCACAATCCTCACAATTGTCTCCTTCAGAAATCACTCAGCCAAAAGACCAATGGTCAGCTACTGGTCCAGCTCCCTCAGGTTCAGCTCTCTTCTGTTCCCTTCAGCTCTTGTCCCAGCACGAAGACCCCTGGTCAACTACTGGTCCGGCTCCTTCAGGATTCAGCTCTTCTGTTCCTTTCAGCTCTTGTCCCAGCATGAAGACATAGTCTGCTGTAATCTGTGTTCCTTTATACCTTTTTTCCTTGGCCGTGATTGGCTGTCACCTCCAGGGGAAAACTGCTGCAATAAAATGCTGCTGGAAACTCCTGTCCCTCACCCCTGATTGGTGGGAACACCTGCTCTAGCCCCTCCAGCACTCAGATCCCCGGACAGCTTTTCCCTCCAAAAATCAGCTGTAGCCAATCCTTGAACTCAGGCCCGCACAGGATTTCCTGCCCTTTTTGCAGCCCAAAACCCAGGGCTTGCAACAAGCTGTTTGCACAAAGGCTGGCTGTTGCAGCTAGCTAGAAGCCTGCAAGGCCAGAAAGCAAAACAGTTTGCAGCCTGTACCCAGAAACCGTCACACTGAGCAACTCTGTTTCTGAGAGACTACAGAGTGTGTGTTTTTTGTATGTGCTTTAGTGTGCCTCTTTGTGCACACAGGTCTTTTGTTCAGTGCAAAATTTTACTTTTCTCTGTACCTCCTAAAATGCCTCCTAGGAACAGAAGCAAAAAACCAGCTCCTATATGGCACAGACAAAGAGGTTTCCTCTATCACTTGAGGACAATTTTAGATCCTTAGACTGTTTCAAGGAAGGCCGAGGCAGCACCACAGTGGAAGACATTTCAGTGTGAGTGGCTCCTTCTGCACCCTGCACCATAGCATGTGATGCGGAATCTAGTCATGACTGATTCGGAGAGGAGTGGGGTGGGAAAGGAAGAACGAGATGCAGTGGGCCAGCAGTCAACGGCATTATTGTGCCTCTCCTGACAGTCACACAGCCAGAAGCAGCCTCAAAGGTAGGCCATTCGCCAAGCCCAGGGAAATGTCGCTGAGCTCTAGAGGATCGTGTGGCCTGCTCCAACCATCATGGCCTATTTCCAAGGTCATGACTGGAATGGATCCCAGGCCGGGAAACCATGGAAATCACTTTAAAGTGGTTTCACTCCCGGGTGCTCTCAGGTGCAGATTTTGTGAAAGGTAATGTCCTCACAGCATTCATTGGCTTATGCTGTTTGGGCCATTTGCACTGCATATACTGCTGAACAAGATCAGGGAAGAAAAGTCAGCCTTAGGCATCTAGTCAGCTCTGGTGAAGAGCATCCGCAAGCCCACTAGGCTGCTACAGCCTAGAAGTGTCCCCACCCGCGCTAAAGGTACACTAATTGCTGATTAGGCATGGAGCATGATTTCAAGCTCCACACCTTTACTGACCTTTCCTACAGGCTTATCTGCATTTGACCATCCAGACATCTTCTGGCTTGCTGCAGGCATGGCCACATTGCCTGCGCTGGTTGATTGCCAGCATCTTGTGCAGGTGCAGCTGTGTTGCCGGTGCTGGTCAGTTGCCAGCCACTGCTGTGATCGTGCAGGTCCCCAAGGGTCGGCGCTGCAGTGGCAGGCCATCCAGGGGGCAAACCAGGGGGCGGAGGCACACACACCCAACAAGTTGCCAGGATTGGTCCCGCCCCTCTGCAACAGCCTGCCAGCACGTCACGGAACATTTGACGTGGCTGGCGGCGGCCAATGGAGGAAGAAAGGAGGCGGGACTCCCAGCTTTCCCAGTGGCAGCGTGGGCTGGTCAACAGAGGACCATTCACATTTCTTGCTGGTAAGGGGAGCTTTGGGGAAGCATCCCTCCTGGCAAACGTGAATGGTCCTCCCATCCATGTTACATACCGGCCCTAGTTCACGGCAGACAGATGAGGTCAGTGCAGAAAGGTCTTAGGGCTAGTGCAGATGCTGCTGCTGTGCTACTACCTTAACTGACTGGTATGGTGTAAAACCAGTCAATAACTCAGAAAAGGCCCAACTACTTGCCAGGTCCCCTGACACAAAGTATCAAAACAGGGTTCCTTCCAGGACCATCTCTGGAAGTTCGCATCAAAAGCCCAGTTGGGATCTTCAGTGCTGGGGAATTTTGTTCCCTGCTCTTGGCATGTGGTCTGAGCGGATGGCCCTCTGTTCTGTTCTTCAGCTGAACAAGAGCCCTGGCCCAGGACTGGTCCCTCTGCAGACGTCCACACTTCAACATGGGCATGGAAGCAAACTTGAGACCACATGAGGCTAAGGAAGAGTGTTTAATATTTCAGTGGTTTCTGATTCTTTCCTCTTTTTGAATCTCTAATATTCTTTACTTAAGCTCCCACAACAGCACCAATCATGCTGGCATTTCCTTGGCCACATATGAGAATGTAACTGAATATTTATTTATTTACTTAATCATTTGCATTTCTATCCATCCTATACCTTAAGGCATCAGAGCGGGCTTTTAAAAAAACCAATATGGTAAAAAATTCAATTTATGCAGTCTACAAATAAAACCATGAATAATTGTGCCTGGAAGGAGATAGGAAGCTGCCTGTAGCCATTGGCTGAATTCAGTCACATATGTGGTTATAAGGAAATAGAGATCAATCAGAAGTGAAAATATATAGAAAAGATTTGAGAGAAAGCATTATTAGTAGCTTTCTTTTCAGTTTTCTTGCAATAATGACAGAGATAGGACTGGCGGTTAGCACCTCTCACCTTACAGAACAAACCTGCAGTATTCATTCCTGAGTGAAGCAATTACTGTTTTGAGGCTTTCTTAAAAGCACTGATTTCTTTCCAAACAGCAGGTAAACAGTGTTTCCCCTTCTGCCATACCCGACTTCCAAGTAAAATGACAAATTCATAGTTTTCTTTTCCTGACACTACTTTTTTAAAAATGGCATAAACATCATCTTCTTATCTTTCTCACCTGGGCTCCCCATGCTCCGCTGATTTAAAGCTAAGCTCAGAGATTCTGGTATCGGAGAAAGGCAGAGGACATCTTAAACCACTGACGTGTGCCGAAGGAAGTGAGAAAATGGGATGTTTTTCTTCCATTTCTTGTGCCCTTCATTCTGCATGAAATGTTAACCCCTAACCCTTCTTTATAGTCAAACCAGAACATGTACATTTAATAGACACCTCATTAGTACTTTATTATAATGTTATTTTTCTCACACACAATTTATCAGATCCATAGGACAAGGTTGTGTGCCCTCAAACGTGTCAGAAATATCCAGGTTTCTCAATCAATAGCTTCTGTACCCCTGGCTTGATTTTAAACAAGACTTTCAATAATCTAAGTCACACTCTAATTGTAATAAATGGTAAACTGTGTTCAGCCAGTTTCCAGCATCTTTGGACAAGCAGTGAATCCAAATCAGGTAGGTGGTCACATACAGGTTTGTACAAACACTGTACAAAAGTTCACCAATGACCTTGGGACACTCCCTACAGTTTTCGCGGAATTGTACAAGGAAACGGCATCTTCTGTGAATCAAACCATCACAAAAGTTCTATCGTTCATTTGCTTTAGCACATGCTGGTGAAACTTGGGTCAAGATACAGCCACAGATCCATGGTCCACACTGTGGGCCTTTCTGCACATACCTCAGTTAATCTATATTATCTAGATCTGGATCGTTCACAAGCAGAGGCATCTGCATTGAGTGGGCTTTGGGACAGCTGGCCAGACGCACATCATGCCAGTCTTAAAAGAGCTGCATAGGCTGCCAATTCACTCCGGAGCCCAATTCAAGTTGATAACTCTGACTTATAAGACCCTAAATGACTTGGGCCCCAACTATCTAAAGGAATGCCTTCTTCTATATGGACCTGCCCCTGCCTTAAGATCTGGAGGGGAGGCCCTCCTGGTTGTACCACCACCTCCAGTAGTAAAAGAGGTGGGCACCCGGGAAAGGGTCTTCTCAGTGAAGGCTCCCCTAAGGAATGGTCTTTTCCTTGAGGTGCATCAGGCTCCTTCACTTTGTATGTTTAGGAAGGTGTTGAGGATGCTCCATTTTGCCCTGACCTTTAGGGCGCGTCTCCATGCCAGCCAGTTGCTTCACTTGTTGAGCAAGTTTTAAAAATCTCCATTGTAACTCACAATAAAGAGTCCCCATGTGGTTTGGGGCAACGCGGATAAAAATCGTGCTTTCCTGTCCCCATGGAAGCCGCTTTTTGTGAGCCCGCATCTTTTTCTCCCCCTCCCCCCCCCCTGCCCGCTGGAATGATGACAGGCTCCCTTCAGCTGTCATATCCAGCTCCCTGCATTCACGTATTTAGCACATAAGCAAACCAGCGGAGGCTGCATTTTTAAAATCTCAATTTCTTCCTGGGTTTCCTCTTCTGTTTCTCCCCCCCCCCCCCCCCGGTAAGCTTCACTCCTGTGTGCGTCTATCTCTTCATCTTCCTTTCCTTCCTTTTTCTCTATTTCTTCCTGGGTTTCCTCTTCTGTTTCTCCCCCCGCCCCCCATAAGCTTCACTCCTGTGTGCGTCTGTTCAAAATCAGGCCCTCAGGACAACTGGTCTCCATTGGTGTATTGGGAGACCAGTCTCCTGAGCTTTCCAAACTAGGTGCAGAAGCACTGAAAACTGAACCAGAGACTTTTCTGCTTTCCCCATCACATCCACTTGATGGGAATAGTGCATACCATCCCTACCCGAACAGCCACAGATCTACCTGAGGTGCGGACGCATGTCTGGGTGTGGCCGTCTTCATCCTGGAGGATGGCATGACAGCACATGCCCTGGTATTATCACTGGGACGATGGTGATGCACCACGCATGCACACTTGTGTTTGGGGTGCAAATAGGTAAGTCTATGTGTGGAGCACAAAATTATAGTTTGTACACTAAGGCTGTGATCCCACTTGACTTTTTAAATATGAATTCAACCTAAATTTGAGGTGAATGCGCATTCTACCCATTCCCATTGAAAATACATAAAAATGTATAGAACCCAAATTTTGCCATTCCCATTGAAAATGCTACATAAAACACATTGGGGAACCAGTGTCTTCTGCTCCCTGCCCTTTGCCAGTTGGGGTCCCCACCCCTCTCTCTGACTGGGTTTGCTCCTGTGGTTAACATCATGGCATGGCTGAGGGTGGGGGATTCCAGCTCTATCCTTTAAATGTACGCCCAGCCCCTGGTGCCACTCCTGGGGCGGTCTGCCTCTTGCTGACCAGCCCTGTGACTGAGTGGGCTGGGTTAGGGTTAGGGTTAGTGATACCCCACGACCACAGGGATAGATGCCACAATGCGACACTCATGCACAAGATCAACCCCCTAAGCCGAGATCTAGCCCATGTTTTGCACCCAGCGGTGGGGGCGCGTTATGGTTAATAAATTTCTCCCTCACTCTTGCGCTTTAAAATTCCCCATCCACTTCCGATGTCTAAAAAAGCAAGATCTCTGGTGATTTTGTCAGAGTTTGGTAAATTCACCCTGTTGCTTTTCATAAATTCCAGAACACACATTCAGCCAGATTTGAATATAGATTTGGGCTTTAAAACCCAAGCGCTGGGAAGAGGGCTTTCCCAAAGAGAATATTACCCTGCGAGCGAAGAGCATTGCTGCCAGTGCCCAAAACCAGGCGGGGGGCAATCAAAAACAGGGGAAAGAAGGAAACGAGAGAAAAGGATGGAGGAAAGACTGGATCTAGAAGAGGGAGAGGGGGGAAACGGACTGGGGAGGGGGCTTTTTATGTCCGAATGGATCCTTTATTTGGCAATATTATCCTCTGGTTTGCTCTAACCCAAAACTTTTTTCTCCCTACCTACCACAAAAGAGGGGAACAATAGCACAGGAAGGATGGCAAGGGGCTGCCCTCCTGAGAATGAAACCCCACCTTTATAATGACGCACCCATGATGGTGACAGATATTGAACAGAAGGCTATTGGGGTGAGGGGACAACCTGAAAGGGGTGATCTCCTTCCAATACTGCAGTACTGTTCCCAAAGCAAAAAAGATAAAGCACGCTAGCAGCAAAAACAGGAGCGAGAGCTATTTTTTCAAGGGTTTTTTAATTGCGTTTTTGGGCAATTAACTCCTCAGAAATTTTTAATGGAGCCAAAGGATTTTCAAAATGTTTTCAAAGCTCAATAAAACCTGAGTGGGAACAGGGCCATAGTTTGCATGCAGTATGCTCCTGCATGGAAGGGGATGTTTCAGAGCTGGAAATGGTCCCTTCAAGTGCCAATGTTCTGAACTGCATGCGAACTATGGGGCCAAGTGCAGAACACGATAATTTAGGACAGTTGTAGACCACTTCAAACGGGTCTGCAGTTAATAAGAACATAAGAGAACACAAGAGGAGTCCTGCTGGATCAGGCCACAGCCCATCTAGTCCAGCATCCTGTCCCACACAGTGACCCATCAATTGCCCATGGGCATCTCAAGCAGAGACAAGGGCAGACCTTCTCCTGCTCTTGAATCCCAGCACATGGCTTTAGAAGCATCCTGAGGCCTATTTGCACAAGGGCCTGTCGAACACAAGTAGAATACCCTGGGATGGAGCATTCACTCTGCTGGGCTGACAGTTCCATTTGGCTCATCCCAAGGCACCCACTGGCGTTCCGGGTGTACAGCACAAAATTGTTCCCAGCCGTTCTGGTCTGTCCCACAGCTGTTCAGGAGGGAGAGCATTCACATGCTCCCTTTGGAACAACTGCGGGCCTTGGCCCCACCTGCCACCATTGGGTCAGGTTCAGCCCAGGGGCAGGCAGGCCTGTTTCATCCCTTCCCTGGGTTCCTGCATGCTCTAGGTGATGCAATCGGGTCCCCTAGAGCCTTCAGGAACCCCTCTGGGCACCCACCCACCCTGGGCACAGGCCTACCCAGGAATGTGCACATGGGTTTGCCACTTAGCTTTTCATTGTTGGGTTCGGAGTGGCAGGCCCAGCCGGTGGCGTTGTGTGTCTGTGTGTGCCACCAGTTCTGATTGGCCAGCACCCACGCCTCCCGCCCCTGGGTCGAACCTGACCCAAGGGCAGCAAGCCTGTGAGGGGCATCCCACCCCCATGCCACCCTTTTCAGGCTAGGCCACATGGGGACGGGTTCCACATTCACACCTAGGGAGGTAGGAATGCATCCCCACACATTCCTTATCTACCTAGGTGTGCATGGGGAATGCGTCCCTGCGTGGCCTAGCTTTCATTCACTACAGCCATTCGGTTGTAGTGCAAAAAGGCCTCTGCTTTCCTCCCTAGCCTGAAAGATATACTTAGGCATCCATTCTAGTAGCCATTGATACATCTGTCATCCATAAACTTGTCTAACTCTTCTTAAAGCTATCTAGGCTGGTTGCTGTCACCACCTCTTCCGGAAGCCAATTCCATAAACCAAAAAAGTGTGAAAAAAGCTTAAGCATGATCTTCCTCAATCCACATTAAAGGCAAGACAATGTTATAGCCTGTAAGTTGCTTTTAACCCCTCCTTTTTTTGCTGCATGTCGATGCTGCCTTAAAGTGTTCAGGGAATTCCAAAATAAACTTTTTGGAATCTTATTGCTCCCCGCTTTGCCCTCATGCAATATACCAGATCGGAAAGCTCACAACACAGTAGCACAGTAGCATACAGCACTATGTGCTACCATGAGCATAAAGGATGCTCTATGGCGGTAAGAATGGAAAGCATAAATAATATGTGATGATACAAGTAAATTCAGCTAATGTTTTCTTTTCTCAGGATAGAAATGTGATTACAGGGCCAAATCACACAGATGAAGCAACAGCCTTTCCAGCTGCTGGAGGGCTGAAGCAGAAACACAGACATGCTTTAGAGCAGCAATATTGCCAAAATACAGTGTCAGTTTACAGAAGGCTAAATATTACAAAGCAATTGAAAAAAAAGAGCAATCCATTAAGGGGAAAAACCACGCTCAGATACAGCCAGCTTGTCGATAAATGTGTCTGATATCAAGACAATCAGATGGCAATGGGAGCTGAACAGTGAATGGGGGAAAGAATTTTCTAAAAGCAGCTCAGCCTGCCTCCAAATTAGTCGATTTACCTGCTTGTAATTGGCAGGAGTGCTGCCTGAATAAACATAAAATCATCCAACTTGGTTGGCTCCAGTTTAATTAGCCATGAATTCTCTCTTTTGGAACAAAACCCCTGTCCTGTGAGCTTTCCTATCTGGTATATTTAAGTGACAAGGGAAAAGGCTCAACCTGGAAGCTCTTAGCTTCCTGTATAATATCCAGTTATTTAACTTAGGACTGGCCTTTATAGGCTACAGCTGTGGGTTGCAATTAAAAGAAATGCTCTCAAACCTACCCCCATAAATCTCAACATCATATGACAAATTATCTTTACCTCTTCCATCTGGAAGTTCAGACTGCACGTAACAGTGAAAGGTTCTCAGGTTGTGTTCACACACAGCAATCAGAATGGGCTGATGTGGTCTTGTGATGCCCTGTCTGCAGTTGGAAGGAACAGTGCATATGCAAGGGGCATTGGGAAGGGGCATAGGAGTGTCCTTCCATGCTACACTTAAAAAGTAGTTTCAGAGTGTATGGAGCCAGGGCCCAGTGCGTCTGGTGGTGTTAGTGCCAACATGCCTTGCCGTTCATCAAATGCCCCAAGTCAGATGTCTGATCACCTGCTCATCCAACTAGGGCAAGAATTTAGTCCTGGCAAGTCTTCTGGAGCACCCGCCTTCACAGTGGAAGATTGTTGCCGTGGAAACAGTGAATGAGCAGAGCTGTCCTTGCTGCACATACAAACAGGCAAGCTGGACAAAACAACAACCCTCCTCATCCACCACACACGAAGGCTGTGATGAGACCCAGAAAAAAGCACTTTTGAGGTCCCTCAGAGGAAGGCTTTGAGATGGAATTGTTAAAACACAGCCCCCAACCCCAAACGTCACAATCATCTCATGAACATTCTTACTAGAAAAGGTGGATTAGAGGAGGGTTGGGAGCACACACTGCCTCTCTGGGGAGCCTCTGAGTCACCCCTCTTGTTACGTCTGAATACAGCCTGGAGAAGGGCGGACCAGGCGCTAAGTAAACTGTCTTTGACTGTCTTTAAAAGGGTGACAGAGATGCAAAGGAAATCATACTTCAGAACCCATTTAAAACAGACAAATCATACCCAGAAGAAAGGAACAAACATAGAAATGGCGATTCTGCACTGGCCGGTATGCTGGGAAAGCAATTCTACGGGTGAATTCCCTTTACAAGCTTAAAGCGGGTTCGAAATGGTTTCGATCCTCGCAGTCCCCATGTCAGGTTGGATTAACACGCTCTCCGCGTATTAAATCACCCCAAAGCACTGTAAATGTTAACACTCATTTCAACAGGTCTCGCTCCGGTTCATGCATTTGAAACATTTTACATTTCTTACTGTGGGAACAGTACAGTTTTAGTGGAATGAGAATGCATGTTTAGGGTTTCCCTCCCCCAATAGCTTGCTTCCAAAGATAGTGATTTTACTGTAAAAATCCACCCCTTACAGCAGCCGCTACACTGTAGCAATCCACCCATTTCACACCTGATAACAATGTTGCAATTTTGCACAATTCTGAAAGTTCTGACCTTTAGAAAGGGAAAAGAAAGGAAAGCAACTGCAGGTTCTGGGAGATGTGTGAATGTTGGCTGTGGCTGTGGAGGTGAGCGGGCAAAGGGGTCTTGAGTTGCCACTGCTGCTGTGTGCTCTGGGCAATGGGGAGAGGAGGGGAAAGAATCGCTGGCTGCCCACTGCCGTTTTTCCTCCATTCAGGCAAGCGGCAGCCACCCAGCTAGGCTCCGTGAAGGGGTCGGTTATGGGTCGTGCGTTCACGCCAGGAGGAAGAGGGCAGGGCAGCCCCAAAAAGTGGCTTTTAGAAAGTAGCCACTTGAATCCCCCCTTGAGTCGCGTACGCCATGTACGATCCTCGGAATCTGGATCGAACGCGATTAAGTTGAAAGTAATGGGATCAGGCAAATTTGTGTTAGCAACCGGTTCTATTATTTCGGTTTAGGGAAACCGTATTAAGCTTGTAATGGGAATGCGGCCTTTGAGTCTAATCCTGTTTCCACACTTACCTGGGTTACACCTGTATGGGATAGAATATCTTATACCAGGAAATGCAGTCCATCCCAGGCTGGGATGGCTTGCAGCTGGTGTGGAACAAGGTCGTCTGCAATGAAGTGGCCTGTTCTATACCAGCCTCTATGCTGGCTTCAAAGGCCAAGAACAAAGGTTCCTGGCCTTTGGAGCTCCTGGAAGCCTTTTCCGAGAGGAGGAGAACCTTGCCAACCCTCCAGGGGTGGTGGTCTAGTGGTGGCAGCCTAGACCACTCTGCCCTCTGGATGACTCTCCAGCCTGGATAGGCCTTGAGAATTTGGAGCCATTTCCTTGCAGGACTGGGCCCATCTTGTCAGCTGCTCTGGACTCCACCTGGTCTCAGCTACACCAGAAACCACAAAGGACAGCTGCTTATGCCATCCCTCCTGGGGGTGGTCTAGTGGTGGCAGCCTAGACCTCTCTGCCCTCTGGATGACTCTCCAGGTTGGATGGGCACTGATATCTTGGTGGAGATTATTCTTTGTGGAACTGGGACCTTTTGTCAGCTTCTTTAGACTCCACTTGGCCTATTTTCCAATATTTTGTATGGCATATAATTTTTATAATGTATTGTTAATTATAATGTTTTGATTATCACTTTGCATTGTATATTATCTGTTTGCTGTAAACTGCCTTGGGCAAATTTTCTTTTGGAAAGGCAGTATTCAAATAAAATGGAAATGAAATGAAATGAAATTTCGGTGGCATGCCTTGTTGCACTGCTAAAAATGGGTCCCCCACACTATGCCACAACATGAAAACGTGCCATCTGTATGCCTCTGTGGTACGGTGTACCATCCCTTATTATGCTGGAAGGCATCTAAAAAAAAGTCTACTGGTAAACTGACCAAGACACCTTATTGGGTGCCCTGGCATGGTCTATGCTCCATCCTGGGTGGACAGAGTATACTAGGAGGGAGCTAGGACTCCCTTAAACCACACAAGTGAGGAAGTGGCCTAAATGACAAGTGAACTGGCCTAATGTGAACAAAGAACCAGGAGAGCTTTTCCGCTTCTCTGATAAACTGCCTCTAACTTCAGAAGCTGCTTGCCGGCAGTCGGGGAGTGGGGGTGGAATAAAGGTTGCAGGAAGAGGCTTGTGGGACAGCAAGGGCCAGATGACAAACCCCCCCCCCCCATCGCTGCATCTTACTGAGGCTCGTTTCTGTTTGATCACCGCTTAATGCCCAGCAGTTGCGATTTGGGAAGGGGTGTTGGGTGGGATTTCCCCGCCCTCGCTCTTATTAGGAGAGAAGGTGTGGAAAGAAAATGTAAAAGTGTGAGCATTTTGATCAGAAGATGGACTGAAGAAGGTTTAAAGTAAAGTTATGGCCAAGGTCAGATGACTGACATAGAATGAACCAGGTAAAAAGTAAAGTTTACTTTCACCTGAAACAGTGGATGTGACATCTCTTGTGGAATTAATTCACATATTAACAAAGAGTGGGTCCACACAGAGGGCAGAGTATACTTTCTCCACGGAGGAGATACCCTTTGACATACCTCAGCTGGACTCAGAAACTGTCAGGGTTTGCTGGTCTCCATCTCAAGTTGGAATCTGGGGCTTTGGGTGATAGTTTCTCTACCTTCCATGGGAACACCCAGTCACCATCAATCCTAGATGTAGATGTTTGTTCGATCCTAAAGGTCATGGTGATACCTTCACTTGAAATCTTCTTCAGTCCATCTTCTGATCATAGTGCTCAACACTTTTACATTTCTATCCATTTTATTTGTGGACTTTCCACTCTGGAAACGCCACATGGAGGGTGCAAAAGGGATAGAAGTGAAATAAAATGGATAGAAATAAAATGGATAGAAGTGAAAAGGCATGAGCTTTGTGATCAGAAGATGGACTGAAGAAGGTTTAAAGTGAAGGTATCACCATGACCTCTAGGATTGAACAAACAGTTCTGAATGGGATGGCTGTCATATTTCAGGATGGATAACACAGGATTCTGACATCAAGTAAAATGTAATGATACATACCATTTTTTGTTCTGCATTCCTCAGGATATGTGGCTAATTTGCATGTATTTTCTGCTATAACAGTGATTGTAAAGGTTCCTAAACCGTCACCTTCATTCCTTCTTTTCTTCCAGTCTTACCAACTTCAAGGAAAATTGGCAACAACTGGAGAAAACTGTAGCAAAGTTGGTAATTATGCGTTGTCTACTCAAGTGGATCATTATTGCTCACAGAAGATGCTAAGTCTGCATCTGGTTTTCTTGTTCCAGGACATTCACGAAATCTCTGATTAGATAAGGATCAGCTGCATTTCATTGTCCCAACAAATGGAAAATGAAGCTGTGTTAATGCCCCTTATTTAGTGCCTGTTTATTTATTCTTGAATAATGCAGTTGTGCAGCAAACAGTTATTATGCTCCAAACATACAATCTCTTGAAACTAACATCCACTTAAATTGACTGTTACTGGAAACCTGCTGCCTCTTATGGCTCTGTGCATAATAACTTGACAAATATATGCAGACATGCTGTGGGTTTAAAGGCTGTTCACACTGTGCAAGGGCAGCGTAATCCACTTAAAAGAGACTAAGGACTAAAAAACCCCACAACCCTCCCACCACTCTTTCCTTCTTTGCCCTTTCTTGGACTATTTATCTTGTCAGACTTGACAGAATAGGACATTTTGGGCCCATGGATTAGGTCAGACATAGTGTTAGGTTACATACCAAAACCCAAGCTGAAAAGCTCGACTGGCTATGAATTATTTAATGCCTTGACAATTATCCTTCTCAGGCTAAATTCCTTATAGGGGGATGCATGTGAATGCACAATCACATCCTGAGGAAGTATGAGATTCAAAATGCTTTGGGTTAGGAGAGCCAAAGAAGGAACTTGCTATAAACAAGTCAATTTTTGTGCAGTTCTGCACCGTCCAGTATAATGAACCTGCAAGCACAGTAGGAGCCTCTCTCCTGCTTGCTGGTGTGTCCAAAGGAGACCCTCTCTTAGACCACGTCAGTGTGGGGAAGGAAGCTCCTGGCAGGCCGCATTCCCATTACAAGCTTAATACGGTTTCCCTAAACCGAAATAATAGAACCGGGTGCTAACACAAATTTGCCTGATCCCGTTACTTTCAACTTAATCGCGTTCGATCCAGATTCCGAGGATCGTGCATGGCGTACGTGACTCAAGGGGGGATTCAAATGGCTACTTTCTAAAAGCCTCTTTTTGGGGCTGCCCTGCCCTCTTCCTCCTGGCGTGAACACGCGACCCATAACCGACCCCTTCACAGAGCCTAGCTGGGTGGCTGCTGCCTGCCTGAATGGAGGAAAAACAGCAGTGGGCAGCCAGTGATTCTTTCCCCTCCTCTCTCCATTGCCCAGGGCACACAGCAGCAGTGGCAACTCAAGACCCCTTTGCCCGCTCACCTCCACAGCCACAGCCAACATTCACACATCTCCCAGAAACTGCAGTTGCTTTCCTTTCTTTTCCCTTTCTAAAGGTCAGAATTGCGCAAAATTGCAACATTGTTATCAGGTGTGAAATGGGTGGATTGCTACAGTGTAGCGGCTGCTGTAAGGGGTGGACTTTTACAGTAAAATCACTATCTTTGGAAGCAAGCTATTGGGGGAGGGAAACCCTAAACATGCATTCTCATCCCACTAAAACTGTACTGTTCCCACAGTAAGAAATGTAAAATGTTTCAAATGCATGAACCGGAGCGAGACCTGTTGAAATGAGTGTTAACATTTACAGTGCTTTGGGGTGATTTAATACGTGGAGAGCGTGTTAATCCAACCTGACATGGGGACTGTGAGGATCGAAACCGTTTCGAAACCGCTTTAAGCTTGTAAAGGGAATTCACCCGTAGAATTGCTTTCCCAGCACACCGGCCAGTGCAGAATCGCCATTTCTATGTTTATTCCTTTCTTCTGGGTATGATTTGTCTGCTTTAAATGGGTTCTGAAGTATGATTTCCTTTGCATCTCTGTCACCCTTTTAAAGATAGTCAAAGACAGTTTACTTAGCGCCTGGTCTGCCCTTCTCCAGGCTGTATTCAGACATAACAAGAGGGGTGACTCAGAGGCTCCCCAGAGAGGCAGTGTGTGCTCCCAACCCTCCTCTAATCCACCTTTTCTAGTAAGAATGTTCATGAGATGATTGTGAAGTTTGGGGTTGGGGGCTGTGTTTTAACAATTCCATCTCAAAGCCTTCCTCTGAGGGACCTCAAAAGTGCTTTTTTCTGGGTCTCATCACAGCCTTAGTGTGTGGTGGATGAGGAGGGTCGTCGTTTTGTCCAGCTTGCCTGTTTGTATGTGCAGCAAGGACGGCTCTGCTCATTCACTGTTTCCACGGCAACAATCTTCCACTGTGGAAAGTGTGTTAAGACAACCTGACATGGGGACTGCAAAGATCAAAACTGTTTCGAAACTGTTTTAAGCTTGTAATGGGAATTCACTCAAATTGTTTAATGTTGGATCCAAAACAAAAGGGTTTTTCCCTTGGCAAATAGCAGAGGGGAGTTTGATGTAGTGTTCACCTGTGAGAAGTTGGCAACAACAGGGCAGCTACCATAATCTTTCAGCTTCTTTCAGTGCTCATTTTTAATTCTTCTCTGGAGCCTAAATGTGAGGGTTTTTTTGTGATTCACATACATTTTAGAATTTAACAGTTTAGATTCCAAAATTGTCTGCATTGTCTACATGAATTTTTATGCTAGATTTAGGAGATTACCTAGAAGCTTCTCATATGGAAAGCAAAAACATAGTTTGCCTTTCTCTACTGAGATTTCCTTCCTTCCTTCCTTCCTTCCTTCCTTCCTTCCTTCCTTCCTTCCTTCCTTCCTTCCTTCCTTCCTTCCTTCCTTCCTTCCTTCCTTCCTTCCTTCCTTCCTTCCTTCCTTCTATAGTTCACCACCATATTACTCTCATACGAATTCTGTGCATATGCTGTCAGTTCAAGGAAAGCATTCCCATGTCCAGAGGAGTTAATGTGAACAATGTTATTTTGAAATGTGGGAATGGAACTGCAACTACAGGTATGTCAAAATCAGGTCAATACAGTCCAGAAATGTATAGATGTTCTCCAAAGTACTTAGAAACATGCCTAAATTTAAACATAAATGCTATCATGGAATTCACTAGAGCAATTCAGGTTAAATAGGTTTCGAACTCTCACATAGTTACTGAAGGTCAAATTGCTTAGGTCTCTTCATTAAGGCCCCAGAGTACTAAATGATGAAAACCTGTCACTGTCTCTTCTCTTACACAAATTTCTAGCCCTCAGGGCTGTGCATAGTAATGACTTCAGGACTGGCCAGTAGAGACACTATTAGGCAGGAAAGTAGCAGCACAGATAGAAGTCTCATCTTTATACAGCTTGGGTGGTTTCCAGAATATCACCCACTGCCAATTACCATTGGCATTTTGTAAACTGGGAATAATAATAGTAGGAATAACAGTATCCTAGCAATAACACAGAGGCATGTTAGAACTTCTTGTGTTACCATTCAAAGCTCAAGAGGCCTGTACATTTAACCACCTCGAACTTGTGGAACAGTGGCATAAAATGATTTATAAGATGAAAGCTGCACACAGTTTTGGTGGCAGGAAATAGAAGTCACCCACTGCATGGGAGAAGGAAAAGAAATGCAGTTTCCCAAACTTATGAAAAGCCACAAGGAGATGATAATGGACATTTAGGTAGATATTGGATATCATCAGGTAACCATAATGAAAATATTAAGAGTGCAATTTCCATCCATCCTCCTCATTAAACCTCTAAATGGATGCCTCATTTTTAAAGACATGGAGCAATCTACACTAGTCAGTAGACTGGACCATGGTCTAGTCTACAGGTCTCTCTTCTGCACACCAGTGCGGTTTAAGAGAAGCAACTAGTATCCTCCTAGTATGCTCTGTCCTGAGGTATATTTGCACTTAGGCCCTGGGATGGAAGTAGGCCGGCTCTGGGACAGGCCATTTGCTCCACACCTGGCATAACTAACACCACAGGAAGAGCATTCACACTCTCCCTGCCGGACAGCTCTGGAGTCCCACCTGGGGCTGCCAGCATTGGGCTATATTGGAGCGAGATGTTTAGGTCATTGTGGGGGCAGGCTGCTGTGGCACACACCTGCACAGAGAGCAGACTACTCCAGCAAACTCTGGGACCTGTCTGATCGAACCAGAGGTCCGATAAGGTAAGTGGGTTGCAGGGAGCTGGGGTGTGGCACCCCTGATTGGGGTGGGCACGACAGCCAGCAGAACTCCAAGACAGCCCCTGCCCAGTCTTGCCCCACCCCCAAAAGGGGCTGCCAGCCAGTGGGACAATACAGCCCAGTGGCGGCAGCCTGGGGTGGGCCGTCTGCCTCCTGTGGCAGCCTTTTCAGGCCAGTACACCTGGGGGATGGATTGACTATTCACACCTTGGCCAGTAAGGGATGCATTGGGAACGCGTCCCTTACTAGCCAAAGCGAATGGTCAATCTGTCCCCAATATGTACCAGCCTTAGTGCACTTCGGCCATCTGAGGGATTTTCGCACTGCAACGCGTTCCAAACGGAACGCGTGCAGGCGGGCAGCTTAAGACACTTCCGGGCGCTTTCACTGTTCACACACAGGCGCGCCGGAACGCGTTCCGGCGCGCCTGTGTGTGAACGGTAAAAGCGCCCGGAACTGTCTTGGCCTGGCAAAGGCCGGCCAGGGGCGGGGATTCGGCCGGCAGCGCTGCCGCCCATTGGGTGAGAGCACCCAAGGGGCGGGCAGCGCTGTCAAGCCAAATGCCCCGTGCTTCGTGCCAGCTCTACGGGCCCGGATCGGGCCCGCGGGACCTGGCACGAAGATGCCCGGGCACCCGGGCACCCATCATGGGGACCGGGGCAAGGCCCCTATGGAGCAGGACCCCTTTGAAGATCAGAGCCCCCTGGCTCTGATCTCCAAGGGCTCGCCCCGCGCCCCAATCTCGCCCATCTACGGGCTGCAGGCGCCTGGATCTAGGCGCCTCCAGCCCGCAGATGAGGGTGGGGGTTTTGGGGACTGGGGAGGGGGGTGGCTGATCTGCGGGGCCCTCGCGCCCCGCAGATGGCCGCGATGGGGGCGGGGGGGACCCTTGGGGGACCGGAGCGATGCGCTCCGGCCGCCCAAAGCGTTCCTCGCCCCCAGCCAGCCCAACATCGACCTCCTGCCACCCCAGAAAGGGGCGACAGGACGCCGATGCTGGTGGCTCCCCGGCTTCGGCAGCCCCATTGGGGCTGCCGGACCCGGGAAGGAGCCACGTCCCGGCGGCCGTCGGAGACGACAGACGGGACGCACCGAATCGGGGTTCCCCTGTCCCATCTGCCAGGGTCACTGACCCTGGCAGATGGGAAAGGGGAACCCCGATTCGGTGGGTCCCGTCTACCGGCTTCGCCGCGCCGGCGGAATCGACGGCCCGGCAAGTCGGGCCCTGGGGGCGTGCTGACGGCTGTCAGGGAGAGAAGCGTGTGAACGCTTCTCTCCCGGAACGCGCCGGGGCGGCTCGTATGCGTTGGAACGGATGCAGAGCACTTTAAAGTGCTCTGCATCCGGAACGCGTGGAAGACAGCTCCGGACACGAGGCGGCGCAAGCCCCGCTCGGGCAATGCGAATGCCTCATCTGGAGCTGTCTTCCACGCGTTCCGGAAAGGCCTGTGCGAAAAGGCCTCTGGCTGAAGTGCAAAAAGACCTCTGGTCTGTTCTATAGGTAGACCTCTTTCTTTTTTGGGTCTACCAGTGTACTAGGTGGTGATATACTGGACCATGGAGGTGTACAAACAGTCCACCTCTGTGGTCTAATATACCATGGGGGACCCATTTTAGCATATCAGTAGGTCATACTGCCAAAAAAGATCTCCCAAAACTTTCATCAGACCCTTCAAAGGCTGGCTCCAAATTGGTGGGAGCTTTGGAGTTTGCACAGGGGCTGACCTGGAACACATTGTCCCAATGTGGAGGACCTTGTACTTCCTTCCACAGTTGACTCTGTCCCAGCTTGGGGCAATTTGTTTTTCTAGTACAAGCTGCCATGCTTTGACCTGGAACAGCTGATCCAAGTGAAGAAACGGCTGTGAACTGAATTGCAGCATCACTGAGAGCGGCTAAGAACTTCCAACCTCTACACAGGGCTTGCATCTAGCTTTTAAGATGTTCCCAGAGGTAGACATGCTTATTCCCAAATTGCCACAGTTTTGGAGAGAGTCCTGAACACGCCACTCACAACCAAGGATTTATTACCTTCTTGCTAATCCTGTAACAGTTTTTAGAATAATATCCTTATAATGTGATTTTATTGCTATTAACAACAACAACAATTTTTAAAAAATCCAACAAAACTCGGAAGGTAATCCAACAACTAGAAGCAAACGAACCAGGTGAAAAAACCATGCATGAGTACCTATGACTGAAGGAAGATTAAAAATAAGAACAGCAAGGAGGCTTAATATCGTCTTGCCAAACACGTTTAAAAAGATAAAAGGATGGAGAGAGACATAAATGCCAATTTGATAGGGTTGCACAAGATAGAAGACCATACTGGACTCCAATCTACAGATTAAGAAATGAAAAATTGAAGAGGAATACACATTTAATAAATATCTCAGTGTGTAAATATCTCAGTATACTAAGTTTCAGTGAACTAAACATGTTTTGCTTATAAAACAGAACAGATTTAACAAGCATTTGTACTTGTTCCCCAAAGCACTTTATTTTCTTAATCTGTTGCCTGACTTTGAGCAACGTACTCGAGATTCCCTACGTATAATTCTTAAGCAAGTAGTCACCAGCACGCTGGTCAGACTTAGATTTGCTTTATTTCAGCCAAATCAATCAAAATGTCTCCTGGATTCAGTCTTCCTTTGGACAGCTGCTTCCAGGCACCATCTATGGCAAGAACACTACTGACTGTGAAGAGCCACAGACCAGCAGTTAGAAACGCCAGGAAGTAGAGAATTCTAGAAACAATAATATAATGAAAATATACAATATGCAACACAGGGAATGTTGGGTCTGTTGATCTGTTATCTTACTAATCCCTAGCGCAGGGCCCTACCTGACTGGTCTTGTTCAAGTTTCAAGTTTGCTCCCGGGAGAGGAAGGAGCAGTGTGGGAAAGGATGCCAATCTCTTTCAGTGGAGACCTGTCAGCCCCAAAGGAACGGAAAGGAATGAATAAAAATATTTCTCTTGCAGTGTGCTCTTCACTTGGGATTCTACCAAAGCTCACTCAGGTGTCGACGGAATACCAACAAGACGATTCTGAATATGCAGCAGAAAGCTGTGTGGATCTGCTGAAGTATAAGAGTGCTTTCCTAATGTTCTGCCTCTGCCACATGAGTCAAGCTGATCCCAGGTGAAATATAATGCCAAAGCTTGAAGAAACTGTTTCTTAAGTGCACATGAATTTCTCTTGGCAGGAATGCAACTTCGTTTTAAAGTTTGACTGTGGGACTGTGAGTCTTGTAGGGAAAACGCCACAGGATAACAAATTGATTATGTATAGTGAGCACAACCTTCTTGATGGGTGCTACTTTACTGCCTTTATTGAGTATCCCATTGATAAGATTACAGAAGGGGGATCTAAAAAAGCCAACCAATATGACAAAATTAACCTATACAAACATCATCTGTGTTCTCTGAGGGAGCTTCCATAGCAGGCATTTGGTGTACAGTGTGGAGGCTGTATTGACTGGCATCACTGAGTCTGGGCCAAGAATGGAGCAGGGCACGGTGGCATGCACCAGAGGCCGTCTGCCATGGGCCCATTCTGGCCTTCTCCGGATGCTGGGGACACTGCAAGGTAACAGGTTGGGGACAGCCCAATGAAATGGCATCCCTCTACATGTGAAGCTAGTGCCACATCTGGGAGCAAACCACAGTCTGGGAATGCTTAGGAGGGTACTTTAATGTGCTCTGGAGCTGAAGCATAATTATCATGCCGGGAAAGACGTCATGCAAAAGGCCTATGCGGCCAGCACATTCCCCAGAAGGCACAGCCTTCTGTCAGATTAGCCCGCCCAAAGGAATCGCACAGAGGTATAACAGAGATGGTTGTTTATTGTTAGCTTAAGATGGCTGGTTACAGTTTGCCATGGTCTAAAAAGGACATCTTATCACAGGCCTCCAAGGTCAGACCCCAACAAGTCTAAATGGCTGTAATGCACTTCAGCTAAGACAGTTTGGGACAGTTTCCCCGTTCACACGTAGGCAAGCAGGATCGAGTTTACACGCGTTCCTACCTGCCTAGGTGCGAACTGAGAAACCATCCCAAACTGTCCTAGCTGGGGAAGGCTGGAGAGGGGTGGGGATGCCTCTCCCAGGCCTGCCCACCATTGGGTGGGAGCACCCAGGGGCGGGCAGACCTGTCAGGTGGCTTCCCCTGGTTCCTGCCAGTTGTACAGGGATGTTTGTTTAGCTGCTATAGTGGGCTGAGTTTGTAAAGTGGTAGAAGCCTCATCTTCTGAGCTGGTCTCAGTCTCTGTGCTACTTGAGGAAGAAGTGGTTCTGGAATAAGATGATAATTTTTCCACTTCTTTTGCTTCCAGACACAATCTCACCTGAAACATTAGCTTTAGTCTCTTCTTTTCCCCACATGTAATAGAACACATCAGTATTAGCATGTATGTTTGCCCAATCTGAGTGAATATCAAAATTTGCACTTCTAGATACCACTACCTTACCTTATCCTAGAGAAAAATGATATCCCTTTGTGTTCTTGTCATAGCCAATAAAGCGTAGCCACTATGAAATTTTGTCCCTCTTTTTCCTCTGTGCCCTGAGTATCATTACATGCACATAAGAACCAAAAATCTTCATATACTTAACATTAGACTCTTTACCATATAACACAAAATATGGAGTATTGTTAACAGTGGAAGAGTATATGCAATTCAAAACTTAAGCACTGCTTGCTACTGCTTCTCCCTAGAAATAGTGGCATTTTAGCATCAGACAACATTGCTCTAGATCGGTGGTTCTCAACCTGGGGGTTGGGACCCCTTTGGGGGTCAAATTACCCTTTCAGAGGGGTCGCGACAAGCCTCCCGCCGCACTTCCCTCCTGCCTCCCAGCTGCTCTGCCCCCGTGGTTGGGGGTCCCCACAACATGAGGAACTCCATTAAGGGGTCGCAGCATTAGGAAGGTTGAGAACTGCTGCTCTAGATATTTCTTGAATCAATCCTATTTGTCTTTCTGCCACACCATTTTCTGCTGAAGAATAAGGACTAGTTTTTCTGTATATAATGCCACGTGCTTTAAACAAATCGGTTATAGCCATAGGCATCATTTCTCCTCTATCCAATTGTACCTTTTGCACTGTACAACTGTGTAGAAATCATATTTAGCCAGTCTTTCATTTGTTCATACACCTGAGCCTTTGACTTAAGCAAATATGAGTATGAAAAACAGCTATCGTCATCAACAACCACCACAATCTCCTGTTGATCTCCTGTCACTAGGTGACAGGAAATGCTTTTACCTTGTTTTCTACACAAATTCTAAATTCTAGATATCTGTTACAAGGTTTGGTTTCAATATCAGACAATTTAGCCATATATTTTACCCTGGAGAAAGAACAGTGACCAAAATTCCTATGATAATAATGAATACAGGAGTCATGCAATGGCCTATTAGAAACACAACTGACAAAATCATCACTGTCCTCTTCATTTTCATTGCATTGGTCTATCAATCTGTATTGACCATGTTCTTTAACTGCTTTACCATATAATTTGCCATCTTTAGAAATCAGACAAACTTCCCCATGAAAAAGTACTCTATATTCCTCACTGGTGAGTCTAGCCACACTCAACAATGAATATTCCAAATTTTCAGCCACAATAGCACCACCTATTAAGGTATTAAGTTGCAGAACATATGCAGTTCCCACCTGACAGACAGTGCATGTGAATCCATCCACTAGCTTTTCATCTCTTGCATCAAACTGGTGAATGTCCATTAAACTGCCTTTTCTTGATGAAAAATGTTCACAGCTTCCACTTGTCCACATACCACAATGGATTGACTAAATTCTTCTTAATTGTTGTCATCAGTAAAGCAGCTGCACTGTCTTGTCACCTTCCAGTAGCAGCCAAACTGAGTGTGCCTCCCACTGCTCTCCCGCTGACAGGAACAAGATTCTTGACTTTGCTGTTTCCTTTTCCAACAATCTCTAATGAGATCACCTTTTTCTGAGAGATATAACACCTTTTCACTGCCAAGGCATTCAATGGTTCAGCTTTAACATCTATTGCCTTGCCTGACATAACTTCTTCCCGTCTTGTGAGTTTCCATTGCTCAGCCCATTCTTGCAAATGTGTAACGACTAAAGAAAAATTCAACATGTTTTCATCAACTCCTTGAAACGAATCTACAGCAGCATGATAATTTTTGGATAATGAAGACAATAGTATGTAAGCATGGTGCGACTCTTCATACTGTAGACATCAATCAGCTAAGTCTGCAAAAATCATCTGCATCTCATTAATGTGA
Organism: Aspidoscelis tigris stejnegeri; assembly: GCA_023333525.1. Classification (NCBI taxonomy): domain Eukaryota; kingdom Metazoa; phylum Chordata; class Lepidosauria; order Squamata; family Teiidae; genus Aspidoscelis; species Aspidoscelis tigris. Next base: position 18,167,404 of record JALMGA010000015.1, read on the forward strand.
GCTTCTAAACAACCATCTGGTCTTAATTTTAAATTGTATAATTTTAAAAGTATCTTGCTCCCAGCAGAAACATGGCTGATAGGTTTGTTTTAAAGTGTCCCAAACCTCCTTAGCATGAGCTAGATGTCCCACTGCCATCAACTGCAAGCTCTCCAGCCCAAGGATAAGTGTTGCACATGCTTTCTTATCTTTTCACTCTTCAGCAACATCACCAGCAGTTGGTACAGCTAAACAAGCCTCATAAAGCTCTTCTTTAATTAAGACAGCCTTAATCTTCTCTGACCAAGTAAGGTAATTGCGATCACTTAGCTTCTCAAGTTGCTGCTGAAATGCCAGAGATTGGGTAGCCCTGGCAACAAAGAACTGGGCTCCTTCTCCCTTCTGAAACTGGATCCCTTGCAGCTAACAGCTCCTGAAATATCACAAAGCTCAGCCTCACAGGCACCACATCACTGGGCCCAGAACCTGACAGGTAGTATAGCAGATTTGGACTGGAGGCAGATCACTTGTCAATCTCAGAGAATAGCTGGACAGCCACTCAGACAAATAAATTCAGAGATAAAGTATTTCTTTCCTCACTGGAAGGTTCAGCAGCTTTATTTCAGAATCCCCCTTTAAACAGCAAACTATATACAAAAACTTGTTCAACACAGAGCTACTTTTATAGCCCACAAACAAGTCATCATGAGGCTTCAGAATGATGTCATCTAATTACTGCAACAGCATGAGACTGAATCACAAGACTCTGAGTCATGAGTTGCTGTCTCATTGGGTGTTTTTCCACTGTTACTAGAAGTACCCATTAAGTACACATTAATGGTACTTCTAGTGACAGTGGGAAAACACCCATTGTGACTCTTCAGTTCCTGAATAACAATTAGAATTTAAAACTGTTCGACAGGTATATGGGTGGAAATCTGCAGCATCAAACAGAGGATGCCTGGAAGAAATTGCTGAATGAATAATTTGGTCCCACGGATATCGAAAGATGGATAACAAAACTTACAGGGACACTCAGCAGAGGATTTAAATATGATTTGAAGTCTGGGGGTAGTTCTTTTATTTTGAAATATTCATTTGTCTTTCTATTATTTGAAACATTTAATGAAGAAATTTGTTTTAAAAAGTATCTCGTATTTTTTATTTCATATATATGTATATAAATCATTACATAAAACCAAAATGAGTAAAATAAAATCCTAAATACATCGAAACTATAGTTAAAATATCATTATAACATAACACCAGTTCACAATAGGTTAAAATCAAATACCAGGAAGAGCAGCCTCAATTTTACCTGGCATATGAAGGAATTCATATCAAGGTGGCACACGTATCCAGGTATGTTATTATGACTGTATTTGAGGCCAGGTCAACATCTTTGAAGGTTGACTGAATGTTTAATTCTCCGTGGAATGCAAAGGTTGCTTGACCACTGACTACTTCCACATTTGCCTTGTTCAAAGCACGTCAGGCATCCATATACTGTGCAGACTTCCAAAGAAGTCAAGCTTGTGTTTACATGCTGCTGTTGCTGCTGATGGTGATTTCTCAGTGAATTCATGGTTGCCATAGGGGCAGAAGGAACACTCAACTCAGCCATGCATGTTCGCACGACCAGGCATTCCTGTGGTAGCTTGCCAGAGTGGTTGGAATGGTGGCACACATGCATACACTGGTTGTGGCTGCTACCAGTGTCAGATCTCCCCAGGATGACTTCAGAACAATGTGTGAATACAGGGTTTCAGCTACGCCATGAAAATTATAGCACCCTCCAAAGATTAAATGTTGCATTAGGCTATCTTGATCATTCCAGAAGGAAAATGTCTTACAAGACCTGCTTCACTACATCCAACATGAAAATAATGCGCAGTAAGTGCAGAACAGCCTTCAATAATATATAATGATGAAGTCTTTATAGGAGCTGAAGCTCACTGAGACTCAGGTCAGACCAACATCTGCCTCCAGCAATGAAATCTGGAAAAAGTACCTCTTTGTTTTGGTCTGTGAATCTCATGATCTGAAGAGCCAAGGCAGCTAAGAACTGTTACAGCCATTGTCCAGGAAAATAACTTTTCCAGCTCTGGAGTCCCACAGGGGGCAAGGTGGTTGTAGGGCTCAAAAGGGATACTTCACTAAGAACTGCAGAAAAGTAGGGATCTGTACAGATATTCTAAAATTTGAATATTTGAATTGAATCTATCAAATGTGGACATTCGAACTGAAAGCAGATTTTCAAAAATCCGAAATTACACGTTCTGATGAATTTTGGGTTTTCAAAACTCCAATACGGGGTTTTGAATAATTCGAATGAACAGATTCAGATCTATCATATACAAATATGCGCAAAAATTATACATATTTGCAAATATAATGCAGGATGAAAAGGGGATGCATATGGGATAAATACGTGTTTGCACAAATTCATATATCAGATATGAATCATATCAACATTCGTATATCTGGATACAAATTGGATTTTTGAAAGTACTGATATGAATAATCCGGATATGAATCAGATGTCCAAAATCCGGATTTTTGACATTCGAATCAAATTGAATTTTCAAATATCTGATTTGAATTGGATTTGAATACAAAAAATACGTTTGTGCACATCCCTACAGAAAAGTACTCCAAAGGTCTCCTACTTTGAAACATAGGGGCAAACATCTGACTGACATCTGACCACCACGCCCACACTGTTCCTGGAATTTCATAGAATCATAGAATCATAGAATCATAGAATGGTAGAGTTGGAGGGGACCTCCTGGGTCATCGAGTCCAACCCCCTGCTCAAGGCAGGATCTCCTAAACCATCTCAGACAGATGGCTGTCCAGTCTCTGCTTGAAGACCTCCATCGAAGGGGAACCAACCACCTCCCGTGGCAGCCTGTTCCACTGGTTGATCACTCTTACTGTTAGAAATTTTTTCCTAACATCTAAACTAAATCTTTTCCCCTGCAGTTTCACCCCATTGTTTCTAGTCCTTCCTTGAGAGAGTGAGAACAGGGCTGATCCCTCTGCCTTGTGACAACCCTTGAGGTATTTGTAGACAGCTATCATGTCTCCTCTCAGTCTTCTTTTTGTTAGACTAAACATTCCTAGTTCTTTAAGCCGTTCCTCATAGGACATGGTTTGCAGACCGTTCACCATCTTGGTAGCTCTCCTTTGAACCTGCTCCAGCTTGTCAGTGTCTTTTTTAAACTGGGGTGACCAGAACTGGACACAGTACTCCAGATGAGGTCTGACCAAGGTAGAGTAGAGGGGGATAATAACTTCACGTGATCTGGACTCTATGCTTCTCTTAATACACCCCAGGATTGCGTTTGCCTTTTTTGCAGCTGCCTCGCACTGTTGACTCATGTTCAGTTGATGATCTACCAGGACACCCAAGTCTTTTTCACATGTGCTGCTGCTCAGCCGAATTCCTCCCATTGTATATGTGCTTTTTTCATTTTTCTTACCCAGGTGCAGAACCTTGCATTTTTCTTTGTTAAATACCATTTTATTAGTTGCAGCCCATTGTTCGAGTTTCTCTAAATCTTTTTGAATCCTCTCTCTCTCTTCTCTGGTGTTTGCAATCCCCCCTAGCTTTGTGTCATCAGCAAATTTGATCAGTTTCCCTTCAACTCCCTCGTCCAGATCGTTTATAAAAACATTAAACATAACTGGGCCCAGGACAGAACCTTGTGGTACTCCACTTGACACTTCCTTCCATTTGGATGTGCAGCCATTTAAAGCCACTCTTTGAGTACGATTACTAAGCCAGTTTTGAACCCACCTTATAGTTGCCTTGTCAAACCCATATTTGATCAATTTTTCAATGAGGATCGCATGAGATACTTTGTCAAATGCTTTGCTGAAATCAAGAAATACTATGTCTACTGCATTTCCTTGATCAACCCATTCAGTGATTTTGTCATAAAATGAAATCAAGTTAGTCTGACACGACTTGTTTGATACAAACCCATGTTGACTACTGTTAATTATTGAATTCCTATCCAGATGCTGACATATGTGTTGTTTAATAATTTGTTCGAGAATCTTTCCTGGTATTGAAGTCAGGCTAACAGGCCTGTAGTTCCCTGGGTCTACCTTCTTCCCTTTTTTGAAGATAGGAACAACGTTTGCCCTTCTCCAATCGTCTGGGACTTCTCCTGTTCTCCATGACTTCTCAAAGATTACAGCAAGTGGTTCAGCAATTACCTCTGCTAATTCCTTCAGTACCCTAGGATGTAATCCATCTGGACCCGGGGACTTAAATTCGTTTAAGTTAGCTAAGCGTTCCCTTACTCTCTCAGTGTTGATTTTGTGTCTTGATTCTCCTAGTCCTTCATCAGTATAGTGAAGGACTGTTGCATGTACATTATCCCTCTTGGAAAAAACAGATGCAAAATAGGAGTTCAGAATTTCTGCCTTCTCAAGATCACTTTCGATCACTTCTCCATTCTCTCCCTGCAGACTTCCCAAAACCTCTTTGACTTTTCTTTTGCTGTTGACATATCCCCAAAAACCTTTTTTATTATTGTTTTTAGTCTCTCTTGCAAGCCTCAGTTCATTTTTAGCTTTAGCTTTTCTGATACTTGCCCTGCAGATTGTACTGATTTCATTATATTCCTCCTTAGATATGTATCCCTCCTTCCATTTCTTAAACATTTCTTTTTTCTTTTTTATCAAGTTTTTAAGTTCTAGGTTTATCCACCCTGGTCTCTTTAGATGTTTTCCATTCTTCCTTCTTTGAGGAATTGTTAATGATTGCGCTTCTAATATTGCATTTCTCAAAATATCCCATCCTTCTTGGACATTTCTATCCTTTAGTACATTTAACCATTTGATCCCTCCTAACCTCCTCCGGAGTCCATCAAAATCCGCCCTTCTGAAGTCCAACTTTGAAGTCTGAGTCCTCTCATGCTTTCCTTCCCTTATTATCCAGAATTCAAGGATAACATGATCGCTGCCTCCTAATGCCCCAGAAACTCTGATATCCTCCACCATTTCCTCTCTGTTGGTAAGAATTAGATCAAGGATAGCCAATCCTCTTGTTTCCTCCACCACCTTTTGGTACATGAAATTGTCAGCGAGAGAGGATAAGAACTTATTAGACTTGTGACTTTTTCCTGAGCGAGATTCCCAACAAATGTCTGGGTAGTTAAAGTCTCCCATAATCACTATGTCATGCTTTCGTGAAAGTTTAGCCATCTGGTCTAGGAAGAGGTCATCCATATCTTCTGTTTGTCCAGGGGGCCTGTAATAGACTCCTACAATGGTATCCTTTCTGTTGCTCTCTCCTTGAATTCTTACCCATACCGATTCTACTGAGCTTCCACTGTCTGAAACTTGAACCTCTGAGGAGACAATTTCTTTTTTAACATACAGCGCAACACCCCCTCCTCTTTTGTTAAGTCTGTTTCGCAGAAACAAGTTGTAGCCTTCAATGTTTGTGTTCCATTCATGTGTGTTATCCCACCAAGTTTCCGTAATACCTATGACATCATATTTATCTACCTGGGTCAGGATCTCCAGCTCCCCTTTTTTATTTCTCATGCTTTGGGCATTGGTGTAGAGGCATTTTAGTTTGTAATTGCTATCTATTGCGAGCTTGCCTCCTCTGTTTTCCTTACAAAATTTATGCGTTTGTTCATTGGTACTATTTCTGGGAGTAAGAATATCGCCTGGTTTGATTGACTGAGTATTTTTGCTTGACTTTTTGTTACCCTTCCCCTTTTGTTTTAGTTTAAAGCTCTCCTAATAACCGAAGCAAGGCGCTTCCCGAATACATTCTTTCCTGTCCCTGTAAGGTGCAACCCATCTCTTGCAAGGAGTCCGTCGTATAGGTAGTTTTCTCCATGGTTCAGAAATCCAAATCCTTGCTGCCGGCACCACTGACGTAGCCACTTGTTCACCTCAAGAATCCTATCCCTTCTACTTTTATCGTGACCATCCACCGGAAGGATAGATGAAAAGACTACTTGTGCTCCCAGTTCCTTTACTTTTCTGCCAAGGTCTTCAAAGTCTCTGTAGATGTTTTCAAAGTGCTTTTTTGCTGTATCATTTGTGCCCACATGTATGAGTAATAATGGGTAGTAGTCTGTAGGTCTGAATAGCCTCGATATGCTATCAGTTACATCTTTGATCCGGGCCCCTGGGAGACAGCACACCTCTCGTGAGTTTCTGTCAGGTCTGCAGATAGTTGCCTCTGTTCCTCTTAAAAGTGAATCTCCCATGACCACTACTCTCCTCTTTTTCTTTGCATTACCATTTCTTCCTCTCCATTCCAGAGATTTCTCAGTGCCTATTGGAGTAATATTTGTGGACCTTGTCATCGACTCTTCAGATGTGTTGTTCTCCTGACTGAGTATCTGGAACTGGTTGTTTAATTGCAAGGGTTCCGAATGTCTCCTGTTCTTCCTGCTCCTTTGGGTCACATGCTTCCATAACTCAGTTTCTGCAACTACAGAAGGATGTTCTTCTATCCCTTCATTTTGAAGTGTTTCCTCCATGCTGTCGAGGAAGTTCTCTTCTTCTCTAATCTGCTTCAGTGTCTTGACTCTCTCTTCTAGACTTTTAACCCTTTCCTCCAGGAGAGCCACAAGCTTGCATTTGTGGCAGGTAAAATGTGGCATCTGTTGTGGTAGGGTCATAAACATGCCGCATACATTGCACGTGACAATACAGGTGTTCTCGCCTTCCATATTGCTTTTAGGGTAAGGATTTTAAAGATGTGGTGCTAAGGTATGAATGAATTTTTTTTTTTATCCCACTGTACCTTTTTTTAATTTTTTTTGTTTTTTTTGGTGTTTTTTTTTTTTAAATTTTAATTTCGCGCGCCGTTAGGCGCGCGGGCCACTTCTATTTAAGCCCTGCTGAGCAGAGTAACTCCTCCTCCCTGAGGGTGTGGCTAATTCCTATTGGTCCGCTGCTCTGATTGGTCTTAGAAAGCTTCTACCTCACGCCGTGTGCTCTAAGAAAAACTTCCTGTTTCTATCTCACGCCGTGTGCTCTAAGAAAAACTTCCTGTTTCTATCTCACGCCGTGTGCTCTGAGAAAAACTTCCTGTTTCTATCTCACGCCGTGTGCTCTGAGAAAAACTTCCTGTTTCTATCTCACGCCGTGTGCTCTGAGAAAAACTTCCTGTTTCTATCTCTCGCCGTGTGCTCTGAGAAAAGCTCCTGCTTCCACTTCACCCAAGCTGGAACTGAGTAACTCCTCCCACTTGAGCTTCTATTTAAGTCCTGCTGAGCAGAGTAACTCCTCCTCCCTGAGGGTGTGGCTAATTCCTATTGGTCCGCTGCTCTGATTGGTCTTAGAAAGCTTCTACCTCACGCCGTGTGCTCTAAGAAAAACTTCCTGTTTCTATCTCACGCCGTGTGCTCTAAGAAAAACTTCCTGTTTCTATCTCACGCCGTGTGCTCTGAGAAAAACTTCCTGTTTCTATCTCACGCCGTGTGCTCTGAGAAAAACTTCCTGTTTCTATCTCACGCCGTGTGCTCTGAGAAAAACTTCCTGTTTCTATCTCTCGCCGTGTGCTCTGAGAAAAGCTCCTGCTTCCACTTCACCCAAGCTGGAACTGAGTAACTCCTCCCACTTGAGCTTCTATTTAAGTCCTGCTGAGCAGAGTAACTCCTCCTCCCTGAGGGTGTGGCTAATTCCTATTGGTCCGCTGCTCTGATTGGTCTTAGAAAGCTTCTACCTCACGCCGTGTGCTCTAAGAAAAACTTCCTGTTTCTATCTCACGCCGTGTGCTCTAAGAAAAACTTCCTGTTTCTATCTCACGCCGTGTGCTCTGAGAAAAACTTCCTGTTTCTATCTCACGCCGTGTGCTCTGAGAAAAACTTCCTGTTTCTATCTCTCGCCGTGTGCTCTGAGAAAAGCTCCTGCTTCCACTTCACCCAAGCTGGAACTGAGTAACTCCTCCCACTTGAGCTTCTATTTAAGCCCTGCTGAGCAGAGTAACTCCTCCTCCCTGAGGGTGTGGCTAATTCCTATTGGTCCGCTGCTCTGATTGGTCTTAGAAAGCTTCTACCTCACGCCGTGTGCTCTAAGAAAAACTTCCTGTTTCTATCTCACGCCGTGTGCTCTAAGAAAAACTTCCTGTTTCTATCTCACGCCGTGTGCTCTAAGAAAAACTTCCTGTTTCTATCTCACGCCGTGTGCTCTGAGAAAAACTTCCTGTTTCTATCTCACGCCGTGTGCTCTGAGAAAAACTTCCTGTTTCTATCTCACGCCGTGTGCTCTGAGAAAAACTTCCTGTTTCTATCTCTCGCCGTGTGCTCTGAGAAAAGCTCCTGCTTCCACTTCACCCAAGCTGGAACTGAGTAACTCCTCCCACTTGAGCTTCTATTTAAGTCCTGCTGAGCAGAGTAACTCCTCCTCCCTGAGGGTGTGGCTAATTCCTATTGGTCCGCTGCTCTGATTGGTCTTAGAAAGCTTCTACCTCACGCCGTGTGCTCTAAGAAAAACTTCCTGTTTCTATCTCACGCCGTGTGCTCTAAGAAAAACTTCCTGTTTCTATCTCACGCCGTGTGCTCTGAGAAAAACTTCCTGTTTCTATCTCACGCCGTGTGCTCTGAGAAAAACTTCCTGTTTCTATCTCACGCCGTGTGCTCTGAGAAAAACTTCCTGTTTCTATCTCTCGCCGTGTGCTCTGAGAAAAGCTCCTGCTTCCACTTCACCCAAGCTGGAACTGAGTAACTCCTCCCACTTGAGCTTCTATTTAAGTCCTGCTGAGCAGAGTAACTCCTCCTCCCTGAGGGTGTGGCTAATTCCTATTGGTCCGCTGCTCTGATTGGTCTTAGAAAGCTTCTACCTCACGCCGTGTGCTCTAAGAAAAACTTCCTGTTTCTATCTCACGCCGTGTGCTCTAAGAAAAACTTCCTGTTTCTATCTCACGCCGTGTGCTCTGAGAAAAACTTCCTGTTTCTATCTCACGCCGTGTGCTCTGAGAAAAACTTCCTGTTTCTATCTCTCGCCGTGTGCTCTGAGAAAAGCTCCTGCTTCCACTTCACCCAAGCTGGAACTGAGTAACTCCTCCCACTTGAGCTTCTATTTAAGCCCTGCTGAGCAGAGTAACTCCTCCTCCCTGAGGGTGTGGCTAATTCCTATTGGTCCGCTGCTCTGATTGGTCTTAGAAAGCTTCTACCTCACGCCGTGTGCTCTAAGAAAAACTTCCTGTTTCTATCTCACGCCGTGTGCTCTAAGAAAAACTTCCTGTTTCTATCTCACGCCGTGTGCTCTGAGAAAAACTTCCTGTTTCTATCTCACGCCGTGTGCTCTGAGAAAAACTTCCTGTTTCTATCTCACGCCGTGTGCTCTGAGAAAAACTTCCTGTTTCTATCTCACGCCGTGTGCTCTGAGAAAAGCTCCTGCTTCCACTTCACCCAAGCTGGAACTCAGACTCTGTGGAGGCTACACAGCCCAGTTTAGTTTGTATTTACTGACCTTTGCTAGCAAGACCACTGAGGGAATTTATCTCTGAGAGTTTTACACTCACAGAAATGATCTTGAAGAGAGTCAAGTCTGAATAGGCCTGCCCTCTTCTTCTTGTGCCCGCTTCTTTGTCTTGCAGCTCCATCTAGTCCTGAACAAGACTACCTGTGTGGGGAGCCAAAGATTAAATTAACATATTCCAGAACAAGTATGGAATGCACTACAGATAACCCTCAAAAGTTGAAGAGTTGAAGGAAAGGATTTCCTACAGGGTGCTATTTTTGGGGGGAGAATGGTTAATTTGCTGAGAGGTAAAGCATTATGGATAGAATTGCTTTTTAAAATGTGTATATGGCTACCTCCAGACTTGCGGAATAAATTCACAGTTAAACGTAAAAGAGCAGAATACTTGCTGCAAGACGGCAACATTCATCCTGACTTGAAAGGCAGCTCTGTAGCTTCCCCTAACAGAGCTGCGAGAGCTAAGGAGGAGCATGCTGTCACATGGGTTGAGGCAGCCAATCAGCAAGTCTGGAACTGGCCTTCCTGCTCTCATCCCTCTGTTCTCACTGTCCTGCCTGCACTGAGGGAAACTTTGGATTTTGTTTATACTGCAAAGCAAGTGTCCTTGATCCAGCATTAAGGTAAGTGCGCAGTCCCAATTGGATAATGTGACACCATGATGATCCATTATGACTGTACATGGTCACACAGTTTACTGTCCCTAAAATTATCCTAAGTAGTTCCACACTTGTATTGATACTCCCTTGATAAAGGTGTGCTAATCTTCACGAGATATATCCAGAGTTCAGATGGGGTGTTTTCCATTGGCACTAAGTACCCATTGAAGCACCCATTAAGGACCCATTTGGCTGAGAGCCGGATGACCCCATTTCCACCACAGACCCCATTAGGGACACATCTGTTTCCACCACAGCTAGGGAAATCCAGATCATATGGGTCCTTCAGGACCCATAATCTGGATTTTGTGTAGACCTCATTAAAGGGGTCTACAATGGGGTCTTCATCCTTAAAATCCGGATTGTAGGGAGCCTGCTTCCACTACAATTCAGCAATGGGTTCTAAAGGAGGCTCAGGGAGGGAGGCACCCACGGGGGGGGGGGTGCCCCAAAGTCAAGACTTCGGAGTCTCTCTAAGTATCCATTCCTTAGATCTGGATCTTCTTAGATGTGGATTAAAGGAGCGCAGTGGAAAAACACCCATGCTGTTAAACTCCAGTTCCCATCAGCCTCAGACAATGTTCTCAGTGATCAAAGGTAACAGTGATGTTCTATCAGTATACAGGGAGTCACTCCTAATCAGTATAGTCCCTTTCATTTTCTATGTGAAGTAATTTTAGAGAAAAAAAGCATTCTTGTAGAAACTGTCTGAAATGAATCTACCTGTAACATGAAGAATGGGGAATGGTTTCCTCCCCACACCCCAGACAGAAAGGCCTGATAGCTTTGTGATGTGAATGTTTTTTTCCTTGCAGCACTGGAAGATATTATTGATTTTTCCAGCTAAATTTTTAGGTCAACAACACAGACAAAAGCCATTTGTTACATACTTCTCAAGATCTTTCAAAATGTGATAGACAGCTGTCTACAATGATTCTCCACACTTATCATCTTGTCTGCCTGAATACCTGATATGCTTTTACATCTGTCATGTCAGCTCATAATAGTTTATGCATGGTAGCAAGGTGAGGCACAAAGTGCAACCTCATGGTGATTAAGTTAGCAAAGAAAGTAAGATGAAGGATTGTGGGGGACTTACCTTGCCTGCCGCAATGCCCTTTGGTGCAAGAATGGGAGCTGGTTCAATGACACATCACTATAACACAAAATTAGGTCAACTGAGCAGCCAGTTTCTAATATAAAGTATCCCCCTTCCTTAAGCTGAGCAACTCGGGTTTTGTAAGCATGTCACATTGGTCACTTTCAATACACAGTTCAATCTCACGGTTCAAGAATCATACTGACCAGATGTAATCAGTTCTCACCTTGTCTTCAGTAGTAGAAAACTAACTTAGGAGATCTAAACACTTGAAACACAGAAAGTTGTTGAATCAACTTTTGGGGCTGTGAATTTTCTTTTCGTTGGTCATATACAAACCATTGCGGCTAGAACAGGAACCATGAGGATGCTGTATCAGGATTACAAAATGAATATACTTGAGTTTCGTGGATATGGATTATTATGTATGTGTTTTTAGTTACCCATAATATCTCAGTTCAAATTTCTCTTGCACATCATTCCAAAGCTTCAACTATTCAACTGTTTTGTCTGCCACAAAATTCATTCATTTTTTAGCTCTTAATGCTTATACAGAAACCAGTAAGCAGTGGGCTCTTTTGGAAGTCAAACAGCACGTTAAAAATTATATTATAAGAAGCATTTTAAAATAATATTTTTATGGGTATTTGTCTAGGTCAGTGGTCGGCAAGCTCATTAGTCAAAGGAGCCAAATATCAACAGTACAGTGACTGAAATTTCTTTTGAGAGCCAAATTTTTAAAACTTAAACTATATAGGTAGGTACATTGTTATTAACTTGAATAGGGTACTCCTAAGCTGGAAGAGCCACACTCAAGAGACTGAAGAGCCACATGTGGCTCTTGAGCTGTGGTTTGCCTACCCCTGGTATAGCTAATTCATTTAACAATATATCAAAAGCTTGATATTAAATTCACTCTGCTGTGTAACCATGCAACCAGCAACCAGAAAGTGTAGTTTTAAAGAATGTGTGCTGATCTCTAAGCAGCCTATGGACCTTTCTCCACTTACTTGTTAATCCAGATCTAGGAGCTACTAAGAACACATCATCTGCATGGGACTAGCATAGATCCAGATCAGAACCATGCTCAGGGCTCACTAATCTAGATCAGTGGTAGGCCAGATAAATGTGGTCTACATTTGTTCTAGCACTCTCTGATCTAGATCAGGGAAGGAGCATCTCCACATAGAAAGGATCTAGGAAGACATGTGCAGTTAGAACACAACTGTGCCTCCACCACAGAAATGGCACCTCTCAGTTCTTGGTCAGATGAGCCTGAAACAGGTTGGACTATTCATGAGTTCAAATTGAGAATTGTAGCAGTGTTGGTCAGATGTAGGTCAATATTAGTCATCTCGAGGCCATCCCTGCCTTGGGCCATGTTGGTCACACATTTCTGCAGAGATTGGCCTGGGGTTCCTCCATGGAGCTGTCGGGTCTCAGGCAGGCGAGGACAGCGAGGCAAACACACACACACGCTCACAACAGTCCATTGGGGGCTCGAGAGTAGGCAACGTCAAGTCAGTCCAAAGTCAGGGTTCCAGAGGTTCAGCAAGAGTCACAGCAAGGTCCAAGAGTCAGTTTCATGGGTGAAGACGTGGGCGGGGGTTGCACAAATGCTTTGTCTGCAGCGCCAGACCAGCGTGTGCTGCTGAGTTAAGTAGGGGAGGCAGCTCCATGCCCTTGACGGCTCAGCTGCACCAGGCGCTGGGATCTGCATATCACCTGTTTCTGCTGTCAAAGGAGAAGAGGGGAGGGGTGCTCTTGGGACCGGCTGTTTGAACTCTCATCCCCAGAACTGTCTGTGTGCTCCCCCAAAAACTGGCCCCTGGCTCTCAACATCTGCACTGCTGTGCTCCGGTGCTGCCCAGACTGCTGGGCCATTGGAAACGCACCCTCATCCTCCGAGGAGGAACTGGACTGGCATGACGGGGCACGACAGGAGCTCTTCTTTCCCCATCCCTTTTGCTACATCACATCTATTTTATTTCCAACTGGATGCCGTTCATGTTACTCAAGGGAGGCGAGGCTGTGTGCTTGCAGATCTTTTTAAAGCCTACTCCCCCCACCTACTCACACACCCTTTTTAAAGGGGCTTTTCTTCTTGCAGTTTTTTTAAAATAATAAAAATAAATTTGGGTCAAAACGCTACAGAGAGGAACCATAAACTGAGAAGAGGGGGAGGTGCCCCACGAACTCCGCACATGCCGATTGGCCAAAAGGAAATACTGGGCACCACCCACCACAGCACAGTTCTGCTTCCTTTAGGCCGCCAGCCCCCCCCCCCCCCCGCAAGAGGAAGCGCCAGGAAGACAGGCTGGAATTCCAGGCCAGCCTCAGTTCCTGTCAGTCCTGTAAAAAGAGGAGTACCGTTTAGGCCAGTCTGACAGGGTAGGCCGGCTTGGAATATGGCTTAAATTCAATTAATGTGAGTTACAGCACCAGGGAGCTAACTCAGGTCAACCTAAAACTTGTGTGTGGCCAGGGCCTCTGTCACGATGTAAAACGTTCAGTTGACAGGGACATGGCCGATTGCAGAGCTTTGGGATAAAAAATGCAAATAAAATACTCCATATTAACTATAGATTAACTGAGGTCAGTTCAGGAAGGGCCTATGGTCCAAACTTGCCTTAGTTACAAATTCACTATCCCTAGGCTACTTCTCAGCCTCAAGAATTATATTTATTCATCCTACAGATTTCCTATAAGAAATGTTGAGATATAAGAATAAAATATTGTCAGCGTGCTTCATGTGGATGCTAAGTATAATAATTCCTCACTACAAAAATTATGAATGGTACTGCATATCTCAGCAAGGTTACAAAATTCTGTCATGGCCCTCTTTTCCCTCTGTGTCAGACATGTCTCAAGAAAATACTGAATTTGGGGACTTGGGGACTTTTCCCCCTCTTCAGTGCTTCTGGCTTCATGTGCAGGATCCTGTGCTCTAGCAGGACTTCACATGACCAATGTGCCTCTGGAGTAGTCACACAATGCCCTTAAAGTCCCCATGTGGAACCTACATCGGTTTCCCATGCACAAAATCTGTGCCATAAGGAAGCACACATGTGCACACTCTCTGAGAAGGTGTCTAATCCATATATATTTGAAAACCAATGAATCACCATGACATCACTAAAGCGTCAGCTGACAGGAACCTTACTATACACAAAAGAATAAATCCTTCCTCCAAAAGGTTTGCAGCCTAGACATTATTTCTTTAAAATATTTTCTCATATTAAAAAGAATCATAGCACTAATCACAAAATAAACACACACATACACAAAATATAGTAATTTTGGTAAAAATAGAATAAATGAACACAATAAAAAATTATAAGGAACACTGATACTTTGGGGCTTGGGAAACAGAAGGGAGACGAGAAACTGCACAAGCTGGTTATATTTCTCCTTAGCCTGATACCCAAATAAAAAGAAAAAGTGATTTACTTTCCCTTGTGCAGCTGGAAAGAGTACTCACCCTTACTAGGAAAGAAAACAACATGAGTTGTACTTTCTATTTTAGCTAACTGTTAGCAACCGTTCTTTTTCTGTCATGAACCATGTTGTACGATGTCTGATAGGAATCCATAGTCAGTGAGTGATCTCAGATTGAATATACATTATCCTTTTAGCTTGTAAAGCTATCTAAGGCTGCAATCTCACAAACATTTTAAAAACAAAACAAAGCTAGACCCAATGAAAACACACATTCTTGCCATTCCCATTTTTTTTTCATTTTAAATCACAATCAATCTTGATGCTGTTCCCACAGAAAATGGTTCAAAAATGCATTGGGGAAAGCTAATCTCTTCCTCCCCAGCCTTTGCCAGTTGGGGTGCCCACCCCTCTCTCCTGATTGGGTTAGCTAACATGATGATGTGGCCAAAAGTGGGGAATTCCAGCTCCATCATTTGATCCTATAACCAGCCTCTTTTGCGCAACTGTATAATTTCAGACTAGTGATTCCCCCATGACCAAGGGGATCAGTTCCACAATGTTTTGCAAAATCACCTCCCCAAGCCTCCTCATCCAAGCCTTCCCCCTCACATTCTCCTTTATCGCACTTTTCTCCTGCCCACCCACCGTGGTTGATTCATGCAGGAAGGAGCCAGCTAAGCAGTCTTTCCCCAGCTGAAAAAGACGAAAGTGAGGAGAAGTGTGGGTGGGGAATGAAACTTCTTATCATTGTGAAGTGGCTGAAAATGAAACTTTTTATCTACTGTGAAATGGCCTGTTGAGGGAAAGAGGGGAAGGGGAGACTAGAACACTTTAAACTCCTCTGCAAAGGAGGGATGGCAAGCCAGGTGCTGTCCTACCAGGTGAAACCCCACCTGTTTCATGGTGCATCTCCCCCCAATACTGTGGTACCATTCCCAAAGGAATAAAGATAAAGTGTTTTAGCAGCAAAAACAGGAGTGAGAGCTGTTCCTTCAGGTTTTTTTATTGCGGTTTGTAAGTGTCCAATGACAATGACGGATTTCCCAGGGGGAGCTGGGACACTTCCTAGAATCCTCTGCCCTTAGAAACACAAAGCTTGCACATGTCTGAAAGCAACCCATGCCACTTATCCTGAACCAGTGGTAAGACTCCAGTGTACAAGCAGCTGGGTCCAGAGGAAGAACACTGTGATTGCCCCCAGAACATATAGATGGTGTGAAGGAAGAAAGAAGTTCACTCACCATAAGGCTACGATGCAAATGTGGCCTTAGGGCACTGCAGTCTTATGACAGTGAGCCAGTTTGGTCTTGTGGTTAGAGTGTCAGCTTCTTATCTGGAGGTCTCCTGGTTTGAGTCCACACTCCTCCATGAAGCCAGCTGGGTGAACTTGGGCTAGTCACAGCTCTCTTCTGAGCTCTCACAGACCCACCTACCTCACAGGGTGCCTGTTGTGGGGAGAAGAAAAGAAGGTTTGTCAACCACTTTGAGTCCCCTTAAATGAGTGAGAAAAGTGGGGTAGAAAAGGCAACTCTTCTTCTCATCTTCTAAGTATTCAAACGAAGCCTGACTCTTGCCATTCTGTATAACAGAAAAGAGTGCTTCCCAAGGCCTGTGAAGAGATATATATGAAAAGTGCTGTCTTGTGACTCAGTGATCGATCAAATCTCTCTCTCTCCTTTTACCTTTTTGGGCAGCGCGCAGTTTTAGCTCTTTCTCACTAGAGAGTCAAAAGATGCATGGTCTGTGGTATAAAACTACCAGGTTATTGACTTCCATTTTCTCTGCCCCACTTGTGAGCATTTCCCAAGTTTTATTAGTCCCGAATTGGAGCCCATGGCACGGGGTGCTGATGAGGCATCTTAGCTGGAGCGAGTGTCTTCAAAAACTAGATCGCTGCAGGCTAAATAATCAGTATGTGTGAAAAGATCAATCCTCTTACATAAAATAAAGCAAGAATTTCTAAAACCCATTCTCCAAGGAAGAGAAAAAGAAAGGGGAGAGAAATTTTGGAGCTCATGAGGGAAATAAGCAGTGATTAAATAAATGGCAGTGAAAGAAGAGAAACAAGACAATGAAAGCAGGGATAGAGAAAGAGTTGCTTTGTAACTTTGAGCAAATCTCATGAGGAAGACCCAGAGTCTATATTCTGTGTAGGAAATGTGATGATCAGCAACCAATTGTGCACATTGCAAGGCAAGTCCCTCACTGGCCATGCATGCAATTTATTTTTTTAAAGGACATTTTTCTGTTGAAGAAAATCTAGGTGAAATTGAGCGTGTGGTTTGTATGTGAACTGATATGAAACAATTTCCAGTGGATCTAGTACTGGATGATGGTGGGCCAGGCAAGGAAGAGGTGAGGAAAGCAGGTGAAAGATCCACAGTGAATCACTGAGGCTGCATCCCCAAACGACTTATTTGCCTCTCTGGGTTGCCTCTGCCGTCACTTTATTCAAATGGACTTTAAAAGTGCTGTGCACTTCCGGAATAAGCGTCCGCATGAGGCTCAGCAAAGTGTGCATTTTAAACGCAACTTCTGTCCCCACGGAAGCGTGTTTTCTTTGTCCGTGTCTTTTTCTCCCCGCCCCCTCTCTTGCTGATAGGGTGCCGGCAGGAACGGAGAGAGACTGCGCTCTGCGCAGCGACAAACCAGAAAGAAACACGCAACAAGGAAAAATAGCCATTGGTTCTCTGTTTGTCTCCCGGATCAGAGACGCAGCCACACGATCTCTCTCAAGACTTCACTCTCAACACTTTCCCTCTGACTGTCAAAATCCACCCCGGCAAAGGCAGCGGCTGCAGTCATCGGCCACGCGATCTCTCTCAAGACTTCACTTTCCCTCTGATCACTGTCAAAAGCCACTCCGTACAGCAGCCGTTACACTGTAGCAATAATCGACCCACTTCACACCTGATAGCAGTTGAAAGTTCTGAGCCTTAGAAAGGGAAGGGAAGGGAAGCTGCTGCAGTTCTGGGAGATGTGTGAATGTGTTACTGCTGTGTGTGCAGGCGGCAATCCCCGCCCCTTTTGCCACGGAGCGTCACCAAGGTAAAGGCTGCGAGGAAAACTCGTGACTTCCAAAAAGAGCACTGGAACTCTTCTTTAAAGTGCACTTTTTTGTTGCTGGTTTTCCTCCTTTCGTAGCACTGGAAGCTCGTTGAAAAGCCTGGCATGGGGGTGCTCAGAGGCAAAAGAAGATTTTTAGCAGACTTTAAATTGCTTGGGGACAGGCCCTGACAGTCCAGATCTTCTTCTCTCACCCTGGTTCTACTGAGCAAGTCACCAGGAGTACTTGGTAGCAGATTTCACAAGTCACACTCCTCCTTGCTGTCACGTATGCAGCACTACTCGGATCTGGTCATGATCTGCCTAATGCCCAATACCTACATTTCAAGAGACTCAGACTGGGGACCAGTGCCTTTCATTCAACACACAGCATTATGATCTGCTTCCCTGCTCTATACATTAAGGGCTGTGTCCAGACTTGCATTATATTCCGCCATCCCTGTGAAGCCGCTTCCTGTTGGTTAGACACGACAATCAGAAGCCACGCAAGGACAGCGCAGTCACTCCTGGTCATACTGACAGGGCAATCGGAAGTTGCATTGTCCCAGCAGTCAGACAGGGCATGCCACTGCCCGCAGTGGGGGCGCGGCACGTCCCTGAAGAAGCGAAGTAAAAAGATGCTGATTGATTAGCATCATTTTACTTTGGCCGCTTCAGCCAGATGCTGCACCACTGCTGCAGGCAGAAGAAAGCTGCACTGCTTTGAGGTAAGTCTGGATGCAGCCATAATTGCAACTGCGTATATGAAAAAACTCACCATGCCATTGAGGTGAAGATTAAGCTTGGGCAAAGCCCTTCAAGGGCTGGGAAAGTCACCGACCAAACCATCAGCACTTGCAGTGCCAATGGCCCAGCTGGGCCCGGTCAGATCACCATAGCAACAGCCACAGCAAAACCTGGTGCATACTCAGATGTTGCCGTGGCCATCAGCCCATGGTGCACGATTGTGCAGCTGCAGCCACAGCAGCGCCACACATCTCAATTACATTGTTTACAGAGTCCCAGTCAAGCTGTGGACAAGGTTATCCACACAGCGAATGAAGACTGGAGCAGCTGGAGGGAGCTCCTGGGCATTTCAGGATTCTCTGCGACAGTGGTTGTGGCATGATGTGCAGACCAGCCAAGTGCAAAAAGGACCTAAATGCTTTTAAAACTGCACTTTCTGAACTTTGATGTGGAATAGAGGCATGGGTGTGTGGATAATGACACCCGCTTCCAAGCTGCTTTCAGTACATTTCTTTTTACTATGTGCAGACGTGGCCAAAGAATGGCAGCGATTACCCAAATGTCACGGAGATCATATGCAAAGCCCTAATGAAGCTTCCAAGCTCAGGCAGCTCTTACTTAAGTGTGTGGTTCTTCATGTAATTGGTTTGGTGGTACAGAAAATAAGGTCAGACTGCAAGAGTGATAGGTCTGCCTGGGACCATCATCTAAAGGAGACACCTGAGAATACTGGCAGCAGTGGCCCACAGATCAGGACCTACGGAGGTGAGACTCTCTTTGGGAGCATCCCATCAGTTGCCCTAAACCATCTTCTGATTTGCTACGGATCAAGAAGTGGTTTGGAGAGACCAAGGAGAAACTCCCTCACAGAAGTGCTCTGAGAGTCACTGCTGGCTACCAGTTGTTGGTATATTTATCTCGTTCATAATTATATCTCTATTCTTTCCTTTACCCAGAGGCCTCTTGGCATGTCACAATTAAGCACATTAAAATGAATTGACTAAAACCATGGTAACGGTGCCAAAGAGGGGGGATCATCTGTCTCTTCAACCAAAGGCTGCAACAAAGAGGTTATCTTGCCTGAAGTATAGGATCCATAAAGAGAGGGAGACAGCCAGGGCTCGTCTGCATTGCAAAGTCCTCCGCATCGGCCTCCACCACACCTCTCCATGAGGTCAATTTACATGATCAGTTTCCTTCCCCATCCCCACCCCTACACTTTCTGGTGTAGTGCATTTACTCTGTCATCTGTGAAAGCCATTTTAGTACTAAGCGCTACTTGGAGACTGCTTGCCTGTACACAGAAGCCATGCGCAGCACACGATGACTCAGGAAGCAATGAAAAAAGAGTCTTTTTTCCCTCACTACTCCATTATAATTCAGAGAAGAATGTGTTCCTTGAAAGTCTTTGACAATTAAAACTAGTTTACAGAGACAGGAAAATATGTGTCTACTAGATCATTTAAATTAAATTGCTCTATTTCCAGGGGCTATTATTTGAATTTAAAATGTCTTAGTCCCATGTTATGTGCTGCATTAGGCACATTTTCAGATTTCACAAAGACAACCAGCAGTAGTGGGGTGGGGAGGGAGCGTTGTCAGCTTTTCTTGTGAGAGATGTTTTAATACTCAGCACAAAGGCAACTCAGGAAAATACAATCTTCTAATGCAAATCATTCTCTTTCCTTAGGTCTTGAGTGCCTGGCTGTAGTTTGGTGGGGACAGATACTTAGGCCCTTTCTGCACTTACCTCTAATCCTGTTTAAGGAGACCTCCTAGGCCAGATCCTGGGCTTTCTCATCTGCACATTAAGGTGAACCAAGGAGGCCCTGCCTCCCACTGGCCCAACTCCATTTGCACTGGCCCTTTATCCATCTAGCTTTCGTAGCATGTTACACCTAAAGGTAAAGTGACCTCTTTTCTGCACTTACCTTAGTTAGATCCAGATCTTGGAGGAATCCTACTCTGCCATCCCTCCGTGGAAGGCAAAGATCAAAGTTCTGAGGCATGTACTAAGCATTCACACCAGCAGCTCACATGTGTGCTGGTGCTGGCACATCACGTGATGCGCCATCATGTGTGTGCGCTGCGTCAGGCAGCTCTCCACTGCCGGAAGAGGCGCAAGGGTGCCAGAGAAGGAAGTGCACATTTGGAGCCACCTTCCAGCACACTCCTGCATGGAAGGCCCATCATGAAGACATGAGCCAGATCAGGACCAACTGCCCACACTTCTATGTGGCTACGAAGGTCATGGGAGCTTCACAGTTCCCCCATCATGACCCCAACTGAAGGTTAGGGACAGCTCCTAGTCTTGGAGCCTGGGGAATGGGGTTCGGCAGTGTCGAATCACACGCACCTGGATAGCATTCCCACACACAACCCAGAGCTAAGAATTTTCAATCCTAGCTATAGGGTATGAGTGCACTATGGTGTATTGCTGAAAAGCAGCCTCTGGTAGTTCTGGATCACGGGGGTGTGCTGTCTGCACTGCCCCCTGATCATAACATGGTTCTGTTTTTAACGTGTATTTTAAATGCTATTGTGGTTTTTATTGTTTTAATATATATTGGTATGTTGGATTTTAGAGGTTGTTACCTGCCCTGAGACATTTGGGTATAGGGCGGGATTGAATTATAAATAATAAATAAATAAAGGCATCCTAAATTTGGATCAGTACCTGTCTCCTGAAGAGAGAGTAGACTAGCAGGAGGTGTGGCATCATTAATGTGCAAGTCTATGTGGCTTAGAAGTGTTCTAATGGATTCTTAATCTGGATTAAGCATCCATGCAGAAAGGTCCTGAGGTTTTTGAACAATTAGCAAAAAGGCCCTGGATGAAAAATGGTGAACGTCTAAGACTTTTTTGAGTCCTCCCATAAACTGGCTCAAATGGAAACCTTACAGCTCACTGCCAGCTGCAGTATAAGGCAAAATCTGAAGGCTGGAAGGCAGAGGTGGATTTTGCCCCTCAGAATGCCTTTTTTCAGCCGTCTGGATAAAGCCAGAGTCTGTATTTTCCTACACTAATTGTTTGGCAGGCTCTTCATCTTTGCTGGCTCTCCTGTAAGTTAGTTTAATGCTAAGAGACAGATTTATTTTGGAAAAGTGAAGAAAACCAAACAATCAGCACCTTTTCCCCACTTGAAAAAACACAGAGAGACAGATAAGACCCCGGCTGAGATTTACATCAACGAGAGACAGCAATCGAGTTATGTCTTCTTGTGCTATGCGGCTCCACAGCTGCTGAGAGAGTGATCTGAAAGCAAACCTATGCAGGATGGAAAATCCGATTCTAAAGATTTAGATGCCTTGTACGCCATCCAAGGCCAATACATTTATCTGCTTGAACTGGCACCTCAACACTGTCCTGGTTTAAATTTGGGGCCTCCCATTTTCGAGCATCTCTGGGCTGTTGTGAAATTCTGAGAAAGTTACAAAATGGCCATTGGGAGTGGGAAGCATGAAGAAGTTGATAAACTTTGAAGCAAAATCAGAACCTTTTTGTCTCATGCTTCCTTCTGAGGAGGAAAAAAGAAACATTCAGTCAGAGGAACCGAAGACAACTGAACACAAACAGTTATTTTATCCCACTTCCATTGGGGGCTGGGCTAGCAAGAGGAGAAGTAGGGGGGCAGAACCCACTGCCCACCTCACCTAGACTAAAATGGCCATGGTCCCAAGAACTACTCACCACACATCCAAACCCTGGTGCCCAACCTCTACCCTGTTCCTTCTGGTTCACTCTCGTGGCTCGGCAAGCTGGAAAGATCAAATTCCTCAGCACTGTTTAAGGAAAGTATTTCTGCTTCCAGCAAGTCTTCATTTTTATGATACCATTTAGTACCATCCAGTTGGGAGCAACTCCTGGTGACTCCACAGACACACCCCTGCTGTTTTCTTGGCAGATATAGAAGTGGTTTGCCATTACCTTCTTCTGGGAAGATGTCAGCAATCAAAGCTAAGGCCCTCTGCTTTCAAGGCAGGTGATCTACTGCTGACTTTTATGGCCACCCCCATCTTCCTTATTCTGAAAATAACAAAATTCATAGACGAGAAAGAGACTGAGAAACCTTTCCCCGATAGCTGGATATTATTTGTATGACTCATGTATCAGATTCCTGGTGTTTATCCAGGGTAAAGATGAAGCAAACATAGAAGCAGTTGGTGTTCAGTCCCGGCAGGAGCAACAGCATAGTTAAAGGAATACGGTCCGACTTTCATTTTGTTCTCAGAACCAACAGCCAGTAGGATCTTGTGCTCTGCGTAGCTGAAATTGATTGAGTGCAGTAATTTTGCAGCAATGGATACTGAGACCTCTAGTGGCAAAAGCTGGCTTTTGACCAAAATTTTTAAAAAAGATCTTTTTTAGAAAGCGACTGTTTCCCAGTTATTTAGAGTAAACAAGCATTCCTGTGCTTCTAATGAGAGTGAAAAGATTGGTTTTTTCCCCAGAAAAATAATTCTTTCAAACAGATAACACAGACACCCCTTGATTGCCCAATGCTTCGTGGTAGGCATGACAAACCCATGATGCCTCCGAGCAGGATCTGTATTCAGGTTCATAGATAACTAGTAGCTCGTTGATCTTATAGCAATCAAGGAATGGGTGAGAGGGATGGAAGTCAAAGCCTCTCTGTGTAACTTCATAGGTCAAGCATGTCCTAATTCAAATACAACACTAAATTGCTACTTACAAATGTGCAAATGAGCTGACTAAGGCTGCATTCATACCATGTAATACTCAAGTCTGGTACAGTTCCGAATGTGGGATCCCATGCATTTTGGATTTGGCCCACTGAAAGCCAAATTTGATACCTGAAAATACAAGTCTCAGCATGGTTTGGGGGTCTGGCACGCGTTGGTTAGCAAGCTGATCCTATGCCTGGGGACGATGGTGAGCTAACCAGGGATGAGATTGGCACTCACATCATTAGAAGGTGGGGTATTCTTGCTGTTCCTGCCCTGTGCATTGGAGATTGCAGCCACTGACATTTTAAAATCCCGATCGCCAAGGCAGGCTGGATACTAGCTTAATTTTTGTGCATTTCCACGGAAATATTTCTACTCCTGTTTCCCGATTGCCAAGGCAGGCTGGATAATGGCTTGATTTCTGTTCCAGTTCCCAAAATTTTCAACCCCCGTTTCCCGATCGCCAAAGTGATCATGAAATAAAGGCTTGATTTTCTCCCTTTTAAACTTGGTGGGCGTTCTCACAGTTCCCATGGAGCGGAGGTGAGCAAAACTTCTCAAGCACCTAACTGCCACTAACTCATAGCAGCTTTTGGTATTTTAAAATTATTTATAAAATTATTATGAAATAAGCTTATTTTAACTTCTTTTTCTGTGCCTCCTAGCCCATTCCTGGCTTTCAGTGCCGCTACAGGAGGGGGGATGCAGCACAGGGGTGGGCTGACATCAATCCAGCTTCCAATGAGAAGAGGGGGAGCAGAGAGGAGGTGGTGCTATTCCCCCATGCCAGGGTTTGGCGTGGCTTGCATGGGGACACCTCCGTCCATGCTCAACCAGCACCTAGCCCACGTTGCTGAGAATAACATGGAGATGCCCAGGACTCGATCTCGATCCCGCACCCAACCCATGAGAGCCCAATCAGCACCCCAACAGCGCCAAATGGCTTACAAGGGGAAGCTTTATCTATATCTGGACAAACTGCATGCTAGTAAATACTGTACTGAAAGACTGTCCAGGCAAGTGAAGGTGAAGTCTCCATCACAATTTAGGGCCTTTTTGCATTTGCCAGTCAAGTAAGGTAATAGTGTAGCAGTGGCCATTTGCACTTTGAATGCTAGAAAAGCTCCTGAACCAAGTCAGCAGTACTTGAAGTGTGAACGGGCAGGGCAGATTTGAGCATGCACTCAAATGTTGCAATGGCAATCTGGTTGCTGTGTGTGACTGCATAGCTGCAAATCTA
This sequence comes from Aspidoscelis tigris stejnegeri, assembly GCA_023333525.1. Lineage (NCBI taxonomy): Eukaryota > Metazoa > Chordata > Lepidosauria > Squamata > Teiidae > Aspidoscelis > Aspidoscelis tigris. The sequence goes on from JALMGA010000015.1 coordinate 18,191,770, forward strand.
CTCATTATGCTACACCCAGAAGATGCTGCTGTCCAGGAGACAGCTGGTTTCCCCCAGTTAATCCAAGGACTACTGTTTTTTAGCAATCCACAGCAACTCTAAGGCGGTAGTGGTGGAGTGTGGATAGGCCTCTCTAGTGAGTGGATTGGCACTCACTAAAAGGTAAGCATCATCAGGCCCTTAGTCTGAACAACCTAGTCCACTACCTCCACTAGCTGTGTGAGCTAGGAAACACAGACTATATTGTGGTGGTAATTCAGTCCATAAAGAGATGGCAAGTGATTATGGGGGGAAAAAATAAAGCCACCCAAGTTGGTATTTTTCCAGAAAACATTGGAAACAAGCCATTTCGGTCCACTTATAGGAATTAGGGATGTAACATTCATTATTCTTATGAATTAATTCAAATTTGGATATTCATACATGAATTGAACATCACAACATTGGTACATTAACATTTGTACAAATATGAATGTTTCGAAACATTCGCACAAATAGGGAAAACTAAGTGGAAGCCCAACTGGAGAAACGGAGAGAGAGAGATGAGGGGTGGGAGTATAAGGCCCAATCCCCAAAAGACTTATTAGCCCCTCTCAGCTTCCTCTGCTGTCACTCTGTTATAGCTGACTTTAAAAGTCCCCTCCACTTCTGGAATAAGCGCCCCTATGGTAGCCGCGATCTAAACGGACTTTCCATCCCCATGGTAGCCGTCTTCTCTTTCCGGGCATCTTCCCCCCCCCCGCCCCCTCTCTTGTTAAAAGAAAAAATAGCCAGATCTCCGTCTCCTGAAACGGCTTCCCGCCCCTAGCAAAGGCAGATGATCGCTCATTCATTCACTTTTAACACTTACTTTCACTCAGTTCTCTGTTAGAAAAGGCTTTCTGCCCCGGCAAAGTCAGCGGCTGCAGGCATCGGCAGCGCGATCCTTCGCTCATTCTCTTTTAAGGCTTTCACAGATCACTTGATAACAATGTTGCAATTCTGAGCAATTCTGGCTCTTTTTACAAAGGAAAGGAAGCGAACCTGCTGCATTTCTCAGATGTGTGAATGCTTTTTGGCTGTGTGTGCAGGCAAGCAATCCCCGCCCCTTTTGCCATGGAGCGTCCTCAAGGCAGATATAGCGAGCAAAACCCGCGAATCGCCGAAAGAGCGCTGGAACTCTTCTTTAAAGTGCACGTATTTTATTGCGGGTGTCTCACTTTCCTAAGCTCCCTAAGCGCCTTGTAAAGCCCGGAATGGGGCCGCTCAGAGGCAAAAAGAAGAGTTCCAGCAGACTTTCAATTGCATGGGGACAGGGCCCCTAAGTTTAACGCACAAAAACATGCCAGAAAATGCTCATTCATTTCTGCAATAGTTTGGATTTGGAATGTTTATCTTTGTTCTTTTGAATATGTAAATAAGCTGTGTCTCTGAGATGGCTTTACATTTCATTTTCAAGCTTTCTTCTGCATTTCTGATTGGTACTTTCAATTGCATGGGGACAGGGCCTAAGACAGTTGGGAAAGCAGGATCAGAGAAACAGAGAGAGAGAGAGAGGTGAGGGGTGGGACTATAAGACAGGAAGGGGATCCATGCACATCCCTAATAGGAACTGGGAACAAGCTCTTACCTGTTTTTGCAAGATCAAAACAAATAAATCATCAAGTATTTATCAAGAGGAAAAACAACTAGATGAATCTAATTGCATAACAAAATTAGATTTTGAAAGTGGCGGAAAAGGAAACTTTGGATTTTGTATTTCCCCATTGAATTTGAAAAGTGCACTACTGAATCACTGACTGGTTGAAAAGCCACAGTGACCACACATCTCCTACTAATTCTGATGTAATGGTTTTCCGAGGAAGTAGAAGGGAGTGTGAGAAACTACGAAGAACAGGGGAAGGATAAATGAGTCACCAAACAGCACAGTTTTACCACTAATGGACACAAATTTGATCATGTTTCTGTAGGAATTGATACAAAAGCCCTATCTATACGTTTTCTCCTTGCTTTATCTTGCCCCTCCCAGACAGAGTTCAATGCACATGCACTGCAAATCATAATTTTCCCTATACAATTAGGTTCAAAGCTAGTGGGGATTAGCGGCCTTTTCCCATGAGGGCCTATGGGACACAGGGAGGATGCACTGGGGTGGAGCACTTGCTCCGCTGAGTTGGCAGCTCTATTCGGAACCGTCCCAGCCCGTCCCAGGCGTCCACTTGCGTTCAGATGTAGGGCACAAAATTGTGCTCTACACCCAGCCCAGGGCATTCCCGGCTGTCCCATAGCTGTTCCGGAGCCTGAAGGAACCCCCCTGGGCACAACCACCCCCCGGGCACAGGCCTATGCGGGGACACGCGTGGTCTATGAATGATCCAATCAGAGCCAGCAGCACACACAGGCTTACAATGCCGCCGGCCAGGTCGGCCACTTCAGAACCCAGCAAGCATGACGTAAGTGCCTCACGCACGCATCCTCCCATGCCTGGGGGGGGGCACCCAGGAGGGTTCCTGTGGGCCATAGGGGAAGGAATGTGACAGGCGTACCTGCCCCTCAGTCAAATTTGACCCAATGGGGCCAGGCCTGGAAGGAGTGTACTGCCCTCGCGCCAGCCTTTTTGGGCTAGGCCACGCAGGGACAGATTCCCCTTTGACATGTGCCCACATGTTCCTTACCTGCCTAGGTGCAAATGGTGAATCTGTTCCCCCCTCTCCCCTGTGCCCTAGCCTTACTGCACTACAGCCATTCGGCTGTATCCGAAAAGGCCTTGGGTCTTCTGTTACAACCTTTTGTACAGCATAACCTCCTATAATGTGACAAGAACTCCCAATACAAGTCAACTGAAGAAAGAAATCTGATTGAAATGGGCACACTCTGTTGCATGGGTGCAAAGTATGCAAATGCCATTCCCAAGACATTTGCACAGAGGTGCCACGAAGGTATCTGCAGAGATGTTCACTTACAAGGGTTCTTCACAGATTGAGATGGAGATCATGCAGACATCATAAAGGTACCAATGCTCCTCAAGACTTCCTTGCTGAATATCCTGATAGTACACGAGATGCCCCACCCAAACAAGGATCATGCATAGACTGTCATGCTGGACACACTCGGCAAATGCCTTTGGAGGCCTCCTGCCTGTCTCCCCAGCCTGGAGGATGTTCGTAGCCATTGATATACCTGACATCCCTGAATTGTCTCACCCATTCTTAAATCACCAAGGCTGCTCTGCTGAAACCTCCTAATTAGGGATGGGCAAGACTTCTTTTCCTGTTCATATCGAAGCAAATGGGATGGAACTTCACCTTCATGCAAATGGAGCACTTTGAATGTGCTAGGCTCCAAATTCACTTTGAATCCCTGCTGCCATCAGCTGCAGCCCCAAATCCACTCCAAAACTTTCGTTTCCCATGCGAAGGCAAATGTTTGAGTCTGGCCAATAGTTGATATGAATTGTGAAGGTGATGAACTTCTTCTGCCCATCCCAACTCTCAAGCCACATACCGGTCACAACAAAGCAAAGACGTCCCTCAGGCTGTGGGGGAGAAACACACCAGTGCCACTCTCCCACCAGCACAACACAGCAAAAGCTTTGCGTAGGTTGTGTTGGTGACACATTCCAAAGCCATCTTCATTCACATACAGCAAAGTGCCCTATAGCAGTTTCCTCAAGCTGCAGTGCAGAAACTCAGCCCCACACGCGCATCAGACCCACGGACGGCAAACAAGAGATTTACCTGCTCCTCGTGTACCCCAGATGGGGTTTCAAGGCCAAAAACCAGTAGAAACGTACTGTGTCTTGACTATGAGGTTAACTTTGTGGGCACAATGCTATGGCTATACATCCAGGAGATGTGCAGTGGTTACATCCCAGGAACTCTTAAGAAAATTATGGCCAAGGAAGCCTAACAGCAGCAAAGAAGGAGTCTCCTACTTATGTCTGGGTTAATAGCAAGAGATAGAACACAGTTTGGAATCATCTGTGCACATACACACAAAAATAAACAAGGCTTGCCACCCCAAAAAATTGTTTGGGGTTTTTAAAAAATCTACACACACCATAAAAGGTGTGCACAGCAAAAACTGTGCACACAAAACAATTTCCTCAGAGCATAAAAAGGGTGTGCAAAAGGCACCTGCACCACAACCATACTGACACATAAAAAACCACTCTGCGCATGCACTCACTCAGGAATCTAATCACAAGCAAAATAACCTATAAGGCGTACGAAAGTATAATCAACTTCCCACAAAACCTATACACCAGTGACCCATTCAACTTCACACACCAGGTAGTCCATACTCAAAAGCAAATCACTGAAGGGTCTCTTTCTTTCTTTTCTTTCTTTCATCTCGCTATTGTCCCTTTTATCACCAAAAGGCATCTTTTCTGCGTGAACCCTTAATCCAGATTAAGGGTCAGTGTAGTACGCATCCTGAGTCTCCGTATTAATGCAGATCATAGAAGCCCTGCCCCCTCCTGGTCTGGCTAGGTTTGCATTAGACGCAGACTGATCTCTCCTTTGATTCCTTGCAATATTTCCAGAATAAAGCAATGTCGAGCTGTGTCTCTCTTTGTCAGAAAGACGGCGTCAGGGTGTCCATGGAGTCACCAGGAAATGGCCCTCAATTGACTGGTTCCTACACAGCAACAACATTTCCAAAATCTATCACAAAAATACCTTAGATTGTCACTTATCTGTCCAATGAAGATAATTGCTTCTGTTGAAATTCTCCACAACTCAAGGCAAGAGAAAAAGAAAGCAGTTTCTCTTCAAAACAGCAATATTTAGAAACTACCTTAGGATACAGGGGAAAAGAGTTAATTGGAAACCTGATGGACACATTGCCAAAGGATCCATGTTTTATAAAACAAAGGATTATGCCTCTATTGCACAGCAGTGAGTACAATGTGTGTACAATAATATTAAAGTTAAAATCGGCCACTCTATAGCAGTGCTGTTTAAATTGTTCAGCCCAAAGCATACACACTGTTCTCTTCAGCAGGAATAAATGGCTGCCTATTAAATAAATGCCATCAATTAGAACTAGTTAATCTTCCTATTTGCTTCCCTCCAAGCTTTTAAAAGGCCAAGATGGGTTTATTTTCCTATAGTGATATGTCAACTGTGTATGGCTGTCCTGAATACTTGTGGGGCAAGATGAAGCACATGCTAAAATATTACAGGGAGCTTAATCAAAGAGAAGGCAAGAAAGAGGGAAGGGATATTTCTTTAGAAACTATTGGTGGGAAACTGCATAATCGCGAGCAACATTTAATGATGTAAAGTCCTGCACAGATTGCTTTGTACAGCAGCTCCATAATGTCAAAAGGGCCTTTTGCCTTCCAGAGGGGATATTGCATGTTCTTTATTCCCACAGGCACTGTGATATTTCAAGGGCAACATTGCCTAGGACAGATTTTATTTTATTTTATTTTCAAAGAGTAAGTTATGGGGAAACTAATGGGGAAATTTTTGTTCTGCTTATGAATATTCAGAAGGATTCTAAATGAAAACAGCCGTTCCTAGATCTGCTCATTCATTCAGGACAGAGCAATATGCTGTGATCTTGGGACCTGTTTGTGCTTTACCTCTTGGGTGGCCAGATCGCTCTGCCCACACGCTGCAGTGGCGTCTCTTTCCTGGAGCAGCCCAGAGCAGCCCCAATCTTCTGAAGCTAGAGCATTCACATCGTCTTCCAGTGCAATCACTGCATATGAATGAGCAGGCTGGCTGCGACAGCACAAATGTGCACTGCATCACAATTGCCAAGGCAACAGCCAGACATGTGATAGAAGTTGCCCGTCCATTGCCATGGTGATGGTCCAGGACAGACCACTCACAGTGTGAGCACCAGTGGTGTAGTTGGGGATGGCACTGCTGCTTGCAGTGTGTATGCCAGGCCATTGTCCCTTGCTTAATCACACTGGAATACTCATTCCAGGCATTTAAGTGCATGCAGGCCCCTCCCCTGTTTTCACAACAGAGACCTTTTTTTGTCAAAACCATGAATGAACTAGGCTTTCTTTTCCTTTTTTATTTTAATCATTTTCCCCATTATCTGTAGATTTAGTGTAATGAAACAGTGATTGCAACAGCTAAAGGGATATCATGTCATGGGGCAGTGGTTCCCAACCTGTGGGTTGGGAACCCTTTGGGGGTTCACAGGGGTCATTATGAAGTAGCAACAAAAATACTTTTATGGCTGGGGGCTAGGGTTAGGGTTAGGTTGAGGGTCACCACAACATGAGGAACTGTATTAAAGGGTTGCAGCATTAGGAAGGTTGAGAACCACTGAGCCAGTGGTTAATAAGCAGTGGAAAAGGGGAAAGATTCAGGGAGGGAATTGGAGAGAGGAATAGCACGTAATAAAACAAAAGCAAAATAGATATAAAAGAAATGAGGTCAAACTTTCTGGCTCTGTTCCATACAAAGAAATTTCAGGAGTAGGTAGCTTGGCATTATTTCTTTTCCAGGGCATGACTTTCACCCAGACTAGAAACCGATTAGATAGATCCAACAGGATGAACCTATTCACCGTGCATTAGCAGATTACTGAATATCTATTCCTGTACTCCTTGTGGAAAGGCAATGTCCATTTCTTTGAAAGACCTCTTTGAGAGAAGGCTTTATTAGCCATGAAATTACTCCTTCATGCTCTCTTAAGTCAACAGGCCAGCTCTGGGACTCCTTTATCAGATAGTTCACCAGATACCGGCCATAAGTTCTGATTAGCACCCCCTAAAAGCTACAATCTCTTTAAATGCACAGTAAAGCTTCATGTGGAGCACTCATTCAGAAAAAGGACATTGCTAGGCCCCATAAAATGGAACCCAAACACAAGCTTGAAAGCCACCTTGGTCATTTGAAAAGGTGGAGTAGATATCTTTAATAGAAATATCCATAAGTGAAGTTTTCAGATTAATGCAGGCAATTAACCAGATGTATTTAAAGGATTAATTTCAACAAGAATATTTATATGTTCTCTGAGGGTTCTAAAACTTTCAAGGGAGAGGGAAATGAAGCTTTTTTAAATGTGGAAATTAAGGCTGAATACCACCACCATTCACTACATATTTTCTGACTACAACGGGTTGATGAGCAAATCTTGTCAATTCCAAGTGGCATAGTGTGAATATTTCAAAAGCATGACTTTCCCAAGCTAAAACAAAAATTCAAAAAATTCAGAACTATAAAATCTCTGTTCAAAGTTAGACCAAAAGTGAAATTTCAAACTTAGGATACAAGCTGAGTCAGCATTTCATATTAAGATTTTTTTTCTTGGTCAGGTAATTGCACTGGAGGTGTGAGAGATTAATAAAACAACAGTGCTGCTAATATGTTACAAGGAAAGCTGCAATAATTTATGTTTAGATTCAGCAGATGTCAGAAAGATAAACAGGACTAATTTTCTATACGGGTTCCACTGAGGAAGGCATTCACATTTCACGGTTGCCTGTTCTGCTGGCAATGGCACCACAACAGCACAAAGATTGCTCTTCGTGAGTTTTATCGGAATCATTCACCCCACCTCATGGAAAAGATCACTTGGTAAAGTCTTCTCTTTCTTATCCTCTCTTCTGTATTAGGTGTTCCATTCTTGATTGCTTCCACAGATGGAGACAAATCCTGACTTCAGGAGAAGCTCCATCTTCAGGACCCTTGATAAGGATATAGAAGCAGTTTGCTAAAGCCTTGGATACATGAGGCTACGCAGGTGGGATGAGAACATCAGTGTGGCACAGCTACCTCCTCTAAGCCACTTTTGAGCTGCTTTTCAAAAAAGGATGTTTTTCCACTAGCACTAAGTACCCATTGAAGCACCCATTAAGGACCCATTTGGCTGAGAGCCGGATGACCCCATTTCCACTACAGACCCTGTTAGGGACACATCTGTTTCCACCACAGCTAGGGAAATCTGGATCATATGGGTCCTTCAAGACCTATAATCCAGATTTCGTGTAGATCCCATTAAAGGGGTCTACTATGGGGCCTTCAACCCTCAAATCAGGCTTGTAGGGAGCCTGTTTCCTTTAGAATTTGGCAGTGGGGTCTAGAGAAGGTTCAGGGTGGGAGGCACCCATGGGGGGTGCCCCAAACCCAAGACTTCAGAGTCCCTCCGAAGCCAGCTCCGAAGCAGAGCCTTTGCTAATCTCTGCCTTCAGAGGGACTTTTTCTATGAGAGTTTTTTCTGCGGATCCTTTGCTAATCTCCAAAGGCAACTTTGGAGATTGCACCCCCTGTCCCCCCAAACAGCTGGGGTGACAGGGGGTAGATCCGGATTTGCAATGGGTGCTCCGGGGTTTCCTCAGCAGGCAGGCTAGCACCCATTGCTATTGGGTGCTAGACCACCCATGGAAACATATTAGGTATTTCCCTTAGATCTGGATTGAAGGAGCTCAGAGCCCCAAAGAAGTGTGTGAATGCAACCAGAGCCTGAAGTAGTAACAGATCACAGATTAGGCCTTCCAGATTGCAAGGGAAGGAGTAAGGCTTCAACTTAAAGTGGCAAACATTAGTTTAGACCAGTGGTTCTCAGCCTGGGGGTTGGGACCTCTTTGGGGGTCGAACTATACTTTCAGGGGGGTCACGACGAGTCTCCCACCACCCTTCCCTCCCACCACCCAGCTGCTCCACCCCCGTGGTTGGGGGTCTCCACAACATGAGGAACTCCATTAAGGGGTTACGGCATTAGGAAGGTTGAGAACCACTGGTTTAGACACATAGGGTGTTTCTGCATTTGCTGCCAAGTAACGGATCAAAGAGGAGCCGTTTCTTAGCGATCCGACCTCCCAAGGATCCGAAGGGCCCTTGCGCATCCCCACACGCATGTGGAGGCCAGATCCAGCAGGACGGATGGTCTGGGTGCTGTGCAGAAGCCACAGCACCCATTCCAAAAGTCAGCCGGATTCCCGCGCTGCCCATGCCACCCCAGGAGCCACAGAACTGGAGCAGTCAGCTGCCAGTCACCGCATGTTCCCGGCAGCATGCAGCGCACGGGGGATGGCAGAAGGAAGTAAACCAGCCTGCTTCTGCCCTTCCCAAGATGGCAGCCACAGGGACATCCATCCCTTTGCCTGTCCATGTGCAGAAGTGCCCTGCTTCCACAAGGATCAAGGCGAAGGGACAGATTGAAGACCTCATTTTTGAGGTCTTCCCATTGAGCCCGTTTTCAGTGGTGAGACCCAATTTAGAAATTGATCTCGTGCACCGAAATTCAGAAGCAGATACCTGGAAGGGTCACTAAAGAGGTCTCCAGTGTGGAAGGTACATACCCATGGGTTTAAAATGGGTCTTAAATAGGGCATTAAACCAGTTTCCGCAGCCAGTGCGGAAACACCCATAGGCTCACATCTTTGAGCTTAAAAAGATATTCTGCTTTTTTGTTTGTCTGTTTTTTGCTGCTCATAGAGGCAGCTCAAGGTTACATCGACACCAACCTTAAAATGAAGTAGCCTGCATACAGCCATAAGGTGCTACTACAACAGAGACAGGAGTGGGGAAGTGACATGGATGGGGTTCTGAAGTGCCCTTCAGGTGGAACAAGATTAAGGTTGTGATCACACACAGCAAAAGGAGGCATTTCTGAAGCACCTCTGAGGTGGCTTAGAGAAGGATTTGAGGTTAAATTGTTCACACACCCTTCTCCCTTGCCCCCTCTCTTGAACATTCTAGGCTAAAGTCAATTAGAGAAGCCCTGGGAACGTGAGGGACACCCACTATCTCTCTGAAGACCCCCCTTTTGTTATGTCTGAATGCAGCCTAACTTAGTTTTGGGAAGATCCATACAGGGTCTCTTTAGTGCCATAGGACTGATCTGGTTGTACAGAGGCTGCATCCTTTGTCTTGCAGAGGTGATCCCAGGGTGCAGGGTGCACATGTTCCTGCACAATGGGAGTGCTCTCTGCACCACAAGCGCTCATTTGTGCACGATAACAGCAGAGAGCCCTGACAGTGCTTCCCATTGGTCTGTATTCACACATTCTCTGCCTTTACCACTCCTCATTTTGCAGAGCACAAGAAAATGGCTGACTTTTGTTCCCACCACCAGTAGCAGTGGGAGACATGTGAACAGCACACTGTCACTGCAACAACAGACAGTACAAAGATCAGAGACCTCTGAGCAATCTCCAGCTACTGCACTGTCTTCACTATCACGTGGAATCTGTCTTCAGTAGAGATCTTAGCTACACCGATGGCTTACCGTGCAGCTTAGGTTAGATCTTATAAGATAATATGCTTATAGTTTGTGTTATGGGACGCCATACAGAAAGTAACACTTGCAAAGAGTGTGATTATCTGTCAGTTACACAAGAAAGAAATTCAAGCTGCCCATTGGAAACTACCTTCTCACAAAATGCTACACAGGAATATGCAGAATCTACTTAAGCATAAAAGAAACCATTCTATATCACTTAAGCACATATTTACAGAGATGGGAGGAGCTGAGTGCTAAAATAGAAATGACACCTAACCGAATTGGTTGACACGGTAAGGTTACCAATCATGCTTGGTTACTGTGTTTGTAAGGACATGTCTGCTTACCCATCCAAATGCACCCTTGTCTCACCTCTACTGCAGTGAATGCTGCTACACCAGAGAATCAAATGTATTTTAAAGCTACAGTGTAACCATAAATGCTCTGCAGATATGACAGATTAACAGGTACCTAATGCACAATGCATACAAATGTACACATGTATGTGTCAGCATTATGCCCTGGAAAAGGTTAGAGCATGAAATTAACCTTTTTTTTTCTTCAACGATATAAGAAGATCAGCAGTCAAAACAATTTGGGAGGCATTTAAAGTAACAATGAGAGGCAAACATAAGAATATCGCTATTGGTGTTAAAAGAAAAAAAAACAGAAAAAACAATTAATAATGCAAGAGGTGGAGAGATTATATAAGGATTATTTGAAGATGAATTCTGAAAGAAATAGAAAGGCGTGGATGAAGAAAAAACAGGAGTTAGAAGATTTAGAGATGGGAGAGTTGAACAGAATGGTAATATAAATGAAGAATAAATTTAAAGGAGATGAAATGCAGAGTATAAAAAGCCAAATAAGAGTATTAAATAAAAGGAGAGATACAAAATATATAGGTAAATTAAAGGATAAGAAGGGATAGGAGGGAAGTGAAAATAATAAAATTGTAGAATGTTTAGCAGAATTTTATAAGGCACTATATACAGAAAATAAGGTGGAATTAAATAATACAGTGTTGGATAAAAAGCTGAAGGATCAGCAGAGAGAGATTATTAACAAGGATATCGAGGAAGAAGAAATTATACAGGTAATTAATACTTTGAATGTAGGAAAATCTCCAGGTCCAGGTGTCTACTCTGTTGTGTTGTATAAGACATTTCAAGGACAATTAATCTTTGAAAGAACAAGCTATGCCTCCACCATAGAAGGAGTCAACTATAATAATGATATGGAAGCCACAAAAAGATTCCCTGTTGCCAAGAACTTACTGTCCAATATCAGTAGCAAACCAAGATGATAAAATATTCATGAAAGGATCAGCAAAGAGGATAGCAGAATTAATTCCTAGTGTAATAAAGGAAGGCCAATATGTTTTCATTATGGGAAGGAATATAAGTATCATATTTGTATCATATTAAATGAAAAGAAAAGGGAGGAAGAAAATAACATTTTTGAAATTAGATGTACATAAAACATTTGATTCTATTAGTCGTAAATAACTCAATGAAGTCTGTGAGGAAATTGGACTGGGAAGCAACATATGTAAAGCTATACAATAAATATACAAAGATTTGAATGGGAATGGGATATACATTGATAGGTTTAAAATAAGACAAGAAACTAAACAAGGGTGTCCACTGTCTCCACTAGCCCTAGAACCATTAGCAAATGAAATAAGAAAGGATAACAGGTGGGAGGGTTATAAGATTGGACAAGAGGAAATATCATACATCTACATTTGCAGATGAAGCAATGATGATCTCTACAGAACTGAAAACAATGGTGAAGAGGATTATAGAAATGACATATTTAGAAAGACCTCAGGATTAAGAATTAATGTTAATAAATCAGAAATTATTTATTTAAATATGCTACCTGCTGAGCAGAAAAGAATAAGAAGGGATTGTGGATTGAAGTCAGGAATTAAGAGGATGAAATATCTGGGAGTTATAATAGGAATATTGAGGAAAATAAAATTACTTAAGATGTTTATAGTACCTAAACTAACTTATTTATTTCAGACCCTATCAGAAAGCATACCAGAAATTTTAAAGATGGGATCGTACACCAATAAAGTGGATTTTTTGAAAGAGCAGAGTGAGAAAGCCAGCATTACAAGCTACTAAAGAAAAAGGAGGTTGTGGTATCCCGTCCTTAGACAGATATTGTGATTCATTCCAAATTGCCAGACTGCTAGATTTGGAGTATAATAGTGAGTGAAATGGGTAAGAATGGAAAGGAGTATAAACCAGTTAGGAGGGAGTACGAATTTACAGTATGGAATAAAAAGATCAATGAGCTTATAGGACGTATCAGCAAAATGACAGTACAAAATGAGTACAGGGAATATGGCAGAAAAAATTAAGTCCACATTTTTAAGGTATACTCCTGCAGAATTAATTGCTGATAAAAAAAGAAAAGAAATAATAGGGGTAGGGATGATGAACAGAATTAAGAGGAAAGGTAAGATAGTAATAGGTGACCTCTTCAAAGAGAATAATGAATCATTTCAGACCAGGATTTTGTAGAATTACTGGGACCGTCGCAATGGTTACTAAAACATTCAATTAAAATGTTTATTGGAGTTTATAAATTTATGGAGATAATGAGGTCTTTAAATGAATTTGAAGAAATAATAAAATATAGAATGAAAAATAGGAAAGGAACAGCAGGAAAGACATATAAATTACTAATAGAAGTTAAAGATGATATAATTAATAGCTTGATGGGAACGTGGCAAAATATATTAATATATAACAAGAGGATGTAAAGAAAAAGATAAGATCGTTAAGTCATACTAAAAATGTGAAACTAAGAGAACTTGTAATTAAAATTTTATATAAATGGCAAAGAATTCCAGCACAACTTGCGAACATGTTGCAAAATCTGTCAACAAATTGCTGGCATGGTTGTGGAATTAAAGACACACATCTGCATATGATTTGGCTATGTCTTATAGAAAGTGAATTCTGGGGAAAGTATTTGTATTATGTTAAAATATTATTAATGTGGATTTATTACAATATCCTGAATTGTATGTTCTTTTGAGTTATAGAGGCCAGCAGATCCAAGAAAAAAATAAATATATGCTGAACCACTTAATGCTTGCAGCACTATCTACAATCATTCTTGGATGGAAGGATAAAACCAAATGAACTATTACGACTTGGTTGAGATTTGTTATGGAACAATTTAGATTTGATTATTACAGACAGACAGAATGAGAAAATTGGGAGCATTATACATTATGTTGACAGTAATAATGCAGAAGATGATTTAAAAGATTATTGGGAACAGCCAATAGTGAAGGATCATTACATCACTCGAAGGAGGGGGGAAGAGGGTTTACAGACGATGGAATGTATAATGTAATGTTCATGATGTTATGAATATGTATTATAAATTGTAATGTAATATTATAAGCATAATAAAAAATTAAAATTCATTTTTGTGTCAGCACTATGTTCTGGACTCAAAAGTGATTTAGAGATGGTACCATGTGAGTGTGAGTTTTTCATCCCAACTCCACTGCTCAGACATTCAGTCATGTCGACTGTTGTGAACCATGGACCGAAGCATCCCAGGGCCTTCGTCTTCTACTTCAGATTCAGTATTTGTCCTTCCAATGAACAGAGGGTTGATTTCCTTTAGTAGGGACTCTCAAAAAATATTCTCCAGCAGCACAGCTTGAAACCATCAAGTTTTTGGTGCTCAGGCTTCCTTATAGTCCAGCTTTCACAGCCACGCATCACTTCGGGGAAACCATGGCTCTGACTATACATACCTTTGTCAGTGAGGTGGTTCTCCACTTTTCAGTACGCTTTCCAAGTTTGCCATAGGTTTTCTCCCATGAAGCAAGCATATTTTCATTTCATGGTTGCAGTCACTGTCTCCAGTGATCTTTGAGGCTGAGAAAATAAATCTATCACTGATTCTAGGGATGTGCACAAATGTTCTTTTGTATTTGATTTGTATCAAATCAAATGCAAGAAAATTTGTATTCATTAGAATAGATCCCCCTTGAATATGGTAGGATTCATATTAAATACAAACGTTCATTCAATCCCATACGAAGCCCGTACAAATGCATACAAATAGCATACGGATCCTACATACAAATGCCTATGAATAGCAAACGGATGCCATACAAAAGCATATAAATAGCATACAAATCCCATAAGCAAATCCCATATGAATCCCAAACGAAGCTTCATGCGAATGTGTCAAAACATTCATTTCAAACTCAAATGTCAATATTCGATTCGAATATTTAAATTCAGCTGAATTCAGCCAGATTTCAAGTGTTGTATTTGTGCACATCCCTGATTCCATTTCCTTCCCCTCTATTTACCAAGAAGTGATGCCATAAAGTCAGTCTCGCCCTCACTCTCTGCCTCTCCTTGCAAGAGTTAACAGTGGGAGGACAGGAAGAAATGCTCCTGGTAGCCCCACCACCCTCAGTAGTGAAACAAGGGGGCACCTGGGGAGGGCCTTTTCAATAATGGCCCCCAGGTTATGGAATAATCTCCCTTGAGGTGTATATATTGAGGAAGGCAGTGAAGAAGCAACTCTTTGGCCTGGCCTTCAGCTAATGTGATTATATTTTCTCCCCACCGTAGATACTAGTATTTTAATATTTAGTATACTCTTTTAAATATGTTGGATCTTTTAAGTGTTTTTATGTGTATTATTGTTTTTAATATATGTTGGTTGTAATTTGTTCTTGTAGAGGCTATTAAGCCCCCTGAGACCTTTGGGTATAGGGCAGGATATAAATAAATAAATAAATAAATAAATAAATAAATAAATAAATAAATAAATAAATAAATAAATAAATAAATAAAAACATTGAGCTTCAAGACAACTTCTGCACTCTCTTTTTTTATCCTCATCAAGAGGTTTCTTTTTTTTTTCACTTTCTGCTGTCAAGAGTTGTATCATCTGCATATCTGCATTGATTATACTTTTGATTATCTCTTAATTCCAGGATTGTATTAATCTGGTTAAATAAATAGGGTGACAATGTACAGGCTTATTGTACTCCTTTCCCAATTTTGAAATAATCAGCTGTTCCATGCTGGGTTCTGTTATTTCTTGACCCACATATAGGTTCCTAAGGAAATAAGTGGTATTCTGGTACTCCTATCTCTTTAATAACCTGCTATAATTTGTTTTGATCCACACAGTCAGAGGCTTTAAGTAATCAATGAAAGAGAAATAGATTTTTTTTTATGGAACTCCCTTGCTTCCTCCATAATCTGGAAAATGTTGCCAACCATGTTAAAGAATGCACTTTGGAAGAGGCTCTGTTCTGTACATGCTACCACTTCCTATCGACTTTTGAGCCACTGCTTCTACTGTGTGTGGACACAGCCAACAAATGCATCACCGCAAAGACTTAATTTTGAAAAAAATCATTGAACCTCTGAAACTGATGTCCCTGACTATTTTTCCATTTGAAAATGTTTCAGATAAGCCACATCTTCTTCTTATGAACTTTCACATAAACACCTGTTCCTCCCCATCCCAACACCAGTGGGCTTGGAAACATTACAGCTGGACCAGAATAAATAACTGTTAAGTTATTCGTAGAATTCTCATAAACAGTCATGGGTGGAAATATAACCAATTGACCAGAAATGATTCAGACTTCTGTGGGCTACTAAGGTTGTTGATGCATTTTCAGTGTCTCTTGCTAAGAAAGAGAATGTGTGATATACTTGAAGCAGTTTATCTTGAATAATACACTGTCACAAAGAGCAGGGAAGCAAAATTCTTCATCACAGATAACAAGAACTTTCCAGCTTTAAAAAAGAAAAAGCCCAAAACAAAACCTTGGTTTCACATACAGAATGAAACCTTCACACTTCAAGGACAAAAGGAGAACAGGAGATCAGCATTCCAACCAGGACAATCCATCACTGCCCCTCGCAGGCTACCTTTCGAGACAAAAGAAGCTACACTGACTGTTGATTTGAAAAAGCCAAATTCAACTTCTGGAGGGCAGTAAAGTTCTGTGAGCAGGCTTTCCATCTTATTAAACAAACAAAAATGGCCTGATTGGTTGCCCAAAAGTCAAGGGCTACCACTAACACCAACTTTAAGGGCCTGTTTCTCTCATGGATAATAGGGGTGTGCACACATGCTTTTTTGTCCCATTCACTTCCTTTGGTCACAACATAGATAGGTTGTGAGAACTGTTATCTTGGTAATGGTACAGCTAAAGTAGGGGTGTCCAGCCTTTGGTGCATGAGCCTCATGCAACCCAGGATGACTATGAACGAGGCCCAATACAAAATCATAACACAGTCACCCTTGACTCGGCCAAGAGCAAAGACCTCTGAAGGTGGATATCGCAGCTATATCTGAAAACTTAGGTTCTCAGAAGAAGAAACTTAGAGCATGGCATAACAGCCCCAAAACTGCTACCAACAAGAACAAAATAATAAATTTACGTAAACATTATGAAATTAATGCATGGACCTTTTTTTTTTTTTTTTGCTCATCGGTGTTTAATGTGTGGCCCAAGACAATTCTTCTTCCAGTGTGGCCCCGAGACACCAAAAGGTTGGAGACCCCTTCAGTAGAGACCTTGAGCATTGATGGTAGTTTGCTAGCAGCCTGTTTAATACACTCTATGCAAACCTGCATACTTTGTCTTCTGTTATCTACAGTGGACAGAGGAACATGGCACGGAAACTGCCTTGGTCGCCCTGGTTGATGACCTCCTCTGGGAGAGAGACAGGGGGAATGCTACCCTGTTGGTTCTCCTGGACCTCTCAGCGGCTTTTGATACCGTTGATCCTTCTGGAGAGGCTATGGAATCTAGGAGTGGGAGGCAGTGATTGGCACTGGTTCCGCTCCTATCTCCAGAACTGTTCTCAGATAGTGGTCATGGGAGACAGAGACTCAACACCCTGGGAACTCACTTGTGGGGTTCCCCAGGGGTCAATCTTGTCTCCCATGTTATTTAATATCTATATGAAGCCGCTGGGAAAGGTCCTCAGGAGATTTGGAGTGAGGTGTCATCAATATGCAGATGATACCCAGCTCTATCTCTCTGTGCCGTCTGAATCAGGAGAGGCAGTAGAAGTGCTTGGCAGGCGCCTGGAGGTGGCAATGGGCTGGATGAGGGCCAATAAACTGAAGCTGAATCCAGACAAGACAGAAGTGCTGTGTGTCACAGGTTCTTAGGTCCATGTAGTTGGGAGACATCCTTTCCTTGAAGGGGTTGCAATGTCCTTGAAGGGACAGGTGTGTAACTTGGAGGTACTCCTGGATTCCACACTGATGCTCGAAGCTCAGGTGGATGCCGTGGCCAGGAGTACCTACACCCAACTACAGCTGGTGCACCAACTGAAGCTTTTTTTGGACAGAGATGATTTGGCCAGAATTATCCATGCTCTGGTAACCTCTAGATTGAACTATTGTAATGCATGGGGCTGCCCATGGAGACGGTTCAGATGTCGCAGCTAGTGCAAAATGCAGCCACCAAGGTGTTAACTGGGACAGCTAGCCAGACACATATCACGCCAGTTCTAAAATAATTGCATTGGCTACCAATTCACCACCGGGCCCAATGCAAGGTGTTAACTCTGACTTATAAGGCTCTAAATGACTTGGGCCCCAAATATCTAAAGGAACACCTTCTCCCATACCGACCTGCCCGTATCTGCAGGAGAGGCCCTCCTAGTTGTCCCACCACCTTCAGTAGCAAGGCTGGTGGCCACCCGGGAGAGGGCCTTCTTGATAATGGCCCCCAGGCTGTGGAATAAGTTCACATGAGTTTACAGGCTGTGCCCACACGTCTCTGAAGCTGGGAGACCCCCTTGAGGTGCATCAGGCTCCTTCTCTGTGAAGACGCACCTCTTTGCTCAGGCCTTTGGATAAATGTCAACCATGTTTCCCCCACTGCAAACACCACTGTTTTAATTGGTATTGTTTGTTTTTTAACATGTTGGATTTTAGACATTGTGATGGTTGTCATTGTTTTATTATATATTGTTATTTGGTATGGTGAATTTTAAGGTTGTTACCCACCCAGAGACCTTCGGGTATAGGGTGATCTAGAAATATAAACAAACAAACAAATAAATAAATAAATAAATAACATGCCATTGAAGTGGAACCGATTCTTGCTTTGCTATTGACTTTCTGAGTTCCCGGGTGGTGATTCCAGCAAATCCATTCAGTAAGCAGTAGAACAGCTTCCCAGCCCCATTCTCACTGCCGGTGAGCCCATTTTTGTTACTGTTACCATATGGGAAAGAAGATTTTTTACATCTTCAATAATTGTGCAAAAGAAGAACTTTCAGAAGATGTTGTCTGGGCTACAAGCTGGACTTGCTGAAATTCTTTCTTCTGTACAGCTATTAAAGGTGCAGATCCCTGTTCTCTTTTCCATAAATTATGTACTTCAATTTTGTACGTAATGTTAAAAAGAAAGAGCTTCTCAGGATCAAGAACTCCATAAGCTGCACCCTTGAGGGCATGAGGGATGAACTAGCTAGTCTCTGCACCTCCCTATGTTCAATTAAATATATGACAAGATACAGGCTGAAACTGGAAGTTGTTTTGAAACTGTTAAGATGTCAGTGGAACTATAAAGTTCTCAGACCCAAATCCTCCCCTTTTTACGGAGGCAGCAACTGCTGGTAACCAGAGTTTCCCAGGCTTTGTTACTACGGGAGCAAGAAAACAACATGTACGCTCAGGTTCACACATTCATACAACGTATATCAACCAGAAAGTGTAGTTTCAAACACTGCCTTTGTCTAAAATTGTTTGTGTCCATTCACTTCCATTTCACAAGGACAAATAAATGGAATAAATTAAGGCAAATGGCAGGGCTGCAGGGGAATTATAAACATTAGGCTGAACACAATAAGGCTAAAATAAAGCAAATTGAATTACATGAAGGTAGATTTCTCAGAGGGTGACAAGTGCGAATATGAATGTTAATTATTAAAAGGATAGTTTAAAAGGCATTACCATTAACTGAGAGGAAAGCTGTAACTATTTTAGTCCTGTGTTCTGTCTGGGTGCTTCTGCACTGTCCTCTGAAATCCACAAGGACGAGGGGTGTCTGGGCTACAAATCTACTTAACACGGATTTTTAAAATCTGGATCTAAATTGATCCGAATTTTAAAAATCCGTGGTAAGTAGATCCATATCCAGTAGATGTGGATCTACTACCACCCCTTCCGTCCCCACACGTGACGGAAGGAGGGATTTAGATCCGGATTTGAGGTAGGTGCAGTGCGGAAACACAGCACCCACCTCAATCCGGATCTCCCCCTGCCCACTACGATTGGCTCCTCTGGAGCAAGCATGGCGAGCCAGGGGCCTCCGATCTCGGGGCTCTCCCTTGCCCCAGGCCCTGAGGCTACTAACTTTCAAGTCTCCCAGCTTCAGAGACGTGTGGGCACAGCCAGTAAGCTCATGTGAACTTACTAGCCAAACTAGCACCATCTGTGCCTAATCCTCTACACAATCTGGATTAGGAAGGCCAGTTGTTCTGTACCCACCATTCCAGACCTACAGCAGGTAAGTGCAGAAAGGACTTTTGAAACAAATATTTTAAGTCTGTCTTTTTGGGTGACTCCTGGCTACTCCTATTCCAGCATTTCTGATTAGCAAAGGCTTTGTTTAAATGAACCCAGCAGCTTGCTGGGCCATTTTTGCTGCTGTTGTTTCTTAGAGAAAGCACTTCATTGCTTCAAGAAAAAGCATTTGGTGGAACACTGTAGCTTTATTCTTAATGTACAGGGAGAAGAATGCTGTTCACTTACTCTGGTCCTCTCCTCACGTCACTGCAGAGCAGGAGAACCTGGCTCAGGAAGACATGATTTTCATCTCAACCACACAGCACCCCTTGTCCTTGTGGGTTTCTCCCTCCTCTTTCCTCACCCAGACTTGCTTGACAGAGTGATGATGATCCTAAGATTATGCACAGGGTGTCCAAAACTCAGTGGCACTCTGGAAAGCCGCAGCTATGATGACTTAGATACCAGGAACTCCTGTATTTCACACACGCTATATGACAGACTGGAAAATGAGACCCACCTGCAATTTAGCAAGAAATATTAAGGGAAAATACATTTTTAAAATAGAACTCAGGTTGATTTTAGGATAACATTTGTGGGGAGAGAGTGGGCCTTTTATTGCTAAAAATCCAGTAATTTGCTCCACATAGTAGTTTCACAAAGAAACTGCACTTGGGAGAGTTAAAGAGATTACACAATGCTCCTGATAACCATTATGTAGGAATCAAGTGTGTGAATTCCAGGCCCTATATTAAATATCGTTTCTACCACTGTGTTACTTGACAATTTCTTGAAAGGTGTCTTGAAAAAGACAGGCTAAACAGATTGGAATGCCCTGGTTGAATGATGAATGGAAAAACTATTCAGCTCAGCAATCTTGATAGCACATTTTAGGAATATGCCATTTCTTGGATAAGTTAATATAGACATAGCAAGAGGGGAAACCATTTTTAGACTTCATTAGCATATACAGTACAAAAAAGCCCCAGGCTATTCAATTAATTCTAAACCATAATTATGGATTAGAAAAAATGGGTATAAATCAGCAGGCTTCAGCATTCTTCTTTAATATAATGATCATTTAACTTTTCCAATTGGATTTGGAACCCAAATTTACATACATGAATAATATTTGATTCACAGTTCTCTTTGCACACACCCTAGCCCATGGGGTTTGTGCAACATACCTATCTGAAATTCCAGACAGCAGCAGAAGGCATGCTCACATGTTTCAGGGCTGCCAGGGGTGTCTGTGCTTTTCTGCTGTGCTCCACAGTGTAGCAGGTGTCCTGACATGTGTTAGGGCATCTTGACAAACAAAAGCTGGCCAGGTGCTAATGATTTCCCTTTGAGGTAGCTATGTACTGATCAAATCTGTATATGTGCAAAACTCAAAGCCAGCATTTCCAGGAAGTTCTGTAAACTCAAGGAGTAATCCTTAGTTTGTGTTTTCTAAATTCTCCTGAAAGCAAACCTTACAGAAGCATTATTTAAAATATCTTTATTGGGCCTGGCACAGAGTTGTGATATATATATATTATCAAATCTGCATGTCCAGCCTCATGTCAAAATGCCAATTATCACATTTGCCATAAGACTTAGAAGGCAGCATTGCCTGGCAGTGTCTCCTGGTATTGCCATGGCTCAGACAGAGAAGATGGTTTAGGGTGGGGGGGGGCAGGCTATGCTTTCTCCAAAGAAAGGCCCTTTTTGCACTGGGACCTGTTGCAGGGTATATCCCAGAATAGCGGTCAGCCATTCACAACCGGCTCTGAGCATGGCCTGCTGTAGTCTACACCAGCATGTGGATTCGCAGCTTATATTCAAGGTTATAATCTGAGACGTTTTCGCATTACTCCCGTTCCATTTGGAACGGGAGTAGGACGGGAAGCTTAAGACAGCTCCCGGCGCTTTCCCCTTTCACACACAGACGCGCCAGAACGCGTGTAAACGCGTTCCGGCGCGTCTGTGTGCGAATGCTCAAAGCGCCGGGAGCTGTCTTAGCCGGCAAAGGCCGGCCAGGGGCGCGGAGACAGCCGCGGAGGCAGATCGACAATCAGCTGATTGTCAAACAGCTGATTGTCGAAGCCGCGCCGGCGTCGGAGGCGGCCGCAGCTGTTCGGGAGACAGAAGCAGGCGCGAATGCTTCTCCTCCCGAACGCCTGCGGGCGGCTCGTCCGCGTTCGAACGCATGTAGAGCACTTTAAAGTGCTCTACATTTCGAACGCGAGAAAGACAGCTGCGGGCACGTCGGAGCGCAAGCCGCGCTCGGGCAATGCGGATGCCGTGTCCGCAGCTGTCTCCCACGCGTCCCGTTCACCCCCATGCGAAAACGTCTCTGGAATAAGCCACAGTGGAGAAAGAACCAAAGACATCTAAAGATTGCATCATCATATGGAAGACATATTATTCACTCATTTTAGCTTGCAAGAATCCCTACAAGTATTGCTGTATTTTCAAACACTCAACACTTATTTTGGTTTCAACAGTTAGGTTCATTAACCCTATAATTAGTCCCTTTAAACAAGGGTTGGAGGCCCCTGGGGACCTTACTGTTGTTTTGACTGCACTTCCCGTTATCTCCTATTAACTCCTTGCCATGGCTCTTTGCCATAGATTGCCAGATAGGCTAGTGCTCCTGCGGCATGAATTAACAGTAAGTCGGTTTGCATCGTACCCTTTGAGGTCCATTTGGCATTAGCTCACTGGAAACTGGGACTTCACTGTACACACAGTTCTTCCTTTTAGTGTGTGCTTGGCAAACTCCCAGATATTCCCAGCAGCAAATTAATGCCAGATGGACTTTGCTAATCATGTATGTAAGCAAAACTATTCTGGGGAACACAGTGTCACTGCTGGATTTTCCAGAATAATATTGCTATGGGTTTTTGTTTGTTTTAGTTTTGTGGCCTGAATCTACATAGATGTGCGGCAATCCCAATCCAATGTGGGTCGGATTCCACATTTTGGGCCTGTTTGCGCTTCACTTATGCTGCAGTCCAACCTGAGGTTTAATCCACCTTCAGAGTGAGAGAACACATCAGCAAAGTGACAAGCTATTTTCTTTTGCCATTATCCAACTCAGAAAATTCACCTTTGGGACAGATGATATGGGGAGAAAATGAATGGTCAATTTGCTGATGTGTTTTCTCACTCTGAAGTTGAGAAGCTGGATTAAAACTTAAGTGTGAACATGAGGACAATTAGATAAAGATATTTAATTACGCAATTTGCTTTTGTATTACCCTGCTTGCATGAGTTAAAATGTTGGAGTGTCAGAGTGAAAACTGACAGTATAAAAGTGGTATATTTGCTGACCGTTAATAGATAAAGTTTGCTAACAGGCTAGAGAATAATCTTACAGCACAAAGCTGCTTTCCCCCCCCCTCCCTTGCCTTGTAATTCTTGCCGGATAATCCTCTTATTTGGAGCTAAAAAGCCTGTTTGCTTAAGATGTTAAAGGCTAGGTCGGTGATGGCCAACCTATGACACGCGTGTCACAGGTGACACGCCAAGCCCTTTTAGGTGACACACCTGGTCACCCTGGCACCTGGGCATGTAGTGCTTGCTTGTTCTTGAAGCGTACGAAATAC
This sequence comes from Aspidoscelis tigris stejnegeri, assembly GCA_023333525.1. NCBI lineage: Eukaryota > Metazoa > Chordata > Lepidosauria > Squamata > Teiidae > Aspidoscelis > Aspidoscelis tigris. Next base: position 18,215,097 of record JALMGA010000015.1, read on the forward strand.
CAACTTTCAATTGAAGATTTAGCAAATGTAAAGAATTATTCATTTTTGCTTTTAATAGAATACATATATAAAAAATATAACTTTCTTACTAGAGCTACAAATATCACAAAACTATGGATATTTCTGGAAGTGACACAGCACCCGAGTTAAGCTAGGTTTTCTTGTGAATTTTGACACACCAAGCTCAAAAGGTTCGCCATCACTGGGCTAGGTGCTTAGTGCTAATGAGGTGTGAAATACTTGATACTTTCACTTTAAGAAACTCAACACTAGCCAGAGAGACAGACGTGGCTGCCTAGCTCTGACTAGGAAATTAAGAGCAAGATTTGCCGAGACAAAAGTATCTTCTTTGAGCAAGAATTACAATATAAATGCTTGCAATATATTAATCATAGGTAAGGCTAATAAGAAGGGATAAAAGTTGCTTTAAACACCTTTTCTCTCCCTTGCTCTCCTTTTTGCTTACGTCAGAAGTTCTTTATCTTTTGAAACCTATGTTTTCAAGTATAGAAGGCTGGGGCAGGGCAGAAGCTACAGTTTGGTTTAGCCTGGTCCCTCTTAGCCTCCGCCCAGCTGTTGCGCATTAAGGATAATATTAATTTGGATGTTTTTATCTGATGAAGGAGGGGAGACCCTCCTATTAGAATGACCTCCTGCGGTCACTGTATGCCTCCAAACACACTAGAAGGTTATAGTAATACCATTCCAGCAAGGCGAAGAACAGGCACAGAGGGAGATACTGTATCTGGACCGGAATATCTGAAATATAGATGGCCTGGTCCTGGCAGGCCAGATCACCATGGAAGTAGATACAGGAACCCCTGGCGTGTGCCCGATATTGCCATGGTTATCAAGAGGCAGTGCATGGCTGTGCAGCTGCAGTTGCATGGCCACACCCATTTGTGGCTTCAACCCCAGAAGGTGCAACTGCTGCCGACTGGGAGCTCCCTAGCTGCTCACAGTCAGGCTGTGGACAAGTTCTGTAGTAGGTTCTGGACCGGTGGCAGCAGCACGGCCTGTGGACACCAGGCAGTTGGAATCTCTCCTGCAAGGGAACTGCAAACAGATCCAATAACTCATTTCTGGAAATCGCCACGCTCTCAAGATATGTTCAGAATAGTCCTTAAAGCAGAACGTTTCTATCCCTGTTTCAATATTTTGTAGCATTCTGTCACAAAACCAAATGCAGAATTAAGAGTTTTGCCTGACATTGACTTTCATTCTTTTGAGCATATTTCAAATCTACCAACATTACATGTTGCAGATGTGGTTTGCACTCAGAGGAAAAGCTCAGAAAAATAAAAATAACTGGAAGAAGCCCCAAGCGTTGCATTTTGCATAGATTCATCTTACTGATATGACAAAAGTGGGGAGGGGGTTTGTGTTTTTCTCCTTGAACGATCAAGCCTCAAAACTAATCTCCCCTCAGCTAAAATTGAATTTAAATATAATCAAACTTGCATTGCTCCGAAGCTTTCATTTATCTTGCTTAAAACTTATACGCAGTTCTTCCTGGGACTAGCTCTGGGGCTGTTTGCTTTTGTTTTCGGAAAACTGCTGTCCTCAGCATTGTCTACTTTTGAGAGAAATGATGGATAGAGCACTGAGTACATCTGTCATCCACTATCTGCACGAGCAGAACCCAGGTACGGGGCCTCTTCTTACCTGCATCATAGTTACAGTTAAGCCCAAGAGAAGCCCGCTGGCTGCAAGATAAAGCGTTTCAGAAACGGTTACCCAAGGAAGACTGTAGTGTGTGTGCGTGCATGCACCTGAGCACCAACAGAGGGTGTGACTGATGCACCTCCAGATTCATTGTAACAGCTGCTCCTCTTCCATGAGATAAAATTCCAGACAGTGCAGCAAGGAGTCGTTTTCAGAGCTACATTTTCTTCAGGCCTTTCTATACTTATCTAGCCTAAATCTGGATAAGTGGGTCAGGGACAACTGTGCCCAATGATTATTTATTTAGTATTTATTTAAAATGTTAATATCCCACCCCATATCCTAAGATCTCTGGGCTGCTTACAATCAAAGACCCATGTACATGACATTAAACACATTCCCTGTTAAAACGGTGTTAAACAGCATAATTAAAAGCTAAAGTAAAATTAAAATAGTACCTGAGTGAATTAAAGTCCAAAGGCTTTAAAGAGACAGGACTTAACTTGGTGCCTAAAAGTTAGAACAGTTGGTGCTAATCGGGCCTCCAAGGGAAAGGCCTTCCATAAGTGGGGTGCCATGGCTGAAAAGGCCCTCCCCCATGTCCTAACACAGCTGATTGCTCTAACTGGTGGAACACGGAGGAGCCCCCTTCAGTAGATCTTAAACCTCAACAGGTCTATATGAGAGGAAATGTTCCCTCAAGTATCGACATCCCAAGTCTTTTAGCGATTTAAACATCATTACCAATATGAATTCAGATCAGAAGGCCACCAGTGCACTCTTTCAAAACAGGTATTATGGGCTGCCTGTAAGTTGTGCCGGTTAGTAGCTGTATACTGGACACCTCCGCAGACTCTGTTGTAAGTGTGGTGTCAAGTTCTAAGCAAATGCAAGTGACTTTCTCCTCAAAGGGACTAGCAGATTCTCCACAGGAGGCAACTGTGGGTTGCATGTCTGTCCCAGTACCTAGAAGGCTCCTCACCACTCAGAAGAGTTCCACTGGACAAAAGGCAGAGGCAGCAATCCTAGTGGTGTAATAAGATTCCTCGGCTTGCCTCACTGCTTCATAATAGACACAACGAAGAGCCTCAGTTGCTTCTCGGTCATACTCGCTCTGAGACCTGCGCCACCTGCCCTCTAGCCATTGTCCATCTTGCTTCATCGCCTGCAAATCTTCTGTGAACCAGGCTCTGTGACACTGGATTTCGTGCTCAGGAGGGATTGTGTCAGCAGCCCTTTCCGTCTCAGTATTCCACAAAGAAACCAGGGCCTTGACAGAGTCACCAGCCCTGTCAAGAGGAAATTCCTCCAGAGCATCCAGGAACCCTTCAGGTGCCATTAGTCTTCAGGGGTGGGCCATTTTAATGGGTCCTCCCCTCCTACAGGGAAGATTAGCTGCGACAGGGGTCACCTCCTGAAGGGACTGTTTAAATCACTGATGGGGGGGGCATTTAAAAAATTGTTCAACAATCCTTTCAGTCTCCTCCCCAAACCTGGAGGTTTGGCTACTAAACCAGGTTAAAGAGTTGGCCCGACGGGCTGAAAGGGCACTTGCTCACTGCATCACTCCAGTTAATGTTCCATCAAATTAAATTGGAGGGGTAGAAACCTGAAATCCAGTTTTACCCTTGTCATCATAACAAACAACCTGGAAATCGTGCTCACTTATGTCATTGCCAAGAAGGTTCATTTAACTGCATTCTCATCACATTCATTTCCCTGCTGATTCAGTTCCAAAACATCACTTTACAAGATGACTGTTAAGCTGTTTGTCTTTTGTGTGTGCTTGGAAGTGTGAAAAGCAAAGGAGAAGGAACGCAGGAGGGCAAGCCTGCAAGCCTTCGCTCCATATGGCAATTCCAGAGGGCTTATCAAAGACGTAAAGTGCAACCCTTCCTGCTACAAGAACAAAGGGCAGTGATTGAGATAAATCCAGAACATTGAACACCCTTCAAGTGCCAAGAATACTGAAAACACTTATCTGGATGGGAAACGTTAGCAAATTATTTGCAAGAGGCAAATCAAGAGAATTAAAAAAAAAAGACATGATAAATTAGCATGATATTCATTAAGCATAGATTGGCTCAGGCCAATGTTCAAATCCTTAGTGGGCCATGACATTTATTCATCAGTCTGGGGCCAATCTCTGCCTTCCAGGCCAGCTTTTATAATGCTAGGGTTTGGTATAAGACAACAGTCAGGACAACCCCAGGACCCCAGTGTTCCCATGTAAGTCAATGGAACTGCAAAAATAAGTCAAAGTTGACCAATGTATGTCAACAGTACTGCAGATAGGAAGTGCTCAACTGTCAATGAATCCTTCATCCCTCAGAAAGGAGGCCCTTGGCAATGGTGCTGAGCATAAGCAGCCCCACAGGGGGCAAAGCACATTACTTAATGCTTTCAGAACTGATTAAACAAGATGAATATTCTCCAACGGTATAAAAACAAAAGCATGTTATACAGAAAAGGTGTTGTAGAAAAGATGACAGGATACTACCATTCTTCAGAGTGCATTTGGAAGAAGTGTTCCAGGGAACTTGAGTTACTGGGTCTCTCACAGATAGGCTAACAACTGAGAGCCTAAGACCACATCTCCACAGCATAGCCCAGATGCCCTCAAAAGCCCTGTAAGGCTCCATTTTATCTCTATGAAGAAGCATTTGGTAGCGGCAACAGAATCCAAGCGAAGTATCAAAGGCACCTGAAGCATATTGTGCGGGGAACTGCCCTAGAACTGTCCGTTGCCCACTACCAAGGCTGCAGCTGGTAGAGATGAGCACTGGGGACTGAAGTTGGGTTCAGACATAACAAAGGCTCACCTTAGAGGTGCCTCAGAGAGACAGTATGTGGCCCTCGTGTTCCTGGCCCTTCTCTAATCCACCTTTTCTAGCACAGAATGTTCAGCAGAAGCAAGAGGGGCAGACAGCTTTGGGAACAATCAAACCACAAAGCCCTTTCTAAACTGCCTCAGAGGAGAGATGTGCACGAATGTTTTTTTTTGACATTCTATATGAATCAAATCAAATACCCGAAAGTTCGATTAGGTTCAAAACTTTCAAATTCAAATTTAACAAGAATTGATTCGTATTTACCAAATTTGAATCTGTTTGTTTGAATTTTTTATTCGTATGTGCCCGGATGCATCTTCCCCGCATCCATACACGTCCGTAAGCATCCTGTAGTTATCCCGTATGCGACCGATTTTTGTCCCGTACAAATGTGGGAAAGATGTGGATCTTCAAGGTCAGATCCTGTACAAACCCATACACATACAAATGTCTGGATAATTTGAATGAATAGATCCAAAGTTTGAAATTTGATTTGAATGTTTACATTCGAATTTTGGGACACTCTGTTTGAGTTTGAATGTCAAAATTCGACACATTTGATCAAACGTTGAATGCCTACAAACACTCATGCATGTCCCTACCTCAGAGGTACTTCAGAGGTGCTCTCGTTTGCTGCGTCTGATCACAGCCTGAGTGGTGACCATGCTTGCAACACAAGGGCCAATCATGGCATGTGTGCACAGACACAGATCAGCCTCAAGCAACACAAATACAACTCTAGAACATCCATCAGCACCACCAGGGAGGTATTTTTTTTTCACAGCATGTTTTTATTTTCATTAGTACATTTCCATACATAATTACATACCAATACAATAATTTTGATGAATTTACATGCATTGGCCTTTAGGAGAAAAAGCAACAAGTAGAAGTATGGAGCACAATATAATGGATTAGGAGCAGAAGAATCTGGAGAATGGAGGAAGTCACCAGGGAGGTATTTTGATGGAACTTCCTGCCCTGAGCACTTAGGGCAAAGCACATGGAAACACCCTGATTTTCAAGACTTCCTTAGCCTCATTTACTTAAGGACATTTAACATTTTGTCTTTTGGTATCCACAAAGCTGGGATCCATTGCCAAGGATGTAAATACTCACATTATTCATTCTTGGCTAGCTTCTTGAAGTTTGCAGCCGTCAGCCATGACATATTTACATCCCCAGATCCTAAGATGTTCAATAAACTGAGGCCGCATCCCCATTACAAGTTTATTTCAGTTTCAAACTATTTTCAATCCTCGCAGACCCCACGTCTGTTTGGCTTAACATGGTTTCTGCGTGTTATTCGCCCCAAAGCATTGTAAATGTTAACCCTCATTTCAACAGGTCTCACTCCGGATGATGCGCTTGATACGTGTTACATTTTTTACTGTGTGGGGACCTTACCGTTTTAAGGGATGATAATCCATGTTTAGGGTTTCCCTCTCCCAATAGCTTGCTTCCAAAGACAGTGATGTCAGTGTAAAAATCCACCCTTCACAGCAGCCGCTACACTGTAGCAATCCAGGCACTTCACACCTGATAACACTGTTGCAATTTTGCACAATTCTAGCTCTTTGGAGTTCGGACCTTTAAAGGGGAAAGGAAAGCAGAGGCAGGTTCTGGGACATGTGTGAATGCTTAAAGCCCCCTTGCTTGAGTTGCCGCTGCTGCTTCGTGCCCTGGGCAATGGGGAGAATCGCTGGCTGCCTGCTGCCAGTTTTCCTCCATCCAGGCAAGTGGCAGCCACCCAGCCAGGCTCGGTGAAGGGGTCCATTATGGGTGGCGCATTCACACCAGGAGGAAGAGGGCAGGGCAGCCCCGAAAAGTGGCTTTTAGAAAGTAGCCACTTGAGTCCCCCCTTGAGTCACGTACGCCACCTATGATCCTCAGAATCCGAATTGAACGTGATTAAGCTGAAAGTAATGGGAACAGGCAAATCTGAGTTTGCATCCGGTTCTATTATTTCGGTTTAGGGAAATTGGATTAAGCTTGTAATGGGGATGCGGCCTGAGTGATATATTTACATACCACAAAAAAGCATGTTTAGTTGAGCAGATAAACAGGAGGTGGTTGATCAAGAAACAATCAAAATCCACCAAAATCCAACAGTCTCCTTGCGCACGAAAGAATATTGCTAAAAAGGGGTAATTGAGATGACAGCTAGAGGTCTTTCAGCACTGCCCCACCAAAAAATGGATCTATTAGATCTGTTTTTCAGCAATCTGTCCTTGCCGGTAGTTACGTCACTATTTGTGACAGATCTACCAGACCCCTTGCGTCCGCACACGCACGGGGAGAATAGATTGGGAAACAGATTTGGTGTGGGTGCAGTGCAGATGCACAGCACCCACCCCAATCCGTCCTCCCAAGGCTCTCACCCTGGCCTCCCTGATTGGCTCCTTTGGAGCCAGCGATGGGGAACCGGGGCCTCCATTCTCTGGGCTCCTCCTCACACCAGAAGCCAGAATTGCAGCTCCTGAAGCCGGGGGTGGGGGCTTCACCCTACACCCCACCCACCCACCACGGGTTGAACACGCATGATCCCCTCCATACCTGCAGGCAGCCAGGTAAGGAGGGGATTGCGCACACCCGACCCGGGGTGGGTAGGAGGTGTGTAGAGTGAAGCCCCCCCCCCCGGCCCCAGGAGCCATGATTCCAGCAACTGGGGCAAGGGGAAGCCCAGAGAACAGAGTCCCCCGGTTCTCCGTGCCTGGCTTCAGAGGAGCCAATTAGGGAAGCTGGGGGGGAGGGGGAGGGCCCATTTAGTTCCCCCATCCTTGTGCGGAAGCATCCTACATGGATATGGATTTACCGCACAAGGACGGATTAAGACCTGATGAAGACTACCTTCAATCAGGTCTTCAGGGAAACCGGTTTGTAGCAAACATTAGAAACGGATCTCGCGAGAGCCAATGTGGAAGCAAAGTTTCTCTAATGTGTGCCGCAGTGCGGAAGGCAACTTGCCAAGTGTTTTAGATCTGTTCTTAATGAGTCCTTAATCCGCATTAAGTGGCCAGTGCAGAAAGACCCTAGAACACACTGTAGGGTTGCTGGTTCATTTATTTAATGGGAAAACCAGGGAATAATCCTGGAGTGGGCTACCAGATTGTGCCGTGAAGGACCTCGTTCAGCACATCCATGATCACAGGGTCAACTGGGCTGTCATACTCACCTGCATTCTTTGGGTTGTGAAACAGGTGTGAAATCAATTAAAGAAAATGACAGTACAACCCCAGCCGTGTCTTCTCAGAAGTATATCCCACTGGTCTTAAAGTAAGAGTGGGGTAATGTGAGGTAAGAGTAGAACCATTAGGAAATTACAGCAGCCTCCCCAAAAAGAGAGGTTTGTTTATTTTTTCCCATTACTATCCAGCTCTTACAAATGGTGAGAAATTCCAGGGGGTATATTTGTAGGTGTTTGTAGTCCTGTTCACACTTACCTTATCAGAGTGGTTCTGGACACTCCAGGGGAGGTTTACCTGTGCTTTGTGCTACCTCTGCTGCTGTCCTGAAGCATTTGGCGCTTCCTTCAGCTGCCTCAGTCTTACATAGCTATGTCACAGATTCAACGGGAGCAGGCAGAGAGCAACCAGGCACTCCTGGACACAGTGTTCACATCTTCTGAGTGCAAGCACTGCAAGTGGGTAGTGCAGTGCAGCTGAGCAGTGGTGTACAATGTAATGATAGTCACGACAATGACCAGGCACACAACAGATGTTGCTGTAGCAGCTGCCATAGCAATCTAGATGGTCTGGGCCAGACGATTTGCACTGCGAGCACTGGCAGCCTGCTTGGGAGCTGCACCAGTGCTTGCTATGTGAATGTGTCCTCTGCACTGATCTTAACTGCAATAGAATGGTGTAGTACCATTCCATGCGGTTCAGTATTAGCAGGTCCTGTCTTTCTTTACAAATGCACTAGTTAAAAGGGGTGTGACAAAGCTTTAACACTCCCAACAGAATCAATTTCACTGCTCTTTATCACTGCTAGCATGCTATGATACTTAGAAAGCCCACACCCACTTCTCTCCGCCTCTACAATTTCTTTCATCTGTGACACAAACTATTGCCTGTTGCTCTTTTCACAACCAGAGCCCTTGCCCCTTTGCCCCTGTCTGAGCTGGCGGAATCTTTATGACAAATTTCTTCTAACAACCTTCAGTTCTCTTGGCTCCTAGGTGACACGTCACTGAAACACGTTACCTCAGGACAGCCCTCACTGATAACCCTCCTTGTCAAAATCTGAGAAAAAGCCTGAGCACCATCTGTGAAGTAGCAACCAGTCTCAACACTGAAGCAGACTGGAAAAAGAAAGCCCTGCCCTGTCTGAGTGGCGCTCTTTCCTTCTGTTCCTCACCCCTTGCCTCTTATCATTTATGCAGCATTTCAGCGAGGCAAAGCTTCTACCACGGAGTGGGTGATTTCATATTCTTGCTTCTCAGCCATGTAAGAAAAAGTAAAAGGTAAGTTGTCCTGAGTTCATAAAATTGTTTGTCCTCATAAGAATTAGCTTGACAGTCTCTATCTTAAAAGGTAAGGCCACATCCACAGGCATTTAAAAGCAGCTCAAAAGCAGCTTAGTGGTGGTAGCAGACAGATACCTGTGTTCCCATTCCATTTCCATGCCACATGAAAAGCCAGGAAATTGGAAGTATATTTACTGGCCTTTAATGTGAATTAAAGACATAAGGCCCTTTCCACACTGGACCTGGGACTGGAACATATTATGATCGAAGGTCACCCTTCCATGCCTATTGCAGAGTTGTGGAAGCCCATCCTTAAAGAGGTCCACAAGGAGACCAGAGTCTGTATTCCAGACTATGAAGGACTTAGGCTGGAATATTCTACAGAGGCTGTTTTGGGGCTGCTCCAAGAAGTGTCACCAGAACCTGGGGCACCACTGAACAACAGAGAAGAGCAGGAATGAAGGTTCCCAGCCTTTGCAGGCTCTGCAACAACTGGGCTGCAATGGGCTGCCCAAATGTGGACAGCCCATGTAGTGCACAAAGGACTTTGGGTGCGTCCCCATGCACGTTTTCGTCCAAATCGAAATCAGGTTTGGTAAGGGTCGTCCCCATGCACTTTTGATTTGGTTCCATTTTCACAGACCAAATCACCCAAGCCCAAACCAGATTTGGCACTGGTAAAAACAAGTCTCGTCACAGTTTGGTTTCCCAGCACGCATTGCTTTGTGAGCTGAGCCTGCACATGGGGACAGTCCTGAGCTATTTGGGGAGGAGATTGGCGCTTGTATCAGTGGGTGGTGGGGTTTCATGTCCTGGGCTTGCCATTCCTGCTTTGTGCATTTGAGATCGCAACCGCTGAGATATTTTGGGAGTAAATGGTGTTAAAGCTGAAACAATGAGGGGGTTGAATGGCTTTCACTGCCCCACAAGTCTCTTTTATACAAGATTTCCACCCCTCACTTGCTGGATGTTCTCGGACGGACTCCAGCATACTACGGCTGGGTATATCCATGAGCGGGAGGAAACTGGTTTAAGAGCCGATCTATCGGGAAATGTCTTGGAATGCCTCTGACAGCCAAGGGAAATCTGTGTGCTGTCTGAGGAAGATCGCTCTGCCTGTTGGTTTCCTCTCCACGGCTAGTGAGGTTTGCTCTATTTAGCCATGTAGCCTCTCCCCCCGCAGTGGGGGATGAGTCTGGCTCCCTACCACCACCACCCCTCCCAGCCATCAAATTTTAAGTAAGGTAAGGATTTCGGCTACAATTTAGGAAGCCGAAGTAGCTGGGGGTGGGTTTAATTTCTGTCATCCCCTTGTGTGTTTCAGATGCCACTTCAGCTCCAGGGGGTGATCTGTTGCCCAAAAAAGCCCCCTTAGGGCCAGACCGGGGCATTACTGCAGCCAGAGAAACGTTAAACAGCGCAACAGCTTTTCCTCAGAACCTTAGCCATCCGCGCCATTTCCTGCAGGATGGAGATCCGGCTGATGCCGCCGCCATGGATTCTAAGAGGTCCGAATGTTCAGTTAGCTGTTCGGCCGCGGAGGGATTCCAAAGGGATTTCGAGTAGCGTGGCCCTCAACGTAAAAAAGACAAGCGCCAATCTCGCCCGCATAAGAAAAGGCGGCGTGCTAAAAGTGGAAGGCGTGGGAGGAGATCTTCCTCTTCCGATTCTGCAGCCAAAGACCAGATGTCTTTGTTACTGGAGCTCGCTCGATCCTTGGCCAAGGGATCTTCAAGAGTGAAGCGAAGGCACAGATCTCCGTCCCCCGCTTCTTCTACTTCTTCTTCTTCCTCCTCCTCCTCCTCCTCTTCCCCGGAGCCGAGAAAGAGAAGAAGATGTCTGTCAGCTTTTAAGGTGCATGCTGAGACAAGCAGGACCGCTGACCATGGTGCTGAAAGTCTGGGATCTGTTGTACAGCGTTCTTCAGTCAAGCAAGACTGCTGTCCATGGTGCTGAAAATCTTGAAAGTGTTATACAGCGTTCTTCTGATGCAAGCAAGACTGCTGTCCTTGGTGCTGAAGGTCCTGTATCTGTTATACAGAGTTCTTTTGAGTCAAGCACAGCTGCTGTCCATGGTGCTGAAGGCGTTCAGGCTGCTTCACAGCACTCCTCTGAATTTCGTGCTGACAGCTCCCTTCATGATTCTGGAACTGTTCAGCAACCTGTATCTGCACTGCCCTCCTATACTGGGAACCTATATCTTCAATCTGGGAAATTTTCAGCCAATGTTAATTCTGATTCTGTAATTTCTGTATCTAATGCCCTTGTTGCTGATGATTCTATTTCCCAACCGGGTTCAGGTGGTCTAAATCCCATTGTTGTGCCACCTGCAGAGGATGATATTAATGCTCAGGAGGAAGCCTCTCAGTCTACACCAAGGCTTTTCCAATATGACCTTATGGCATCAGTGGTCCAATATGTAACCTCCTCCCTTAAGATTCCTAAAGGGCCTAATGTAACAGAGGAAAAGATTCAACAGGCTAAGAATTTGTTAATGCCTCCTCCTCAGCAGGAGCTTATTATTCCGATCCCAGACCTCCTAAAGGAGATTCTGGTTAGGGAATGGGCAGAACCAGGAACGCCTAGGCGTCTCCCAGGTCCCCCTAGGAAATTGTTCCTACCAGCAGGCCATGCAGAGTCAATTTGGGCAGTCCCTACTATCGATGGGCCCATCGTCCAACTCGCATCCAACCAGGTCATCCCAGGTCAGGGTGAGAATATTCTTCAGGATGCTAATGATAAGAAATTAGAAAGTGACTTGAAAAAGGTTTTTGAATCAGGGTCTTTAAGTTCGAGGTGTTCAGCTACCTGCTCTATTGTAACGAGAGCGGTTCTGAAGGGGGTAGAAGAGTTGCTTACTGCCTCTTCGCTCCCCCAGGAATTAAGGCCTAAATTGCAGGATATGAAGAAGGCCCTTTCCTTAGTAGCTGATGGAAGTCTGGATGCCATGCAGCTTTCGGCCAGAAGCACAGGTGCAGCAGTTGCTGCAAGACGCCTAGTATGGTTGAGGAACTGGCAGGTTGATTTTAACTCAAAGGTCCAGTTGATGTCTGCTCCGTTTACCAGCCATTTGCTCTTTGGGGAACAAAATTTGAAAGATGTGCTTGTTGAACGAAATAAGAGGAAGGTGATACCAACAGCACCCACTACACCCTCAAATCCTGCAGCGAATACCTGGAGCAAAGGTAATAAGAGGTCATATTCAGGCTCTTTTAGCTCTGGTTATGGTTATAGGAGACAGCCCTTTTGATCAAAGCCCCCAGGAGGTCGCAATTCCTGGGGGCGGGGTTCCTCTGCCAACAAACAACCATTGGGCAGGGGCCGGGGCAGGCAGTTCGCCTTCGGGGGAACAAATAATTGAACCTCAGCCTACTGAGGGTACTGCAGATGTCCTTAAGGTAGGAGCCTGTTTGAAAGATTTCTATTCAGTTTGGTCTAGAACAGTTAAAGACCGTTGGGTTCTTAATGTTATTCATGACGGTTATAAGTTAGAGTTTGTTTAATCCCCATTATAGATGGGTTGCTGTTCCAATTCCAGCCAATAAAGATAAGAAATTAGCTCTTTATAAGGCGATTGAGGAACTCATTGCTATGGATGCCATAGAGGAAGTCCCTGTCGAGGAACAGGGACAAGGTATATATTCAATCATTTTCCTGGTTCCTAAAAAAGGTGGGACTTGAAGGGCGGTCCTAGATTTGAAGTATGTCAATACATTCATGCATACTAAATATTACAAAATGGAAGGGCTTCCAGCTATTAGGGTTCAGTTGGAGGAAGGCATGTTTTTGGTCTCTATCGATTTAATGCATGCTTTTCTACATATTCCAGTGCATGAGGATTCAAGGAAATTCCTTAGGTTTCAGGTTGGGGACCGCCATTACCAGTATAAAGCTTTTCCTTTTGGTTTAAATCAAAGTCCTCGTGTCTTCTCTAAGGTTTTAATATGTCCTATAGAATATTTAAGGTTACAAGGGGTACGTATTTATCCTTTTTTGGATGATCTCTTAATTGTTGGTGTGTCTAAGCAGGAAGCGAAGCAAGCGGCTTCAAGAACAATTAAGGTATTGTCAGACCATGGGTTTAAGATCAATTATGAGAAGAGTTCCTTGGTGCCTACCCAGAGGCTGGTGCACCTTGGGGCCCTTATAGGTACCATAGATTACTCAATAAGGCCATCCAAGGAACGTGTTAACAGCTTAACAAGCTTAGCTAGTCAGCTTGCCCCTTTACCTGAGGCAAGGTTGTTAGCCCTGACTTCATTGTTGGGGAAGATGGTTTCGATCATTGATCTACACCCGTGGGTGGAGCAGAGGTGTGTAAAACTTCTCAACCACTGAACTGCTACTAAGTCTCATAGCAGATTTTGTTTTTTTTTTCCCTGTTCAGTCCCACTAAAGGAGGGGGGATGCGGCATTTTCAGTGGGTGGCACAGGGGTGGGGTGACATCAATCCAGATTCCAATGAGGGGAGAGGGGGCAGAGAGGGCGGCACTGCTCCCCCTTGTTGGGGTTTGGTGAGGTTTGCATGGGGAGTCTGGTGCCACACCCAGCCTGCACCCAGCCCATGTTGCCAGGAATGGCATGGGGATGGGCAACATCCATCCTCGGACCTGCGCCTGGTCACGTGCGTGCCCAATCAGAGCCAAACAGCTTGCATGGGGATGCGGTTCTAGTGTGTGAACACCACTACCCCTAAACTGCTTTTGAGACATTTTTTGAGGTGCAGCCTCAATTAAAATGGATCAGATTGATCTCTTCAACTCAAACGTTCTGGGTTCATTCACACTGGATCCAGGAAGTGATAAATGCGTCTTTGCAGGAGGAGGTGCTGGAGGTTCTTAAGGAAGCTGAGGCACATCCCCTCCTTAAGAAGACCTCTCCGGATCTAGACTATAACTATTGCCCAGTAGCCAATATCCCCTTTTTGGGCAAGTTCTTGGAGAAGGTGGTAGCTATTCAACTTTGGATGAAACAGATTATCTAGACACATTTCAATCTGGGTTCAGGTGGGGGTTTGGCACTGAGGCTGCCTTGGTCACCCTGATGGGTGACCATTACCAGGAGAGGGACAGGGGCTGTGCTACTCTATTGGTTGTCCTTGATCTCTCAGCAGCTTTTCATACCATTGACCATGGTATCCTACTGGAACGTCTTTGGGGGTTGGGACTGGGCGGCTCCGTTTTACAGTTATTTTCTTCCTATCTCCCAGAAGGTAGTAATGGGAGACTTCAGTTCAATGTCCTGGGAACTTCCTTGTGGAGTTCCCCACGGGTTGGTCTTGTCTTCTACACTTTTTAGTATCTATATGAAGCCACTGGAAGAGGTCATCGGGAGTTTTGGAGTCAGGTGCCTTCAGTATGCTGATGACACCCAACTCTATGTCTCCATTCCTTCTGAGTCAGGAGAGGCAGTTGAGGTCCTTGGTCACTGTCTGGAAGCACTAATGGGCTGGATGTGGACCAATAAATTGAAACTGAATCCAGGCAAGTCAGAGGTGCTGTGAGTCTCTTGGTCCCAATTCCAGAAAGTTAAGGGTCACATGTGTGACTTGGAAGGGCTCCTATATTAACTCCTCTGAACTGTCAACCAGAGGGCAGCCATTCTGGGACAACAACTCTGACACTCCCTAAGTCGCACATGTTGTTGCACCCAGACTGTGCAAATTTTGTGAACACAGCTCTGCGCATTCACATTCCTTCAGGCACAATCTTCACAAGTTCAATTTCTACAGTTTCAGCTTTTTGGAACCACTGCTGATTTGCCTCCATCTCAAAATGTTCTCCAGCAGTTTACTGCTATAGCGCTGTGATGAGCACTAAGGGTGCAGTAAGGGCGCCAAGGGCCCAGGATTGTGCATCTCTTGTGCCCTATGCGCTTATATATTGCATAGATGTCTGGCCAGTGGACAGGCAGAGCAATCACAAAGCAGCCTCAAGGTCCCACGTTCATCTTACCAACGGTTCTGTACGGTTATCACTCTGGAGTAGAATTTGAAAGCATCATGCTGCCATGTTTTTTTTAGAAATCTCTTACTATGACAGTTTCTGCACGGGAAGAGGAGCAAGTGCTTCTCTTAAATAACAGTGTGCTTTCTCTTTGTTGCCTGAAGCCCAAGGGAAACCCTGCCATGATTTTGAAAGGTAAAGAGGCTTTTTGACACAGGAGCAGTGGGAAGGAAGGAAGGGAGGGAGGGAGGGAGGGAGAGAAGGTCGTTCCCCCTCCTGTGTTAAAGTGACAGCTGATCCTGAAGTGGAGGGCTACCCCTGCTGTAAGAATCAAAAGGGGGAAATCCAAAATTGACTCCGACAGGGGTCTTCAGACACTGGAATGGTCTCAGTCAGTTGCCAAGGGTCGATCACTTGTAAAGCTGCATCCAGACATCACTTATTTATTCTACCATATTTGGATATTCTGGAATATCTAACTAGAGCAGAATAATAACAATACCTGGACACACGCTAAGTCCTGTTGATTGGCAGAACTGGTTGAAGAGTCCAGCAACACAAGCATGATAGCAGTGCATATAGTGAAATGGTGGCTGAAGAGCTTGGCATCTATGAGGACAGCCACTCTCCCCGCATGCTTATGCTTAGTGAGAGGGGAATACTGTGCAGACCCTTGATCCTCGTGATGTGAATTGGTCTCTAGGCTTTGTCATATATGGCAAAGAATAGATGAAAACAGAGGAAGATCAAAATGCACAAGGTTTTTAAATAGACAAGTAGTCTGAAATATGGAAAAATGGGGACAGGGACTTTAAACCATAGACAACACACTGATCTTGGTATCTATATATTTAGATGTTTCTGGTTCTTTTCTGTGTCCAATTAATGTTTATAAAATGGGAATGGGATTCTGGTCAGAATCTGTTCTGTTCACTGCCCAAACTGACTTATGCATGTTCATTTAGTAGGCTTGAAAAATGCATCATGCTTGTGGACTTCTTTGGGAACCCTTCAAAATATGTAATGATGGAGAAAGATTTTAACTCACTACCAACTGAGCATGTCTATTAAGGTGTTTATATTCTTCCACTCCTTGTTAAAGAAGCCCCAAATCTTCCTCTACAGTATCATTAAGGAAACGCAATAGATTTCATGGAAAGATAGAAACAAAGCAAATGAAGCATGAAAAGAAACCCTGTGTTTTGATTCACTGATTACAAAGTAAAACATAATTAATAGAGGGGGAGGGAGAGAATTTGAATGTAGGATGTGCAAATGAGTTTGGTTTTGTTCCCACTTGCGCGCACTGACACAATGTGCAGTTTCCACATTTTAGGCAAAACGATAAAGAACTACAGTACCCAAAAGCTTCCAGCCAGGGATGGGCACCAATGGGGTTTTGTCATTTGATTCGTATTCATTTGAATAGATCCCCTTCGAATGTGGTAGGTAGGACTCTGTTTGATACGAATGCATTCCTACGAATATCCAGTACGAATGCGCACGGATCCTGTATACGGATCCTATACAAATGCATACATATCGGACACATAGCCTATACAAAGGTGTGTGCATCCGAGACGTATCCACAGTTTAACAACTGTGCAAACTATTCATGCTAATGCTCCGAAATGTTTGTATTCGTATGAATGTCGTAATGTTTGATTTCTGTACGAATGTTCAGATTCGTACAAATATCAATGCACATCCCCACTTCCAGCATCTGGACTGAGCCAGCAGGTTTGGTGATGCAGAATATGTTGGCAGTTGACGGTATGAATAAGCTAAACACTGTGTTTTAAAGACATTTCTATTGAAATTGGCAATGGCAAGAGAGAGGGAGGGAGGGAGGGAGAGAGGGAGGGAGGGAGGGAGGGAGAGAACACACCCACTCTTTGTCACTATGAACCAGGACTTGAGTTTGATCTTCTCCTTGCCCTCCTCCAGTCCTTTCCATTTCTTCAAATCTCTTAGTTTTTAGATTAGAAGCCTGAGGGCTGCCCTGGGAAATTTTTTCAGCTGAAGACTGAGGATGAAATGCTTGTAACAGTAATAATCTTAAAAGCCCAGAAAGTCAAAACACTGTGCCCAGAAATGAGAGAGACACAAAGGGGATGGAATGGGGTTTTCTATAAGTAATAATATGATCCAGTTGCAGGAAAATCTAACAGAACTGTGATGTATCGTCGGAATAAATGAGCTGAAGAGGAGCCACTTCAAAAAAGGGCATTTCTTCAGGATCAAAACCTTGTTCATAAGCTCGGGAAAGACAGCTGTCAGCAGCAACTGGAGTCACACCTCTAAGGCCGCGTTCCCATTATAAGCTTATTTCAGTTTCAAACCGTTTTCAATCTTCGCAGTTCCCACGTCAGGCTGGCTTAACACGCTTTTCGCGTGTTAAATCGCCCCAAAGCTTTGTAAATGTTAATCCTCATTTCAACAGGTGTCACTCCAGTTTGTGCGCTTGAAACATTTTACATTTTTTACTGTGGGAACCATTCCGTGTTAAGGGATAAGAGTTTCCCTCCCCCAATAGCTTGGTTCCAAAGCAAGCCGTAAAACTCCACCTCTTAAAGCAGCCGCTACACTGTAGCAATCCAACTACTTCACACCTGATAACGATGTTGCAATTTTGAAAGTTCTGACCTTTAAAAAAGAGAAAAGGGAGGAAAGCAGCCAAAGTTTGGGTGAGATGTGTGAATGTTTTAAAGGCTATGACGGTGATGGGTGAAGGGGGCTTGAGTTGCCACTGTTGCTATGTGCCCTGGGCAATGGGGAGAGGAGGGGAAAGAATTGCTGGCTGCCCACTGCCATTTTTCCTCCATCCAGGCAGGCGGCAGCCACCCAGCCACCCAGCTAGGCTCCCTGAAGGGGTCCCTTATGGGTAGCACATTCACGGCAGGAGGAAGAGGACAGGGCAGCCCCGAAAAATGGCTTTTAAAAAGTAGCCACTTGAGTCCCCCCTTGAGTCACATACTTCTCAGAATCCGGATTGAACGTGATTCTGACTGAAAGTAATGGGATCAGGCAAATTCGCGTTTGCATCCGGTTCTGTTATTTTGGTTTAGGGAAATTGAATTAAGCTTATAATGGGAACGCAGCCTAACAGAGTACACCAGTGAATTAAGGGAAAAGAAGCTTCATCCGTTCTTGAAACCAATAATAGTTGCATGAATATATACAGTACGTAAGTTTCTTTTGGTGTTGTAACAATGCTCAATTCTGGACCATTCCAAAACAATTTCTTTGGCTCCCGTGGCATTTTATTTTCTCATAATATTTATCACAAACTTCCCAGTGCTATCAGGATCTAGATAGCACCATTGGGCCTGTTTGCACTTAGGTGATCAGAATGACCTGGCATGTTCTGTGACTGAGTACCTACATACCTTAGTGCCACCTCCATCCCAGAGCAGCCCAGAAACATGTATGGCCGTCCTGATTGCTTCTAGCTGTGCAGCAGTAAAGACTGCTCCACAGCTTAACCGATAGCACCGAGGGAATTGCTAGCTGCTGGAAGCCCTGCCTGTGGAGGAGGAGGTCCTTGCCATCTCTCTTTTGTGTGGTCTAGCGGTGGCAGCCTAGACCACTCTGCCTTCTGGATGACTCTCCACCCTGGATGGGCCCTTATCATTTGGAGCTGCTTCCTTGAAGGACTGGGCTTTTCTTGTCAGCTGCTCTGGACTCCTCCTGGTCTCAGCCACACTGGAGCCTATAAAGGACAGCTGCTTATGCCATCTCTCCTGCCCTCTGGGTGACTCTCCAGCCTGGCTGGGCATTGACATCTTGTGAGACAAGGGTCTTTGGTCAGCTGCTATGGACTCCATTGGGCCTCAGACGCCTCAATCATTTTTGTGTGTGTGTTTGGCTTATTTTACAGTGTTCTGTATGATGTGAGATATTTATAATGTATTTTTACTATAATGTTTTGATTATTATTTTGCATTGTCTGATTTCTGTTTGTTGTAAACTGCCTTGGGCAAATTTCTTTTGGAAAGGCAGTAGACAAACAAAATGGAAATGGAAAATGCAAAAGCGGCACATTCGCACATGCAGCATCCACACCGCGTGGTGGAGGAGCGCTGCGCCAGTGGCTGCTCAGTTGCCTGCCGCATCACAATCAGCATAGCAATGAGCACAAGGTGGAAGTTGCTGGCCAGCAATGCAGATGCTCCCGGACAAACCGTCCACACTTCAAAAGCCCCCAAGTAAGTTTAGACGGCGCTGGGGCTCCTGAACGTAACTCCCATGGGACACTTTCCTATGGACGTTAAGTGCAAAAGAGCCCAGTGTCAACCAAGGCCATGTCCCCACTTACCTTCTGGAAGGGACTGGGGTATCGCAACTCCCCTGCAACCCTCATTTGCACCTCTTCCAGGTGGAAGAAGTTGAATGGCGTGTGTGACCGGGCGGCACAAGAGCAGAAATGGTTGCACACCGCATCGTCCGGTCACCACGGCTTCCGCACTGTACACACACATTGGCACTATTGTCACGGCACCACAATTGTCTTCTTAATGGTGGCAATGTGCACTTTAACTGACACATAGTTTGGAACACTTTGAGAGCCCAGAAGTGCAGCCACCAAACCATTCTGCAGCTTAAGCTCCCTGGGATGTTTTTCCAGGGAAGGCAAAGTGCAGAAAGGCTCACAGTCACTGTAACTGAACTTACAGTGAAAACTCAAAAGGCCGCCTCCCTCGCTATTAAGTTCACTACCACTACACTCAAATGCTGCATATAACCGATAAGGGGGCTGGCTCCCTAAATGTCTCTTTGTTCTCATATCTAGAGCCAGACCTGACTGGAATGGTGACTTCATCTTTCAAATAGGCTTCTTTTCTTTTTTTCTTAATGAGAATTTATAGTCTTAAAATACCTCAGTAGAAAGAGGGGGGATGGTGGGATGTTACTAAAGGAGACAGATGTCAAATGTAGACAGCAAATAAAGTGACCATATCTTAAACCATATTTCTGGAAGAAGTTTACTTTTGAAGTTCTTTGCTGTCCCGAAGCCTCTCAAAGCACACAGCCCCTCACCCATCATTCTTTTACTGTTCAGGAGAAGATATTTCCTCTCGTCCCATCTTGTAAGAAATGGCACATTTTTCATTTTTATTGTCAAAGGGAAAGGAACCCATTTCTAAGGAGTGAAATAGCTTTCAAAGGCCAACACAGTAGGAGAGCACAAATGAGCCCACCTCTGGCCCGGCAAGTGTTCAGGTTAGCTTTCTATCTGACATGCTGCCATAACAGATAGGGGCAGCATACCTGCAAATGTCTTACTGTCCTTTTCTTAAGCGGAGATTTTTTAGAAATCCACCTAATAAGAAGCCAGTCTGGTGTCCCATTCTTTCACAAAGCTAACAGCTTTTCACTTTATCCTTGTTCATTAGTTTTTATTGCACATGGAAGTTTAAATGGCAGGACAAAGTAGCAAAAGAAAACCACTATTTTATTACGCCCATTGGTTTACTTAGCTTGGTCTTCTTTTGGCATCTCTATTTTTCTCTATCTGAACAGCAGTGTCAAAATGAATAAAAGCACCAGAAAATGAGAGAGAGAAGTTCTGGTTTTCGTCAAGACAGGGCCTAAAATGTGGGATTATCCTTGGGCTATGTTGGGATTGCCACATGTATCCATCACAATCCCAACATGGCCCCACAAACTGTTACCACTATTTGGTATAAATGACCTTCCACCACAGGTTTTTCCCTTATAGATATTTTATTTATTTATTTATTTATTTATATTTAAATTTATATGCCGCCCCATACCCAAGGGTCTCTGGGCGGCTCACAGCATTTAAAACAGATGTATAAAAACAGTATAAAAAATAAAACAAATTTAAAAATACAGCTTTAAAAATCCAAAAATTTAAAAACATCAGTGATTTTCAGTGAGGGGAAGTGTGGGGAACATTTAACCAAAGGCCTGCGTGAATAGGAACGTTTTCACCGCCTTCCTGAATAAGAACAAAGAAGGGGCCTGACGCACCTCAAGGGAGAGACCATTCCACAGCCTGGGGACCACCACCGAGAAGGCCCTCTCCCAGGTACCCACCCGCCTAACTAATGAAGGCGGAGGGATCACCAGAAGGGCCTCCCCTCCAGATCTTAAAACACAGGCAGGTCGATACGGGAGAAGGCGCTCCTTTAGATATCTGGGACCCAAGTCATTTAGGGCTTTATAAGTTAGTACCTTGAATTGGGCTCGGTAGTAAATTGGCAGCCAGTGCAGTTCTTTTAAGACCGGCGTAATATGTGTCCGGCTAGATGATCCTGTCAGCACTCTGGCCGCTGTATTTTGCACCAGCTGCAACTTCTGAACCGTCTTCAAGGGAAGCCCCATGTAGAGTGCATTACAATAGTCCAACCTGGAGGTTACCAGAGCATGGATAACAGCGACCAGGTCCTCTCTGCCCAAAAAAGGTTTCAATTGGTGCACCAGCCGTAGTTGGGAGTAGGCACTCCTGGCCACGGCTTCCACCTGAGCTTCAAGTGTTAGCGCAGAGTCCAGGAATACCCCCAAATTTCACACCTGTCCCTTCCCGGATATTGTAACCCCATCAAGGACAGGGTATCTCCCAACTACTTGGACCCGAGAGCCTGTGACACACAGCACCTCTGTCTTGTCTGGATTCAGTTTCAATTTATTGGCCCTCATCCAGCCCATTACCGCCTCCAAGCACCTGTCAAGCACTTCAACCACCTCTCCTGATTCAGATGGCACAGAGAGATAGAGCTGGGTATCATCTGCATATTGATGACATCTCACTCCAAATCTCCTGATGATCTCTCCCAGTGGCTTCATGTAGATATTAAATAACATGGGAGATAAGATTGACCTCTGGGGAACCCCACAAGTGAGTTCCCAGGGTGTCGACTCCGTCTCTCCCATCACGACTATCTGAGATCGGCTCTGGAGATAGGAGTGGAACCAATGCCAAGCACTGCCTCCAACTCCTAAACTCCATAGCCACTCCAGAAGGCACAACATGAATGTGACCTCCCCCCCAATTCCTCCCCACTTACCTGACCTCGCCATCACCGCTGCCAGCGCCAGGCCTTCACCTAAGGCACCCCCAGGTCTGCATGCACAGACCAGAACTGCCTTTTCTGGGCTCTGGAGAGTGCGGGAAAAGGCCCAGGATGCCAGTGAAGCACATCCTACGGTAAGGGGGTGCATGGGAGACGTATGGGACCACTCTGCTGGTGTCTCAGGCCTCTTTCGGCACCCTTTGGTGGCTGAAATAGGCCTTCCAGGGGCTGAAATAGGCCTTCCAGTTCTGGGGTCACCTGATCCCTGAACCGGAAGTACCTTTTCTGGCCTCTGGAAGGACTAACCCTGAACCAATAGGAGGCTGTGGGGGAGGAGGCCTGGGGGAGGCAGAAAACCACACGGGGAGAGACCCCGGGGCCTCCAGGATTCACCGAAGCTTTGACTGAAGCTTCTAAGAGTACCAGATAATTCGATTCAGCCATAAATCTACGAATATGTACATATCCGTACAAATTCCAGATGTCACAAATATTTGTGCACATCCCTGGTTCCAGCCCTTTAATCATTTTGGTTTCCCCTTTCTGCATCTAAGATTTACTTACGTATAATTTATCAGAAGGACACTGTGTGCCTTCTGCACTTACCTGAGCCCGTTTGTCTTGTGGTTAGCATGCCAGGCTTATATCCTGTACTTAGCAAGTTTCATTCCATGCTCCTTCTTGGAGCATGGATGAAAAAGGTCCCCCATGGTATCCAGAACTGTGTGGGAATGTTGTCCAAACAGTTTCTTGATCTGGTACACCAGACCTGGGCTGGTAGTAGACTTCAATGCCAAGGTCTACGTACAGCTATACTGGCGAAAAAGTGCCATTTTGGGTGCCCACACTTTGTCCAATGAGAATGAAGTTCTGCACTCATTCTGTCATTTGTCCCTGATTAAGCTCCAATACTTTTAAGATAAAGCCCATAAGAAATATTACAAGTAGCAAACAATTTTAAAGTGTATGTTCTGTTGTTAGGACTTTTAAAAATAGTTGCATGCCTTTCACTGTGTTCAGATGGCCACATGAGTGATGATCTGGGGGATAATTGCTGCCTGGCAAAACAGAAAGTGAAGATGGCTTTATTTACTATACTCACTTCTAACAAGGATATCGATCAAGTTTTTTGTTCTTTTAAAGGTTATAGCAGGTTATTCTCTCTTGGAAGCCTTTTTACTCGTTCTATGCCAATGGCTTTTAATGGCCTTTCTGTAAATGATTGGTAAACAGGATTGAAAGTTAAATAACAATGTAATTGATTTGTCTGATTCTGGTGTTTTTGTAATAGTTGTGTGTGTAAAATAGAGGCTGCTTTCCGTTACCCTTCATTAGTTACAAATAATAAGTATCCTCTTTGTAACAATTGTTGTTTAAGAAAGTTAGCCTCTTAAGAAAATAAGGAAAATCTAAAAAAACCCTGGGTTTATTTGAGGATGATAGCTGTGTAAAGAAGTTTTCTTTCCCAGTTCTTGCCTTTTGTACTTCCGAATTTCAATAATCTTGAAGTGTCAAGTAATAGTTTGCAAGTAATTAGCTCTAAAATCTTCCAAATCTTGAAAGAATGGCACTGTGTGAGACCTTGAAGTTTTCAAGTACTACGCATCCCCACACCCATCCAGCAAGACCCAGCCCTGAGTTAACAGTGGGGCTGTTCACACTTACCCCACTGAAATGGTATAATAATACCATTCCAGTGAGGTAAAGATCAGGCATAGAGGGAAACGTCCACACTTCAAGTGCTCATGCAGTCCCACTTGAAATGCAGATGACCTTTCCTGGACAGGCTGTGTCACCGCAGCAATTGTAACAGCTGTGGCAACAGTCAAAATGTGCCATGGAAACCAGGCTGTGGTGCACAACTGAGCAGCCACACCTGTGCCACCACAACCACTTGCTGCTTCACACCTGGAAAAGAGTGCAAATGCTGATGATTAGAACTCACTAGCTGTTCTGGGTCAAGCTGTGAACAGGGCAGTATCAGCAGCCTCCAGGGTAGCAACAATGATGTGATGTGCAGACTGTTCTCAGAAGACGGAACCGAGAAGGAATGCCTGACCGATGGGTATATCTTTGACTACTTGCAGGAAGCGACAGATGGCGTACTGAACTATAAAAGCTTGCACCCTCTGGGCAGATCCCCAGTCCTTCTGTTGCTTCTTGCAGGACAGCAAAGACTTTTTTCTCCTTGTGGATGGACTCTAGGCCCTATGGCCTGTGACCCCTGCCAGGAAGACAGACAGATCGTCCCATTGCGGGTCTGATTATAGGCAGCAGCCAGGACACTATCAGCTCTCTCAATCCAGAGCTGCCACACTGCCTCTGTCTCACTCCCTCAGAGGAGGATCAGAGGATCTCCATCAGCGGTAAGCCTCCCCAGGCAAGGGATCAGATGGGGATGACAGTTCCTGTGTCTAGCGTTCCAGGGACCTTGCCCCCCTCGAAGGTTATGGCCAGTAGCCCGCCGGAGAGTCCAAGCACTGCTGCTGCTGCTCCCCACATGGGACCCAACTCAGGCAGGGCATACGACCCATCCCCCCCAGACCTTCCTCACAGACATTCATCAAGCAGTCACAGGGGGGATGCTGGACTTCCTTAAAATAAAATGCAATCTCCAGGGGGTGGCGCGCCCCGGGATCCAGCGCAGAGCGGCCCGCTAGATAGGATGAGTAGGGTGAGACCCTGATGGAGGCACTATTTGGCCAGGACTCGGACAATTCCCCCCCTCACCCAACGCAGGACGCCCTAAAAGCACTGCTCACTCCTCTCCTTCCTGCCCTAAGAAGAAGAAAAAGACCGCAAAAAGGAAATGACCGTTCCTTTTCTGTTGCTTTTCAAGGAATCTCCTCGCACACGGTTCCCTTATTGGCTGGTGTTCCTCAAGGCTCGGTGTTGGGTCCTCTTCTTTTTTCACTGTATACTCTTCCTCTTGGTTTTCTTATATCTAATAAAGGTTTTCAGCGTCATATTTATGCTGATGATGTTCAAATTTTTCAAAGTTTTAATGTGTTGGATTCATTGTCATGGAGTGCTATTACTGATTGTTTGTCTAGTGTGTCTTGTTGGATGACAGAACATCGACTGAAGCTTAATATGGATAAAACAGAAATTTTAGTGTTTCAGCCAGAGCACCCCGCGGCTCCCTTGTCTAGCCCATCTGTCATCCTCCAGGATCGTCCTGTGGTCCCGGTGGCAACTGCTTGCAACCTGGGGGTCTGTTTAGATGATCGCTTGTCCTTGCGCCCTTTTATTGCTGCAACAGCGAAGGCATGTAATTTTCATCTCTTAAATATTAGGAGGATTTGTAAGTTTCTATCAGTAGAGACTGCTAAGTCTCTGGTCCAAGCGTTGGTAATTTCTCGCTTGGATTATTGTAATAGTCTACTGGCGGGTCTCCCTTCATGTTCTCTTCTTCCCTTGACCTTAGTTCAAAATACTGCAGTGCGGGTGGTTCTTAATTTACCTAAATATTCTCATGTATCAATACCACGTAGATCTCTTCATTGGCTGCCAATTCGAGCTAGAGCTTCTTTTAAATTACTAGTCTTGACCTTTAAGTCTCTATGTCTGAAGATCCCTAGCTATTTGGCAGCCAGAGTGTCATGGTATGTCCCTGTTAGGACGCTGCGTTCAGCTGCTACGGGGCGGTTACTTGTTCCATCTACAAAAGTAGCACCATCCAGATTGAGAGCTTTTCAAGATCTTGCTCCGTGTTTGTGGAATAGTCTTCCTCTTGCACTTTGTCAAGAGGAGGATTTGCTTCATTTTCGAAAAGCGCTGAAAACTTATCTTTTCAATTCTTCAGTCTGAAGCCAATCTATTGGCCGATGGCAGATGGTGTTATGGCATATGTTCAGTTTCATAAGCTAACTGCCGGCTGATGGTTTTGCTCTTTTTGAATTTCAGTTGGAGGTATTTATCTTATCCTATTTTGTATTTTTATGGGGGGTATTGTTGGGTGTATTGTCTGTTATGTATTGTTTATTTTAGATTATATTTGTTTTGTTGTTATGCCCTTTGGTGAAAGGGGCACTATAAATAAACGTTTTATTATTATTATTATTATTCCCCAGCGGCCGCTTCCCGCTCAGAGGAGGAGACCATAGAGTTGGGAGGGCCATAACACTGCCCTAACAAGAAGTCAAACAAACTCACCATGACTCCTAAGCCAGCGGGCTCTACAGGCAGACCCTTAGCCTCTCAGCACAGGGGAGAGAGAGGGAGATGCAACCAGCAAATCTACCAAGCGCAGCTCCCAGGCAGGGAGCGCTGGGGGCCAGAACGTGCTGCAGAATAAGCACTTGACAGCACCACAGAGCTCCAGCCCTAGAGCATCTCCAAGCCAGCATGCTGACGTTCCCCAGGGGGCAAGCTGGGAAGAACGTCACACCTCCCCACCACCAAAGGATCATAGAAAGAGCCGAGAGCCCAGCCACAGCACAGAAAGGGCCTCCAGGCGCCAACGCTTGCCATCCCCAAGACCATCTAGAGGGAGGGAGCCAGTCAAGGAGCACAGGCACTCCCGTTCTCTAGGGGGAATCCATCGCAGGATGGGCCTCAGAGGACTTCTCTGACTGGGACAGCTGGGAGGAGCAGGACTCCCTTTTGGAAGGGGGGGTTCCGGACAGGCCCACTCCTGCCCCGAGCAACAATGCAAGTGTCTGGGACTCAGGGGATGAGGACTTGGGGGCAGGGCAAAGGGACCCACCCAGGCAGCCGGGGTTCCCTCGAATATTCAAGCAGGAAGTCTTTCCCAAGCTCCTCACTAAAATGATGGCCACGCTCTCCCTAGACCCGGAAGAGGCTACCCTGGGAGATCTTGCCTCCAAGCAGGCAAGCCTCATACTGGCCCCAGCTGGGCTGAACCTTGTGGCCCCTTTTCCAAAGTCCCTTAAAAGTATGATCCTTAGGGAGTGGGAACACTCCTCCCACTCCTCCAAGCTTCCATCGGTCCCTAGGAAGCTCTTTGAGCCAGAAGTGGGGTGCAAGGACTTCTGGGCGGTCCCCTTGGTGGATGCGCCCATGTCCGCCCTGCTCTCGCAGTCAGCCACCCTGAAAGCAGGAGACACTCATTTCAAATCACCAGGGGACAAATGCATGGAGGCCATGCTCAAAAAGACCTTTGAATGCCTCTCCTTAGCCATGAGGTTCAATGCACAGCTTTCGCTCTTTGCTAGGGCAGCCTTCAAATGGGCAGAGGTCCTGATGGAAAATGACTTGCTGCCCATCTCAGCTGCTCAGCCACTCAAGTACATGAAGAACGAGTTCGTCCTAATGGCTGACATCTCAATTGATTGCATGCTCCTATCTGCCAAAGCCATAGCGTACTCGGTTTCCACTAGAAGGGCACTCTGGTTAAAGTTCTGGCAAGTGGACGCCACCACCAAGGTGAATCTGGCCAATGCCCCCTTCACTGGGGGGATGCTCTTTGGGGACAAAAACCTGAGGGACATCCTTGTCGAGGGGAAGGGGAAGAGGAAGACTATGCCATCTCTACCCCAACGGGAAGGAAAAGATCATAGGTACCCCTCCTACAAGAGGTGGTTCCCCCCTCCTGAACAATCTTTCCAATCGTATCACTTCCCTAAAGGGGGCTATCGCTCCAGCCGGCAGGGACTCCTACAGGCAGTTTGGCAGGTCCTCCTGGAGCAAGCCCAGATTTCAGCCCAAGCCCTCAGGATCAGGTAGGGGCACATCTCACCACCCCAAATGACTAGGCTCACACCCTCCATCAGGGCAGGTTGGGGGCCGGCTTCAGCTGTTTTCAGATGTTTGGGACCCCGTTGTTGCTGCTTTGTGGGTTTATAAAGTTGTCTCTGAAGGTTACATGATAGAGTTCAAACCTTTGCCTCTGCCTCAATTTATACAATCCGTAAAGGGTATTCCGGGGTCCAAGAGGAAGGAGGTCTTCAGGGCGCTTAAGAAATTAATCAACGCGGGGGGCAGTGGAGCCAGTACTCATTCAGGAGAGGGGGCAAGGGGTATATTCCTTCTTCTTTGTGGTTCCGAAGAGGAAGGGTTCAAGGTCCATACTAGACCTTCAGTTTGTAAACAGCTTCATCCCCAAGCAACACTTCAGGATGGAAACTCTCCAATCCATAAGAGAGACCATAGACCCTAACCACTTCTTTTTTTCCTTTGACTTACAGGATGCTTATTTCCATATTGCCATGAGGGAGTGCTCCAGGCACTTCCTCAGGTTTGCCATTGGCACCTCCCACTGGCAATTTGCGGTATTACCCTTCGGGATCCAAACAGCACCAAGGGTCTTTTCCAAGGTCCTGGGAAGGCTTATCCAGGAGATCAGGACCCAGGGCATCTTGGCCTATGCCTACCTGGATGATATCTTGGTAACAGCACCATCTAGGGAACAGGCCTTGATTGACACCCTGAGGGTCCACCAGACCTTAGAATCCCACGGCTTCATTATTAACTCAGAAAAGAGCTCCAAGGCCCCTACTCAAGTAATCGAGCACCTCGGGGCGCTAATTGACATGGTCAAGAGCCTAATTGCACCCTCAGGGGAGCGAGTACAAGCCAGGCCTGGTAAGTAAGTCTCAGACCTGGACAAGTAAGTCTCAGGCCCAGACAGCCCAGCAATCCAGGGTCTTGTCTCTAGGCTCCCTAGCCTCTCTACTGAGCAAAATGATATCAGTGGTGGACCTGGTCTCCTGGGCCAGGTTTCATGCTAGGCCCCTTCAGTGGTTCCTACTCCCCTACTCCAAGGACATTGCGAGGAAAGCCCAAAGGATTCTAGTGGTCCCAAAGAATGTCAGGGACTCCCTGACACGTTGGGGAATAGAAGCCAATATTGCCAAGGGCTCCCCTCTCTCAGTCCAGGACAGAGTAGTGGTCACTACAGATGCAAGCCTCAGGGGATGGGGAGCACACTGCATGGGCAGGATTGCACAGGGGGTCTGGTCTAGGGAAGATTCGGGCCACTCCATCAATTGGCTCAAGCTAAAAGCCATCTGGCTGACCCTGCAGGCCTTTAAATGGCTGGTCGCAGATAGTCACGTTCTCATTATGACTGATAACTCCACTGCGCAGGCACATATCTCCTGTCAGGGTGGCACCAGGTCTAGGTCCCTCATGCACCTATCCTCCAGCATCTTTGATTGGGCAGAGATTAACATCAAATCCATCTCATCTTTGCACATACAGGGAAAATTGAACATCCAGGCAGATGCGCTTTCCAGATGCTTGCTCCCATCATCAGAATGGGCCCTGAATTGAGAGGTGTTCGAAACCCTGACTGAACTTTGGGGAATGCCGATGGTGGACCTGTTCTCCTCCCACCTGAACAACCAGGTCCCTCTCTTCTTCTCTCAATACAAACATCCCAAGGCTATGGGGGTAGACGCCCTGGCCCAGCCCTGGCTGCCAGAGTTGCTTTATGCATTCCCGCCAGTGCCAATGCTCCCAAAATTTCTGGCCAGACTTCGGGGGACCTCGTCGCAGGTGATCCTAGTGGCGCCCTGGTGGCCCAGGAGGCCATGGTTCTCGCAAACCATGTCCCTGGCAGTGGAGGGTCCTGTAGCCCTCCCTCACAGACCAGACCTCTTGTCCCAACAGCGCGTCCTTCACCCAGACCCCAACTGGCTCTCTCTAACTGCATGGATGCTCAAAGGCTCCAGCTCAGCAAGTCTGGCTACTCCCAAGAGGTCATTAACATAATAGTAGCAGACAAGAAGAGCTCTACCATGAGGATTTATGGCTCTACCTAGTGTAGATTCATGGAATGGGCAAACAAGGAGGGTGTGGACCCGCTCTCCCCGTCCGTGGAACAGGTCCTCGCGTTCCTCCTTAGGGGGGTCCTCATGGGCCTTAAATTTAGTACCGTCAAGAGACATGTTGCTGCAATCACAGCAGTGGAGGATATCACTAGGACTTTTCCCATAGCTTCTCACCCACATGTGAAGAGATTTCTCAAAGGGGTCAAAGCTAGGTCTCCCAAGGTTATCCACCACTTCCCCTCCTGGAAGCTCCACTGGGTGCTGAAGGCACTTACCTTACCCCCCCTTTGAGCCTCTGGATTCTGCCTCCTGGCTCTATCTCTCTTACAAGGTGGTACTCCTGGTCACCATGGTATCTGCCCACAGGGTTTCGGAACTGGCAGCTCTTTTGGTATCCAGCCAGTTCTTCGAGACAACCCCGGACTCGATTATCCCGAGGTTCCCTCTGGGATTTGTCCTGAAGGTTTCCTCAACTTTTCACAGGAGCCAGGCCATTCACATCCCGGCCTGGGACAATACCCCAGGTGAGGAGACAAGGGCACACCTCCTAGATGTTAAAAGAGCGTTAATGTTATACGTTCACAGGACCATGTCCTTCAGGAAGTTGGACACGCTCTTCATCCTTTTTGGCAACATCAAAAAGGGTGAGAAGGCATCCCCCAAGACCAGTTCTTCATGGATAGTGGGGTGCATTAATCTGGCATATAAAACCCTAGGGAAGGAGCCTCCCAGGGATGTTTGGGCACACTCAACATGCTCAGCATCTATATCCGGAGCCTTCTGCAACAAGGCTTCATGGGGACTTCCCGGAAGAAGAGCAGCAGAGCAAGACGTGTTTGAACTAGCTCTCTTAGCTGAGCTAGTTATTCACAGCCCTCCAGCCAAGAAATCCTGGGGAGATGGAAGGAATAGCCTCCCCAGTTGATAAATTAACTTGAAGAACAAGATAACAGGAGACTCCCCTAAATCTGGGCGGAAGCCGCAGGCAGGGGAACTTAACATTCTCAGAGGCTGGAACGGCATGCAAGCTCTGGACGCACTTCCAATTAAAGACTGCTGTAATTTATGGATTTAAAGGAAGTCTGTATCAACATCTTGATTCATAAAGCTGTCACCGATTGTTTAAAGCAGCGCCTAAGAAAGAGGTGAGCAATTTTGGAACTTACTTTAAAACCAAAGAAGAAAACAGAGTGGATTTTTAAAGGAATATATTCAACAAGAATTGGACAAATTAAAATATATATACATATATGGTAGAGAAGGGGTGAAGAAAGGAAGAAAAATAAAAAGAGAAGGAAAAAATAAGAGAAGGGGAAAAAAATAAAAAGAGAGAGAGAAAGCTGAGCTCTCGGAGAGTGGGGAGAACGGCCATAGATCTAGAAAAGACAGTGATAATTTCTACATGAAGTTATGAAGAGACTCTTATAGAAGAAGTTTTGGATACATTAACTTCCTCACAAAAACTATGGTGAATAAATCACCCCGAACCCAAGCTCTTTTAAAGTTGGAAAAGGCGATGGACAGATGTTTGAGGCTGTTGGGAATAGAACCAGGAGATTATGGACAAAACAATAACCTAAATGATGATCCGAAGGTAAAATTGCTGAAACAGAGGCCAGCTAACAGAATGGCAACAAAGCGCGTCTACAAGCTTAGAAAGAAGCGTCGATTTATGGAGCATCAGGAATCCAGGAAGAGAAGTCCTGTAAAGATCGTAAAAGAAAACAAAAGAGGGCAAGGTGATGAGCTGGCAAAAGTTTTTCACCGCAGCCATTTTAATGCAAAATACACCGGTCAAAAGAAACAGATTTGTAAGAAGTCAAAATGTTGCAAGACGACAGAGAGCTTCTTTTCAACCAAAGATTACAGGCAGAAGACACGGGGAGACCTAGAAGGGTCTTTCAATAAGGTAGATTGGCAAACAGCAATTACTTAAACTGTCTGGCTTCTAAGAGGCCAGGTAGCACGGAACACGGAACTAAGACGAACTTGAAGATTTATGGTATAAGAAACTTTAAGACTTAAAGAAGGGGGGGAAATGAAACAAAATAAATGTGGAATATGGATGCAAAAATTGCAAGAAATCAATTTTAAAGGGGTTTAGATGTATAAGACCAATATTTTGATTATATAGATTAAGTGAAAGGAAATTATGGCAAGAAGGAGAATAATTGAATACTAAAAGATTTATATCTATTAGGCAAAGTTTTATTTTTTCTTTTTCTTTAGGCATTTGGTTTATAGTATGTAAGGTAGGATAAGTAGGAGATTACAGAGAAAGGAGCTAAGGATTTAATTGGGAGGGGTTTCCTATTGGGAACTTAGAAATAAGATGTGTATGGTGGGTCTTGATAATTTTGAGCAATATAGAGGTCTATATAAGTAAGAAGAATACTTTGGAGATAAAGTAAGGATAATAGTAATAATAGTAATAGAAATGTATCAGTGTATTAATTACTTAGGGGAGGGGCTACAAACCACTATAAGACATTTTAATGTTTTACTACTTTTATTATTTTTCTCTTTTGTACTTAACTGTGTCTCTTTTTATGTTATTAGATGGGATGAAGTAGTATAGTTAAAGTGATAGAACTTGGTTGTTTTTCTTTTTTCTTTCTAAAGGCTGTTAAAAAATGTAAGCTCGAGAAACTGAGAGGTTAGCTGCTTAAACAAATGTTTAGAGAATTAGGGGGGCAGAAATGTGGAAAGATGAAGCAAGAAGATGTTTGATCAGATGATCGGAAGTTACAAGGAAACAAAAGAAGATGGATATGTTGATATAAAATTCTATAACTTCTATTTCCTGTTTTATTTTTATTTCTGTAAAATCAATAAAGAATATAAGTATTAAAAAAAACAAGGTTTCATGGGAGGAGATATGCAGGGCTGCCACATGGGTATCCCCATCTACCTTTACATGCCACTATAAACGATATGTTTAGAGAGGCGGAGGCATCATTCAGGAGGAGAGTCTTGGGACACTTAGCAGATCCACCTTCTCCCTATTCTCCCTCCCGGATGTTTCCTTATAGTGGGTACTTCCCATCAGTCAGGCTGTGATGCCCATACTACATTTTAGTGCTGGGAGAAGTAATTTTAAAAGTGTAGTGAAAGCGCATTCAAAGTGCTTTGAGGAAAAGAGTTTAAACTGACAGCTTAAACAGGTAAGGAGGGGGCGAACCCTCCCTAATTAGCATAATGGGAGGGGGAGGAGCGCACTCCACTAATCAGGCGTCGAGTTTAGACTGGTGAGGGGGTATAAAATCCACCTGCTAGAAGAAAGAAGCATCCATGCTTTGGGTTCTGGGAAGGAAGGCGGGTTGAACTGTCTTGTCCTCTCAGGGGAAAGATCCAGGCATAGGTCCATCTTCGGAGCTAGAGATAAAGCCAGAAGGGGTAGGAAGGAAAGGGAATTGTGGAATTAAGGCTTAACTGTGAAGTTAAGGAACTAAGTTGTGTGTCTATGAACTGACATATGTGTATTCTTCAGAACTCTTAATTTGTTTCTAGTTGTAAAGAATAAAGCTGTTTATTTTGTTCCCTTGAAAAGTCGTTGCCCGCTTCTCTGTATGCTAACTTAGGCTGTGTTCCCATGCAATAATAAGTCTGCTGAAAATCTTCTTTTGCCACGGAGTGGTCCCATGCACGGCTTTAATCCGGGTTTCCAGCGCCCCTAATGGGGAAAACCCGCTTTAAAAAAATACCTGTTTAAAGCAGTACTTTCTGGAAGACGTGGGTTTTCAGTGCAACATTTTCCATGGGATCGCTCCGTGGCAAAAGGGGCGGGGATTCTCTCCCAGGTGGGAATTGCCAGCCGGAGAGATCATATCTCTCTCTCTCTCTCTCTCTTTTGCCTGTCATCCAGCCAGCGATCTATGCAAACAGCGATCTAGGCAGGCATTTTCTCTTTGCTGTTTCTCTTTCCAATCCAAAGAGAAACAGCAAAGATACATTGTGATGAATTGCTTCCGCGAAAGTGAAAGTATAAAAGAGCTGGCTGGCTGGAGATCTTGTAAAGAGTGCCGGCTGCAGTCTTCGCAAGCAGGGGAGACGAACAGAGAAGTTTTAAATTTTTCTTTTGGTCTTTTTGAAGGAAAGGATTGCAGGATCGCTGGCGGGGGGGGGGAGGCGTTTCGGCAGCTGGAAATTCCTTCTGCCCGATCGCCCAATGAAACAGCGAGGGGCGGGGAGAAAAAGATGCGGGTAAACAAAACATGCTTCCTTGGGGACGGTCCGTTCATTTTAAATGCGTGTTTTGCTTACCCCCTTGGGAACGCTTAAATCTGGATTGAACCCGCTTTTCTTTAATCCACTTCAGTGGAGGGGCAATAGAGATACAAATTAGTACCATGGGAACACACCCTTAGAAGGGGTTACAGTTGCGAAGATCTATATAGATAAACCAAGGAAGCTGGGGCTAAAGCAGCGGTTCTCAACCTTCCTAATGCCGGGACCCCTTAATGAACTTCTTCATGTTGTGGGGACCCCCAACCACAGGGGCAGAGCAGCTGGGAGGTGGGAGGGAAGGGTGGCAGGAGACCTGTCGCGACCCCTCTGAAAGGGTAATTTGACCCCCAAAGGGGTCCCGACCCCCAGGTTGAGAACCACTGGGCTAAAGTAATTAAACAGCCAGGAGGCTGAAAACAAGAGTTTATAGTGGCTAGCAAGTGGGGAATCGGATTCAACATTGCTGGTGTCCGCTTGTGGGGTGCGAGGCTAGAACCAATATATAGACACGCTACCAGAAATATAAATACAAACACACTACCAAGATTCTAAAATTATACAGCCCCTTACAGTATTAAAAGACAAGGGTGAAGAGTGTAAGCTGGCTCGCACTGGGGGATGGGCGGCGCCACACAGGCATTCCTTCTCTGTTCCCTCTTCTGAGAAAAGAACACCGGTACGTACCATAGGGTGGTGTTCTAGAAGACGGAGAGAGAAGGAATACCGGCCCCTCCCTCGATTAGGGAGTAGATCTGCGATTTTTTTCTGTTCAAGCCAATATGCTGTTATCGGCTATTCCTTCTCTGGTTTTTTCTTGTTATACCGTTCAGTTACTATTAGTAAATAAATTGTCACAATCCATTGCAGTCTCCCGTCTATCTCTTTATTATGCTCCAGAAGGACTGGGGATCTGCCCAGAGGGCACAAGCTTTTATAGTTTAGTGCGCCATCTGTCGCTTCCTGCAAGTAGTCGAAGATATACCCATCAGTCAGGCATTCCTTCTCTCTCCCTCTTCTAGAACACCACCCTACGGTAAGTACCGGTGTTCTTGTCACCCCAGGAGTGGCTGGAACAGCTCCTGACCGGTAGGTGTGAACAGGCCTGGTGTTTTAATAGCAGAGTCACAGAAAGCACTCTCACACTGTCCTCTCTTCTGCTGCACAACTGACCCATAGATAACTTACTTCCATTTGCTTTATTCAGGTCCAAGAGCATAGTCATATATGGGGGGGCATGCAAAACAGTTAACTTCGAGAGGCTTCTCATGTGCCTCCCCAAACCGTCCGAGCAAGAAATATCAACACCTGGATATTTATTTATTTATTTATTTATTTATTTATTTATTTATTTATTTATTTATTTATTTATTTATTTATTTATTTATTTATTTATTTATTTATTTATTTATTTATTTATTTATTTATTTATTTATTTATTTATTTATTTATTTATTTATTTCCCACCCTATACCCGAGCTTTGAGTGTTAGCGCGGAGTCCAGGAGTACCCTCAAGTTCTGCACCTGTCCCGTCCAGGGCATTGCAACCCCATCAAGGACAGGGTATCTCCCAACTACATGGACCCGAGAGCCTGAGACACACAGCACCTCTGTCTTGTCTGGATTCAGCTTCAGTTTATTGGCCCCCATCCAGCCCATTACCGCCTCCAAGAACCTGTCAAGCACTTCAACCGCCTCTCCTGATTCAGATGGCACAGAGAGATAGGGTTGGGTATCAAAAGCTGCTGAGAGGTTCAGGAGAACCAGCAGGGCAGCATTTCCCCTGTCTTTCCCCTGGAGGAGATCATCAACCACGGCGACCAAGGTGGTTTCCGTGCCATAACTGGGCCTGAAGCCAGATTGAAATGGGTCTAGATAATCAGCTTCTTCCAAGCATGCCTGCAGTTAAACAGTAACAGCTCTCTCTAGCCACCAGGTGATAGTTGTTTAAATCTTCTGGATGCAGTGAAGCCCGCTTCAGGAGGGGACGTACCACAGCCCGTTTAAAGGCCAATGGAACCACCCCGTCCCTCAGAGAGGCATTTACCACTTCCTGGATCCACCTGGTCATACCTTGCTGGCTAGCTTTTATCAGCCAGGAACGGCAAAGATCCAGAGAGCACATTGTCGGCCACACCCCTGCAAGCAACTTGTCCATGTCCTCAGGCCACAATAATTGAAACTGATCCAAAATAATTGGACCAGACAGTTCTCTGGATGCCTCCCCTGGACTAAGTCCAGTTGTGACATCTAATCCCCTATGAATCTGAGCGACTTTGTCCTCAAAGTGCTTTGCAAAACTGTCACAGCAGATATTGGATGACCACGGTTCACACTTCCCTGGGCCTGACTTTATAAGGCCATTTACTACTCTAAAGAGCTCTGCTGGACAGCTACTCGAAGATGCAATGGCTGTGGAGAAAAAACTACTTTTTGCAGCAGTCACCACCACGTGGTTGGCACGATAGTGGGCTCTAACCCGTGTTTGGTCAGATTCACAGCTGGATTTACACCACTTGCGCTCTAGTCATTGACCTTCTTGTTTCATGTCCTGTAGCTCCATTAAATACCAAGGAGCTTTTTGGGCTCTACAAGCATGTCGAGGGCACTTGGGAGTGATTGTGTCAACAGCCCTGCTCATCTCACGATTCCGGAGAGATGCCAGAGCTTCAACAGGAGCACCAGACATGCCAAGTGAAAAATCCCGCAGGGCATTCAGGAACTGCTGAAATTCCATAAGTCTCCGGGGGTGGACCATTGCTAGTTTAAACATTTTGCTCCTGGGAGCGAGGGTGACCATGTGATCAGCATACTTTCCTTCTAAGGGTGGGAACACTTGATTGCAGACACTCTGACCTTTGAAGCAGCAGGAAACACATGACTCAAGATGATTTCCCACTATTTGGCATAATAGTCAGTTCTTTCCAGACCAGGGACCATTCCATCTGCCACCAGTGTAGCTGGTATCCACAGCGGTTGGTGAAGCGGATGGCAATGCTGCTAAAAAGGAGGGTCAGGCAAAATAAAGCTGCTGGTAGGTGAGACACTATCAACCCTGCAATTCTGAAAGCTCTAAGGTACTGAGATACTGGATGTGATGGTGAGCTGCTGATTTGACCTTATTGACCAACTGCTTCTGCCCGCCACCACCTATCTGTAGACCTGCTGATAGGCATATTCACCACCACATCGATTTGGCCTATTTTGTGCCCTTAAGCTGGGAAAACAGGAGGGGCTTTTACCTGAGATCTCACTTTGGAAATTAAGCCAGTGTCCCACTGCCAACTTGAAACTGAGTAAATATGAAAAGAGTTGTCAGCCATAGCTTTATATCCCATGACTCTATGCTGCAAAGGGATCCCATAGCAGCTTCCAGTCCACCAGACTGAAGGATCGGAAGCTGTGTGATGCTGTAGCCGCTTTTGGTCCACCAAACTGAAGGACTTGGAAGCTTCAGCATCCCTTCGCTGCAGCTTCCTGTCTGCCAGAGTATTAAAACAATAAATCTGGACTTTGAAAGGCAGTCAGGACTAGACATCAATTTTAAAAAACCAGAAATTCTTTTTAAAAATGTCAGGCCAGGAATTAAACGAGAAGTTCAAAGACTAACTTGATTAAAAATCCAACCTAAACGAATGAAATATCTGGGACTATAAATACCACACAAATTACAAAAAATTATTTATGTAAACTATAACCCTGTCATACGTATGATAAAAAAGAAAAAATATTGGTTGGGAAAATTTTTCTCTCTTCTAGGAAGAGTAGCAATTGTAAAGATGAAAATCATGCTCAGAATACTCTTTCTACTTCAAACTTTACCAATACAACCCCCTAAAGCAATGGTTCTCAAGCTGGGGGTCAGGACCCCTTTGGGGGTCGAACTACCCTTTCAGAGGGGTTGCGATGAGTCTCCCTGCCGCCCTTCCCTCCCACCTCCCAGTTGCTCCGCCCCTGTGGTTGGGGGTCTCCACAACATGAGGAACTCCATTAAGGGGTCGCGGCATTAGGAAGGTTGAGAACCGCTGCCCTAAAGCAATGTTTAAGGAACTGAACAGTATAGTAAATAAGTATATTTTTGGAACCACTAGACCTTAGCTAGATTAAAAAGTTTTTCAAACTCACCAGGCTAGGGCAGGATGGGGAATACCAAATATCGAAAATTATTTTCATACTTTCAGAATTTCTCAGGCATTGCATGGCAGGAGTAAGAATATTCCCAAATGGAGAGAGATGGAAACAAAAGAAGCATCTAATACCATATATAAGCAATCTTAAAAATTATTAATGCCAGCATCTCAATCCTATAATAGCAACACAATTACAGTCTTGGAAATTATGGCAAACAAAATTATTGCAAACAGCCTCCCCATTAATAGAACTAAAGCATTTTCCTCCACTGCAGCTATTAATAAGGAGGCAAACATGAGATCATTTGAAAGAAGCTAATCTAATCACAATAGATTTTTATGATCAAACTAAAATGGTAAAACATCAAGATATAGATCAAATTTTTGAACAACATCAATTTAACTGGTTAGAAAAAAGAAATTTAGTTCAAACACTGAAATCATCTGCATTCACTCAGATAACAGGCAGACCACTTACATAGAACAAGTTATAAAGGAAACTAAGAAGTCATTTAAAGGTCTAACTTCAAAAGTTTATAAACTATTAACTGACACATACTTCATTAGATCATATTAAATCCCTATGGGAAACAGACCTGGCAGTGAACATCCCAGAAGAAGACTGGGATAGAATAACACATAATAAGCAGATATGGATGAAATCAA
This sequence comes from Aspidoscelis tigris stejnegeri, assembly GCA_023333525.1. Classification (NCBI taxonomy): domain Eukaryota; kingdom Metazoa; phylum Chordata; class Lepidosauria; order Squamata; family Teiidae; genus Aspidoscelis; species Aspidoscelis tigris. Next base: position 18,253,803 of record JALMGA010000015.1, read on the forward strand.
CAAGGATTAAGAAAACACATACAAAACTAATCTATAGGTGGCACTTAACACGAGTCCATATTGCAAGAATAGCAAGATCACACACAGCACACTGTTGGAGAGAATGTAATGACACTCCTACATACTTCCATGTGGTATGGGAACGCACACCCTTGCAGATATTCAGAAGGCCAGTGCAACAAGAAATAGCAGCAATAACTGGTACATCCCTCCCTTTAGATCCACAGATCTATCTTTTGCAAAGCCTTAATACTTTCAAACTTCATCTGACCTTAAAACTCTCTTGCACTTCATGATTCATGCAATAAATATAATAATAGCTAAACAATGGAAGCAAGCACAAGCACTGAATATAAGAGAATGGTATGCGCAACTTTGGGACATTGCAATGAATGAATTTGTGACTATCTTAAAAAATAAGATGTTGGGAGAAGGATGACAAGAGGTGTGCAAGAAACTTTGGATTCCTTTTTTCAGGGCTGCGCAAAACAATAGTAACATCAATATACCTGACGAAGCTCATTTCTTGAGAATTGTAAACTAAAATTGTACTTTAACAAACACATCCAAGTCCAGGGACAAAGGGGGAGGGTGGAAGGTGGGTTGAATGGTGTAAATGTAGAAGCTCTTTAATTGTATAGACTTATTATTAAAATAAAGTTGGAAAAAATGAGTGCATGCAAACTATTTGGGAATTAGTGCCCTCTTTTTGTAAATGGATATCTTATTTGTAAATGTGTAAATGAGGAGTCACGTACCCATTTTCTCAGATGACTGTTATCATTGGGAGGAACGACTGTAGCTCAGTGGCAGTCTCTTTTGCCTGCAGGCTTCATGTTCAGTTCCTGACGTCTCCTGTGAATGTCCTGAGCCAATCTCTGGACACAGTGATGAGGGTGATGACAGTCAATAAACTGAGGTTGAATCTTGACAAGATGGAGAAGACTGTAGGTTCCTAATTTCAAGAGTTGAGGGATTTGCCTGTGGTAGATGAGGTTCCCCCCTCAGAAAGAACAGGTATTTAGTCTGGGGCTGTTTCTGGGATCATCACTGTCACTGCTGCTATACTGGTTGTACTCCTACCTAGACAGATGAAGTCTGATCATTTTTCCCTATGCCCTGATGATTTCACATTTATATTACTGCAATACAATGGGGGCAGCTGAGTGGGGTGCTTGCTAATACTTGCATTTCTCTGTGTGCAAGCAGTTGGAATGGCAGCCAATTCACTACTGGGCCAGATGCAACGTCCTATGTACCTGGCCCTTGGTATACAAGGCCCTAAACAACTTGGGAGCAGCGCACTTGTCTGAGCACCTTCACAGAGACAGACCACCAAGATTCTCTGGGGAGATTTTGCTGCCTAGGACCACCAATCACCACATGCCATCTTGTGATTCTCTTCGCCATGGAGAGGCCACTCTCTGCAATTCTCTCCTCTCATATGTCACTGGGGCCCTTACTATTAGGTATTTTAGGCCAGTAAGAATTAAAGTTTTGCTGTATATCCCAATCCAGTTTTTCATAATGTTTTGATATATTTCAGTATTTGTTTTGAATGCATTTGTAAACTGCTTTGAAAGGTTTAATATGAAAATGCTGTATGTTTTAAATATTAATTAATGTCACCTCCAGTACATGCCTATTATTTGCCCTTAATCATTTCAATTTCTGTCTTGGAGAAGCTGCTCCTGGAATACCTACTTGTCAACTTGCCGTTTCAAAAATAAAAGGAAGGGAAGGGAAAGAAAAAAGAAAATTTAGCTGCACCCAGATATCAAATGTTTATTCCACTATATTTGGATATTCCAGAACAAAGCCTGGATACTTCAGACTATCTGTGCTTTTTTCTGGAATATCCAAATGTAGTGGAATATAAAAGATTTTGTAATGATATTATGGAAAAAAGAATAAATGTAAGAGAGGTCAAGCTAGGTTTGTTTATAAGTTGGGTGGAGTGCAGTTTCCATCATTCTCCCTATTGGCCAGACTGGCTGGGACTCATGGGAATTTTTCTTTAGCAGCTTTTAGAAGGTAATAGTTTGGCTCAAATTAGGGATCAAACAAAAAACATTATGAGACAAAAACACCCAAATTAACATTTGCAGAAGATCCTGAGAATGACATGATCCTTCTTCGCTCTTCAAACAATATGCACTGCATATAACCTGCACGGCTCGCTGGTCAAACGGTCCTTTAACGGCCTGTTCTCACTTTCTTGTTGGGCATAGATCGGGGCATTCCAGAATGCTCCACCTGCACACTGCAGTACTGCGTCCATCCCGGAGCATCCCAGAGCACCCCAATCCTCATTAGTACACTCCTGGTAACCTCCCAGGGTGCTTCCACACAGGCCCTTTATCACCCATTAGGCACACATTCGGAATCCCGTGTCTGCATACGCATTGCTGTTTAGGACACTTCCGGTGAGGTGTGTCCGCACAGCAACACGGATTCAGCACACTTTTGGGAGACCGCATCCGCATTGTCGGACCTATTAGGCACACTTCCAGCGAGGTGCATCCGCACCTGTCCGTGCCTAAAGTGTGCCTAATGGGTGTTAAAATGACACCACATATGATGTGGTGTTAATGTGTCTTTCACTGTGAAAAACACATCCTTTTAGAATGCGTCCACACAGTGAAACTGTTCCTACCCGGGGCCCTCCTCCGGCTCGCCATGATTGGCTCCTCAGATCGCCACTTCTGGGGCCAGGGGGAGCTTCTCCTAAGCCCTCCCTAGCCCACCCGGAGGAGACCGGCCGGAATCCCCTCCTTACCTCCTCGGCGTCACCCCGATTCTGGCAGGAGGTACCCAGGATGCAGCGCGCCTGCGTCCTGCACGCCTCCTGATTGGCCAGGGCTGCTCCTGGCAGCTCCAGCCTTCAGGAGGCGTTCTGCAGAGGTGCACAGTCTAGCAGGGCAGCGCGCCTGCGCAGAACGCCTCCTGAAGGCTGGAGCTGCCAGGAGCAGCCCCGGCCAATTAGGCGGCATGCAGGACACAGGCGCGCTGCATCCTGGGTTCCTCCTGCCAGAATCGGGGTGACGCCGAGCAGGTAAGGAGGGGATTCCGGCCGGTTTCCCCCGGGTGGGCTAGGGAGGGGTTTAGGGAAGCTCCCCTTGGCCCCAGAAGCGGCGATCCGCCGCTTCTGGGGCAAGGGCGAGCCACGGAACGGGGTCCCCTGGCTCGCCATGCTTGGCTTCAAGGAGCCAATCATGGCGGGCCAGGGGAGGGCCCCAGAGCACGGATGGGAGGCGGGTGTTGTGTGTCCGCACAGCACCCACCTCCAATCCGTATTTAATCCGTCCTCCTGCCACGTGTGCGGAAGGACGGGGAGGGGGTAGATCCGCATCTCCTGGGCATCCGGATTTAGTAAAACCGGGTCTATATCCGGATTTATTAAGGCCTGTGCAGAAGGACCCCCAGTGCAGTATTTGCACCTACTTCCGTTATGTATGCTGCATGGGGGCAGAGTGAGGTTGCTACGTTTGTGCATTGTGATCATCATAGACATGGCCCAGCATGCAGTATAAGTGGTCATGGTCATTGCTATGGTGATTTGGACTGTCCACAAGAGACTGAACTGCAACAGCCCAGCAGGTAATTTAGGGATGGTGCTGATGCTCCCAGTGCAAATGGCAGCTACGGTTCCTGAACTTAAATCCAGTGGGCTAGTGCCCCAATGAAGTTCAGTGTGAAAAAGCCCTGTGCCTATGCAGTATGTTCTCGCTTGGCTGGATATGAAAACCCAGAGACGTTTTCGCACGGGGGAAAATGGAACGCGAAAAAGCCAGCTGTGGACACGTCATCCGCATTGGCCGCGCGCGCCTTGCGTTCCGACGTGTCCGCAGCTGGCTTTTTCGCGTTCGAAATGTAGAGCACTTCGAAGTGCTCTACACGCGTTCCAACGCGGACGAGCCGTCCGCAGGCGTTCGGGAGAAGAAGCGTTCGCGCCGCTTCTGTCTCCCGATCGCCTGCCGGCTCGCCTCCGACGCCGCGCGGCTTTGACAATCAGCTGTTTTTCAAACAGCTGATTGTCGATCTGCCTCCGCGGCCGCCGGCGCGCCCCTGGCCGGCGTTTGCCGGCTAAGCCAGCTTCGGGCGCTTTGACCATTCGCACCCAGACGCTCCGGAACGCGTTTACACGCGTTCCGGAGCGTCTGTGTGTGAACGGGGAAAGCGCCCGAAGCTGGCTTAAGCTTTCCGCCTGAACGCGTTCGGTTTCGAACGCGATTCAGTGCGGAAATGCCTCAGATCTCAACAATTCTTGTCATCCATTGGTGGGTCTACTTAAATAAGCACTTGCACAACAGAGTTTTCAACTAGATTGAGTCTGACAACTATCATATGCTTTGCTGCACTCGCTAACTACTGTTTCCCTCACTGGCCTCACTGTCATTCATCCTGAAGAGCAGGTGCATTAGCACTGGGGAATAATGGTTGAGACATCTATAAATAGCTGGATTTGCCAGGTATAATTGCTGTTTTCTAAGTCTCTATGGGAATAAAATATGGTATTTCCCTTAAACAGCTGAAAATCTCTCTTTTCCTGGGCCTTCAGCCTCTCCTTTCTGATAAGCAGCCTTCCTTTCACTCTCCAGCTTTAAGGCCATCAATCATTTATTGCGTGACACAAATTGCTTCCTCACAGAGGTCACAGCCAACAAGAGCCCTGATACAGCCAGCATTGCTTAGAAATCCCCTTCCTTCCTGTCTGGTTGTTCCCTTCAAAAGACAAAGGCTGCTCCCACATGACAGGATCTGTGATGGCCCAAAGCAAAGCAATCTATGCTAAGCAGTATGGCCATTGATACATTTCCAAACAAAGAGGCCTGACCAAGGAAACATTTGGCAGGCATTACCTTTCAGGAAAGAGCACTCCTTCCACAGCAATTCAAAATGGAAGATTGCGCCACCCCAATATTTTGCAACAGAGCTAATTCATTATGCATACCTGTGGTATATTCTGCTGCAGAACCTCCTCTTGGAACAAAGAATCGTAATGAGAATTTAAAATTAACTGGGCCATTCTTGCCCTTACCTGTGCACCTGCTTGGTGAAATGGGTCCCTTGTGGTCTACCAGACCAAGGAGACATGCACCATCCACATCCCTCCAGGTCCAATTCACCACCACTGGTACTTTGGTGGACGTCTTTAAAGAAATATTTCGGTCTACCGATTTGGGCCACCCAGTCTGGCTTGGTCAGATCTGCACTCCATCCTGTGCAAATGGAGCACACGGGCGCGGGTGAGGAACCCCTTAGACTGCACTAGCAATGAAGAAGAGATACCCACAGTCTTCTTCTAAAACAGACTACTAGCAAGTGTAAAAAAGGACTCTACATTTTAAAAATATTATTTCTCTGGCTGAACAAATAATACTGTGTTAAAACAGAGAAAAGGGAGACTAAGTGCGTTTTTATAAATCAGAAGCATAAGAGGAGTAGAGATAAGACATCACAACAACTAAAAAGCCTAGAAATATACAATAGGAAATCCGCTTCTCAAACTGTCTGAAGCTGCCGTTGTACGTTTGCAATGCACTTGAAGGACAAAGACCGCTCAGCTTTCAGCCAACTAAAATGCCGCCTTCTGGCACTTAACTAATGGCGCCGCCTGGCTGGACGCCCTTCATGGGATTTCTCTTAGCTACCAGAGTCAGATGATGTGGACAGGGTCAGCATCCTCCCTTTGCCAGATGACAATGAGACTAGGGATGGGCACAAATATTTGAAATATTTCTTATTTGGATGAATTTGGACATTGGAATGTCCACACATTCCTACAAATATGAATATTTTGTTATTTGTACGAATAATTCAGACATTCCTATCCATACACATCTTGTGCGTATCCATACGCAGCTGTACAGATACATACGGGATGAAAACGGGCTGCGCACAGATGTGTATAGATGCGTATGGATGTGTACAAGATTCATATCATTGGATATGTATTAAATATTCGAACGAATAGATAAGAATGCATTCGTATCAGTTCGAATGTCCAAACATTCATTTTTCTTTATTGGTACAAATATAGATATTCAAATATTTGATTTGAATTGAATCGAATCTCAAGAACTGCATTTGTGGCATCCCTAAATGAGACCTCTTGGCGTCTGCTCAGTCTTGCTCATTAGATGAGCTGTGGGAGAATGGCCACGTAGGTCCAAAGTGTGATGATCACACTCTTGAGGATGAAGTGATGCTGCTTGCTTTCAAAGAAACTAGAGGTACACAAGTTTTGGGCTGGCAGTGTTCAAAGCCAGCCACATCCCTCTTGCACGAGGGCCATGTTTTCTTGGTAGAACTCCTAATGCAGTTGGCCCTAGAGACAAAAGATCCTAGATGCCCTCCCTGCCTTTTTTTCCAGAGCTGGGAGAGGGCGCGCTCACCTGACATCACAGGGCGGCATGATATCATTTCCAGGCCATTGTCCTCCTTGCCCAGTTATGGCAGCAAGCCAAGGGCAGCACTGAGCTCCACAATGAAACCATCCACTTCCACACAGCAACCTACAGTCCTGCCCTTTCCTGGCAATGAAAAAAGGCCAGCAGAAGCACCTGGAGGACTTGGCTCCTATGTTCTGGATTGCAAGAACCAAAATAAGTTATTATATAGACAGGCGTATGCTTTTCTTTCATTTGTCATAATGGTTGGATCACGTTGAAAAATATCGGCACACAAAAGGCGTATTAAGAGCATATTAAGAATGAAGACAGCCCTTCCTGCAAGCACTCTTAATAAGTGTAGGGAAAGGCCTGGGAGCCTCCCTTCCGCACACTGGCTGGTACAAGGGAGGCCCATCCTTCTCAGTTCCCTTCATCTGTATGGAGCACAGGCCAGGTGCCTAAAATGACATCCTAGTCTATTGGTAGACTTCAATGATGGGGTTTGTCAGACCATTTAGGTCTGCAGACAGCATACCACTGGGGACTTATTTTCGTGGTGCATTGAGCCACACCACCAAAACATCTTGCCTTTCCACATCATCTTGAACTGTTTAAGACAGCATCCACACGGTCAGTTTTGGCCCATCTCTGCTTGGCAAAGGGGTTGGGGCATCTGTGTGACCCCAAACAAATGCAGATACTTGCCACTCTTGCCTTTGAAAGGGGAAATCTTTCTTTAAACTACTCCAGGATTGCCCCCTCAGCTGGCATGATGGAGCAATCAAAGACACACAGAACCTTGTATAAACTGCCTCACAATTTTTATGTTATATATTGGTTAGTAGGTTAAGCTGAAAAGTTATTCTCCAGACTCCACCTTGCCATGCAATTTGATGCACAGAACTGAAGACGAGGGTTTCTGTTTGAACAAAACACATCCAGTCACTAGAAGTTTCCTGAACCTGTTTCCAAAGGAACGCATTTGAACACATGTTCAACTGGCTCCAACTCAAACCAAGGAGACTCTGATTCAGTTCAAACCTGTTTGTTTTTGTCAATATTTTGCCCTTTGATTGGAGCCTGGTTGAGTTCAAACTGGTACAGTCTGAGCTGTTTTGAGTTTGAACTAAACAAGAATTTTGAATTTGTACACATTTCTACTTACCCTGCTTCGGTTCCTGTGACTAGATGCAAAGTTTTTTTCTTGTCCTAGCCATTAAAGGTTATTCACAAGATGCTTTATTTCAGATAATCTGAGGGTGAATCAGCTAATTGAATTCAGCTCCGCTCTCACCCTGACTAAATGAGAGAGTGACAGCAATCGTCCTAGGAAGTGATATGACAGCAATTAGCTCTTCTCCTGTGTCCACTCCTGGTTTTCATTAAGTCCTCTCTAAGGAATAAAAACACTTAGCAAGTTAGCTTTCAACAGGTTTCCTTCTATCTGCTCATATGACATTTTGAAATGTCTGTGTGCACTTCATTAGCCACTCTGTCTGCTCATAAACTCTTTGTTAACCTTGGAAGAGTCCACAAAGCAGAGCGAACAGAGAGCCCAGAATGTATGCAGCTGCTTTGTGTGAACATCAGCTGCAAAAGCCTCACATCACTCTTAACCTTGCTGATATACACTATGAGCTGAGTTTTTCTAAAAGCTAAAGTATCGCTGAGAAAATACCAAGGGGAGTTTGTCCTCAAGGGAGCTTGGAAGAATTCACTTGCATTGACTTTCTTTGGGAGAAAGGAAATTGCCTGGAGGCTATTTATAATTCCCATGCTTGGATACAATATGCCACCTCCCTTACTGAAATGGAATTGCTGTCTCTGGAGAATTCTTTCATCTTACCACAGAGGCACATATCTTTCATCATTCAAACATCACACAGAGATGGAGCATCCTTCATTCCCAAAATGCATCGGCAGGCAGCGCTGGAGATGTTAATGGGGCTGTACTATCCCCACAGTGATTTAAAACTTAAATTTCATTCAGAACTTGCCTGACACATCAAAATGAGCAGAATGGGCAAATGCAGGAATATTTCTTATGTCAAATGTGGTATGCAAAGATTAGAATACACAGATTGCAAATGCTCTTCAATATAACATGTGTCAGAATCTCACCATTCAAGTGACTAGCTCCCATGTTTGTAGGAAAAAAGATTACCGAAACACGGAAGATGCTTTTCCTAATATTTTATGTACGAATGTTATGCCTGTGGATTTTGTCTATAGAATACCAGGTTCAGTTTCATGAACAACATGATGTAAAATCCCTTTATGTTACTTATTCTTAAACACAGAATTTTATACATAAATTAAGAATTCAGAGGAACTATAAAAATTGATCACATCAAAATATTTAAGAAATGGAATTGTAGCAGAGAGTAATGTTTAGCATTCAACTTGCAAGTTTTGGAAGAGGTGTACAAAATGACCTTTTTATTGTAAACTCTCCATATTGTAGTTTTATGAGAGTCAAAGAGCCATCTCCCTTGCTTTCACTGATAGCAGTTATGTATAGGCTCAGCTGAACAAGTTAATTATAAATATAGCTTAGAGTGCTCTCCTTTGGTTATTCTAAATACATTATTTTATGGTTAGGATGGAGACCTGCATGCTGAAAACAGTTAGCAATAGTTCTACCCTCATCCATGCAGTGTGGTCTAGAGCAGTGGTTCCCAAAGTTGTCTGGGCTACGACCCATCTAATATAAGTTTACCAACTCGGGACCCACCTCTAGGAAATGTAACCGTTACCAATATGAATAAAGGACTTTTCAAATAACAAACAAAGTTTTAATACAATTTTTTTATTACTTAATTCTACAGGCAGGGCCCACTCAATATTCGCTCGCGACCCACCAGTGGGTCCTGACCCATAGTTTGGGAAACCCTGGTCTAGAAGCTTTCTGTGTGCAGGACAAAATGATTAGATGGGAAGGCTGCTTTTCGCTCACAGCTCTGTCTGGGCAGCATGGTGGCTCCACCATATATGAAAAAGTCTCAGAGCACATTACAGGAGATTCAAAGCAATCCAAAAATGTATAAAATAAAGGAGATTAAAGTGAGAGGGAAAAGAAAGGTAAAATTAGATTAAATTTATAGCAAAATTCCATCAAAATGAAACCCCAATATGAACATGAGAACATAAGAGGAGTCCTGCTGGATCAGGCCACAGCCTATCTCGTCCAGCACCCATTCTCAGACAGTGGCCCACCAACTGCCCATGGGGATCTTAAACGCAAATCTTCCCCAGCAAATGGCCTTAGAAATATCCTGCTTCTCCCCCCAGACTGAAAGATGTACTTAGGCTTCCATTCTAGTAGCTATTGATACATCTGTCATCCATACATTTGTCGAACCCTTCCTTAGAGCCATCTAGGCTGGTAGCTGTTACCACCTCTTCTGGCAACAAATTCCATAGGCCAATGACCCTCTGGGTGAAGAAATACTTCCCACTCTCCTACCCGTCAGCTTCATAGATGCCCCCTGGTTCTAGTGTTGTGTGATAGAGAAAATAAATGTTCTTTATTCACCTTTTCTATATCCTGCATGATTTTATATACTTCAGTCAGGTCTCTACAGACTGAAGAGGCCTAGACATTGCAGCCTGGTTTCGTAAGGGAGGTGTTCCAGCCCCTTAATCATTCTGGTTGCCATTTTCTTCACCTTTTCCAGTTCCATAATATTTTTTCTGAGGTGTGGTGACCAGAATTGTATTCAATATTCCAAATGTGACTTTACCATAGATTTATAAAGGGGCAAAATGACACTTTCTGACTTATTTTCCATTCCCTTCCTAATTATTCCCAGCATTGAATTAGCTTTTAGTGCTGCTGCGCACTGGGCTGACACCTTCATTGAACTGTCCACCAGAACCCTAAGATGAGGAACTTCTCCTCTGTGTACATAATGATACAAAGCAAGATATTCACTTGTTGACCCTTAAGAAAAAGGGAAGCCATTAGAATATTAGAACATCTGGGGTTATGAATTATGATTTATGAATAAAAAATATTAAGTGTACGCAGTGATACTTGAGAAGGATCAATGTGTCTCGAATCCTGAGATTCGTGGATGGATCGAATAGGGCCCAACCGTCGATGAAATGAATAATTCAGTATCTGTAGAAGCTTCGGTTGTAGCTTCTATGGATACTGGATGCCCCAGGGCCTCCATCCCTCAGCCACCCTCCCCCCAAACCTGCCTTCCCCCAAACCTCCCCCCCACAGCCTTCCTGGGTCCCCCTTACCTGTTTTGGTTCCACCGGAGCACTCCTGCCAGCCTCCCCAGCACCCACCTACCTGGGGGGCTCCGGTGGCTCTCCAGACCTCTTCGTGGGCCCTCCGGAAGACTGCCGGAAGAAGGGGCGGTGGTGGAAGTGAGGAGAAGACGGCAGCAGTGAGGAGGAGATCAAGTAAGTGGGGGAGGGGGGGAAATGGAGGGTCGGGGGGGGAAGAGTTTATTCATTCCGTGCATGGATATTCAATATACGAATACCCCCACATGCTGGGGGACGGAAGGGAAAGAAAGAAAGAAAAGAAACAGACACAAACTAAGGATGGGGGGAAAGGACTGGAATTCTCTGCTAGCCAGGTAGCCTTCCTTAACATAACTTATGCCGGCGGAAGAACTAGCTTCTAGCTTCATTAGCATTCAAACCCAGACAAATGGGTTTTACTTGTATATTTAACAAAACTTCATTATTCCTACTTTAAAACATTGCAGTTTCTGTGCATAACAGGATGCTGTGGCCTGATCCAGCTGGGCTCCACCTAGGTTCTTATGTACTTAAGGGACATTTGTTTTACTCTTACAATTTTGGAATAATGTTTCTGAAGCTGATATCCTGATATTTCCTAAATATCTCCATGTCCTTTTTTAAATTTTTTATGTTGAATTAGGGTTCTTTTCCTTAGGTTAAGGGATTTTATTATATTTTTGATGTTTTTTCTATTTTAAGCTAAATGAGTTTTATTTTAAAACTGTATTTTCTTTTTGATTCATTTTAAGAGTTTTGTTGCATTTTATTGCAATTTTGGAGTTTTGCTGCATTATAGGAAATGCTAGCAAGACAAATTCATACATTTTGCACATATTTGTGTTCTTTTGGTCTGTTCTGTACAATCATGTGAGCTATTTGCAATGAGATGGCTCTATCCAGATTTCCATAGTTTCTTTTTTATACCCTAATAAATATATTCATTCTCTCTGAATATAAATGATTTCTAATATGTCCAATTTTCAGATATTTTTCATTATTAAAGCCATATCAAAAGATCTTGATGCCTCTCTGGAATTTTGGATTTGGGGTACCTTTTGGGTTTCACATTAATCCAAATTAATCAAAATTCACTTTCCTGGGTAACAATGGAGCTCCAGAATGAAAATTCAAAACTGTTGACAGGTACAACATATACAGATAAACTTGTCCTTAAATGAAAATCAATCAATCAATCTATCAATCTATCTATCAATCTATCAATCTATCAATCTATCTATCTATCTATCTATCTATCTATCTATCTATCTATCTATCTATCTATCTATCTATCTATTTATTTATTTTCCTGCCCTTCATCCTCAGGTTCTAGGGTGGGCATCAATATTTAATAAAACATGTAGCTGCGAGCTGTCAGAACAGAGCTTCACAGGATACCATATGATGATAAAAGTTAAATAATTATTTTTAAAATCTATATTCAGACATGCCTTATTGAGAATATGGTCAAGATGTAAACTCAAACTGTGTCTAAAAATACTATTACAGGTGTCAACACAAGAAGCATTTTACAGAAGAGAAATAATGAAGAAAGACAGAAGATTAACATATCAAGATCTATTGGTTAATGAGGATGATCATGATAGGATTAGAACAACTGAGATTGGGATGACATTGTACAATCCAAGACAGAATTAGAAAGACGAATGTGTATGAGAGATGGTCGTGTTATTGCTACAATGAACAAACTCCTGCTGACAACTAAAATAGAAGAACAAATGAAAGACTGCATGATAAAGTCAACTAAGAATTTTGGTTATAACATACCAATGAATCAATAGGAAAATAAGGGGATTGAAATTTGCATTATGTTACAACTGAAACAATTATTTTCAATTGTTCTTATTTTATTAATTTATTTATAATTTATAATTTCATCTTTTAAATATTACATTTATGAAGAATGTGTTTTACCAAAATGCAGTGGGAATCCCCCACCCCCATTTCCTAATTAAAATGGCTGAATTCTTAAGACAAACTTTTCTGGGTTTTTTGGTACCTGGCGTTTTGGTCTCTCCCTTTGTCTGGGCTCTTGGATGTTTCCTAATTTTCATTGCCAATTGTTGTTTCTGAGCCTACATCAACTCAAGGCAAACCTTCAGGGATTATTTATTTACTGGTAGTATCTTAGAATTTGATGAGATCCCTTGATTCATGAAAGTTGTACTAGAGCTTTAATAAAATAAAAGATGGTTGTTAGTGAAGAAGTCAACACCATGTTTTAATGTATTCTTTGGAGAAGCGGAAGAAGAAGAAGCTGAATTCTTGATACGATTGTGGGTTAACGTCCTCTTTCCGGCCTGAGTAGTAAATAATCTACTTTAGAGGAAAGTAGAGCTCTTTTAAGAAAGTTAATTGCGTTTCCGTGTTATCTATCCTGGCATTTATGTTGATGATATTAATGATAAAGAGCTTGAATGAAAATTTGTTCAAGAAACAATCTCCTTTAAGATGTTAATACATCTCCCTTTTCCCAATGGCAGCTTAGTAATAGAGGCTTATACAATATTCTTTGTTGCGTATAAACCCAAATCAACTTCCTACAGCGTACATGTTAATGAACATAAAACACCTTAACTCAGAGAAAGCATTCAGCTATATATATCCCTTTCCCTTGCTAGACTTTTCCTCTGAAATTACATTTCTATTGCTGGCATTAGCCTCACACGCACAGAGACACATAGAAAATTTGGCTATATAATACAGTACAGGTGTGTCCCCATATCCAGTTACCATGGTTTCACTTTTGTGTGGTCAACCAGATCAACCTCTCCCCATCTCTGCCAGTGCCATTAGGCCTCTGGGAGGCTTCCAAGAGGCCTGGGTGCAGTTGGAAATAGCATGAAATCTCATGGGATTTCCCATGATTCTTGGGAAATCTCAGACATTTCCCAACGATTCCCAATGTTTCAAAAATCTGTGATTTCCTGTAACTGTGGTGGTAACGTGTACCTATCCTATCCACCATGGATTCAGGGGCACGCCAGCATTTCAGAATACTCTATTGGAGAGTGTTACACACCCTTTCAAAAGAGCTTTGAAATCAGTTATGTGGCAGCAAGAACTGCAGGGGAGATTCCAGTTAAAACGGCTTTATATGTTGCAATAAAATAGAATACATTATCATGTAAATCTGTGCCTAGTACCTATCAGGGATCTCTGACAGTGTAATGCCAGCAGCTAGCCCATTCCCTAGGAGCAAAATGGCTCTGGAGAATACACCAACAGAGACCATAAAGCTATCTTCTGAGATTCCCTAGATTGTTGCCAACATCTGCCATGTGGCCACCTGGACTGGACTGGGGGCATGCAAAGACTGGTGCCATTATGTTGGGCTCTTAGGAACAGCCCCAGAATTGGACTATTCCTGTAAAACTGATAAAACACCCCTAGCTGGCACCTCTGGAGTGGGACAGGAACTTTCATTTCTGATCTCTGGAGATGGGCAGGGATAGACTGTGGCAGAAGGAATGGCACATGACACATGATGCCAGCCACAGCTCTAGTATTAGCTCAGATGAAATGATCAAGACCAACACTGGCCCCTTCATCATACACCAAGGTATGTGGTGCAGAAGTTACCCATAAGTCCCCAAAGAGGTAACTGTGAGGAGCCAAAGGCCACATCCCCATGCACACCCTTTGATGCATAATTGGCACGCAGGGGACCAGGAGTGGGTACAACATCACTCCCAGCCCGTCCCCATACCATTCCCGGTGACGCGGCTGGGTGTGGGTTGGGCGCAGATTCAGCCATCCCCATGCAAACCACAGCACCCTGGCACAGGGGAGCAGCACCCCCTCCTCTCCACCCCCTCTCTCCTCATTGGAAGCCAGATTCACATCTGCCCACCCCTGTGCCGCCAGCTGCAAATGCCACATGCCCCTCTCCCTTAGCGTCACAGAAAGCCAGGACTGGGCTGGGAGGCATGGAAAAAAATAAGTTTTAATAACAATAATAAATTTATAAATATGGGGCGCTTCTAGGGCCATCTGCTGGGACTCGAGAGCAGGAGAAGGTTTGTCCTTGTCTCTGCTTGAGATGCCCATGAGCATTTGGTGGGCCACTGTGTGCGACAGGATGCTGGACTAGATGGGCTGTGGCCTGATCCAGCAAGGCTTCTCTTATGTTAATTTTAAAAGACTGAAAGCCACTACGAGGTTTAGCGGCAGTTTGGTGCTTGAGCAGTTTTGCGCACTTCCGCTCCACTTTGAACCACAAGAACGCCCGTCAAGTTTAAAAGGGAGAAAATCAAGCCTTTATCATGATCACCTTGGTGATCGGGAAACGGAGATTGAAAAATTTTGGAATTGGAACAAAAATCAAGCCATTATCCTGCCTGCCTTGGCAATCGGGAAACGGGGGTGGGATATTTTCTGTGGAAAATGTACAAAACTTAAGTCACTATCCTGCCTGCCTTGGCTATTGGGATTTTTCCACTCCCCAAAAATGTCACCAGTGGTGATCTCCAATGCACAGGGCAGGAATGGCAAGCACACCCCACCTCCAAATGATGTGAGCACCAATCTCCTCCCTGAATAGCCCGGGACTGTCCCCATGTGTGGTCTTGGCTCACTAACCAATGAATGCTGGGACCCCAAACTGTGCCCAGACTTGGTGGGTTTTTTGCATACCAAATTTGGTCCTGATCTGGCACAGTTTGGGGGGATTAGGTCTATAGAAATCAGACCAAATCAAAAACACATGGGGACGCCTCATGCTGAGCCCAGTTTCTGTACCAGACCAAATGTACCAAAAGAATTTGAAACCTAAGTATGCCATTATTGAGTTTGCAGATACATGTCATACTAATAGCAAATGGTGTGGGAAATCCTTAAGAAATTAGTCCCTCCCAACTGCTTATTTTTCCTCCATCTATACCTGCATTGGTTTCCTTCAACATAATCTCTTGTAGTCTAATACCAAGAAATACTATATGGGCAAAGTTTGATTATATTTGGGTTCGGGCTAACCATGGGGGAGAAAAGAGAGACTGGACCTGGGAAAGAAATATCAGTTGATATCTTCCCCAAAAAAGCCAGGAAAAAGGCCATCTGAGGACAGGAGGGCAAGAAGGGGCTACAGAGAGGGAGGCATATGGGTCACATGGTGATGCATTTCCTACTCTCTGAAGTCTTCCCAGGCAAAGAATAAAAGTTCTGCCACTCACCTCAGTGCAGATGGTGTCTGGGCACTGCCATCTTCTTCCCCAATGTCAATGTCACTGTGTGTGTGTCACGGGGCAACCATGATGCACCGTGCATGCGTCATGTGATGCAGAAGCTCCATAGGAGGTGCAGATGGGCATGCCCAGGGCCTTGCTGGCTCCAGGGCAAGTTACGGTAAGTGCATACATGGTGCAGGGTCATCGTGTATAGTCAGAAGAGGCCACTTCTGGCTAGGAACCAGCTCCTTCACGTGCAGACACTCCATCGCAGATCTCCCCACAGGGCTGCTTCGGGCAGGCTCCGAATAGCACAGCGGTGGCGGCAAGTTTCGCTGGGTATTAACAACTACTGTCTCCATGTTTATTTATTTTGACAATTTGAATAGTGCCCTGTAACTCAGTGCCAGAGAAGCTAACAAAAGAAATTAAAACAGTATGAACAAAATGATATATGAACAAAGCACCCTCGGTTATCATGGCTTAAACTGAACAAACTTATTTTCTCTGGCTACTGGAAACTGCTCACTGGTGACATCTGGCGCCTCAAGCCTCCACCTCTGACCTCTGGCATAGATCATTTCCCCGAAAGATGTTAAGGCATATATGAAAGATTAAACAAGGCTCAGGGGCACAGAGCTCGTTTTACCACAGACTTTCTAACAGGAGGTATAATCTATAGCCAGAGAATTAATTAAAGGTGTTAATTTCCCACATTTGTGTCTGGCCTCTTTAGCTTCACTTCACATGTGTTAATTGCAATTTGTGCAAGTTCCATTTAACACCATTTAATATTTTTTTAGAGCTATTTGAATCCTGGCCATCTCAGAAACTCACCACAAATGCAACTTGTGGGCTGCTGAACTGCCATCTTATCTCCCAGTAAGACAGCTTTGTGTTTTTAATTACAGCCCGGAGCCATTTTATTTGACTGTGGTATTAAAGCGACTGGAAGGAAGGAGTACACTCAGCGTCAGGAAATTATGACTCCTTTATCATCTTTGTGAACGTTGTTTTCATATAATTTCACAGCTCTCAAAAAATGTTTTGCCATTTTTAACAAAGCATTTGGAAGGCCTAGTTAATTATTAACATCACAAGAACGTCAGCATGGATCCACCCTAAGAGGACATGGTGAACTCTCCTGGGCTCCAAAAACATTGCATTTTAATAAAGGGCTGTGCCGAAATTGGTACCAGAGGCTTCTTAAGATTTTTAGGACTAAACAACATATAAGAAACTGAGGCTTTTAAAATATATTTAAAGCATAACCCTGGAACTTCCTTGAAAATGAACGTATACTTCTGGCGTGAGTCCAGGGAAATCGTGTTGTGAGTCTGACTTCCTTCTTTGGCCCCATTCATACGGCATCCTCTTCATCAAGTCTCACATAAACTTACCTGTCTGTCTACCCCCACTGATAAGCTATTATGTGGTTTTCTGCCAAAACCTCCATTGACTTGTATTGGATAACAATGACATTTACTTGAGTTAATCAACCTGCCTAATACATTGACTTCAATGGACAATTGGTCTCCCAGTGCGAGTCAGTGGAAGAAAGGAAGCCATGATTTTTTTCCAAAATGGAATCCCCATATAAATGAGGTATGACTGTAAATGTCCTCATCAAACAAGCACAGTGGCCATTTCCAAAATGAAGAATCCTGAGCAGGCAAGTCCTCTCACTATTTCTGTAAAACTGGGTTGATATCAAGGGATATCACTCCAATATCTCAGGACTGCTACCTGTTCCACGTGCAGGACCAGCCAGGCAGGCAGAGCTCAGGAGCTTCAATGCGTGGATGAGGCAGTGGTGTCGGGAGGAGGGGTTTAGATTTGTGAGGAACTGGATAACATTTTGGGACAAACCAAACCTGTACAAGAGGGACGGGTTACACTTGAACCAAGATGGAACCAGATTGCTGGCGATTAATATTTAAAAGGTTGCAGAGCAGCTTTTACACTGATCCCTGGGGGAAAGCCGACAGGAGCTGGGCAGCATCCGGTTCGGCAGACTGCACCCTCAAGTGAGGAGGGCTGGAAATATGCAGAAAATGCTGAGCTAAGCAGGGGATTAGTTTCACATGTTCCTTGATGCAGAATTTGGACAAGAGGAGTGAATATAAATGTATATATGCAAACACCAGGAGCCTTCAAGCCAAAATAGGGGAGCAAGAAAGCTTAGTTATGGAAAATAGGATTGATATTACTGGCATAACTGAAACCTGGTGGACCAGTGAAAACAAATGGGATACAGTCATCCCAGGTTACAAACTGTACAGGAAAGACAGGGAAGAGCGACATGGAGGTGGTGTAGCCTTGTATATTAAAGAAGAGATAGAATCTTATGAACTGGAATGTCCAGGTGAGTCTGACTCTTCCACAGAAGCAGTGTGGGTAAAAATACCAAGCCAAAAAGGAAGTCTAACAATAGGGACATGCTACCGTCCTCCCAACCATACGCCCGAAGGAGATGAACAATTGGAGAAGGAGGTAAAGGAGATAGTTATAATGGGGGACTTCAGTTATCCTCACATAGACTGGGTGAACTCCTGTTCAACTCAGGATAGAGAGAGAAAATTCCTAGACCTGCTAAATGACTGTTCCATGGAACAAATGGTCATGGAACCAACCGGGGGAAATGCAGTCCTGGACTTGGTCCTAAGTAATGCTCAGGACCTGGTAAAGGACATCACTGTAGCTGACCCAATTGGGAACAGTGACCACAATGCAATAAACTTCAACCTAAATACAGGAAGTAAGTTCTTAATAAAGTCTAACACAGAGATCTTAAACTTTCATAAGGGAAACTTCCCCAAAATGAGGAAATTAGTAAAAAGGAAATTGAAAGGGAAAGTTAGAAGAGTTCAATCGCTTCAAAATGCATGGAGACTACTTAAAAACACAATAATGGAAGTGCAACTAGAATGCATACCTAAAAGAAGAAAGGGGACTTCTTGGTCCAAGAAGAAACCAATGTGGCTCACAAGTGCAGTAGATGAAGTCATTAAAAACAAGAAGAGTTCATTTAGAAAATGGAAGGCTTGTCCAAATGAGGAGAATAGGAGAGAGCATAGACTCTGGCAACACAAATACAAGACGACCATTAGGAAAGCTAAGAAAGATTTTGAGGAGCATGTTGCTAAAAACATCAAAAGAAATAATAAGAACTTCTATAAGTATATCAGAAGTAGGAATCCAACCAGGAAAGCAGTAGGACCACTAGATTGTTACCAGATCAACTTTGGATGTGCAAGTATCATAAGAAGTCCTGACTGCAAAACTGGAATTTGAAATATACTGGGTTTTGACATATGAATTTGCCCTTATAATTGGCATAATTAAAAGCTAAAAAGGCAGACCATGAAACATGGAAAGGCCTTAAAATAGCAAGACTGAAGCCATATTGGGTTGAGAAGACAAGCCTGGAGTTTAAAAAAAAGGACACAGTTTTTCTCTCTCAAGTTACAAGCTGGCTGTTTGCAAAAGATTAAAAGTCTGAATGCAAGAAGACAATGCTTGAGATTTAATCTTGATTAAGTCAAGAAGGAATGCTGACACCTGGATGACCTTTGTTTTCTTTCTTTTTGGGGTAACAGATTTTTTTTAAAATAATGAAGGGGAAATAAAACCATTTAGACTCAGGACTAGGAAATAAGATATTTGAGTTTCAGATATCCCCCCCCCCCCCGTTTACCGGTATTGTTTGCTTCATTAGGAAATGTTAAGTTTGGGTTAATTTGTATTCTTTTTGGGAGAAGCTATGAGGAGACTGGAGTCACGTACACATTTTTATTCACTAACACGGGAAAAACGAATCAGCAGTTTAAGGTTCCAATTTTTGGGCTATAAAAAAAAGGCAGAAAAGAAATGGTTTTTAGAAGAGAGGTTTTCTTCTTCTTGTCATCATGGGAGGCTAAAAAGACCTGGAGAAATTTCTCCATTACCCCCCCTCCTCCTTTTTGTCTTTCTGCTACACAGAAAATGGGCAGAGTTTTGCTTCAAGAACTGCATTTTAAATTTTGGAAGTTTTGGAGGTTTTGCTTATTTTTTTTTGGCAAAAGCAATTGCAAAAGTCCATTTTAAATAGCATTTGTTTTTAACTTGGAGACGTTTTACTTATTTTTGGAGATCAGGTTAATAAGGGAAGATCATTTATTTTTATTTTTGTTCCTGAAGAAGTATAGATCGGCTGGGATCCCACATCTACAGTTTTTGGGTACTGAGACACAGTGGTGAGAGCAGATTTTTAATTTTTATTCCATTCCTCCTTACTTCTCTCTATTTTTATAGTTTCTTTTTATTGTTTGGATTTTGGGTTAGGTAATATTTTTAGTGTTAAGAGTGATTTTCCTATCTCCTTGCTGGCTCGGGTACATTTCTCTCCCAAAATTGAAATTATCAATTTAATACATAAATCTACTTTAATATAAGATATTTAGTTATTTAGCCATGTTTAAAGTTCTTGCATGCTCGTCTTTGTTTTGTGTTAAATGTTCTAATGAAATATGTTTCTGATCTGGCTTCGTGTTTCATTTTAACTTCTCTTCTTTATTTCTAATAAATTCTTTGCACTGGTTTAACAAGAAATATTGGCTTTTGAATTTAAAATGATTGTTGCCTCTGTTTTAAGGTTTTCCTCGTTATTAAAACCTGTGAAAAACGATCTGACTACCTATTCCCCGGGGAGGTTTAAATTCGGTGTTCTTTGGGCTTCAAAAATAATCCAAATTATCCAAATTTTACTCCCTCCATATTCGCTTACAGTCTAGACTGGAGCAATATTGGAAATCATATAAGAAGATGGTAAAGGACAGAAAGGGATAATTAAAGAAAACACGGAGATTGCAGAGAGGCTAAACGAATTCTTTGCCTCCATATTCATGGAGGAAGGCAGAAGACACATGCCAGTAGCTGAGCCCATATTTTCTGAAGAGTTAAACTGGACAGAGATAACCAAGGAAGAGGTCCTTGCATGTCTTAATAAACTAAATGTTAACAAGTCACCGGGACCAGATGGTATTCATCCAAGAGTCCTTAAGGAACTCAAATGCGAAATTGCCGACCTTCTAGCAAAAATACATAATCTTTCCCTAACATCAGGCTCTGTACCTGAGGACTGGAGGGTAGCAGATGTAACATCGATCTTCCATAAAGGATCCAGGGGTGATCCAGGCAATTACAGACCAGTTAGCTTCATGTCGGTTCCATGTAAGGTGATGGAAACCATTATTAAAGACAAAATTAGTGTGCACATGGAGGAGCAAGCTGTGATGCCTGCTAGGACCCCTCAACCCCAAAATTAAGTTATTTTGGTTAAATTACAAAGTGTGGTGAAAACTATTTGTCTATACTGTTAAAAGTGTAATCAAAGTGGATTATTTAGAAATGGTAAGTTGGTAAAGGGAGGGGCTATTCCAGCTCTCCAGGAGAGAGGTGGGAATAGAATCCTGGAGGAGCATCAACCAATCAGGGTGCAGCTAGCCAGCCAGGCCCATATTTAAGGGAGAACACAAAAGATCTATCAAGGAGAAAAAACCAAGGTCCTTCTAATATGAGAAAACTAGAAGAGTGCCCTGATACCAAAAAAGTGGGAAAGATATACACCCTTATATACAAATAATGGTAAATTTACTAGTAAAAATATAATATCTTATAAACGTTTATAGCAGTATACAAAAGAGGATAAAAAGAAGGACCTTGGTGTTTTTTTCCTTGATAGATCTTTTGTGTTCTCTCTGTTGAGTTGATCTATCTGACTTTGATTTTTTGGGTTGTTCCATATTTAAGGGAGCCTGAGGGAACAGTTAGTGTTCTCTGCCTGGGGTTAACTGATCAGAGGGGGTTAACGAAGGAGGGAAACGGGCTCTAAGTGTAGAGGTTGGAAAGAGCGACACTCAAGGTGCTGAAAAGCAGCTACCCTTTCAGGAGGAAAAGACTGAGCAAGAAAGATCAACAGAAATAAGCATTGAGGTAATTGCCACTGAAAAGGAGGTGGAACAAACTGAGAAATTAGAGCTGGTTCTGGAACAGACTGATGCCAAACCTAGTGGGTCCCGTCTACCGGCCTCGCCACGCCAGCGCGATCGCCAGCCCGGCAAGGCTGGTCATCAGCCAATCAGAGGCCAGCTGTGGGGCCAATTTTTGGCCCATGCTGGCCCTGGGGGCGTGCCGACGGCTGTCAGGGAGAGAAGCGTGCGCAAACACTTCTGTCCCCAAACGGCCTGGGACGCTTCGCCTGTGCGGGAACGGATGCAGAGCACTTTAAAGTGCTCTGCATCTGGAACGCGCGGAAAACAGCCCGGGACGTGTCGGGACGCAAACCCGGCCGCGGCAATGCGAATGCCGCGTCCCGGGCTGTCTTCCGCGCGTTCCAAAATCGCGTGTGCGAAAAGGCCTCAGGAAAGGGATCTCAGAGTTCTGGTGGACAGTTCAATGAAGGTGTCAACCCAGTGCAAGGTAGCAGCGAAAAGAGCTAATTCAGTGCTGGGAATAATTAAGAAAGGAATAGAAAATAAGTCAGCAAGTGTCATTTTGCCCCTTTATAAATCTATGTTGAGGCCACATTTGGAATATTGTGTACAATTCTGGTCACCACACCTCAAAAAGGATATTGTGGAACTAGAGAAGGTGCAGAGAACGGCAACCAGAATGATTAAGGGGCTGGAACAAAATCCCTTATGAAACCAGGCTGCAGCGTCTAGGCCTCTTCAGTCTGGAGAGACGGCGTTTGAGAGGGGACCTGATTGAAGTATATACAATTATGCATGGTATAGAAAAGGTGGATAGAGAAAATTTCTTTTCTCTATCACACAATACTAGAACCAGGGGGCATCTATGAAGGTGATGGGTAGGAGAGTCAGATCCGACAAAGGGAAGTATTTCTTCACCCAGAGGGTCATCGGTTTATGGAATGAGCTGCCAGAAGAGGTGGTGACAGCTACCAGTCTAGATGGCTTTAAGGTAGGGTTAGACAAATTTATGAGATGCATCAATGGCTACTAAAATGAATGCCTAGGTGCATCTTTCAGGCTGGCGGGGGGGGGGACACTTCTAAGGCCATTTGCTGGGATTCAAGAGCAGGAGAAGGTTTGTCCTTGTCTCTGCTTGAGATGCCCATGAGCATTTGGTGGGCCACTGTGTGTGATAGGATGCTTGACTAGATGGGCTGTGGCCTGATCCAGCAGGGCTTCTCTTATGTTCTTATGTTCTTATGACTATGTTCAAATAGCCATGGAGAAGTGTGGCAATCCCAGCATAGCCCAGGGATAATCCAAATTTTACACATATGAGCCACCAAGAATAAGAAAAAAGACTGTGGAAGAGGAATCTAAAGCATGTTTAAATAAGAGCAGAAGCATTGTCCTTCCTTGATTTGCAATGGTGTAGAGTTTACAACTGTCACACCAACATCTGAAAACAGCAGTATTTTGACTTTTACAATTCAGACACTACAATCACTGGTTTCCTATCACTTCTTCCTTCGAGTACAATCCTTTTCAGGAGTAACAGCATGAATTCTTCTGAGGGTCATTGTTGACTGTTTTATAGGTGATATTCTTCATGTTGGCAGACATTCTGGTCCCGCTGCTCCCTTCATCCTTGAGAATAAAGCCTTGGAAACTCTCTGCTCTCTTTTACCTTGGTCTACTGAACTGCTCTTACAGGTCTAAGGCTTTGTCTTCTCTTGCATTAAGTAAAGCTGATTTCAATAAATCTGCTGCTTTGGCTACTAAATGCCTCTTAGCTTTAGTATCTTTCACTCAGCATTGTTGTGAGAATCTGATTTTGGATCCTTCTGCCATATGTTGCCTTGAATTTTATGCTGCAGTGTTTTATTAACAGTTAGTTTCCCCTTTGCTATTAAGGGTTGAAATACAGCTCACGAAATGGTCTGCAAAATAAGATAAAGAAATTTAATTGCACTAAAATCAATTTGGTGGAAGGGTTTTACAAGTAGTTACCACAGTTCTCCAGCTCCCTGCTGGTTAATATTTTGCGCGGTTTTGCAAGATGATCAGCATGCTCCAGCAGTTTTGACCAAGACCAGCCCAACATGATGCAGGACAATGCGCCCCATATGGAAACAGCCAAAGCAGCTATCTAAGCACCTAGCAAAACCAGCAATAAATAGAGATGTTTCTGAATGCTTTTTTGGTGTAACGCAATCTGTTTTGAAATGAACTTTAAAGGCTAAAAGAAGGTCACAGTTTGGCCCAAAATTGTTCAATCATAAATCTGAAAGACTAGCAAGATAGCAGAAAAAATATTATTCTAGTAAAGCTAGTGTGCAATACTTCCTCTCTCTCCTGCCCAGTCACTATTGGATACCTGCAGAGAACCACAGGCAGAGCTCTGAGGCTATGCTGGGCAGTGCTTTGGAAGATCAGGAGAAGGTGATGGAAACCATCATTAAAGACAAAATTAGCGCGCACATGGAGGAGCAAGCATTGCTGAACAAAAGCCAATGTGGCTTTTGCAAAGGTAAATCATGCCTCACAAACTTGTTGGAATTCTTTGAGAATGTCAACAGACACGTGGATAAAGGTGAACCAGTAGACATTGTCTATCTGGACTTTCAGAAGGATTTTGACAAAGGGTGTTTTTCCACAATCACTTACTACTAATTTTAGCACCCATTAAGGACCCATTAGAGTGAAAGCCGGATGACCCCATTTCCACCACAGCACCCGTTAGGGACACATTTGTTTTCACCGTGCCTCGGAAAATCCGGATCATATGGTTACTTTTTGGGCTTTAATCCGGATTTTCTGTAGATCTACAATGGGGTCTTCAGCCAGAAAATCTGGATTAAAGGGAGCCTATTTCCACATTAGTTTGGCAATGGGGTCTATAGGAGGCTAGGGGGAGGGGGAACCCTTGGGGGGGGGAGCCCCAAAACCTAAGCTTCAAAGTCATTTCAAAGTCATTTCAAAGTCACTTCAAAGTCTGTGCAAAATACCTCCAGAGCGTCTTTGAAGTCTGTGCTGATCTTTGGAGTGAACTGCGAAGTGACTCCCAAGTTTACTCCAAAGATCAGCACAGACTTCAAAGACGCTCCAGAGCTATTTTGCACAGACTATGAAGTGACTTCGAAATGACTTCGGACCCACTTTGGAGACTGCACCCCCTGTCCCCCCAAACACCTGGAGTGACCGGCAGACCCCTTGTGGGTAGATCTGGATTTCCAAATGGGTGCTCCAGTGTTTCCACGGCAGGGAGGCTAGCACCCATTGCTACTGGGTGCTAGACCACCCATAGAAACACATTGGGTACTTCCCTTAATCCAGATCTACTAGATCTGGATTAAAGGAGTGCGGTGGAAAAAACACCCAAAGTCCCACATCAAAGGCTACTGAGTAAACTCATCAGCCATGGAATAAAAGAACAGGTTCTGTCCTGGATTTGTGACTGGCTTAAGGGCAGGAAGCAGAGAGTAGTAATAAACGGCCAATTCTCAGGGTAGAAAGAGGTAAAAAGTGGGGTCCCTCAAGGCTCAGTGTTGGGACCCAGTGCTTCTCAATTAGAAAATGAACTATTGTTTCTGATGTAATGTTAAAGGAACCTGTTCATGTCTGGCCACTAACCTTTTGGGGAAAGATCCAGCATTGCCTAGCCTGTCTGGTGAGTCCTTGGGTCACCATAGGGTTAAAACAGGGTAGAAAATTAACTACTGTGTACACCTTTAAATTTCATTTTTCAACTGTTCTGTTTTATAGCCAATGCTGATCATACTAAAGCAAAAAGTTGAAGTTTAACAGCTGTTGCCTTGGTAGGAAACTATTCTCATAAGGTAAAGGAGAAGCCACACGGAGATAACAAGAGCTGATTCATGTCCAGCCTTGTAGGAACCATGCATTGAACAGAGACTGATAAGGTCCTGGGTCTGCTAAATCATAATGTAAATAAAAGGGCTTTGGGGTGGGATGTATATTTGTAATGGCGTTTGCATGCTACATTTTCCAGGAAAATATATGTTCTTGTCAGAAAACTTCAGGGGAAGTAAATGAGTTTGCATCACATGAGTAGGTTTAAATGCCAGGCTGAAATTTAGTAAACTAGTTTTCACTGTCTCTTTTTCTTCATTAAAAGGTGAACATTTTTCTTCACATTTTGACACAGTTAATAATAAAACAAAGTCCAGGCCTCATCCTTTTGGCTTTTCAGGTCAAGCCATGACTCTAAAAATCTAACACTGGTAACAAAAATCACACGGTAGAGATGAATTCAAGGACTGGAAACAGTCATATGTCAGTGCTGTACAAAACACCTACATTATAAAACCAAAAAATTGCAATGGCCATCTTTAAGTAATGGATTGTTATGAGATTCCCAATGCATCACACATGGTAGGGGGAAGCAAACAAAACAAGCTTCAAAATTCATGGTTGGGACAGCACTTGAATGCATTGATAAAATGAGCAAAATAAATCCTAGCTGAAAGCCAGCTGCTATAGTAGCATTTGCAAAATAGCTTTCTGAAGATTCATTTGATTTCTTCACATCTGGGGGGAAGGGCTGACTAATGAATAATCTAAAAAGTGGCCTCTGGTTTTCCAACACATCCTTAACCCGCTATCTTTCTTCTCTTTTGACACATGGACACAAGGGGAACAGGCCCTTTCCAGGCTGGGCTTCTTTTACTTTATATTCTGGCACAGGGGCTTACCATCTGCATGCGAGTGCAGACTGTGGAACATCAGGAGCCCACCACTGTCTGCACCACCATGCAGATGGCCAGGACTAGGGATGGGCACAAACATTGGTGCTGTTTGTATGAATTCATCCGAATGACGACATTTGTGGATGACTCAAATAGGGCCTACACTTGTCCATGAATCAGATTCTGACACCCCCCGCCCCGCCTTTCCTTTGGTTGTGCCACAGCCTCCATGTGCTTTCCTCATAGGCCCAAGTAGGCCTTCCAGTTTTCCACACACATCTCCCACCCCTTGCAGAAACTTTGCAGAGAAGTCCTATTAATTATATATATTTAGTCCATTTTAACTTCATTTCATGTTCCACTGTTCCCCTCACTAAAGCTGGTTTTATTGATGTGTTAATTAAAACTATTCAATGAACATTTCCAATACAGCTATTTTAAATCACGTAGAAGGAAAGCACGGTACTGTATCTCTTATTAAATCCATAGGTCATATCTTCCTTGCTGCATTTTCTGGAGATCTGAAGAGTTTTAAATGGAACGTTATTATATGTTGGTAAATAGCAACAATCCGTTTGGCCATGGTCGCCTTTGGGCTGCTCCAATTTCTACCTGGTGATGTTGGCATCCAGAGTCACAGCTCCCAGTAATTCTCACAATTTACAGGGACAACTCAGTTCTGCTTTCATATCCATTACAGAGACAATCTTTGTCCAAATAATAGAGACGGGCATCTTCTGAGGACTCCAGCACAGAACCTATCTTCTGCCAATTTAGGAAAGGTGTCTAAAAAGAACAGACTATTTCCATTCATCAGCTTTATAGAGGTTTTTGGTTTATCACTCCCATTAGTAATCCCATTAGATGCCTAGGTGAATCCTTCAGACTGAGGGGGGGGGGGAGGAACTGGGGCGCTTCTAAGGCCATCTGCTGGGATCGAGAAGATTTGTCCTTGTCTCTGCTTGAGATGCCCATGAGCATTTGGTGGGCCACTGTGTGCGACAGGATGGGTTGTGGCCTGATTCAGCAAGGCTTCTCTTATGTTCTTATGTTAGTCTCAGTTTTGCTAATAACAGGGAATTATGGGAGTTCTAATCCAGAGTTGCCAAATTCCTAATGGCACAAGTATTGTCAGTGTGGTACCTGAGGGCACATTTAAATAAAATTATTGGACAGACTGTTTGCATGATGTAATTCAAAACATGCCCTCTGCCATTTGGCTATGGTCCGTATCCAATGAATATGGTCCTTCCTTATCCCTGGAAGCCTCCTTGCAAAATAATTATCCTTTTTTGCCCTATCTGGGAATGGTTTGGAACATCTTAACGAAAATGGTGTCTCATAGCTTTAATGTAAGGTAAACACAGGTGCAGGACAGGTAACTGCTGACTGTGAAAAGACACATCACCCCTGAGAGCTTCTTGCATTGTGCCAAAGAAAAGTCTACAGTCTGTGATGACCCTCCCTTAAAGGCACTGGTCACACAAGTGTTTTAGGTCGAACTGAGTCGGTCCCCAGGACGCGTTAATATCGGGTCAATATCGGTCATCCTGAGGCCATCCTCACCTTGGGCTATGTTGGTCACACATTTCTGCATAGATTGGTCTGGGGTTCCTCCACAGAGTTCTTCTTTCTCCACCCCTTTTGCTACATCACACCTATCTTGTTTCCTATTGGATGCCGTCATGTCACTCAAGGGAAGTGTTTCCGATTGGATGCCATTCAAGTCACTCAAGGGAGGCAAGAGTGCATGTTTGCAGTTCTTTTTAAAGCCTGCTCCCCCACCTCCATGCCCCCTTCCTTTTTTATGTGCTTTTCTTCTCCTTGCAATAATTTTTTTTTGTAAATAATACAAATAAGTTTGTGTAAAAATGCTAGGGAGAGGAATCATGCACATACACTGAACAGAGGGGGTGCCTTACAAATGCTGCACAAGCCAATTGGCTGAAAGGAAATACTGGGCACCACCCACCACAGCACAGTTTTGCCTCCTTTAGTCCGTTCTCCCACTCACACATGAGGAAGCGGAAGGCAGACTGGAATTCCAGGCTGGCCTGAGTTCCTGTCAGTCCTGTGAAAACAGGACTGCAGTTTAGGACAGTCTAACAGTGTAGGCCAGCTTGGAATATGGCTTAGATAAAATTAATGTGAGTTATACGATCTGAGGACCGACTCAGTTTGACCTAAAACTCACACGTGACCAGGGCCGAGATGGAATGACAGGCAATTGAGCTTTCAAAATTCTATCCGATTCTCCTTTCAGATAAAACTGTTCCATCCCTACCTCACTTAGGACACAAAAAACTTTGAGGTAGCCCTAAGTGCAGTGTACACAACAAAAGTGTAAAATAGAGAAATCCATCAATTTATCCAGGCTTCTTTCAGTCTTACTTTCCCTTTCCTACATTTACATGATAAATAATGACAATAAGGCTGTGTCTTCACGGCAACCTTATCTCGGATTCAAAACGTTTTCAATCCTTGAAGTCCGCACGGCAGTATGGCTTAACGCGCTTTTCCCGTGTTAAACCACCCCAAAGCGTGGTGAATCTCAATCCTGATTTCAACAGGTCTCACTCCGGATCAATGTTTAGGGTTTCCCTCTCCCAATAGCTTGCTTCCAAAGACAGTGATTTCAGTGTAAAAATCAACTTAACAGGGATCGCTACACTGTAGCAATGGAACCAATTCACACTTTGATGGTTGGAATAACAATGTTGCAATTTTGCGCAATTCTAGCTCTTTGGAGTTCTGACTTTCGAAAGGGAAAGGGAGGAAAGAAGCTGAATTTGAATGTTTAAAGCAAAGGGGCTTTAGTTGCTGCTGTTGCTGTGTGCCCTGAGCAATGGGGAGAGGAGGGGAAAGAATTGCTAGCTGGCTGCCCGCTGCCATTTTTCCCCCATCCATGGAAGCGGCAGCCACCCAGTTAGGCTCGGTGAAGGGGTCCCTTATGGGTGGCGCGTCCATGCCAGGAGGAAGAGGGCAGGGCAGCCCCGAAAAGCGGCTTTTAAAAAGTAGCCACTTGAGTCCCCCCTTGAGTCACATACGCTACGTACGATCCTCAGAATCCAGATCGAACACAATTAAGTTAAAAGTAATGGGAACAGGCAAATTCACATTTGCATCCGGTTCTATTATTTCGGTTTAGGGAAAGCAAAATAAGCTTGCTGTGGGGATTCGCCCTAATAGTAATTTGTGCCGAGCAGGGCTTGCAAACTAATAATAAAAGATACAATTTCTAAAGGACAATTTATAAAGAGATCAAACTCAAACACCAGGCCAAAGAAACAAATAAAATCAAATGTCTGCAAGTCGTCAACAACTGCTGTCCTCATCTTTGCTAGCCCGGCATAGGCTGGGCCACCCTGCACTGGGAATGCAATCCATTCCAAGCTGCAATCATTTGTACCTAACTTGGAACAAGGCTGTCCAAACTGGAAGAGCCTATTCCATGCCACTCCGATACTGGATCTGCATGGGGAGCTTGCATGGGGAGTTCCTAGCCACATGAGCTCTTGTGTTGTGTATACCATTCTGGGTGCCCATCCGATCTAGGAGGAGAAAGGGCCTTCCTGAAGCCACACCAATGGACAGAAGGGAGGCCTGTAAAACCTATTTATTCTGCACTGATGGCAAGTGTTGCAGTTACGCCTGCATCCTAAATCTAAGGGCTCAGGGAAACCTGGGGAAGCAGCCTACAGCTACTTCGATCGTGGCTGCTGTTCTAAAAACTGCAGTGGTGCGGGTTACAGCCTGGAGGCTGTAGCAATGTGGGTAACAGCTATTGCTTTTATGGTTCCTTGCCGGGTGTTGCCAAAGTAAAATCCCTTGACCCCTACCAGCTCAAGATCAGGAACCCGCCACGTGCTTAATGGCAGATGTTAAAGATTAGAAGCACAGGGAGAAGAGATGAGGAAGGAGTCAGGATCAAAAACAGAGAATTTTATTTCCTCTGCAGAAGTTTAAATATAGCGCTTTAAAAGGGGGTGTGGAGGAAGTGATGTTAAGACAATTCCAGGCAGGTGATTGGTTCAGGTGAGGCTGGAATCCCCTGATGTCACTTCCCCTTTCCAGCCAGAAGAGGGAGAAACCATTGGAATTCCATGTGCTTGGAGTCCCACATGCTCTGCTGCTGGTGCCGGCTTCTCCTGGCGCTGGCTGCTGCTGGTCCTCTCCCAGCCTCCAAAAGCTTCCTGAGTGCCAGGGCCATGGGCAGACCCCAGCCGTAAGGTAAGGAGGCCCCTGGGGGGATGCTCGGGCAGCTGGGGCTGTGGTGTCCCCTGTCCTCGGTAGCAGCAGCATCAATGCTCCACGTGGGCCCACCACCTGCTGGGCAAAGGGCTTGTCTTGGGGCAGGGCCCATCCGCTGTCATCTGTCCTCACTGCTGTCTCTGCCGCCATTTGCCTCTGGCGAGGTAAGTAGGTCTGTGGAGCGAAGAATGGGGCTTGAGCGGCCAGGGTGGTGGCATCTCCTATCAGTGGGAGCAGAACCATTCCAGGCCCGCAGCACCCAGTGTGGGTGCCACAGGAGCTGGGCTTCCATGAGAAGGCCTGCTCTGCACTGCCCCGATGGGCCTGGCTCCGGCAGTCCGCAGCCGATCGCCCTCCATCGTGCCTTGCCCAAACCTGGCAAGTTCTTGGGCTGCGCAGGCAATGGAGGTGCTTGAGGGCCCACCACCGGCCACCTCCTCTCTCCGTGCCAGTGGCCGCCTCACCCAAGCTGGGCCTGGTCGGCAGGCCACTGCCCCAGGGTTTCCAGGAGCCACAGCCGAGTGAGCGATGGGAGAGAGACAGGCCCCGAGCCAAGCAGGGGCTTGGAGGAAGGCGGCAGGTGAGATAGGTGGGGGGGGGGAGATCGCTACAGGCAAGTGCATAAATGGCCTTGAAGAACCATCAGAAAGAAGCAGGCAAAAGTGAAGCTCTTTACTCCATCTGTTTCATGTACAAAATGAAGCAGATTGATGGCTTTATGGCACTTTTTACTGTCTGGTAATATTTCTAGCAATAAATTCAAATAGTAAAACAGAGAGCCATATGGCCTGATTTGTTTCATACAGAAAGCCAAGCATAGAAATATGCAAGGCAGCTTCTGTGTGGTCCATGCTGGCTGAGGGTGGGGCCTGTTGGCTCCCCGTACGAAAATGCTCTCCATGATGCATGCCCTCCAAGGAACAGTAACAATTGCTTGAGGCTCCTGGCTGGAAGGCTCCCCAGGGTGAAAACTGTGCTGGGCACAACACCAATGAAAGGCCATATAAAAGTGGCTGTCCATCCCTTTTAAGCCCTTCTCCTACTCCAGATGCAAGCTGCTGGACCGCTCTGCCTAGTGCACGTGCTGATTCTGGAAGCAGCCCACCTCTGAAGCCGTTTGCAGGCAGGTCAGCTAATGCCCCCTCCCCGTCTGCAACTTTGGACCAGGGTTTGTTTTGTTTCTCTACTTCAAAAAGAGGCTGGCGTGGAGCTGTGGCAATGTGGGTGGCCACCAGCAAACTCCACCTCACCCTGGCCTGGCTTCCATTGCTCAGTCTGGAGACAGGAAGAGCCTAAACATCACAAACCAAGGCTCCCAAACATGGGACATGAGGGCAATAAAGGATCTTTCTTTTTGTCTTGTGGTGACTGTCTCTACATCCAGGCAGCAAGAAAAGGATGTTCCACAAAGGCCCTTGGGAGCCTGTGACTGTGCACCACCACCTCCAGTAGGTGTGCAACCAGCACTGGAGACATTTTGCCCCATTGTGCCCCCAGCTGCTACTATGTAGAGATCTGTGGCAATTTCACTTGGTGCAATTTAGCAGAGGACGGACAATGTCTGACTAAGGGCAGTTTCCTGTCCAGGGCTAAACTGCCTCATTGCTTCCCCATAAACCTTCATGAGTAGCTGTGCAGTGTTAGCAACATTTAAGATTATGCTAGTATAACTAGACAGCGTCTAAAGAATGCTTTTAAGTGCCACACTGCACTTGGATTCCTTGAAATAATTAATTCTTGACAGCAAAGAGAAATAAAATGAAAAGAGCCTCAAATAATTTTTAGGCTTGTTTTTAAGAAACAACAACAGCAATTCTGTTTCAATATCCTGAGGGGACACTAAAGGGTGAAGGTGAAGCTCCCTATTTTTTGGATGTGTGTGTGTGTGATGCCTGCTAGGACCCCTCAACCCCCAAATTAAGTTATTTTGGTTAAATTATAAAGTGTGGCAAAAACTATTTGTCTATACTGTTAAAAGTGTCGTCAAGAAAAAGAAGTGTCAAAACAAGCTGATGAAGAACAACCTGCTCTAAAAGATTTGGGAAATGAAAAATCCATGCCACAAGAAGTAGAAATGGTGGATGACTCAACAGAAACCTATCTGGAGGAAGCAGTTGCTTATCCTGAACAGTGTTCATTGCAAATGCATACTGAAAGCATAGGCAAGGTGTCTGAAGTAGACTTGAAAAGGAAAAGTGACCAGAACTCTGCGGAAAGCTTCAAACACAGGCAAGAATGTTTAATGGAGGCTGAATCTGATCCAAAGACTTCACTGATGGCAGAAAGTGCTGATCAGAGACCCACAGAAGTAAAGATTAATGTCATTGCCATAGAAAAGGAGAAGGAACCTAAACAAACTGAGAAATTAGAGCTAGTTCTGGAACAGACAGATGTCAAACCTAGTAAAGACTGGCTAAATGACATAGGATGGAGCCATGAACTGAAACTGACTGAGCTTAGCTGTGGGGATGCAGCAATGGCCAAACCTAATGAACTGCTTGCATATCCAGAAAGACTCAAGAAGCAAGGAGAGATCTTCAGTCAAAGAAGCAATGATCAGCTTTTGCATCGAATACTACTCGTGAGGAAAAAGCTCAGCGAATATGGAGGTCATCTGCAAGACAGAGCTGGAGAGGAACAGTAAAGAGGACTGACCAACAGACTTGTGGCAGCAGCTGCCGTGAAAAAGCAAATTCACTGCTAGGGGCAGCAAGGAGCCATGAGAGGTGCTGAGAGGGCACCCTGCCACTTGTCTGTTGATTAGCTTGACCACTAATGTGGCTTTTAGAAACACATTGACTCTGGTGTGAGAATCCAGCCCTGCATTTCAGGCCACCCTTCTGAAGTCTTCAGTAATACTTGCTAGGAAAGAAGAGAGGTTGGACAAAGGTGACATTTCTACAGTATCTGGAAGCAGCCACAGTGAGGAAAACAAACAACAGATGCATCCTGGGAGAAAGTGATGCTACTTTCCAAGCAAAAAATGATTGCTGTTACTACCTGACTAATATCTTCAATTAAGAGAAGTGATACATACCAACATAGACACTGAAAGAGGAGAGAGGGAGAGGGATTGTGAATAAATAGCTCTGCAGGAGGAGGGGGAGAAGACACAAATGGGAGCTTTGGGTAGGCACACTTCCCAGTGAAGAGTGTTCTTACCATGTGATTTAAGAAACTAATTATCATTCAATTTAAATTTCGGAGAGAGAATGGCTTTGTGCAGAAGCATCCTAAATTTGTGGAGTTCTAAAATCATTTTTACAATTGGAGATCACTGATAAAATACTGTTGTTATTTATTATTATTACTGCTTAGAAATCTCTCAGCTTCTCCTGCATCTGCACTGACAACACTAGTCCAGATTAGTGCAAGCTTCCAAAGACTAGGAACAAAGACTCCTAGTCAGTTCCTATTGGGCAATTTAATCTGAGATTAAGTCAGGTTTTTAAAATCAGCAGCGAGGTCTGGTTTTTGCATCCCCACTGTTAGCTTATATTGTGGACTTGCAGGGGAGAACCTCCACTTAGCAGAACCCCCACTTCATGCAGTCAGTAATGGAGGACCCTCATACCCTGACTTCATTGGGGAAGGCAATTCAAACCCCACCCACTATATAAACCTGTTCCCAATTCAGATCATGGAGGAGGAGTTTTTCTTCACCACTTCTCCCCCCATGGTAGCACCAGCTTCTCATGTTAGAACAAAAGAACGTAAGAGGAGCCCTGCTGGATCAGGCCACAGCCAATCTAATCCAGCATCCATTCTCAAACACTGGCCCACCAACTGGCCACGTTGGCCCACCAAATCCTCATGGACATCTCAAGCAGAGACGAGGATAAGCCTTTTCCTGCATTCAAATCCCATTGCCTTGGAAGTGTCCTGCTCCCCCCCCCCCAGCCTGAAAGAGGTACTTAGGCATCCATTCTAGTAGCCATTAATACATCTGTCATCCATAAATTTGTCCAACCCTTCCTTAAAGCCATCTAGGCTGGTTGCTGTCACCACCTCTCCTGGCAGCCAATTCCATACACTGATGACCCTCTGGGTGGAGAAATCCTTCCCCTTGTCTGATCTGACTCTCCTGCCCATCAGCTTCAAAGAGGCCCCCTAGTTCTAGTGTTGTCTGATAGAAAAGAAATTTTCTCTATCCACCATTTCTATACCGTGCATAATTTTATATACTTCAATCAGGTCCCCTCTTAAAAGCCGTCTCTCCAGACTGAAGAGGCCTAGACATTGCAGCCTGGTTTCATAAGGGATTTTGTTCCAGACCCTTAATCATTCTGATTGCCTTTTTCTGCACCTTCTCTAGTTCCACAATATCCTTTTTGAGATATGGTGACCAGAATTGTACATAATATTCCAAATGTGGCCTCATCATAGATTTATAAAGAGGCAAAAAGACACTTGCTGACTTGTTTTCTATTCCCTTCCTAATTATTCCCAGCATTGAATTTGCTTTTTTCGCTGCTGCCGAGCACTGGGTCAACACCTTCATTGAACTGTCCACCAAAACCCCGAGATCCCTTTCCTGGTGTGTTGTAGAAAGCTCAGACCCCATCAGTAAATTAAAAAACACTGGTCCCAACACTGATGCTTGGGGGATCCCACTTTTCACCTCTTTCCACCCTCAGAACTGGCCATTTATTACTACTCTCTGCTTCTTGCCCTTAAGCCAGTCACAAATCCAGGACAGAACCTGTCCTTTTATTCCATGGCTGATGAGTTTACTCAGTAGCCTTTCATGTGGGACTTTGTTAAATGCTTTCTGAAAGTCTAGACAGACAATGTCTACTGGTTTGCCTTTATCCACATGTTTACTGACACTCTCAAAGGCATGATTTACCTTTACAGTTGCCGTGGTTTTGTTCAACAATGCTTGCTCCTCCATGTACACACTAATTCTAACTTTGATGATGAGGTTTCCACCACCTTACATAGAACCAACATTCTATGTAATTGCCTGGATCCTTTTTTGATAATTGGTGTTACATTTGCTACTAGGAATGTGCATAGATTATCCGTGCATTCAGAATCCAGATGAATACATCTGGATTCCAAAATCCATGGATGGATCAAATAGGGCCCTAATGAAAGGGCCCTATCCATCCACAAATTGGATAATCCAATATCCGTAGAAGTTTAGAAGAACCGAAAGGCCAGCATTTAGCATTCAGAACCCTGTCCCAGCATATTTTGGCTGGGTTGCATTGGATTAACACTGAACAAAGTGCATAGTGGAGCTTGGTTGCTTAGTAGGCAAGATGACTTTGCAATAAACAGAAAACACATTATTCCTCCTGCAGCTGCCAAATAAGAATGGGAAGTTTATAGCTGCCAGAAGAAGATTTGAAGGTATTAGCAATTATTTGCTATTGTTCATTCTTGTAACATTCCCCCTTTATTTCAGTGAACTTCTAAAAGAACACTTCATTCAGAAGTCACGTTATTAACAATCCCTATATCCTGCTACTGAATATTAGATTCAGAAGAGAATAGCAGCAATTTTCAGGCACGAAGATATAAATGTGGAAGTGATTTGTGTGTAAAACAAATAATATGGATTTATTTCTTGGAACCTGATTAATACTTGTGAACAACTTTCTTAAATAAGAGGTTTAAATTAATGATTATGTGATACATATATATTGCTAATGCCACATGCTTCCTTTTCCAAGGTGTTTTGGAGGTGCTTGAAGGCAAATGCCAAAGAGAGATGAATGCAAACTGCTTTGTGCTGTTTGGGAATATTCCAGTGTTGGAAAAAATGTGAATGCTTCCTGCAGCCCTCAAGTGCAGATACAAGATTTCACGGTCTCTGCAATGCAGCTTAAGAGGCTTCTTTATGATGAGGAGGAAGACCCCACACTGCCTCACTGAGGCCTCTTGAATCTTTCTTCATGCAAAATGCATGTAGTGTGAGCAGACATCCTGCTACATGGTTTGGGGAAAATAGCTCACCAGGACGTCTTCTCATGTTCGGATCTATGTGGTTGGTTTGAATAACGCAAGAGCAGTTTCTTTGGTGCTTAGAAACATAAGGCAGCAAGGCTCTCAATAGGAAAAATGGTTTTTAATGCGCAGAGTGCCAAACATAAGCAAAAGAGATTCCTGGTGGGGGGCAGGCACAGGGCTTTAGCATGGTAGGGATGAAAAGGAGGGGGGGGAAAAGAAAACAGCCTATTCTAAAAGGATGTCCTACACTGTGATGCAACTGGTCTTCTCACCCAAATGGATTTCTTCAGAGCACATGGCAGCAGGAACTTGGAGACTCTGCAGGTTGTCTTCGGAGCAGGATGGGGGAACAGGAGTCATACAGCAAACGTCTTCTCTCCCCCTCTCTCCAGGCAGGAAGACTTTCAGGATCAGGGGTCAAGGTAGGTGGCTGGCAGGGACCCAAGGCTCGCTTTAGTTTGCTAGAGGAATTGCCAGCTCCTGAGCCTGGCAGAAATGCCCAGTGGTTTCAGCTCATGTGATTTTCAGAAGGAAGGAAGCAGCGTGGAAGTGATGGACAAAGCCCGCCTCTTATTCCAAGTCCTACCAATTATAAACAATGCTAAAGACTTTAAGAATTGGCAGAAAGACTTATCGAAATTCTTATGGCAAGGGAAAAAACCTAGAATAAGATTTAAACTAATGCAAGACTCTAAAGAAAAAGGCGGCTTTGGTTTACCGAATTTTAAATTATACTATGCAGCTTCATGTATAGGATGGATTGCGAAGTGGTTTTGGCTGAAAGATCAAAGGTTATTATAACTGGAGGGAGAGGATTTAAGATTTGATTGGCATGGATATCTGTGGTATAATAAAGCAAGAGTTAATGTGGATTTCAGAAAACATTTAATAAGAAATGCATTGTATAAAACTTGGTTGAATTATAAAAACAAATTGTATACAAAAATTCCGCTGTGGGTTTCTCCACAAGAAGCGTTGCTAAAAGAGTTTGGGGGAAAAAAGTCATGGCTGAGATATGAAGATTTGTTGTATGAAAAAGATGATGTGAATGAATGCGATATTAAAACAAGAGAACAATTAAATTTAGCAGGGAAAAATGTACAGTGGTTTACATATGTACAGCTTGTAGATATTTTCAGAAAGGATAAGGAGAATACAAACTTTGAATGGGAAAAAAAGCAATTTGAGTGAGGCAGAAAGAGGTACCATTGGTATGATGTATAAAGTATTACTTCAAATAGAAATGGAACATGATCAGGTTAAAGATTGTATGATTTTGTGGGCAAGGAACTTTGGGTATAATATCCAAATGGAGCAATGGGAAAAACTTTGGGTTAAAGACATAAAATTTACTGTTTGTGCAACATTGAGGGAGAATATTTACAAGATGATGTACAGATGGTACCTAACGCCATATAAGCTTGGAAAAATGTATCATATGTCAACAAAATGTTGGAAATGTAAAAAGGTAGATGGTACTTTTTATCATATGTGGTGGACATGTGAGA
The DNA here is from genome assembly GCA_023333525.1 of Aspidoscelis tigris stejnegeri. NCBI lineage: Eukaryota > Metazoa > Chordata > Lepidosauria > Squamata > Teiidae > Aspidoscelis > Aspidoscelis tigris. The sequence continues at coordinate 18,292,024 of JALMGA010000015.1, forward strand.
AAGCAAAAAAATATTGGAAAATAATATAGCGCTGGATGAGACAAATTTTGAATATTAATTTTGAGTTTAAACCAGAATTATTTTTATTGGGTATTGTTGATGAAAGTTTAAGCAAAGTAAAGACTTTGATATTGTATATGGTAACAGCTGCCAGATTGCTATATGCACAAAAATGGAAGCAAGAAGAATTACCTACAGAAGAGGAATGGATAATCAAATTGATGGAGATGGCAGAAATTGATAAATTAACAAACTTATTAAAAGATAGAACAGTGAACAAGTTTATAGAAGATTGGGGACTTTTTATACAATTTCTTCGGGGATTGGGTATTCCGATGGAAGGCATTGGCCTCTAGGAGGAAAAGCAATAAGTAGATGTAGGGAGCAAAATGTAAAAGATTAGAAGAGTCTGAAGAACGGAGGAAGTCACATGGAAAGTTTATTGAAATTATTGTAATGGTATATAACTATGTATGAACTGTATTAATGAAAATAAATAAAAAGTAGATGAAAAAAAAAAAAGACAAAGCCCGCCTCCCTGTGAGCCCAAAAGGGCTCTTTTTATTCAGGGCTCAGCCAATGAGAATCTGGGCAGGCGTAGAGCCAAATTTATAAGGGGTCCCAACACCTGCTGGGTTAATGGGTCATCAAGCACTCAAGATCAGCATCTCTTTCCAGATGTGCATCTTAAACAAAACGCTTTATTTTTGGCAGGCACACATGTTTAGGTATTGATGAGTCCCATCAAGGTGTCAGATCTGCATTAGTAAACCAAAGGAGTAGTCCTTTTATTTATTTATTTATTTATTTATTTATTTATTTAGTTAGTTAGTTAGTTAGTTAGTTAGTTAGTTAGTTAGTTAGTTAGTTAGTTAGTTCCATTTCTATCCTGCCCCATACCCAAAGGTCTCTCATTTGTCTCAGAAAATTCCAAATCCTCCTGAAAACATGCTTTTTGAAGGCATTATTTTCTACTCATAGCTTCTTGCATCCACCTTTCGCATCTTGATAAGCTTAGCTTGGAATTACGATATTCAACTAATAACTTCCAACAGTCCCATTTGCCATAAAGGCTATAAGGCAGAGAGAAGAGAGGGTTTGGGGGGTTCATAGGCTTATAGTAGTATTCCTCAGAGTAAGTGGAGAAAGGAAAGAGCAGAAATTGTATTCCGTGCTCCTTTCCCCTACTCCTCGCTACTTTGGCTAAAAATCAGCCAAAATAGTTCAGAGCAATGCATCCATGATATGCATTCAAGCTCTAAAGATACACATTGGGAGGACATAGAAACCACCATCACACCCAGAGACAATAACGTCTCACACATTTTAGAACATTGCCTTCAGATCATTGGTTTTCCCTGGTCAGATAGAGCTTTCAATGAGGATACACATGGAGGCCCTTTCTCCACTATCCTCTAGATCCGGATTAAAGGGCCTCCTGATCTGTATTTTAATCTGCATCAAAGAGGCCCTGCCCCCACTAGACGGCTCCATCTGCACAATACAGAGCAAGAGCCAGATTAAGAAGCCCTTACTCTGTATCTATTGTAGACTCAATATATTGGGTCCACAACCAAATTAAGGGCTGTCATCTGGATCACAGAGGTGTAAGATGTCATGCCTCCCTAACCCAAAATTACTGTGAGTTGTTATTCAGGGCCTAGGAACTGTCACTCCTACCTGTTGGGAGTAGACACTCATGTGACACTCATACAAGCTTCACAGCTTCAGGGAGGGTTGAACTGGATTAGCACCATCACTGCAGATTGCACTGGTCCAGACCTCCTCTCCCCTTAATCCGGATCAGTAGATCCACTGAATCCAGATCTACTGATCCAAATCTAGGGCTCCTAAGTGCAAGAAGGACCTAAGGCTGCATTCACAGCTACATTCAGAGTGAGAGAACATATGTGTCTTGGAAGCTCCTTTACTAAGACAACCCCAATCATCTATCCTTTTGGCTATCATCCAATCAGCCAAGGGATCAGCCCAGAACTCTGGCAAGGCCTACATACATGTAAAGAACATTTAACTGCACCAAAATCACACACCTTGCCAACGTTTAAGTACACAGGTGAGAAGACATCACCTCAGTGGTCAAAACTGCATTCAGAAGGTATAACATGGATCAAACTGTGGCAGACTTGAAGTCAAAGTTTGGTTCCACAGCAGCAATTCTGGGGGTAATTTCCATTGCTTCAGGGCATGTTCTACCCACAACTAGAGGTATGCACAAATGCAATTTTTTGATTTGCTTTGATTCGAATAGAATATTAAAATCTTTGAATTAGAACAAATAGAGGAAAAAGAATGTATTCAAATCCGAACTGACTCAAATGCATTCGTTATCTATTTGTACAGATATTCAATTTGTATTTGAAAATACAAATGTCGGCATTTGTACACACCCGTATGCATCCCATTTTTATCCCATATGCTTCCTATTTTCATCCCATATATATCTGTATAAATATCTGTACAGATATGAATAAGATGTCAGCATATATTAATTATATTTTAAAATATATTTTAAAAGCATATATGAAAACAACAGGGTCTGCCAGTGGAAAGGGAGAGTGTGTTCTCATTTAACTGAACGCCAGAGTAAAGAGGTGCGTCTTCAACACCCCCATGAACATATTCAGTGAGGGAGCCTGATGCACCTCAAGGGGGAGACTGTTCCGTAGCCTGGGGGACATAACTGAGAAGGCCCTCTCCCGGGGGCCCAACCTTTTCATTGCTGAAGGTGGTGGGCAACCAGGAGGGCCTCCCCTCTAGATCTTAAGGCACAAGCAGGTTGATATGGGAGTAGGCGTTCCATTAGACATTTGTTGTTGTTTTAATAATTTTTTTATTTCTAAATATACATATACAAATACATTCAAAAACGATACAAGATGCAAACAAAATACAACAACCAAACTAAAATACAAAAACAAAAAAACCCTTACAGTCACTATATACATCAAATATCATTTACCTCAGACTTATAAGAAACTTATTATTTCCTTCAAGTTATTTACTTCCGGTTTGGCAATATAACAATATAAATCTTTCCAACTATCTTCAACTAAGGTTTGAACATTCCCTTCCGAAATCCTTATTCTTCTTTGCCTGATCGTATCATATTTAAACTGCTCAGATATATAATAATACCATGTATTGATTGTGCACTTATCAGTATTTTTCCAAGATGCAGCTATGGTTGATAATGTGATACCAGCTATGATTATTAATAAAAAGAATTGGCTAAATATGATTGGGAAAAGTTCTGGTGTAAAAGCAGTGTCTTGGGCCAGGAATCCAAGATTGCGGTGCGGTTCCATCAGAGCCTTGGGACTCGGCCTCAATTGGAATAAGAAAGAGGTTGGACCATTAACTTGGAATAAAAGCCTTGGACTTTTAAAATGTTTCTAAAAGCAAAGAAAGGATCTGTGGCATTTTGCAAAAGAAAAGGCAGATCTCTCCATTGAATTACAAATTGCTGTTGGTTTCCTGGATCTGATGGGCCACTCAAGATTATGCCTGAAGGCCAGAACAAGGGTTGCAAAACCAACCATCGGTCACTGGGTTTCTGAAAAGAGAAGATATCTTTTGTTTTTTTAAAAAGAATATATATAAAAATTTGGAATGCCCTGGGAAGGGGATCTTACTAAATGTTTTATGGATGATTTGCTGAATTCATATGAGCTATTCCATTACATTTTTAACCTGAAGGAAATAACAAGAAAAACTTCATCAGTACTGGAATGTCAGGATTTCACGTTGGGCTGTTTACACCTTTTGTCTACCCTTGGATAAGAGTGCCCTGAGGGATTCAAAGAGAGGTCAGGAGATGCGCCAATTAGAAATGTTAATTTAAGGTAACTTCCATAATACAAGAAAGGTAAGGGAGGAGAACATCTTATTATTTTAAGGAAATGATTCAGATGTTCCTGAGGAAGTGGGTCTCACTGGGATGTCTTGAGTCTTATGGGTGCAAAAATCTGTCAAGCACACACATGAAGCTATTCCATTGTACTTTGACTTAAGAGAAACAATAGGATGAGAATTGCTCAGGGAGACAGGTTAGCATAAGAAATTAACTTCTTTTGGACACCTGAAGAACCGGTTTTTGCCTTTTCAGGAAGAACTTTTGGAGATGATGTTAGGCTGATTTGCATCTTTTTTGGAAAACTATAGACAGGTACATGTTTCATTCATTAACAAAGGAAAAACCATAATCAGCAGGGGTTGTTGTTTTGGTTCCAATTTCTGACTATAAGAAAGGCAGAGAAGAGAAGGAGTCCAGGAGTCCAGGAGTCTCCCTCTCCTCATCTAGCCAAAGGAGTTTTCCTGCCATGGAAAGCTAGGAAAAGACCACAGACACTTCGCTGTCTTTCTTTTTTTTTCTCTCCTGCTACACAGAGCTGCATTTTAAATTTTGAAAGTTGTTCTGAGTTTTGCTTGTCAGAACAATTGCAGGAGTCCATTTTACCTGGCTTTTATTTTTAGTTGTGAGATATTTTACTCTTTTTTTTTTTTTTTTTTTTTTGGAGACCGGATTAATAAAAGGGATCATTTTTATTTTTACTTTATTTTCTATTTTTGTTCCTGAAGAGGCACAGATCGGCTGAAATCTCCCACCTACAATTTTGGGTGTGCTAAGGCACAGTGGTGAGAGCAGATTCCATTCCTCCTTACTTCCCCCTATCTCCTATGGTTTTTCTATATTGTTTAATTTCGGTTAGGGAATATCTTTAGTATTAAGGGTGATTTTTCTACCTCCTTGCTGGCTTGGGCCCATTTCTTCCCCAAAACTGAAATTACCAGTTTAATGCATAGAATTATTCTGATATAAGCTGTTTAGTTATTTAGCCATGTTTAAAGTCCTTGCATGTTTGTCCTTGTTTTGCTTAAATGTCTAATGAAATATATTTCTGGTATGCCTTTATATTTCATTTCAACTTCTCTTCTGCTTTTCTAATAAATTCTTTGCACTGGTTTAACAAGAAACATTGACTTTTGAGTCTGAAATGGGTCTTGTCTCTGTTTTCTGGTTATTCCTCATTATTAAAACTTTTGAAAAGATCTAGCTACCTATTCCGTAAGGAAGCTAAATTTGGTGTTTCTGGGTTTTAAAATAATCCAGATTATCCACGTTTGCTCACAGTTTATTACTGGAGCAGAACTGGTAACAATTTTTGGTGGAGAATGTGGGCACATTATGGGCGAGGATTATCCATAAAACAGCTTTTTGTGCTTTTAAATTTGATCTTTTTGGTGGTTTTGGTGAACTGATATTTTAAATTGTAAGGCAAAATGGCAGAAGAGTCTGTTCTTAAAAAGCAAATTAAACCAGATCGCTTAAGAAGCTGGATAAATAAACAAGGCAGATCTGTATGGGAAAAAAGGACATTTTGCAAATTTGCAGACCCCAAAGAAATACTGGTGAAAGGATTTGAAGAATACATAGACAAACGTAAAGTTAGCATTCATAAAGAGTCAAAAGTTTCTGTTTATGTGTGGGGAAGTTGGTATGCAATAGAGGACCTGACAGAGGATTTGAAAGAATTAAGACAAGAGAGCGAAGCCAGTATAAGTGATTTAAAATCACAGTTGAAAATTTGCTCTAAGGAATGGGCTGATCAGGTAGAAAAACTTAGGCAAGGAAAGCAGAATTTGGAGTGCCAGTTTGGGGAGTTGCAAGCAAGTGCAGCTCTTGAGAAAAATAAGTTATTGCAGGAACTTGAACTGTGTAAACAAAGCGTGGGTTCTGAAAAAGTTAGTTTGCTGCAGGAATTGCAGGTTCTTAAGAGGAATGCTATGGAAAGCGAGACTGAGATGTCTCAGGCTTTGCGAGAAGCTCGTGATAAATTGTTGCAATGTCAGGAAGATAAAGTTTGAAGAAACAGCTAGCTATGTCTGAATCTACTGCAGCTTATTTAGTAAGCCAAGCATCTCAGAAATTGGATTCAGTCTCACATGTAAAATGTCAGGAAAGGATTCAGGAGCTAGAAGAACATTTAAAAATTAAAACGGGCATTGCGGCTGTGGTTAAAACTACTCGTGTTAATCCTGTGGTGACACAAGCCTTGCTTGCGTCTGTGTGCGCGTGTGATGGTTCTGGGAAGGAGCAGGAAGCTGCAGCTTTTGTTATCGAGGGGGGAACGCATTTGGCTACCTCTGGTAATCAAAGTAATATTGCTGTTATCAAAACTAAACAGGTGGCTCGGGTGACAGATGATGGGTCGGTTCAGAAAGAATTCTTGAGAGTAGGGTTTTTAAACCTTCAGAACTTTTATCCATATCGAAACAGCTGGGCGAACTAAACAAAAGTACAGCTCTTTCATGGATATCAAAAGTCTGGTCAAGATCTAACAGAATTGGCGAGAGCTTGCCTAAGACCCGAGGACCTAGTAACTTTTGAGATGGAAATAGGAGATTTATCTGCTGATGAAACTGATATGAAAGAATGGATGTTGGCTTTGCTTGCAGTTTTTTTTCCTGGCAAAAGTATTTCACGGTTGTTTTCAAATGAGGTGCAATCTCCACATGAACATCCAGAAACTTATTTGCAGTGTAAACTTGTTTTAGGCTTGCTTTCTGGAGATGCTCCGGAAGGAGATGAGGAAAGGCAGGGTGAAGAACAGGAGGAATTTGATGAGGAAAAACAGTGCTTTCATTGAGTTCCTGTTGGAAGGGTTGCTTCCAGAAGTCAGATTGGCTATGGTACCTTTTAATTGCAAAGGAATCAGGTATCAAGAATTTGTGAGCGCTATGCGGAAAGTAGCGAGAATTATGAGGGAATCTGGGCAGTTAAATGTGAAGAAAAGGGAGAGGATACAAAAGGAACCAATTGATACCATTGAAGTGGCTCCTCAAGCAACCCCAGAAGGTTTCAACCTGCAAATGAGAGGCGACAGCAAGGTTTTGGACAGGGAAGGCAAATTCAGCAATCCCAATATCAGCAGCCAGCCTCGCAATTGCAGAGACAGGAACAGAGTCTGAGAAATCAGATTTGGAATGCTTTGAAACAGGCTGGATTTGATATGAAGGATCGAGTGGCAGTCTTAGTAAATTCTCCACATGTAAATAGTCTTGTTTTCCAAGTCCACGTAGGCAAACAATTTGAAACCTTCATCTCGACTTGAAAAGGTGCCACATCGTGAGGAGCCAGTTTCTCATAATAGCTTCTGTGGCATTTAGCCCGCTGCAAAGGAAACTTGTCATACTGGACATCCACAGCTTGATGGCCATCAGGTCCAAAAATAATAAGGCTTGAATAGAGGCCTTTATCAGGTGGGAAATAAATTCGGATGATTATCTCTAGGGGATATCTACCTTTGTGCGATTCCTCCATTTCTATAGATTTTACCATCTCCTCAATACCAGGGCATCTGGCTTTAATGTTATATTGCCAATCAGTGACAAATTGAGTAATATAGCCCTGGGACTTTATTTGTAAGATCATCTCCAGGCACATAAGAATCAAAACTCCATTTAATGCCATGTTTTTTTTTTCCTGCAGAAAATAAAATAAACACCCATCGGTATTACATGCATAGGGGAATAAAAAAAGAAAGAAAAATAAAATCGATTTTCACAGGATTAAACATAGAATTTTCAGAGACAAAGAGAACAAAGAAAAGGAAAGAGAAAGGGTCTTATATAGTTGACTCAGATTATTAATGCAAAATGGCAGAAGTTCCACTATTGTGATCAACAACCTATCTTCTGACCATACACAGAGTTCCCTTCATCCTGTCTCAGCAACAGGGGTTCCCTTCCAAATCGTCAACTGGGAAGCATGAAAGTATTTAACCCACGGTTTCTTTGTCTTTTTATCTAGTATTTCCACTGTGTATACAGCAGGACTAATTCTGTCCACAATAGTAGCAGGCCCACCCCATTTGTTACTTAACACATGGGCATCTACTGAAAATCTCCTATACATCACCTGTTGGCCAATTTCCCAGACCACTGGATTTCGTACCCATCCTAATTTCCTGTCCATGTTCCTCTGAACCTCTCCCAGTTTCCTAGATACTTCCATATGAACCTTTGCAATTTCTTCCAGTAAAGTCTGCACTCAAACATCACTAACCACCTTCTCAGTCCACTCGGTAGAAATCTCCAATCCAAGCCACCAAGATTCTGGCATTCTCATACGTCTTCCAGTCATCACCTGGAAAGGACTATAACCGTGAATGGCCTTTGATCCTCTTAATGACATTAAAATAATAGGTAGGTGTTCATCCCAATCTTTACCACTACTTTTACATTGCTTTTTGATAGCTTCCTTTAAGGTCCTGTTTGTCCTTTCCACCTGCCCAGAAGATTGGGGATGTCACGCTACATGGAACCTTTGCTTAATGCCCAAGTTGACTACATTGGGCCTTTACCTTTAACTGCTAGAAGACACAAGTATTGTCTCATGGTGGTAGATCCATTTAGTAAGTATGTAGAAGCAATTCCTACACATGATTGTACAGCAGCCACCATTGCAAGGGTGTTGTTCAATAGTGTCTTTTCTAGGTGGGGTCTCCCACAGGAATTAGATTCAGATAGAGGCCCTCATTTCGTAGGTGAGGTAATGCAGGAGCTATGTGCAGCTTTGGGCATTAAGCAAAGGTTCCATGTAGCGTGACATCCCCAATCTTCTTTTTATTAATAATCATAGCTGGTATCATATAGAGTGCATGGGGACACCCCCTTGGAGTCCTACTGCCTGTCTCTTCAACCTGGAAGCAGTGCCTGGACATGCATTCTAGTAGCCATTAATAAACCAGACCCAATTCACAATTGCCCCTGTAGTACACAATAGGGTAATCCAGGTATGCCTCCTGCCTTAAAAGATGTTACCCTATTGTCTACTGTGCACCACACATATCCCAGCCTTAACCAAAAGCTTACTTGTTGCATCCAGCACCACAATCAAGTGCACCATTTCCAGTGCTAGGGGTCATCTGAAGTGCAGCGCAAGCATACTGGCACCTCAGATGACTCCAAATGCAACAGCACACAACAACTGCGCTAGGCTCTGAAAACAAATGGCAACTGACACACGCCCAGAAACAGTTAAGTCTCTGGTTGCATGGGGGCTTAGTGTGACATGTACTAGAGTTCACAAGTGCAAATACTAGTACATGTTAGTCAGTCATGCACTTTTCCCATCTAGCAGACAGGAAGCCAAGTGCATGAAACCAAGTGCATGAAGCAGGCTAACAGCCATTATTGCTTGTAAATTCCATTGTCCAATGACCCTCTGGGTGAAATAAATATTTCCCCTTATTGGTCCTAACTTTCTTGCCCATCATGTTTCAAGAGTGTCCCCTGGGTATATTTTTCTCTACTCACTTTTTTCACACCATGCATGATTTTCTATACTTCAATCAGGTAATCTCTGAAACACCATTATTTAAGGCTGAAGAGATCCAGACACTGCAGCATGATTTCATAAGTGAGACGTTCCAACTTCACCACAGATCAGCTTCACCTCTTTGCCCTGGGATCCCTCAAACTGCACCAATGAGGCCGTGTCTTCACGGGATGCCTTATATCGGTTTCCCAAAACCAAAATAATTGAACCGGGTTGAAACTCTCTCCACGACTTTCAACTTGATCCGGTTCGGCGGCATCCCGACGGCATTCCGATTGCAACCTTATCTCAGAATCAATCCTCGGAGTCCGCACGGCAGTCCTGTCCTCCCCGCCCACTGCCAGTCATGTGCCCACCCCCTGTCTCTGATTGGGGTTACTCCTGCCATGAAATTTCCATTTGCATGGAAGCCCCCTCCCACAAAAGCTTGCGATTTCAAAAAATCCAGCCTTCACACACTACACTGTAGCAAGAGAACCACTTCACTCCTGATTAATGTTGCGATTTTGCACAATTCTTCTTCCTATTTAACATGGAGGGGTCTGACTTGAGAGGACTCTTGGCTTCTCAGCCTTTATAGTCACATCAGTGCCACGTAGCAAGGCAAGATCAGCTCTTAGCATTCCCAGGTAGCCTGCAAAGTCGGCTCAAGCAAGAGTCTGCCAGTGCTGCCCTAACCCAGCTGAGCACCGGCTTTTCCATAATGCCTGATCTGCAGATGTCACCCAGGCTGTGAGTGAGCATGATTTGGCTTAAAGGGAATTTAAGAGTTTCTAGTATGGGATTGTAGGGAAAGGTGTACAAGAGCTGAGCTGTTAACTCAAAGCTGAACTCCTTGCTAGGGGTCAGCTCTGCTGCAAGTAAAAGATAAGTATGATTCACTTAGTTAGAGGCCAGCTGCCACAAATCAATTACTTGCTTTTGCTTAAATATTTTTTTCCTCTGATATATCTACAGTCTTGCCTCATGTCACTCAGCTCCGCTCTGTTTCCCCTAAATTTTCTCTTATTAACCCTTATTTACCTTCCACAGACTCATTTACTTATGTTTACACTAAAGTGATCATTCAAAGACTGCAAAGATTCAAATATGGCAGACAAAGTGATGTTGTTAGAATTTTCCCCATGTTCAAAAATAAAGAGAGAGAGGAGGAGAAAACCTGTATGTCATCCCTGGCATCTTTTTAAAAATGTGTAACTTCAGAAGATTTTCCTTCGTATCATTTCACAAGGAATAACCTTTGCCACAATTAAATGTTTGAAAGAGTATGGTATGCAGGAAGGGAAATGGGGTGAAGCAGTGTGGGAGACAAAGAAAAGAAATAGCAAAGAGGCCAAAAATAAGGTGAAGGAAAGAAAGGCAAGACTGCAAAAATAAGCACCATCCTATGGGAGTGGGAGGAGTGAACAACTGTTCATCTAAATGAAATATTCAAAATGTTGTTGTTATTGACATTTTGGGATTGTTTTGGCTCTTCACTGTAGCAGTAAGGTTGAACTGATGTTCTCATGATTATGGAATCCTAGAATCCTAGATTTGGGAGGGACTTCTAGGGTCATTGAGTCCAACCCCCTGCTCAATGCAGGATTCCCTAAGCCATCCCAGACAGATGTAGGTCCAGCCTCTGCTTGAAGAACTCCAGTGAAGGAGAACCCACTACCTCCTGTGGCAACTTATTCCACTGTCAGGAGGTTTTTCCTAATATCTAATCTGCATTGACTCCCTTGAAGTTTCATCCCATTGTTTCCAGTCCTTCCATCTTGTGCAAGTGAGAACAGAGACAATCCCTCTGCACTGTGACAGCCCTTCAGAGACTTGAAGACCATGACCATGTCTCCTCTCAGCACTATAACCCATGCTTAAAATGCAGTGAAAGGAAGTGCATTTTTGTGGACAGAGAAGGTGGGTAATAGCCTTAAACACAGGAATTTGATAAAGTCTTTATTGACAACTGCCAACACTACTATAGCTCTAAACCGATTTCAACGGAAATATGGCTTCAAAGAATGTGGCCAACGGTCCTCAGTGACTTAATTACAGCACAGCAGAACACCATGACGGATTCTTCTGACCAGCCCTGGTTTGTGGCCTTGTTTTTGGAAGCGCCTTTCAGCAACACATATTTGCAACGTTAATCCTCTTTCCTTCTGACCTTTGTTAACTGTAGACTTTCCAGATCTTTCCCTTATTTGACATATTTGGACAATTAAGAAAATGGTAGTTTTTCTTCTGTGATGTACTCAGCATGACTGGTTGAAGTTGTTATTTGCACGTTTATTGTTATCTGTTTTTTGATTGTTACAATGTTATTGTTAAATAAAATATTTTTTTAAAAAGACTCTCAGGATGTATCCAGATGTTTCAAAAGGGATCCCTCAGAGGTGCCTCAGAGAGACCGTGTGAGGCCCTTGTGTTCCCAACCCTTCTCTAATCCACCTTTTCTAGCACAGAATGCTCTGGAGAGTGGGATGTGGCAGATGGATATATGAACAATCCCACTTCTTCAAAGCCTTCTCTAAACCACCTCAGAGGTGTTCCCTAGATCACAGCCTCAGAGCGGGTTATAATATATAATGTTAGACCAGTCCCTACCCTCAGGCTTACTATCTTAAAAATCACCAACTGAATTAGGATTGCTGTAGGGCAGGCGGAGAAGTCCTGCAGTTCCTCTTTTGCAGCCTAGTGACAGAATGGCTGCTTGGATAGCAGTTGAAGATCCAACATCGATCTCTCCTGTCTCTTGTGAAAGCATCTAATTTGTCTGTGAAGAACCAGAAATGCATCGATTCCTTTTTTTCCTTGTCTGGACTGAAATCCATTCAAAAGTCCAGAAAGTCCAATCTCATGGATTCCTACAATTCACTCTGCTCAAAACTGAGTGGATCTCAAATGTCTCAAACATCCCAGAGATCTACAGAAGGTCAACATGGGCATAAGATACCCACACAAGTAGTGGCCTTCATTAATTTCTTGCAGCAGAATTTACTATGCCAGGAGATAATCCGGATACTTCCTGATGCAGAGAAAGCCTGAAGAATTGTGATAGTTCTATATGTATTTCTCTCCCCACCTCCACATTTCTTCTTTTCATCCTGACCTTTCTAATTAAAAAAGTAAAATGTGAGTGACTACAAGCTCTTTTACAGAACTAAATTATAAATTAAGCAATAAATAAAAAATTAGACATGAAAACATTAAAATTTATCACTAACATAAAAACATATGAAGATACTGGTAACATAATCCCTTATCCTAATCACTAAAGTCTGGCATGAATTAATGACTTTTACAATCTATCTTGAAATACTCGGTCAAGTGTTGATAGCCTTTAAAAAGATCTCAGATTTCAAAGGCAAAGAAATATAAGAAGGTAAAAAAAAGTTTTGTGGGACCAGATCTCACAGTCTCGTCTCACAATAGCTAACCAGGTACCTATGGAAGTCCACCTGGAAAATATTATAGTGACCCTTTCATAACTCATGGCAGTCAGAAGCTCATCTTCGTCAATTCTGAGGGCACAAACAGTTATCATGACTCATGGTAGTTAATATCCCTGTCTTCCAATTCCTCTTTATGGGCTTATTATGGATGTGGTGTACTTTAGAAAGCATAGTGCCATGAAATAATTAGGAACCTAGGAAGACTTCCTAATGCAGGTCAGACAACTTGTCTGTTTAGTGCAGTACTGCTGGTTATAATGAGCAGCATTTCTCCAAGGCCTTCAGCAGAATTGAGGGCTTTGTGTTTCCTGCTCCATAATCCTTTCTTAGGTAGAAATGCTAGAAAAGAAACCTGGAACATTTTATAGGAAAAGCAAATGTTCTGTCACTGAGTTACATTCCTGAACAGCCTGGAGCAGGTCCCTATTCCAAGATATAATAAGGGCAGGTGGAGAAAGGGGCTGGAACTCCATCCACATGGGTGTCTTTGAGCCAGTGCAGTATGCCAAATATCAGACTACAGACAACAATTGTAGGACGGGTGACCAAAGGGCAGACATTTTGGCTTTCCTGCTTTCTGATTGGTGCTCCTGATGTTATTCTTATGCGGGGATCTAGCCATCATTGGTGTGTGGCTGGTGGCCTAGCCCAACACAAGTGGCCAAGGGTCAATCATTGACCTGCAGTTAGACACAGCCCAAAGTTCTTTTGGCATTAAAAAATATTTGAAGAGATCAAGGACAGAGTTACTGACAGAGCTTTGCTTCCCACCACCATCACCACCACCAACCAGTTTGTGGAGCGCTCGACAGATGCTTGAGCTGCCATACTTCTTAGAAGATATAGTTCATACTTGCGAGTCATCGTATATTCTGATCCACTATAGAGAAATCAACCCTGTATGTAGAAAAGAGTATGAATGATAAAAAGGCAGAGAAAGTCTATTTCTTTCATGGACAGAGTTAGAGTACAATCAAATATTTTTCTACCTTTCAAAAAGGAGAAGAAAATACATTGAAACCCTTTAAGACTGTTCCATTTTGCCGAAGAGGTATCTTAAAAACAATGCAAAGCAAATTTGACAGGAAAAGCTTTTTAGCATTAAATTAACTTTTCAACAAATTTTTAGCAATTTTAATCCAGAAAGGGAAAAGGGAAATAATTCATTATTTTGTTAAATTTAATTAATTTACTAAACTCCTCATGGTTCATTGAATTCAATCCTGTATCATGAGATCTTTCCTAGGTCCATTAAGCACATGGGGTTCAACTTCATCTCTTCAAACTCATAAAAACCTCATCAAAATGGAAATAAAATGCAATTTTGAACTTGCTAATGAAGGGAAAAATGTTAACTTTCTAGTACGGTTGAATTAATGGATTATCGCTGCCAGCCCACTTTAAAGAGGAACTTCTACATTTCAGGCAAACTTATAAAATGGTATATAATTATATAAAAATCCATTTTCTAGGCCAGCAATTGCCATTTCTTTTCATCTGCTATGATAGAGAATATTTATGTAGGAAGAAATGTATTCCCAACCCATTTCTGCTTCTGCATCCAAATTTAGAAGGAAAATACCCCATAATTCCCTATAAGACACAGAGCAGTCTGATCTCTAGGACTTGCCACAGCTATGGCCAGAGTGCATACAAGTTATTTGTCCAGATTTTCTTTCCTGTATCTCATCATAGTTTTAGCAGCCTCCACATCATCTGCGGCAAGAGAGGTGACGTAAATAGTTTCACCCTCCACCACAGCTACGTGAAAGACACGATCCTGTGCTCCCACTTAGGGGAACTGGTCCATTATAATACAGTACAAACTCCCAGGCCCTCCTTTCTTGTTGCTTTCATGCCTTATTTCTTTTTGCTTCATAGCCTTCAGAGGAACCACTTTTCCCCTTTATAATCACAACAGAGATTTTAAAAATCACAGTATGTGGCTACTTGGCTACTCATCTGTGGTCTCAAGTTTTCTACTGTTTCTTTCTGTAGGCCTCTGTTTGTATCACAGGCGCTTAGTAATTTCCATACTACTGCTAAGTTCCTTTCTGCACTGGGCCTTATTCCATCCACACACTAGCCCTATAGGCCTGAGACCTGTCATGGGACCTTTGTGTATTCATTTGTAATATTTGAAATTCATTCAAATTCGTTTGAATTCATACATTCGAGTTTAAATCAAATGTTGGCTACATTCGATATTCAAATGCAAAGCAAATGCTTTTGTACAATCATTTGTAACCAAGATATGTATTCTCATATTCTGTATTTTTTATATTGTATTTTGAAACCATATTTTCTATAAAAGTTCTAACACTTTAAACACATATATCTGTTTGATCCTTCTTTCAGTCTGGTTTATCTAGTTCTTTCTAGTACTAAATGTGAATGCTGAGACCTGCTTTGGATGAATAAATATTCTTTTTTTTTTGCCCTTTCACATTTACCTTTGCTTCCTAAAATATCATGAAATACCAGCTTAAGGGCAAATGGAATTTCCAAGAGCAGCTCTTTCCATTGGAGTCTTTGTGTATTTATTAGGGCAGTAGAGTGCAATCTGAAGTTTGTTAACGCTGACTATGAACAAAGTGCAAGTTCTGACTCTTCGTTTCCTCTTGGAGATTCCTGCATTTTTCCCCATCTGTGCCTTGCAAAATTTCCATGAAGAGTGATCAAAGGTGTATAAAGCCTTGGTGTTAACTTTAACTTATAAGGCTCTAAATGACATGGGCCACAAATATCTAAAGGAACATCTTCTCCCATATTGACTTGCCTGTGCCTTAAAAGGAGCTCCTCTTGGTTGTCCCACCACCTTCAGCAGTAAAATGGGTGGGCATCTGGGAGAGGGACTTCTCAGTGATGGCCCCCAGGCTATGGAATAGTCTCTCCCTTGACATTTGTCAGGCCTCTTCATTATATATGTTTAGGAGGGCAGTTAAGATACACCTCTCTCTTTCCCTGGCCTCTGACTAAATGAGAATAAACTGTCTCTTCCCACTTTACAGACACTGTTGTTGTTTTAATATATGTCTGATTTTAAATGTTGTTACTCACCCTGAGACCTCTTGGTATAGGGAAGGATAGAAACACAAATAATAAGTAAGTAAGTAAGTAAGTAAGTAAGTAAGTAAGTAAGTAAGTAAGTAAATACATACATACAGACAGACAGACAGACATAAACAAACAAATAAAAAGTAAGTAAATAAGTAAATAAATATCTACGGCCCAGTTCCTATTGGCATTTTAAAATGGTTTAGAAACTGTTTGGATTCTCTGTGTCCCCATTACCAATCCGTTTCAGGTGCTTCTCTCCTTCCCAGGACTCAGCAAGGCAAAAGAGGCGCCTCCAGTGTGTGCTTCCCGGCAAGGAGAAAGCGAGGGGAAGTGTGAAATGGAACTTAGTTATCTTATCAGTGTGAAGTGTGGAGTGGGTGAATTGCTACATCTTAGCAGGCTGAATTGTTACTTCTCTGCTGAATATGGAACTGGCACTTTAACAAATCTGGCAAGGGGCTGCTCCCTGCGCAGGGTGAAAGCCCACCTGTTCCATGACGTATTTGCCCCGATAATGCTGTAGCATTCCCGCAGCAATAAAGAAGAAGTGTTTTAAAAGCAAAAATGGGGTGGGGGGACCAACTGAAAAAACAGGTGTTTATTTATTCCATTTTTTAGCCAAATAATCCTCAAAATACCCCTGAAACTGATTGGGAATGGGGACGAAGAGGATCCAACCCATTTGTAAACCACCTTATTCCATGAGTGGGAATTCACTCTATGAAAGTTTTTGAAGTTTTTGTTGCTTTCTATATTGATATCCCAGAAATCATTCTTTTGCTAACCTTTCCCCCCACCTAAGAATAGTTTTTTGTAGGTGGGATACAAATCCTCACAATGTAAAAAAGAAAAAAAATCAAATTGCATACTATTATGCAAAAGATTTTTTTTTAATGAAATTGGAACTTTTTCTTTTGATTTTGATGTACTCAGCACTGGAGATAACTATGGAAATTATTTAAATATATGATCACAGCTGTGAGATTATTATATTTAAAAGGATGGAAGAATTCAACATTTCCCACCATGGAAAACTTGGCAGAAATGGACAAATTGACTTCTCTGATTAGAGAAAGAACATTATCATCTTAAAAACTGAGAACCAGTTATAGACTTTCTGAGGGGAGAGATGATTTTGAGATCTGATGAACAGAAATTTGGAACTGTCAAAAGAAGGGAAGTGGTTGTTATAGCAAGGGGATAGTATGAAAATGGATATATACTAAATTGCCAAAGGAAAATAAAAAAATTGCCTTTCTCTCTTTTTCTTCTCTTTCTATTCTTTGGTTTGTTTCTATTTTACTATAACTGTACTGTATAAAATCTTCAGTTTGGTCTTGTGGTTAAAGTAACAGACTCTTCTCTGGAATTCTCCAGGTTCGATTCTGCATGCCTCCATGAAGCCAGATGGGTGACCTTGGGCTAGTCACAGCTCCTTTCTGAGCTCTCACACCCCCCTCACCTATCTCACAGGGGAGAAGAACAGAAGGTTTGTCAGCTGCTTTGAGTCCCCTTTGGGGTGGGAAAAGTGGGCTATAAAAAACCAGCTTAAGGTTTCATCCTTATACTGAAGAAGAATGAGTCTGAGGGATGGAAGGGGCAGAATCTGCTGCAGAAGCAAGAGGCACCCTAGTCACGGGGGTGGCACTCAGGCCTTCAAAGTCCTCACAGTGCAGAAGGGAAAATCCACTGCTGCAAAGTTTCCAATGGGAAACCAGAACAGCATGAGCAGCAATCAGCCTGGCCGTTTGCTTTCTCCTTCCACAATGGGGAAGCAGGCAAATTTCTGACTGACCAGACCTCAGAGACATTCCTTGTGGCTGGAGCTACTCCAGGAAAGCCTGTTTGCCTGTCGATGCCCAAATGGGATCCAGTTGCGCCTATCTGGATTCAGCCAAATGGGATGAGGGCATTTACAATTCAATTCACCCACTTCCGCTGCGCAAGCAAATCCCAGGGGTGATTCTCATCTCTGCCTCTTCGGTTTTTTCTCAGCCATCTTGATGAAGACAAAATTTCATCTGCCCTCCTTCTGTCAGAAAACAAATGTGACCATTTCCTTTACAAACTTAGATGGGGTGTGTAGAAAACTGGAGCACCAGTCACATCCACAATGGATCCAGATTGCATTCAACATGGATCGATAGCGGATTAAAAGTAGATTCAGGTCAGATTTGAAATTTTCAGAGCATGGATAGGTTATGGACACGTATTGGATATGTATTCATTCATATCAGATATGAATTTGTTCATGCCCACATGATTCGTATCAAATAGAATTTTACCACATTCAATTGTGATCTGTGAGTAGGAAAATGGATTTTCAAACATTCGGTTTGTTACGAATTAAACATCAAAAATGCCTTTGTGCACACTGCTACTCCCCAGTCCACTAAAAGAAGACAAAAGACCACAAAAGCTGTTGAAATGTTGTGGAGGAGGGGAAAGGCCTTCCTATGGCAGCTCCTTACTATTAGAGCATTCGTCTGACTTTCATGAAGGCAGAGAGTCTGGGGAAGACAGCGGAAATGAGTCCAGGACCATGCTGTTCCTAGGATGGAAGCCGAGTAGCCTGCACAGCTCTGCTGAAAGAAAATACAAGAAGAAAGTCAGAGGCAAAAACATTAGTATACTAAGTATCTGACATGGTTTCTCAGCTTGCAATAAGTCTCACCATGAGTCTGATAGTCCCCTTTTCATTCCTTCTGTGCTTCTGGTCCTTTATTAGGCTTTATCTCCCAAGCAAAACAGAACTATGCAACATTTGCTGGTGACAGTGAAGTATGGTATTTCCACACATTGCCTTCTCAACAGCTTCTTGATCAAATAATTCAAAATGGCTATGGGATGGAAGATAATTTGGGAATGTGAATGTGGGTACAGTCATGGAAAAAAAATCACACCTGGTCTGAGAAACTATTACAAACTGGTACAAATTATGATACCATCTGCCTGGAGCTTAACACATCTGACGGCTGACAAGAGAACTAGACAGGTAAATGCTTTCAGGCCAAAGTCATCTCAGCCCTCACTCAAAAAGTCCTTGTCTGAAACTGCTTCCATCTGGTGGACTGGAAGAAACTACTCAACAGGTACAGCTTACACCGAGCTCAGTGTTGGAATCACCATCCAGGATTGCTCATAGCAAGCTCTTCCACTTATTATCACAAAGAATTGGATTTAGTCAAGAGAGTATCACTCAGGTTCTCAGCAACACCTTTTTACAGTCCTCCCACTTCTAAGACCTTTTCTGCTGCACCATTACTAAGATAACAATCCTCACAAGCACCTTATCTGCTGCTATAATTAAGTTGAAGCTAGAGAAAACAGTGAATCAAAAGAGAATGCAAGTGGGCATAGATGGGTTTTAGCAAGAGTATAAGATGGACTGGGGATGGCTCTAACACCCAGATGCTCAGAGGCAATCAGTGGGCTGCAGGGTGAGATAGAATGATGGACTAAATGGGCTCCTCTTAGGTTCTTATAGAATCACCTCTCATAGGACAAAAAATGCCTAACTTCTGGCACTTCTTCTGCCCTTCCAGAAAAAGAGCCCTGCTGGATCAGGCCACAGCCCATCTAGTCTGACATCTTGTCCCACACAGTGGCCCACAAATTGCTTATGAGCAATTCAAGCACAAGGGCAAAACCTTGTGGATCCCAACAAATGGCCTTTAGAGGCATCCTGACTGTGTGCCCAGCCTGGAGCATGTACCGAGGCCTCCATTCTAGTAGCCATTGCTACACCTGCCATCCATGAATTTGTCTAACCCTTTCTTAAAGCTATCTAAAAGATCTGTGCCAATGCCTATCTGTGGATTCATCAAAGAAAGGCACCAGGCTTGACAACTAGTTAATGATATCCTCATATATTTGTTATTTGAAAGTTACAGCACTTTAGAACCGTTTTTGATTCTCAGCGTCCGCACTCCCCATTTGTTTCCAGAGTATTTTGTGAAGTATTTGGCAAAAAAAATAGAATAAACAAACACCTGTTTCTTCAGGTGTTTTCCTAGGTTTTGGTTTTAAAGCGTTTCTTCCTTACTGCAGTGGGAACGCTAGAGTAGCATTTGGGGAAGAATGCATCTTTAGATTCCCTCCCCCAATAACACCCTGCCCAATGCCTGTCTACTTCTGGGCACACCATTAAATGGGTGTGGCTACACTCCCGGGAGGGGGAGCCCCTTGCCAATCAGAGAGAGAGGGTGGGTACCATGACTCACAATGGGAGGGTAGGAAAAGATGCGTGTTCCCTAATGCACTTTTGAAGGAAGCTCAGAAATCAGGATTTTCCATGTTTTAAGTAAAAGTAGTGGGAACAGCCATATTGGTTTTTGTATCAGGTTTTTTTTATTCCATTTTTATCAGCGTTGTAAATAGGGGTTTTTTTAATTGAATGGAAACATGGCCATACTGTTTATTTTATTTGGATTTTTATTTCACCCTATACCCAAGAGTCTCAGGGCAGGTTACAAGATATAAAATGAACAAATTAAAACCAATAACATATTAAACCTATTACAACCATGGCAGTGCCTGAATGTGGGGAGGTGCAAGGTGTGCAGTGACCTTGCGCCAGGTGAGACAATTGCAACCCTAAGAATTATTCCTGGCTCCTCTGACCTCCCTTAACTGATGCGATTTCAGATACCTGGCCAGCAAATTAATGGCTGCTGCACCTGAGATGGGAGTAACTTGAAAAACAATTTCCCCTTGGCATTACATCTATTTATTGCTCACATTGGCTATAGTGAACATTTCAGCCAAGTTAATTTGAACTGAGTCTTGATGTGCTGTCATTTTTTAGTCCATGACAATAATGAAAAGGGAAATCTTTCTGGCAGGTGCATTATGCTGGTTAAAATGAATTACTTTAAATCATCATCACTCCTTAATCTGGATCATCACAATATATAGATATATTATTTTATTCTGAGAGCTGTTGGTAGACCATGTAGAAAACTGGCCAAGATTAAGAAAATGAACCTTTCATTGAACCAAGTCCACTTCTTGAATTCTCAACAAAACATTTGTCCTGTGGATCTCAGCAGCAGAGAGCTAAACCAATGGTTTAATATGTCTAGGACCAGATTAGTATGTTTAGAAGTCACTGACTGAGAAGGAGATTAGTCAGGAATTTCGTCAGCCCTCTCCAGCTGGTGAGACTCAGAAAGAATAGGATAGGTGAATCTGAAACAACAAGAAACGTTCATCTGCGAGAAGTCCATTCTCACTAAATATCACACCAGAGCAGTCAGTAAGAGTTGAGAATTGTTATATACCAACCTTCAAAACTAGAGGAGGCTGTTCTATTTTAAAGAGATTATGGCGATGCACATTATTATGTATTATGTATTATCAAAGACTCCTGTAACATTTCCTGGGTTGCCTGTGGTTGAAACAATCATCACCAGAGAGGCAGGATTGGCACATGAAGTGGTATCCTGCCCTGTGCTGGACAGGTCTTGGGGCAGATCAAGCAAAGCAGTTCAAGATTGGGAAGGGCGGAATCAGCCTTATGGATGGCCATCCCTGTCCAACTTCAGAGCCTTGGCACCATTTTCAGTTTAAAGGCTCATTCCATGTGGCTCATTCCATGTGGACACAGTGTTCTGTGGAGACACAGCCTCCCAGTGGGTCAATCCACCATGCTGACAAGGCATTCATGTGTGGATGCAGCCAAGATCCCATGGAATGTGTACGATAAGCAGCATTTACTAGGTTCACAGGAAAGAGGTGAGTGGGTTGCTTACCTGTGCTCACCTTGTGCTTAGGATTTGAGTCGGGGAAGGACCAATACTGGCAAACACTTTTCATTTGCTGACATCATTGCAATATGTAATGCAATGTTGAACAGATAAGCAGCCAGTAAATATGGGGAAAGCCATGTACATTCTGGGCTTTATAAAAGCCAAAAATCAAATGTTTCAAAAGAGCTCTTGACACGCTTTCATTTGTAATATATGATAAAACGAGGGCTTATTCACACATATCCCCAAATTTCCAGGAGCAAACCGCACAGAAAGGACAGACACAATTTCCCCTCACATCATGGGCCAGTTATTTGCAGTGTCCCCAACACTCTCCAAACCACCATGCTGCCCTGTCCCATAACCACATAGGATTTACGACCACCATTTGGAATACTGGAAAGCCCCGAACCTGTGATCCTGTGCCGGTTGTAACTGGGCCTAAAATTATTTATTGATTTAATCATGTTTATATCCTACCTTTCACCAGTGTAGATCCCCACATTCAGTAAAAATAACAAAACATAACCATTAACCTATGAAATACTATGGAGTCATCACAAATTCTAGTTTAGGAAGTTCCATCAAGAGTCATGGAGCCCAATTCCTGCTGATGTGGGTGTGCCAACCCCTTTTGGTAAGTATTAAGTAGAGGCAGTGAAGCCTAGAGTTCAGGGTAGCTTAGGGCTTAGAAGGGGGCGTGGCTGACCAGCACAGGCAAGGTCAGCCCAGAGAAATGTCCAGTGAGAGGGAGAGCAAACCCCTGAGGTGCAGTATAAAAGGACTTGACAGGAGAGAATAGAGGTTCTTGATCTGTACAACATGATGGGTTGGTGTGGGTAGGATTGGAAACGGGTTTCTAGTGCCTATGAAGATAGATAGGAGGAGATCGTGATAGAAAACTGAGAGGCTAGTAAAAGAAACTGTTTATGTTGAAATGTGCTGAAAGTAATTGTTGATAAACCTGAAGTTGTAAACAAATAAAAAAGTTACCAAAGTATTTTAAAAGAGATTGAACTAGCGTGTTGTTTCTAACAGCAGCTGGGAGCTCAGGGAAAAGGGCTCTGTCTCTTTAAAAAGTAAAAGTTACTGAGAGTGCGCCACAATCGGCGTCAGCAAGAATCTCTTGGCCGATCGACAACAAAGAAATGGAAGAAGCGGCGAACGTTGTAGCTGGGGGTTGATTACAGACACCAGGAGGGAGCGCTGAGGGTTTATTTGTAAATCAAAGAGTGTGAGGGCTCAGGGTGTCGGGCTGAGGGCGATTAACTCCCAGCTAGGTGTCATAGGGGGTAATATCCCTAACAGCCTCTTCTATTTACCAAAGCTCAAACAAAAAAAGAGAACATATCTTCCAGTACAGTTTGATCCTTTGTCAAAAAGCCTGATGCTCTTGAAGGGGTTTCCTAATGTTTATTAGAAATCTTTCTTCTTATTCGAATGCATTGGGTCAAGTCATACATTACCTTCTGAGGCATAAAACAGAAAACACCTTAACATGTACAGTACAGATCTTGAAATATGCACTATGTTTGATTCTGGGAGTATATTTTTTCCAAGGCATTGATCCAATGATAATTCTAACAATTAACTGGAATATTAATTATTGCTGGGCCAGGTTTTTCATTGAATAAGCATGATAAAACTACACTCATAAAATACATATTCGGTTTTACACCATTCATACAGTTCTTCTAAGAGGCTTTTCCACCAGCATAAAATGTTGCAAACATGATACATGTTGTGTGTGGGCAGCAGCAAATCCAGAAATGCAGTCTCCAAATCTGATCAAATTAAGAACATACAGAAAGTTTCTCATGAACAGATAATAGTTTTTTCCTTGGCTGAAATAATAAAAAAATTGGCAAAATTGATGTTGTTATCCCTGGATGAGTAATTTCAAAATGGATCTGTAAACATTTGATTTGTATAAAGTTTTGTCCCGTGTTTGTTTTTGACTGTATCTGTGGGTCTTTTTGCACATCACGAAGCGGGATGCTCCGTTTTCTAGCATCCACACACGGCGGAACTGCTGCTGTCTCGGAATGGCTCCAAGCATGCACAACCATCCCCCATCACCAATAGCTGTAGAGTAGCAAAACATGTTCCACAATTATACTAAGATCACCTATGGCGCTCCTAGTACAGGCCTGTGTGCAACAGTCAGATGCCGATGCTGCATGGTAGTGACATGACAGTGCATTGCCCAACTACCATAGCAACAGCCACCCCACAGGGGATGAATTTGCACTTCAGCTCATAGTCTGCAATTAGGCAACCTCTGGGCAGGTGCTTCTGCATTTTACAGACTACAAACTCCCCCTGCCTGCCCAGACTAGCCGTGGAGCACAAAATCATGTTCCACAAGCAAACTAACTCTAACCAAAGATTTACCTTTAGCCTCCAGCCATTGACCATCTGCTCTTCTGCCGGCTGGAGAGGTCATTGGAGGTGCTGCACAAGTGTGCTGGAAGCTCCGATGACCCCTGACGATTGCTGAGGCAGGTTGGATGCTGCCAGACAGTAGTGTTTGCACTTAGCTTGCTACAGGTTAAATTCAAGGTAGGTTGGGGATAAGAACTGCACTTGAGGCGTTTTCGCACACGGGGTTTTGGAACACGTGCAAGACAGTCTCGAACGCGGCATACGCATTGCCGCAGCGGGGCTTGCGCTCCGACGTGTCCAGAGCTGTCTTGCACGCGTTCGAGATGTAGAGCACTTTAAAGTGCTCTACATCCGTTCCGGCGCGGACGAAGCGCCCGCAGCCATTCGGGGAGAGAAGCATTCGCTCATGTTTCTCTCTCCCTGACAGCCGCAGGCTCGCCTCCCCTGCCGGCGCTGGCTGACAATCAGCTGATTGCCTGCCTTGCTGGCCGCGGGAGCCTCGGCAGCCGTCTCCCCACCCCTTGCCGGCATTTGCCGGCTAAGGCACTTCAGAATGCTTTGAGCATTCGCACACAGGCGCGCCGGAACGCGTTTACACTGCGCTCCTATGTGTGAATGGTCAAAGCGTCCTGAAGTGTCTTAGGCTTCCCGTCCTACACCCGTTCCAAATGGAACGAGTGTAATGCGAAAATGCCTTTGCACTGCAAACACGGACCTCCATCCCCGATCTTAATATCCTTGGGAAAGTTTCCTTGGGAAATTTCCAGGAAAGTTAAGTGTGAAAAAAGCCCTAGGTAAATAATAATAATAATAAATACTTGCCGGGAGGGAAATGCTAGTAGGCAGGAGACAATGGTAACTTCTGCAGACGTGCCTATGGTGGGTGCTGTAGAGAACACACTGTCAGGCTGATAATTGAAATGTAGTGTTGTGTGCAGAGAGGTAACTAGAAGTCACAAGAATCACCAGACTGTCACCAGTTGTTGAAGGCTGAATGAAGTATGGATTACAACACAGGGATGGTGCAAGAGTTGAGTAAGATTGGGTAACAATTGTGAAATGCCAGGATATGAGTCACCAACTCAGATAGTGGAAAGGTATAAAAGTATTCACACACGGCTGTGTGTTGCCTCGTTGTCGGAGGAGCTGGTGGACTGCAACCGTTACGCAATAAACCTCTTTGGAGAATTTACAGCGTTGCTGTCTGTTTGTTTACACTGGCCGCAGTAGGAATCTGCAGGCTTTCCCGGGACCGGAGGAGCCTAGGCTTTCAGCACCTTGGAGAGCTACGCTGAAGGAATTCTGACAGGCTGAGAAAGCCAGCTAGACACAGACGGGGATTGATTCTTTCCAGCACGAACCAAGTGCAACTCTGCTATGCATTATCAACGGGGGGTACCTGACACCCCATTACCCCCTGACACACACCTGGGGTGTTTCCGCATTTGCTGCTGAGAAACAGATTTAAGAAATAGGCCCAGATCCCCGGAGGCCTCCCACGCGTCCACACACACACGGGGAGGCCGGATCGGGCAGCCAGATCCCCTGGGTGCTGTGTGGAGGCCGCAGCACCCATTCCATAGGGCATCTGGCCTCCTGCGCCGCCAACGCCGCCCCGGAGCCATGGGACAGGAGCATGCAGCTGCCAGTCACCTTGACTTTCCAGCGCTGCGCGGTGCATGGAGGGAGGGCGGAAGGAGGCAGACCGGCCTGCTTCCACCCTTCCCAACATGGCGGTCGCCGGCAAATCTGGCCCCTCACCTCTCCATGTGTGGAAACATCCTGCTTCTGACCAGATCGAGGCAAAGGGCTGGATGAAAGACCTGTTTTCGAGGTCTTGCACCCTGGAGTGCAGAAGTGGCCTCCGTGAAGAGTCCTGGATCCAGCCTCCAATGCGGAAGGTAAGTGTTTATGTGTGTCTAATGTGTCTCGTATGTGTCTTTAAATGTGTTCTCAGTGCCTGTGCGGAAACACCCCTGGCCTGAAGAAGATTGTGGGAGAGGGGCTGTCTGCACTTATGTCAGTCCAGCACCCCCCTATTTTTGAAGCCGGAAAACAAAAATTCCTTGGCTACACAGAAGCGCCCTGGGAACATTTCACCCACATGCCCAGAAAGCGCCCCAGAAGTGGGCCATCCAGGACCCTTTCTGCACTTGGCCAGTAGCCAAGGCAAGCAGCTCTCAAGCAGTGCTCTTCCAGCCCACATCTGTCCTAAGTGATCCCTGTCCCAGTTTATTAATAGACTTGACTGAAGAGGTCTATAACCATCCCATGCTGTCTGTCCTGCTCTGGTCACCGGTGCCTCTGCACCTGGTCTGGAAGCCTAAACACCTCCTTCAAAGAACATTATCAGATCTCCAGCATGGAGGTAACCATGGTGCTTTCAAAGACAGTTTTCTTCATCCTTGTGCTGGACTCAACATGGAGTTACAGGAGACTGAGCCAATAATTGGCAGGGGAAGCGCCTAAGATGGAGATACAGTTAGAGTGTGTACATATTGCTGCTGGGGCCAGGCCAGCGCAGGCAGCATCCCCACTCACCCAGTACATACAGTGCTTCACATCTTATCCCAGAACAGAGTAGACCAGGAGCCTGTTCTCACTTGGCTTTTTTCTGGAGTGTATCTCAGGATAGGGGCTTGTGTCCACATGCTAATGCAGACTCCAGCAGGTCTCACTTGTGGCCTGCTGTAGCCTGTACTAGCATGCAGACAGCAGGCCCCAATTCTGGGATATATCCCAGAATAAAGCCAAGAGTGAATAGGCCCCAGTATAATTGGGCTACTCCAGGCAAAGTGACTGTGGAGACAATATTACTGTGCTCTGGAAGAGACTATGGACCATTCCTGCCACCACTGCCTGTCTGCACAGTGGCAACAATGCCAAGAATGCTCTTTAGTGATGTCAGAATCACAATCCTGGGTTTCATTCAGTGAGCTTAGACATAAAGCCTCTTAGCCATGCTTCAAGCTTTTTTTGATAAAAGTTCACTGGATGCACGGAGTATATATCAAAACCTTCAATTCCATTTTCTCCATTCAGTTTCCACAGGGCAGGATATGTTCTCAAAGCAACACCTGTATCAGCATACCATAGGGAACAACAGCAAGATAAGATAGGATCTCTAATGAATTCTAACAGCATGCCTGGGACTGGGAGACAGACACTTAACTTAGTAGGAAGGTATAACCATACTATCTCACTTTAAATGTACAATGCCTTTGATTCATCTATTAAAAAGACTTAATTCTACAAATCTAAAACGAAAACATTAATATGGAAAACGCATCAGCAAGCACAAGGTTTTTCCACACTGCCATCTAGGCTTCCAGTGCAGTGCCATCGAGTATGGTCTGTCCACACAAGACAGAACATAGACCAGGCCAGAGCACCCAAAATGGCATCCTTGTCCAGGTCTACCAATAAGCCTCTTTTTCAATGTCTATCGGCATACTAGTGGTCAGAATACCTGACCACAGAGACATGTAAACAACGTGCCTCCAGGGTCCAGTGTGCCACGGGATCCAAAGCATCATTCACAGCATCTGAAGGCATCTCACACTACCTCTGAAGTGGAGAGTCTTGTTCGTGCCAGGAGAGGATGTTTTTGTCTGGCACCAGGAGCAATCTGTGGCCCGGTTCCCATTACAAGCTTAAAATGCTTTTCCTAAACCGAAATAATAGAACCGGATGCTAACACGAATTTGCCTGATCCCATTACTTTCAACTTAATCGCGTTCAATCTGGATTCTGAGGATCGTACGTGGTGTACGTGACTCAAGGGGGGACTCAAGTGGCTACTTTCTAAAAGCCACTTTTCGGGGCTGCCCTGCCCTCTTCCTCCTGGCGTGAACGTGCCACCCATAACCCACCCCTTCACGGAGCCTACCTGGGTGGCTGCCACTTGCATGGAAGGATGAAAAATGGCACCAAGCAGCCACCGATTCTTTCCCCCCTTTTCCCCATTGCCCAGGGCACACATCAGCAGCGGCAACTCAAGCCCCCTTCGCCCGCTCACCTCCACAGCCACCATCCCAGCAGGGGTTCTCTCCGAAAAAAGCACCCTGGCTGGCTCACTCTGCTGTCACCGCCACCTGCACACAAAGCCTTAAACATTCACACATCTCCCAGAACCTGCAGCTGCTTTCCTTCCTTTTCCCTTTCTAAAGGTCAGAACTTTTAAAGAGTCAAAATTGCGAAGAATTGCAACAGGTTTGAAGTGGGTGGATTGCTATAGTCACCACTGCTGTACGGGGTGGATTTTTACAGTGAAATCACTATCTTTGGAAGCAAGCTATTGGGGGAGGGAAACCCTAAACATGCATTCTCATCCCTTACCGCTCCCACAGTGTAAAATGTAAAATGTTTCAAATGCACGAACCAGAGCAAGAC
Source organism: Aspidoscelis tigris stejnegeri (assembly GCA_023333525.1). Classification (NCBI taxonomy): domain Eukaryota; kingdom Metazoa; phylum Chordata; class Lepidosauria; order Squamata; family Teiidae; genus Aspidoscelis; species Aspidoscelis tigris. Next base: position 18,320,412 of record JALMGA010000015.1, read on the forward strand.
CTGTTGAAATGAGTATTAACACTTACAATGCTTTGGGGTGATTTAACATGTGGAAAGCATGTTAAGCCAACCTGATGTGGGGACTGCGAGGATCGAAACTGTTTCGAAACTGTTTTAAGCTTGTAATGGGAACGCGGCCCGTCTCAGCCTGTGACTCACTGTTTATTGAGGTACTGGGCAGTCAGTCCTATGCAGAAAAGGCAAAGGTAAGTATGAATTCAGCTATAAAGTCTTGTTGCTATCAGCAGAAGAACTGATGATTAAATGCATTGGTTTACAATTCAAACATTTATCATGCAGCATTTAAACAACATATTTTTCACCTGGAGAGATTTTGAGTTCTTCAGTGTTTTGGGATACCTGTTAAAGAAAAATGATGTTACTGGACTGTGATGTTCACTGCATTCATTTTACTGATCAACCCCACTTTACACCCCAACCTAATGGACGGCACACAGATTTAAGTTTTTGCAGCATTTAACCTGAAATATTTTCATTTCATGCTAAGGCACTAACCATCTGTCCTCACATTATGCTTACAGACCACAAGGAAGTAAAATACAGCATTTGCAAAAGCTCAAACTGTTAAGGAGACTTTGCCTCAAAAAGGCTTTTAATGTGCCATACAGTAATGGGAGTTTATACAGGCTGCTTCACTAATTTTCCAAGAAATGATTTAGGAACTTCTGCAAATGGATTCACAGAAGCCCCAAGTTACTTAAACTCTGTACTCCAGGTGAAGAAGGAGGATATAAAAGTGAAAGGTCAAAGCCTCCATCATATTAAAAATAATTACATCTGCCAAAGACTTCCTCTTTCATAACGGCAAAGAAACGGACTATAAGCATGACACTGGCTGTGCCATCTTCCTCTGTTCATGAAGGATGGCCTCCCCTTTGGGCGCACAACAGCGCTGCAGCATTTCCTTGACACAGGAAGCTAAGAAATGTAGTTAATTAACTGTTACACTGAGTCTGGCTTCCAAGTGCAGGGGATCTAAGAATGGGTCTTTCTGCACAGGGCCTCGATCCCAATCGGGAGCCTCCATGGCCGTCTTCTGGGCCTCATCCATCTGCACATTAGTGAAGATCTGTGAGGTTCCACCTCCCGCTGGCACATTCCACCTGCATTAGACAAAGCACAATCCCAATCGGGGAGGCCCTGATCAGGAGTTCAGGAGAAATGATTCAATGTGTCTACCAGTGGGTCAGCAGGCCCCAATCCAAATGAAAAGGCCCTACTGCAAAGGTATGCCTGTATGCTTGGGGCCGTCAGATGAAGTATTTTGAGAGGGCACCAAACAACACACTTTCATTCCTCGTCCTTGGAGGCTTCAAGACCCTCATGAGATCCAGACTTTCCTTCCTGTGGTCAAAATCACTGATATCTGATCACAGACAGGTAAGTGCAAAAAGGGCCAATGTTTACACAGGGAGCTGGCAGACAAGACCAAGTGGAGAAAATAATGTTGAAATACTTATTACACTGTCCACACTTTCTTAGCATGGGTTCCTATCAATAACCCAACATTTTGTCTTACTACACAGTTTTCTCTACCCTTGCCTTGTCTCCTCTTGTTCCTAGAAAAATGGAGAGTGTTTTGTCCTAAGGGCAATGCTATGAAACTCCAAGTGGAGTAAGGGCCTCTGTTCCTCGGGCACACAGCCAGAACAAAGGAATTGTCCACAAACTTCTTAGGTTTTCAAAGGCTTTACTGGTTACCAACAGCAAATAAACATGAACTTGAACTCTTCAATAAAAGTCTCTCTTAAATACTTGCTTTTTCTTTGTTCTGTATAGACTGATTCCTGTTATTTACGGACAAATTCCAGTTTCTCGTGGGTTGATTCTTGTTTTCTGTGGACTAATTCCTGAGCTGTCAAAGGAAACTGCTCTCTTCAGGTCTGACTTGGCCGAAATCTTACTACACACACTCCCAAGAACTGACTAGAGAGGCAGTATACCAGACCCTGGATTTTCTCCAGAGTTCTTTTCTTTCTTAAAGGTGTAGATCTCTATTGCTCCTCATGCACTAATGCATAGAAAAGCCTATCAAAGATGCCCTGCAGACATGACAGATAGTATTTCTGGATGTAAACGTTAATTCAGGAGCAGAAACCCTACTAGGCTTGGTCCTAATATATCTCAGCATTCAAGCAATGGCCGCACAGAAGACACCAATACTCAGCACCAGCAGCTTTATAGATATAGCTCTTAAACAGTACGTATAGAAGAAAGAACCTACAATCATAGAGTTGGAAGGGACTTCTAGGGTCATCAAGTCCAACCCCCTGCTGAATGTAGGATTTCCTATACTATCCCTGACAGATGTCTGTCCAGCCTCTACTTGAAGACCTCCAGCAAAGGAGAACCCACTACCTCCCATGCTAACCTATTCCACTGACTGGTTGCCCTCACTGTCAGAACATTTTTCCTGATATCTCATCTGTATTGACTCCCTTGAAGTTTCATCCCATTCTTTAGGGTGCTTCCACACAGGCCCTAATAAATCCAGATCTACCTCATCCGGATTTAGTAAAACGGGGTTCCAGTAGACCCGGTTTTACTAAATACGGATGACCGGTAGATCCAGATTTACGGGGTAGATCCGCATCTAATAGATGCGGATCTACCCCCTTCCCATCCCTCTGCACACGCAGTGGGAGGATGGATTAAATCTGGATTGGAGGTGGGTGCTGTGCGCCTCCCATCCATGCTCCAGGGCCCTCCCCCGGCCCGCCATGCTTGGCTCCTTGGAGCCAAGCATGGCGAGCTGGGGGACTCCTACCTTGCGGCTCGCAGATCGCCGCTTCTGGAGCCAGGGGGAGCTTCCCTAAACCCCTCTCTAGCCCACCCGGGGGGGAGCCCACGTGATCCCCTCCTCACCTGCTCGGCATTCCTCCTGCCAGAACGGAGGTGACGTCGAGAAGGTAAGGAGGGGATCGTGTGGGCTCCCCCCCCCCGGGTGGGCTAGAGAGGGGTTTAGGGAAGCTCCCCCTGGCTCCAGAAGCGGCGATCCGCCACTTCTGGGGCAAGGGCGAGCTGCAAAGTAGGAGTCCCCCGGCTTGTCATGCTTGGCTCTGAGGAGCAAATCATGGTGGGCCAGGGGAGGGCCCTGGGTAAGAACTGGTCCGCTGTGCGGACGCATCCTAAAAGGATGCGTTTTCACAGCAGAACACCCATTAAGCCCACATTATATGTGGTGTGCAGTTAACACCCATTTAGCACACCTTAGGTACAGATAGGTGCGGACGCACTCCACCAGAAGTGCGCTAAATACGTCCGAAAATGTGGACGCGTCGTCCTGAAAGTGTTCTTAATCCATGTTGCTGTGCGGACACACCTCCCTGGATGTGTCCGAAACAGCAACGCATGTGCGGATGCGCGTTTCCAAATGTGTGCTTAATGGGTGTTAAAGGGCCTGTGCGGAAGCACCCTTCTAGTCCTCCCATCTTGTGCAAGTGAGAATGGGGATGATCCCTCTGCACTGTGACAGCCCTTCAGATACTTGAAGACTGTGATCATGCCTCCTCTGTCTTCTCTTCTGCAGGCTAAACATTCCTAGATCCTTCAACCATTGCTTGTAGGACACGCTTTCCAAACCACCAGCCATTTTGGTAGCCCTCCTTTGGACTTGCTCTAGTTTGTCAATGTCTTTTTTAAATCGGGTTGCCCAGAACTGGATACAGTATTCCAGATGAGTTCTAACCAAGGTGGAGTAAAGAGGAATAATTACTTCTTGTGATCTAGACTCTTGATGTATCCTAGGATGACATTTGCCTTTTTGCTACTGCATCACATTGTTGACTCATGTTCATCCTGTGATCAGCCAGTACACACAGATCCTTTTCACTGGTGCAACTACTAAGCCTAATTCCTCCCATTCTGTATTCATTTTTACCATTTTTCTTACCAAGATGTAGGACTTTGCATTTGTCCGTATTAAATATCATCCTGTTAGTTTCAGACTCCTGTTTAAGCTTATCTAGATCTTTCTGAATCCTCTCCTTCTCCTCCCTAGTGTTAGCAACCCCTCCTAGCTTTGTGCTATCTGCAGATTTGATCAGCATCCCTTTGACTCCCTCGTCCAGATCATTTACAAAGGTGTTGAATAACCCTGGACCCAGGACAGACCCCTGTGGCACTCCACTTGAAACATTCCTCCAATTGGACGTGAAGCCATTTATTGCCACCCTTTGAGTGTGATCGCTAAGCCAGTTATGAATCCACCTAACAGGTGTCCTGTCTATCCCATATTTGATCAATTTTTCAATAAGTATGGTATGAGACACTTTGTCAAATGCTTTGCTGAAGTCAAGATACACTATGCCTACAGCATTACGCTGAACAACTCATCCACTGATTTTGTCATAAAAGGATATTAAATTAGTCTGGCATGACCTGTTTGTTACAAATCCATGTTGGTTCTGGTTAATTACTGTATTCCCATCTAAGTGTTTGCACACATGTTGTTTAATAATTTGTTTGAGGATCTTGCCTGTGTTACACGCATATGTAACATAGGGCAACATAATAATTTATTACTGAAATTTATGAGAAAATTTGCTCTTCTTTCTTGCTGTTTGATAGAAGTTCCAGCATCCACATAAGATTCTTCCTTATGTCAAATTTCAGCTGTAATAAGACATACTTTGAGTCTGAGCACCACTCAGTGGGCGCCTTCTCAGTCCTTTTCCCGTGACGCTGTTTTCTTTCAATTCCCATTAATACAAACACATCTGATAAGTAAAGAGAATCCGCAGTCACTGTGGATCAACAAACTATTTGCTTTCATTTGAAACAGGACGATCCAGTAGTTTTTAGCCACCCAAAATGTACTTTTTTAAGAGCTGTTTTCCTGGATGGATGCAGATAAAAGGAACGCAGAAAACTGCCTAGTGCTGTTATCAGATCATTGCCAACACCCCCCTGCAGGGCCCTCCCCGAAGTTTTAAAAGGGTTTCTCACAACCGTCTGAACTCACCAAAGAATGAAACTGGAAACTAGGTGGCCACCACCTTCCAAGATACACAACCCATTCCAGGCTGGGACAGATGGCCTGTAGAGTGGAAGAGACTTCAGAAGTAGGACTGAGGATCCAAAAGTTGGAAACTTTCATCCCCAGCCCTCAGCATTTCCAGCCTGGCTCATTTTGGGGTGGAAATACTTCTGGTGGTCATCCCTAGACTGCCCCCAAGAAAGACCACAGGGGCACCCCATCAACATATCTTCATGGTACAATATACCAGCCTTAAGCCAGTTGCAGACCTCAACCTCAGATATAACAGGCTAAGGCACCATTTGGGCACCCTAATCTGGTCCAAGCTTTGGCCAATGCAAATGAAGTATGACAGGTGTTGGACCCAAATTAGTCCATACTAGCAAGTTGGTGGCAGCCCTACATTCCAAAATTTGATCTGGAACAACCCCGAGAGCAGAATCAGCCTTAGGTAACATACATGGCCCAACTGGACTGAGTCAGATGTGGACTGGGACTGCCAAGGTCTGCATGCCAGAGCAATCCCCAGTATCACAGCCCCCTAAGGAACCCATTAGCCACACAGATTGCAAGCCTGGCCTTCTCCCAGGTGTGGAAACTACACCCAAGGAAGAACACTTTAAAGTGGTTTGGGTCTCATCCTGGTGGCAGTGGCAGGAGTGCCCCAGCCCATTCCAAGCCTAGTGACGGTTCGCCAGGTTCCAAAAGACCATCCACTTCAGCAACCCTTTCCTGGGGAAAACATCTGGCCTGCTACTTTGGAAACTCCATAACTTTTGTTTCCTGTCTCTGAAAGTGGGCTGGGACATTATGGTCATCCCTAGGGTCAGCCCCTTAACCCATGCCTGGCCTGAATAGCTTATTGAAGTCTGGGCCAATTCTCTGCAGTGCACACTGCAGACCATGATGCAAAAATTGCCCCAGAGAGTGTCCGTTGATCTTTTTCATTGTGTTCCATTTGTTCTTTTCACTTAAATTTTGGCAAGCATTAGAATTACTCTACTGCTCAATCAAGTTTTTATTCAGTGCTACCGCAATACAGTGGAGCTTATTCATTTCAAGGTAAGAAGGATTTCCTGCTGTGGTTATGCTCTTGAGGAAAGAAGGCACACATCTTTCAGGTCCTTTCTGGTGGAAACCGTCTATGAAGCAAAATCCAGTATGCCGTATATAAATGATAATGGTGAAGGGGCATTTTTGTCTTGCTCCATACGTTGCCATGGAAACCATGCAAAATGAAAGGCTGTGATTTTATACATATATAACTGAGAACAATGTTACTGAAGTCAGGATGTGACATTTTGCAACCATCACTTTTGGCTTCTCTGTATCTAATCTGCTAGCTCATTCATACACCACTCTCTCAAAAAGTAATTTATTCAACAGCTCCTAGAAATTTCTAAGACCTTCAGCAACTGTCGATTCTGCCACAGGCCTTGAACATTCATACCTAAGCAGCACCATATTTCCTTCTTTGCTTTCCCTTCCTCTGAAATGTCTCAGACTCCACCTACGATCTCTTGCTGTCTCGTATATTCAACATCCTTTCCCCTTTCCCCCCACTCACCAGCAGGATACCTTCAGGGTCTCCATATCCACACAGATAAACACACCACTTTTTGCATTAAAATATTTATCTATGGAGATGACACTGTACTTTAGTTCCTGCTAATGGTGCTTGCTTCCATTGCTATTGCCCACTTTGTTGAAATGTCATGTATGATTGCCCAGCTTAATAATATTCATCCCTCTCCATCTGAATAAAAATTTCCCAAGCGTTCTGCCCCTAGACTTTTAATCCTAGGAAAACCTTTAATGTGCTCGACCCACCAACTCAGCTTGCCAATTCCGTTTGGGGCTTAAATTTGCTCTGCTGATGCTCATGCCCCCCCCCCACTTTTTCAAGCCAAGCAGACTGCTGATTAAATTACAAACAGCAACACTGCTGTTTGCAGCACCGTGGGATGGGGCTGCTTGAGCCAGGACTGCACTTGCCGCTATTACCGTGGTTTTATGCACTCTGGAATGTTCTGTAAGGCATCAGTGACTATCCTTTGCAATTGAGTCACTGAAGTAATTATTCCAGTGCAATTCACAAAGCAATTACATCAAAGACTACAGCTATAATCTTATGCACCCTTACGTAGAAGTGTACACCATTGACCTTGGTGGGTCTTGCGTCCAAGTAAACATCGAGAAGCTGCAAAGGTTGTATTTTGTATAACATTTTGTATGTTGGAATGTTGCCCAATATTTTTTAAAAAAAACAACAAAGCTGACCAAAAATGGAAGGACTGTTCTTCAGCAATATTTTTGTTTATTAATGTCACTGAAATATTTACTTTGTCATACAAATCCCTGAAAAAATCATGTATAAGTCACATGTGTGAAACCTATAGACATTTCTGAACTTGCTGTTCAGGATGCAGATCAGTTGATCTCGACTGAGCATTCTGCTGACCCAAATCTTGCCCCTGTGGCGTCTCAAAATTCATGCAGGTTTGGAGCCAGTGCCCAAAAGCTCTGACAGCCAGAGATGAAGGCCCAGAGGACCCATTTTGGGTGGTACAATAAGGTGCCCTGCTGAAATGGGTCTCCATGGCTTTAGTACACCAGTAGCCCTCTTCATTAGGGCCAACCGTTAGTCCAGATTTAAACCAGTCTGGGAGACCACTGGCAGGCAGAGCATAGCAGCGAGCATGGGGGCTTTCTAGTCCACACCATCATGTGGACATAAAAGGACCAGAAGAGGATCATAATGCAGACCAGAGGTAAGTGTGCGGTTTGCTAAATAAAATGTTCTTTACTGATGTTATGTAAGTGATGAATATTACTAAATACGTGGAATATAGGAATCAAAATTCTTTATACTGGGCTATGCATTCTAATGCCTCCAGGCACCACATTTGAGATTTGTTTTATCTCCCAGCGCCCATCCTACCTCCTATTACCTTCTCACATGTCCTTGGGAAGCATCTGCCTGCCATAAAATAACCAATGAGTATTCCTGCAGTATCTCTGAATATGGGAACACAGGGGCCCATGGGAAACAGGTTGAAGCTATTGCCACATATTTCCACTTTAGTTATTTTGCTCTCCCATAGGATTGTTTATGTCTGACTATTACAAAGAAACTACATGCTCTCCAAATAAGAGGATGGTAAAATATTGGCTATTTAAATTTAGCTACTTCATCTAGGCAGGCAGGTGCACTTTGAAAGTTACAATGCCCAAAGAAGGAAAGGGAGGAAGAGCCCAGAAATGCTGAGAGTCCTTGAAGATATATCATGTGCCCATGGGTGCTGCTGGCATCCAGATATTGCACCCATCTGGCCCTCAGGGAACAATTTTTTTACCTGATGTGAATGCAGTCTGAGTCTCTTCTCAACTGAGAGTAAAACGTTCACATGATTCCTTTGCAACGTGCTGGAAGGACACTGCACACAGAGTGACTGTATATCACACTATGTACCCAAAAAAGGGCTCAGCCCATGGTGACTGAGTTACACTAGTGCCCATAGAATCATAGAATCATAGAGTTGGAAGGGACCTCTAATGTCATCCAGTCCAGCCTCCTTCTCAATGCAGGATTTCCTAACCCATCCCATATAGATGTCTGCCCACCCTCTGCCTGAAGACCACCAGAGAAAGAAGAGGAAGAGAGGGCTTTTCTGCCCCACTTTTCTCACCCATCTAAGGGAACTCAAAGTGATTGACAAATCATTGCCTTCTGGCTGAGGGGTTGACCAGTGGCACACACCTATATATAAAATTAAGAAATGTAACGTATATAAGAATAAGGAAAGCATTGAAAGGGATGTGCTGGTTTGTTCTCCCAAAGTTCTGCTTTTTCTTCTTTGTTAGGAGGGATTCTTAACATGCTATTATTGTATAGATCATGGGTTCTTACTTATACAGTTCAGGTGCCAGAAGCTAAGGAGCACTGTGCTAAACATCTGGGTAAACTGATCGCTCTCAAAGAGAAGAGCTGAATTATGTGCTCTAAGCAAGAACCAAAGTGTGCCAAGCAAAACCACTAACTGCAATTGTAAATGCTAGTGATCTCCCATAAGCCTCTCTGATGAGAATCCTCTTGACACCATCTTGACAGATGCCAGGATTCCATTGAAAAAAAAGCCAATATTACCATACCGACATTACTGTGAATGTGCAAAGCAGTTACAGAGAGGAAAGAGAAGGATTTAAAAAATTATTCAGCTTCAGGGAGGTGGTATGGGATGCTGGATAAGGAATAAAAAGGAAACAAGGAAAAATACACATCAAAAAGCTGTTATTCACTAATGCACTAAACAACGTCAGCCCGGATGAAAACGCATCACAGCCAGTCTGTGGAGAGGCTACTTCCAAGTGATAGTTACTTCCGAGTTGTGGGAAATGGTGCAAGATGCAATGTGTTCCTTTGGAAATGATGGAGGAATCCTCTGAAGTTCACCGAGCCATTGCTCAGAAGAAAATGTTACGAAGCTGGCATTCTTGCAAATATAAACTTCACCTAGTAAGGCGTTTGAGAAAGTAGCCACAGTTTTTGACAGAAAATGTCAATTTTCTCAAATTCCCTTGTTAGCAAGTGTTAAGGCCACCTGAGTGTAACAGGCAAAAATACATTAAAAGTTCCCCTTGTCACTTTTCTATCACATTTTTCTGTGCCAAACTTGAGGCCTTGATAATTCAGAAAGGAGGGGTGTGGAGATGCAGGCAGAGTGAAGGCATTGCTTCCATCAGGAGTCATGGAGGATGAGGAGCAACTTTGGTGGCTGCCACACACGAGCACCATCTTCTCTGGCCAGGAGGGGGAAACAGGAGCATCCCTCTCTCCTGCCAGACATCTGTCATTTACCAGGGCCATTCTACAGCACACAGGGAAGTCTCCTGGGGCCGCCACTGGCAGTGCTCACATCACACACTATGGAGGCCACCTCCACTGGCCACTCAGATAGCCAGGAATCGCTCGTGAATTTTATTGTTTGTTTGTTTGTTTGTTTGTTTATATCCCACCCTATACCCAAAGATCTCAGGGCAGGTAACAACATTTAAAATCCAATACATTAAAACAATAAACAATCTACATCGAAACAATACTGTCTGCAAATAATTACTAATGGCTAGACGTGGGAAGGAAAAGGTGTCTCCATTTAGCCAAAGGCCAGGGCAAAGAGGTGCGTCTTCACTGCCTTCCTCAGCATATACAGTGCCTGACGCACTTCAAGAGGGAGATTATTCCATAGCCTGGGGACAACCACTGAGAAGGCCCTCTCTTGGGTGCCCATCCATTTTACTGCTGAAGGCAGTGGGACAACCAGGAGGGCCTCCCCTACAGATCTTAAGGCAGGGGCAGGTCTCCAAAAGGGATTCACTCACATAGGTTTGCCAGTGAGGGTGGCTGTGCCAACTGCAGGCAAAGAATTGGTGCGGTGCCTTGATATCATTCCAACATGTAGACCTGGCCAAAAGCACAAATGCAGTTTGGAGAGACCCAGTCCTGCCTTGCCTTGCCCACACCATCCACGGGTCCCAACTGCTTCACGAATAGCACTCTGGTTCGTGCGCTGATGTGCTCTCTTGCAGCCTGCAGGCTAAGCACAGGCTCCAGCCATCAACACCAAAGCTGGGGAATCCCTCGCTCTCCTCTGCACTACAAACATCACAGCAATGGATGGCAAGTCCCCATGAGCAATGGTGGAATGGTAGTGGCAGGACGGGGTCAGAGTGGGATGAAGAACTGGGAGTACCAGAAGTACAAAATAAAGCGGTGAAAACAAAGTAAAAGAAATTGCTGGTTTTTCTGCCAGTTTTCCATTATGGAAAAGCGTAGCAGTCAGAAGCTACATTAACTTATTTCTGAGGTTACTGTGAGTTGAGGCAGACCCAGAATTCCATGTCTGTTTGTGTAATATTGATGAAATGCCTTTCTTATGAACATATTATCAGAAATTAAATTATTTCTTACCTGAATCTTTGACATGACCTTTTTTTTCTTTTCACAGTTTGTAGGCTAACCATTTGCCTGGTTTATTTGCAAATTCAAAGTTATTTTGTCTCCCATAAATTATTTTCTTTTTTATCTCTTCTACTGTTAGCATTGATTGATTGTTGTTTCAGTAATATTTTAAATTGTTTCAATATCTACACTTGAAGATGTTTCTGAAAAATTTCTTCTTTATTTTATCTACTTTAAGATATGTTATTTTTACTTTTTTCTTCTTCTTTAATATAACTGTGTATTGTACAAAATATCTTATCATGACAAGCTTTACTTGAGTCCAGAAACATTCTAGTGGTCAGGCTCTTTATTTAGGTTAATCTCAAAGAATTATTTAAATTTGTTTTTCCAGTCTTTCACTTTTTTGCCATCTCCAGTAATATTTCATTTAATTTTCACTGATACATGCCTCTTCCATCCTTTAAACTCATAGCGATCAATTGTTCCAGGGTAAGTTTTAAGATCTGTTCTGGTTATTTCATTAGCCATGTTTTTTGTTATACACATCATATCAATCTGAATAGTAAGTATAACCCTTTGCCTTTCCATTTTTACGGGCCTGTTTGCACTTGCCTGTGAGTGAGCAGTGGTCCGCTCACTAAGGCCCATCCACCCTGAGGAACAACTCTTCAGAAGGCGGTCCACATTCTTACTAAGAGCGACTAACTCACTCCTGGTCACTGTGTCCACACCCTCTCCAAGGTGTGATGTAGCAAGTGGGCATGGTGGCACAAGTGCAGCTGCATAGTCATGTACAGCATCCAAATTGCCATGGCAAGTCCTGAGCACGCACCAGAAGTTGGCACATGTTGCAATTCCAAATGCTCCTGGGCCAGTATGAGGCTTTTCCAGTATTTGAGATGTACATAGTTGTTGCCTCACAGGATCTTTACCTGACTGGTATATTATTATACCATACCAGTCAGGTGAATGTTTAAAAGCCCTCTGTCTCCACATCTACCATCTTCCTGGTCATCGGAGGCCCTACAGAAGGCTCCAAAATTCTTTCAAATCTTCCTGGAACAGGCCATTCAAGTATGGATGGCCTTGTTCCAGGACAGTTGGACAGCTCTAGTTTGGATTTATTTATTTATTTATTTATTTACAATTTATGTTTCCTGTGTGAACTGTTATTACTAACATTTCACCCATTTCCACAGCATCTCCTAGCTCCCCCTGCTACTAGCTGGAAAACATGTTTTCACAGCAATATCTCTGACCTTGGTAACCGGACCTGCCACTGGATGCTGCTGACTTCTCTCAGTGGGAGGACATTTCAAGATGCCATCTTCTTTTGGGCCATGGGAAATTATAGGATGCAAACAGCAACCATCATCACAGTTGGTCCCAATATACCCACACTAGTCTGCTGTTACTGTTCCCCAAACTCTTCACTCCATAGATGATCCTTTGAGATTCCTGAAACTATAGAAACATGGATTTCAGTTTTAGCCCCACTACTTACTCTTTGCAAACGGCCCACATTTCTTTTACAAATGTCCAGCACTGGAGACATCAAGGCTGTGATCACACCTAGCCAAATAGTCCATCCTTTAAAGAAACAGAACTGAAGCTGTCCTAGTCCTGTTCACGCCCAGTTCCTGATCATCAGTCCTCAGATGGTCCTGAGGTTGGGCTGCTGTGCTCACACCTGTCATGTTATCTCCCTGGGTTTCCTTTACATGACTTGTTAGTTCTCCAGCCCTCTTGACTGCATCAACACCACCCACATCCAGTTCTGTCAATCAACAGTGGCAACGGGATGTGTTTGGAGCTGTGCAGTGCTGATGACAAACTAACACAGGGTGCTGTGAAGAGAAGACAGCTGGAAGATGTCTTGAGCTATGGATGTGATCACGGCCCAAGGTTTTATTTGGCATGGCATGCCTTTTCACAACACACCACATAACTAGTCTAAGGCAAAGCATTCTGTCTATGACAGAACCAATCCAAATAGCCACAACTCTATAAAAGGGTGTCCTATTAAGCTAATACACTAAAGAAGGAAAATAAGGATAACAAAAACAAGACTTTTTCAGCTTTAGATCTAAGGCCCTTTCTACACTTACTTGTTTACCCAGATCAAGGAGATGCTAAGAGCGCATTGTCTAAATGGCAATCCAGATCAAAGAGTTGCTAAGAACATGTTGTCTCCACAGGAATAGACCAGATCCAGATCAGATAAATGTGGTTTACATTCATTCTTTTGCACACATTTGCTGTTCTAAAGTCCACTTAATACAGATGCATCTGCCTGTGGTTGATTCTGATCTAGCGAATATGGTTCTATCTAATACAAATTAACTGAGGTAAGTACAGAGAGGGCTGTAGTCCCTTCTTCACACCTTGGGGATGTCTAAACCCAGGACCCAGGAAAGAATTTCTCTCAGCAAACTTTAAATGGGGAGGGAAAAGAGTTGGAAAGGTTACACAGGACCTTTCCTTCTACATTTATTCATAAATTTAGAAATATTGTTAATCAAACAGCTTCAGCCCACTTCACATTTAATTTTTCTCCTACTCCTTGACAGTCTCTTCCAGAACAATGCAGCTTCAGTGAGACCCCTTGGTCTGTTCGGCAAGTTTGCCATCAAAGCTCCTGCCACAGTTTAATTACATTTGCAAATCGTTTAGACCCATGCTGGCAATAAAGCTTTGAAGGCTGGCATTTTAATTTTACCCCTAAACTTCCTATGAAACTTGGCATTTAGCATGAATATTTTGGCAGTATTCAAAGCCAATCATCTCACTGGGAGATTCATGAGACATAATCTCTTAATTTTCCCTCTATCATGTTCTCTGGTATTAAAATGTCTTTGTTTGGGCCACAAACAAAGTGTTCAAGTTCAACTTGAGTCGTGAGCAGTGAGGACAACATTTTTTAAAAGTCCATTGACTTTCTCAAGAGTTTTGCTTTAGGCTTTTAGTGCCAGGCCTCCTCCTTTATTGTCCCATCCTCCACAGACATGGCTTTTTCCAGCCATTGTCACTTGAAAAAAAATGAAGCTTTAGAAAGGAAAGTCATTTCAGACGACTGCTCCAGCTGTCCCAGGAAAAGGTCGTCTGCACTGGGATAAACCTCACACCACCCCTGGGCTGCACTTGGGAGCCTGCTGTGAGGGTTGTGATTGAGGTTCCTGACCTCCAAGCCCCAGGGAAGACCCATGTTGGCCTCACAATTTGGTGTCCTTCCAAAGGCTTCTCTAGGCCCGTCTAGATGCCCCTGACCACCGGCAGACCTGTTACAACAGGACTATCAGTACCCCAGTCTAGGCGGCCATTTCACCCACCTAGACCAGGTTACGTCGCAACCAATAAGGACAAAGGGTGCTAGGAGGGCACAGGGGCTCTCCAGCCTGCAGCAGCGTGCAAAACAGAGAGGCCCAGAAGGGGACGAGGCCTCATATTAGGACAGGATACCAGCAAGTGCGGAAAGGTCATTTGGCACTCTAGCAAACAGCTTCCTAACCAACTGTTTCTTTCTTCTCCTCCCCTCTCCCGCCTTCTCTCCCTGTCCTCCCCTCTCTTTCTTCTCCGTACCTTCTCTCCCTTCCCTTTCTTTCTCCCTCCTCCATCTTCCCCCCTTGCCCCCTCCCTCTTTCACACACACAGGCACACAGAGAGAAAGATGTGGGGCACGATATTAAAAAATCAACCTAAACTGGGCTGTTGAAAGGATTACTAAGACACAGTTTCTTTCCTTCTTTCACGCACAAACACATTCCCTTGATCTTTTTAAGTAAGCGCACAGGCCGTTTCTCCCGGTAATTTACATCTGGACAAGCAATCTACTTTTAACATTCAAAAACACATTAGAAGCATTACAAAAGTCCATATATTTCTGATTGCTCAAAAAAAGAAAAAGGCACCCTGAGGTTATGGGAAATGATAGAAAAGTGCTCTCTCACACACACACATCTCACAGTGAATTTATGACAGAGAATTGCATGGAATTACGGGCAATCCCACACAGAACGTGACATAACCTTTAGCTGTACCAGTTCTAATTTAATATCAAAACTGTGTGTTCCACGGGCACTGGCAAGATCTACACAGCCATGTTAGATTAAGTCACAAGAATGCTGGGGCTGTGCTGACCACATGCATGGATGGCTGCATGCAGGAAAAGATTAGTCTGCAAAACAGAAAATGGGCCTAAAAACCCCATCTTTGCTCTCAGTGCAGAAAATGGCCTTGCTTAAGAATACTCAGAAGCAATTGGTGACCCACTGTGAGAGACAATGCTGGACTGGGCTGTGGCCTGATCCAGCAGGCCTCCTCTTGCGAAGACACCTCAGGTCACTTCGGACCGAACGGGTTGAGTACACTTCCCCATCTGCACAGGTAGGCAAAGGACGCATTCCAAACGCATCCTTTCCCTGCCTACGTGCGAACAGGGAAGTGTTCTCAACCCGTTTGGGCTGAAGACCCTCCCCCGGCCTCCCCCAATTGGCTGCCTTGCAGCCAGAGATGGGAAGGCCAGTTGGGCTCCTTCCCTGGGGTTCTGCCACCTGCATCGGCCAGGATCAGGCCAATGCAAGTGGCAGGACCCCCACCCAGCACCCCCCAACCCACAGTGCTTACCTTCTGCTGCCGGCCTGATTCTGGCTAGAATAGGCCGGGGCATTCTGGGGACGCTCGCGAGGTGGCCCCTCATTAGCCGGGCACCCGCCTGGCCTCAACTGGCCATCTGAGCCGGTGCCAGTCAAAGAAAACCATAAACAGGCAGAAGGATAAGTAAGAACCTCACTTTCCTCTGAATGCATTTTTCTTTTCTTTTTTTATTCTTGTGCAGTTGCTTGTGTGTTTTTAATATCAGGAACACTAAAATATGGCCACCCTCACTGTAATCTAAGGTCCAGCTGTTTTCAACACCTTTGGGACCTACTGCATCATTTTGTTTCCTGGACAGAGTGCCCACCGCACACGTTTCTCCTAAAGTGCATGTAGGCAAAGGACAAACGAGGCAAAAAAAAGTCTCCTGAGGACAAGACATAAAACGCTGAGATCTTCATCCCAATTGCTCTTCTAGCCCACCCCCACCCACCCCCACCCCCCGCAAACACAGAGACAAGCAGCACACCCTTTCTCTAGGAGAGAAAACTGAATTATGCGTTCACTTAGGACGGTCTGCCTGCTATATTAAAAGAATTTTTAAGTGGTTTCTATTTCAGCATCTCCCGATACTGAGGCTGCTACTTTGCAGGCCAGCAAACAGTCATTCTCATGGCACTTTTTTCCTCTCCGGCAATTCATGAAATGGCAAAACTAGAGATTTTAATAAAAACACCCCAGTGCTAAAGCAAACTCCGAGCAGCTCCTTCATGTTTCTCTCATCTGACACGTCCCCTTCGGGAGCTACTCAGACTGCAGCCCCCGTTCTGTACTGCATTTATTCCTCTAATGGGCCCTAAATGAGTATTTGCCAGCAAGCTTATTATGTGCCCATCATTTGCCTGCAAGCATATAGGTTAGCCCTCCTTTCCTTGTACCATTCTCGCTTCCCCTTCCCTCTTCCCCACACTTCCAAGTAGCAATTTCAAACTGCACAACCATTAACATCTCCGTGTGGTCTTTGGGCCCTGCATATTACTTGATCCATCTCCTGCAGGAACAGTTTTATGGGTTATTAGTGGCACGGTCAGCATGATGCTTCCACCTCCAAACTCAGCGTGTTATTCATAATATAGTGGATGGGAGGGTGGGGGTCATTTTTATTTCAGAACGAAATGCACTTTGATTAGCTACAAGGTGGGTGGGTGGTTGCAAATTCAAAGCAGTATATTAGCTCCGGTTAGACCTAAACCAGGAAGCTGGTGGCTAAAATGTGGTGCCCTTCCCTGAGGTGAGGCCAGCCTTCAGCATTTAGCATGCCATGGGTCCTCCCTCCCCTGGCCACGTTTTCCCCGGGAGATAAATGTATCTTGAAACACCGGGAGCAGCTACCAGAGCTACCACTATGCGCCACAATTCACCCCTTAGGTATCCTGTCTGTGCTAATTCTACTTGGGACCTTCTGAAGTCAAGAATGAGATGTTGGAGCTTAGTGCGCTTCTCAGAACATTCCACACTGACTGCTGGATCACTTAAAAGCTGTGCAGAAGTATTCCTATGGCAATGGGGACAGCAAATTTGTAGCGCTTCTAATGTTGCAAGTAAGGGGCCTTTAGGTTCAGACATTCAAGGCTTGTAGGGCCACATCTTGAGGCTCCCCGCTCCTTCGGGTGCTGGACATACCATCCTCTCATCCAATCACAGCAAGAGGAATGTGGGATGTCCACTGTCAGGACATCCCACCCAGAGCAGAATAGGGAAGTCTTTCATGTGCATCACTAGAGGAGCCGGACATTTTCCAGCAGTCCACACACAAACAGGCTCAATCGTTCTTGTTTCTCACCAGCTGAAAATTGTCTGAGGAGACAGTTCTCAACAGGTACGTGTGAATCTGGTCACGGAGTCTAAAATATCCCAGTTTTGAGTAAAATTCTAGGTATCCTCATCCTCCAAACCTATGAGTTCTTCTCAGTAATGTGAAATAAGATGAAACATATATTCATAGATATATTAGACGTTATATCAGTTATGGGATAAATTATAAACTAGGCTGCTTGTTTGACAGTTTGTTTTTTGACTGTTGAATTGTGAGAGATTGACTGCAATATTATTGTTAATAAATACGGTCTTAAGAAAGGCCAGGTTCCCACTAGGCAATTTAATCTTTTTTAAATCAGGGTTTTTGCATGCCCTCTGCTAGTTTATAATGCGGACTCACTCTCCGTTCTTCAGTGCCTGGCAGGGGAGGAACCCCCTCCCTCTCCCCTCCCCTCAGCGGAACCCTCTCCCATGCAGTCAGCAATTGGACATCATCATACCCTGAGTTCACGGGGTCAGGCAATTCAAACCCCACCCTCTATATAAACCTGCCCCCCCCCCCCGCATGAGATTATGCAGTCCTTTGGCAGCAGCTTTTATTCACTGCTTGCCCCCCACCACCAAAGTACAGCTTCTTTCTCATGTTAACAAGGCAGTAGAAGATTAAAGATCACTTCCTCTTCTTATATTGGTATTTTGCACAAGATCAATAGGTCAGAGCAAGTGTGAAATGGCAGGAGAGAGGCAAAAGGGCGATCAGGCAGGCTTTTACACAAAAGCCGGCAGCTTTGTGTCTTTCACAATTGCCAATCCCTTTGTAAAATCAGACACTTCAGTCCCTGATACACTGTTACATCTCACTCATGATACATGTATCTCTTGTTAGCTACTGCAGGCTCTTCATTCTTCACCTTCCTTTCAGCCAGGGCAATCTCCTAAGCACGTAGTGGGTGGACAGCCTGGGAAGAGGGGTCTAGGGCAGGGGAAATCATGGCTTCTCATTGGGTCAGGGGAGAACGCCCCTAAACCATGGTTCCCTTCCCCAAAAAACTGCTTGTATTCCCATTTGCTAAATAAAGTGAAGTATTTCTAAATCCAGCAGTGAGACCTCTTTGGATTAGGATTGTGCACAGATAGGTTTTTGGCATTTGATCCTTAATGAATCGAATGTTAGAAAATTGGTAGAATTTTGTGGTAGAATTCTATTCAATATGAATGTATTCGTACAAATTCATACATATATCTGATATGAATGCATACGTATCGATACATATCCTTGATACATATACTGGATACGTATCCTATACAAACGCATTCATATCAGATACGTATCTTATACCAACACATACGTATCAGATTTGTATCCTCAACAAACGCATGGGTATCCGATTGGTATCCCCAGTTTAACAAGTGTCTGAACTATTCATGCAAATGTCCAAAACATTCGTATTCATATGAATGTTAATGTATGAATGTCAAAACATTCAATTCATGTACAAATGTCCAAATTCATATGAATTTGTACAAATAACAAATGTTTTGCACATCCCTACTTTTGATCTGAATTTAGATAATCCATGTTTGGGGGCCTTTAATCCTCAGAAACTGCAGATTCTTTTAGAGTTTTGTGAATGGTGAACACTCTTTAAATCTTGAATGGGAAGGCACCCAAAATCAATTGATAGGATGAAGAAGAAAGAATACAGCTGAAGATTTGTGGAAAGAGCTTGCATGCAGAAATATGTACAGAATTTATATTTTAAATACCTTGAAGACATATTGACTCGTACAACATACTTTATACTTTCTCCTTCCATGTTAACTTGAGCTGCCTTGTGTAGATCCATCCATAGCAGCTCCCTGAAGACATTCAAGCTGCCTCTAGGCAGGGTGTAAAATCCACTGATATCCTGGAATTATGTTGGGATTGCCAGACGTGTTTGTGGCAGGGAGCTCTGGGAGACCCATTTTGGCACCACAGAAGCATCACCTCTCAGAATAAAGTGCAACTTGCCAAAATACTGGCAGTATCTAGGGGTGTTTTTCCACTAAAAGCACCCATTAAGTACCCATTAATGGGTACGTAATGGCATTTTTGTACCCACTAATGGGTACTTAATGGGTATTTCTAGTGACAGTGGAAAAACACCCTAGGATTACTCCTTGAATGGAGATTGAGGGCCATAATGGGCCTATATTTTGCCCTCATAGTTTTAATTTTAGAATGGCACTCCACAGTTGAATGGGAGTGCCTTTAGGCTTGCATTTCTTCTACTACTCTAAATATATATATATATATATATGTTCCCGTGCCTTTTCTTAAATTCATTTTGAAATTTCTCCTCCCACATACATCCAAACTGGCAAGTATTTCCTCCCTTTATCCACATTGTATCATGACTAGTTAAGAAAACATCGTCCACCTTAATGAACACACTTTTCTTTCTTCTCCACCCATTGCTTCTCTCTACCCCCACCTTCTCTCTACACAGACCATATGCCTGTATGCCACATTTCTCTGTAGATTTCATACACTGAAACCACAATTCAATAGCTATACAGAACCAATAACATGCTGCCATTTTATAGAACCACAGTTCTTTTTAGCTACAGGTGGGACCAACGTTGTGGGACCACAGATCTCCTCAACACCAGAGCTCATGGGAAATTTTCATTCATAACCTTGAGAATTCTCACAGAAGAAATCCAGATGACTGAATGGTATTGAATCAACTTTTTCACTACAAGAGTCCATTTCTCTTTATTGGTTTTATAGTGTGATATTGCTTCAAAATTTCAGAATAATAACCAAAGATAAGGAATCATGTCTGGCAAGTCAACAATTGCACCCTACCTGGATGCAGCCAGGGATATTCCAGAATGTCCATGCTTTATTTTGGAATATCCCAATATAGCAGAATAAACAACCAACATCTGCATGCAGCTTTATAATGTAAAAGAACTGGAATACACGTATTGGAAACATTAAACAGGTGGAAAAGTTTTGTTTCATTTCTGTTGCTTTTATTCAGCTTCCTATAGATTTACAGATTTGTTCCTGTAAAATTCAGCCACTGTTTCACATATCCATGGTCAAAAATCAAACTTCCATAGTTATGCTAAACTTCTCTGTTCTTGTTACTTAAATGCCTACATGGAAATTTCACAGAAATAGTTTGTTATGCTGCTCTGAATAGACCCCTGAAGGATTATTAAAGTAATCCATCTTAATTAGACTGAAAACCCTTGTCTGGCCTAACATAATAATGCTTCATTTACAATTTCCATTTCTTGAGTAAAGTCTACATACCTCCTTTTCATACCCTGGTTGCACTTCAAACAATTTTTTCCTAATGTAACAGAATTGTTCCACGCAAAGATTTTCAAAATGAAAGGATGCATTTATGTCCTTATTAAACTGCACTTTTAAGGGTGTGTTCCCATGGTACTAATTTGTATCTCTATTGCCCCTCCACTGAAGTGGATTAAAGAAAAGCGGGTTCAATCCGGATTTAAGCGTTCCCAAGGGGGTAAGCAAAACACACATGTAAAATGAACGCCCCAAGGAAGCGTGTTTTGTTTACCCGCATCTTTTTCTCCCCGCCCCTTGCTGTTTCATTGGGTGATCGGGTGGAAGGAATTTCCAGCTGCCGAAACGCCTCCCCCCCCCCCCAGCCAGCGATCCTGCAATCCTTTCCTTCAAAAAGACCAAAAGAAAAATTTAAAACTTCTCTGTTCGTCTCCCCTGCTTGCGAAGACTGCAGCCGGCACTCTTTACAAGATCTCCAGCCAGCCAGCTCTTTTACACTTTCACTTTCGCGGAAGCAATTCATCACAATGTATCTTTGCTGTTTCTCTTTGGGATTGGAAAGAGAAACAGCAAAGAGAAAATGCCTGCCTAGATCGCTGTTTGCATAGATCGTTGGCTGGATGACAGGCAAAAGAGAGACAGAGAGAGAGAGATGATCTCTCCGGCCGGCAATTCCCACCTGGGAGAGAATCCCCACCCCTTTTGCCACGGAGTGATCCCATGGAAAATGTTGCGCTGAAAACCCACGTCTTCCAGAAAGTACTGCTTTAAACAGGTTTTTTTTAAAGTGGGTTTTCCCCATTAGCGGTGCTGGAAATCCGGATTAAAGCCGTGCATGGGACCGCTCCGTGGCAAAAGAAGATTTTCAGCAGACTTATTATTGCATGGGAATGCAGCCTAAGAGTTGTTACAAGCCCTTCCTTTCTCTCAAGTTTGTTTGAGTATTTATATCCTGCTTTTCACCCAAAGATCCCAGTATGCATCAATAAAATATAAAAGTCATAAAATAGTATAAAGCATACATTAAAATATATTCCTCCCTCCCTCTGTTCCTGGCAGGACAATGCTTCAAGGAAGTTCAACATCAAAGACATGGGTGAAAAAGTATGTTTATCCAGGAGCCAAAAGGCACACAAGTAGGCCCCTGATGTACATCCAGAGGGGGGCTGTTCCAAAGAAAAGAGGGCCACCATAGAGAAGGATCGCTCTCGTGTCACCGCCCATTGCACATCTATAAGAAGGACCTCATCCTGTGGTCTTAATACCTGTGCAGGTCTATATGGGAGAAGGTGTTCCTTAAGATACATGGGTCCCAATTTATTTAAGGCTTCGATTGGGCTCAGTAGTGAATAGGTAGCCAGAGCAGGTCTTTCAAAACAGGCTTGAGGCATCTCCAGCCAGAAACGCCGACCAGCAGTCAAGTTGCTACATTCTGCATTAACTCCAGCTTCCAGTAATCTAATACGGAGATTACCAGAGTCTGCTCCAAGCAACTCACTCCTCCAAAGTTGTCAGCAAGGGCTGTTTTGGCCAAGTCCCCAGTGAAGTGATGGCAGGTGTGGTATTCCAAACTATTTCCTGTGTGTCATTCATTTGCACATTTGCTTCCATTACTTATGTGGCTATAGGGAATGCAGTCTGTATTTTCTCACCTCAACCTTTTGGAAAGGGTTGTATCTCTACTGGCTCAGTAGACTGGTCCAGCAGAACATATAGAATGCATTGTCTGCATGACACATAGGTCTATAGTCAAGCCATAGGTCCTGACAGACCAGTTCATTCACACTGGATGAGGCACTGGAGCAGGGCACGGGATGAAGTCCACAGAGCATTCAGGCTGCTACTGGATATAGTCATGTATGACCAACTGGAATATGGGACTGCTGTATTTTTATCTTGCCCTTAAACCTGTAAAAGACCCTATTATAAATATAAAAAAACTAGGAAAAGGGAATTGGGAGGTGAAAGCAAACCAAAGTAAAGGTCAGATGGTTCAGTCCCGTCCATCAGCTTTTCTGCAGTAGGCATTAGACTGTGCAGAGTGATGGGGAAGTCCAGCTAAAACACACTCAAGCTAATGTCTGAAACTCTTCCCCCATGGGAGTTGAATAGGTTAGCCATGGATAGGGAAAGTAGCAAAAGATGGAAAAATACCCACATGGTAATAGAAGCACAGATGAAGGATAGATTTCAGTCTCATTTCCAGCATCAGACACTGTTGGAAAGAGGTTCTGGCTAGGAACAGTACTACAATCCTCTGAGGATGGTGAAATAACTAAGCATGGCAGGTTATGCCGAAAAGCCTTGTATTTCCTGCTTCCCTGAGTCAGTCAAATAACATCTGGCCAAAAATACATCACTGCCATCTTTTAAGGACACACTTGCTTCTTCCTTTGCCTTGATTTATCCCGATTTGTTTTTAAGTTACCACTGCATCCATGCCAAGATAGTAAGGCATGTAAACAGTCGTGTCTCAGTTGGAGTTCATGAGAGATGTATGCTTTTGAGGGGAAACCTCTAATTGTTGTTGCTGTTGGAAAAGGGGGTGGGGACTTCCTTAGCAAATTGGTTTGGGAAAATTTTGTGACCCACTGTGACCTGCCAGTGCTACAGCCTTTACTAAATAAGGAATTGCAACACTTGTGCTAATGTGGCTAGTCTGATTAATAAGCAATCAACTTTAATATCTTAGAGACTTAATTTCTGAATTCTTGTCTCATTTATGTTGCAAAAGCCTATGGTGCAACTTAGCTGTACATCCACATTTCCCAAGATTAAAGTTTAATTAAGTCAATTACTTTTCTTGTGTAGCAGTCCTATAGAAGAAAAGGTTAAAGCAAACTCAAACAGGACAGCTTGATCTCCATATTTTCTACTGAGTCTTTGACATAATAGAAATCATGGCAATCTGTAGACTTAAACATAGCTTTGGTATTATCACATCCTGCTCTGGCTTTTCTGAAATCAGACACATTATCTTCAGCATGAGCACAATTGTAATTATAGCTACCTATGTGTTTTGATCTGTAAATCAATTGTGTATGGATTTACAAGAGATGCTTCCAGAACTATATCACTTGAGCTACAAGTCAAGAGGATGCTTAATTATTAATGGTTTCTACAGCGTCTTTAAAGGAGA
Source organism: Aspidoscelis tigris stejnegeri (assembly GCA_023333525.1). Classification (NCBI taxonomy): domain Eukaryota; kingdom Metazoa; phylum Chordata; class Lepidosauria; order Squamata; family Teiidae; genus Aspidoscelis; species Aspidoscelis tigris. Next base: position 18,344,233 of record JALMGA010000015.1, read on the forward strand.
TAAGCCTTTTGAGGAAGTCACTATTCATTGACAGAACAGCATGCTTTATATATAGAAAGTCTCAGAATCAATGTTTACCATCTTCAATTTTTGAATTCTGGTACGCAACTGTTCTACTAGAAGGTGAACCATTTGTGTGACGCTACTACTGTATGCTTTATATCCTTCCCACAGAGATGTTTCAGGACTGAGCATTTATATTCATATTTCTATGTTCTTTCTCTCTTCCGCACCCCTTCTCTTGCTGAAAGTTTAGATAACGAAATCCATGTTTTGCCAGGAACGTATACGGACCAAGAAATATGTGGATGGTTGGCAGGATCTTGAGTGTCACTCAAAACCTTTGGGTGAAAAAGAAGGGGCCAGGAGCCGTTCATCCCAGCCTACATGTCCAGCCCAACCCTGATCCAGAAAAAACAAAATTTCTAAACCAACAAGACAGAAAAAATGACATTTTGCAAGGGCCAACAGAGGCATCTTCCACTTCCAAGTACTGCTCCAAGGCACCTCTAGGATCCCAGCTGTTTCCCATGGCTAGACTGCTGCTGGACTATCTAAACAGGTGCTGCTCAAAGGGAGCGGAAGAAGAACTATTAGGCATCAGAAAGGCATAAATGTATGGACTGGAGTGCAAAGCCATGGAGCTTCTCCATTGCCTATTTCATCTCATCAGCTGGGTGGCGAGTACCATGAAACAGTGAACCTCACCCATTTATGGGGACTCAAAGCAGCTGACAAACCTGTTCTCCCCACAACAGACACCCTGTGAGGTAGGCAGGGCTGTGAGAGCTCAGAAGAGAGCTGTGGCTAGCCCAAGGTCACCCAGCTGGCTTTATGGGGGAGGGCAGAATCAAACCCAGTATTCCCAGATAAGATTCCAGCTCCCTAACCACTAGACCAAACTGGCTCACTTGTGCCATGAAAGAGTCTACCAGCATCCCCCCTGCATACTGAAGGCCCCACCCAGCAGAAGCCCACACTGCTTGAATAAATTCATTCCAAGGTCTACCAGACTGCTACCAGCCTTTCCCAAAACAAAAGGCTATGTGTAGAAGGCATGCAGCCTTCTCTTCTGGGATATGAATTTATGGCCCGAAGCAACTTATTTGCCTCTCTATTGTCCCTCTTTTCCAAGAGACTTTAAAAGTGCCGTTCAATTCCAGAATAAGCATTCCCATGAGGTTTGGTAAAACACGCATTTTAAATGCACCTACCGTCCCCAAGGAAGCGTGTTTTGTTTGCCCGCATCTTTTTCTCCCCACCACCTCTCTGCTTGATAGGGTGCCGGCAGGAACGGGGAGGGACTGTGATATGTGCAGCCACAACCAGGGAGACAACCCCCAACAAGTCCAAAAGAAAAATAGCCATATTTACAAGTTCTCTGTTCATCTCCCCTGCCTGCAAAACCCACCAGAAACATTTATCACTTTGGGATCCAGATCTTGCTTCTAAAGATAGTTATTTCACTGTAAAAAGCCACCTCGTACAGCAGCGGTTACACTGTGGCAATCCACCCACTTCATACCTGATAACAATGTTGCAATTCTGTGCAATTCTGTCTCTTTAAAAGTTCTGACCTTTAGAAAGGGAAAAGGAAGGAAAGCTGCTGAAGTTCTGGGAGATGTGAGAATGTTTAAGTCTGTGTGTGCAGGTGGCAGAGGCAGCAGAGCCAGGGTGCTTTTTTCAGAGATCTTGGCCACCAATCTCCGCCCCTTTTGCCACGGAGCATCTCCATGCTTCCAGAAAGTGCCCTTGTAGTCTTGTATAAAGGGCACTTTTTTCTGCACATTTTCCTCCTTTTGTGCCTCTGGAAGCTCGGAGAAAAGCCATGCATGGAGACGCTCCATGGCTAAAGAAGCTTTTTAACAGGCTTTTTATTGCTTGGGGACGCAGCCTATGTTACATTATTACTGCCATTTGACAGTAAACCTCAAAGAACAAAGCAACAGTTTCATCTCTGTAGTAAATCCATTGGCCCCTCTCACCCTGAGATTAGCAGCAAGAACACAATCTTTTCCCCTGGCCTCTGAACACATCTTTCCATTCCTCCTGTTCCCATCTTAACATGTCCTTCAGAATCTTCTGCCAGCTATAAATCTGTCACCTCACATTTTTTGCATTTGGTCCAAAGGGTCTAAAAAGGCAACCTAGAGTTAACAATAACAGCTCAATGTTTCACCCTGTCTCCATTTCACCCTCCCCTGCAGATTTCTGAAAGGCAGCTAAGTGCCAAGCAAGCACCCAGCCTCCCACCAGGGACTCAGTAAATGAGGGCAGCCACGTCTGTGGTCCAGGCAGCCAAAAATTATTCTTCCGTATTGAATGGGAGTTTCATGTAGCCTTTCAAATCACTTTGCACACTTTGCACACACTATTTGGGATTTAATATTTTGAGGTCATAGAGTTATGACACCGTAAATGATCTTCTTAGGCAATTTTTTGTTGCTGGGATATTGAAACAATCTAGTGGGCAACCTAATACCAGGCTGTAAGAGATGAAGAGAGATGGACTTGTAAGGCAGCTCTATCAGTTCTTCAGAAATAGTAGCAACTTACAATTCTTTTCCTTTAACGTTGTCAAGTAAAGTACAAGGAACTTAAAACTAAAGAAAAAGAGTTTGCTTCCCCACCCACCTCCCCGCACCTTCCGTACCACAGTGGCTAGAGCACTGCCTGCAAAGATGTTGCACCATGTTGGCAGGCAGGCAGGCAGGCAAGCCCGGCAGCAGCAACATGCCCTTTGCACACCTGATGCCCTCTGGGCCTACAAAGCATTGGGGCTGGGGAACTTTGGTTGCCCAGCTTTGATATTTCTTGCTGAAGCTATTTTGCTGGATGCAAGAAAGGACCACAAAGTCAGACATTTTCTGTGTTCAGCAAGACAAGGGGTACAAAGTCCACAAGGTGGGGAGAAAGAGCTCCCAGAATTCTTCCTATCACTCTACCATTATAGCTCTCCAGTGAACGCAGAATATGTGCATCCTGTGACCTAAGAGCCCTAAATTAAATACTAAATTATTTAGGGTAGTAAAATCTGAAAGAGATTGCCAAGAGCTCCAGAGGAATCTCTTAGCATTGGGTGAGTGGGCAACCAAGTGGCAAATGTGCTTTAATCTTAACAAGTGCAAAGTAATGCACATTGGGGCCAAGAATCCAAATTACGTCTATAAACTGATGGGGTCTGAGCTTTCTGCAACACACCAGGAAAGGGATCTCGGGGTTTTGGTGGACAGTTCAATGAAGGTGTCAACCCAGTGCACGGCAGCAGTGAAAAAAGCAAATTCAATGCTGGGAATAATTAGGAAAGGAATAGAAAATAAGACAGCAAGGGTGCATCCCCATGGTGCTTTTTCCTGTTGCTATTGTCCCTCTACTGCAGCGGATCGAATAAATGCATGTTTTAAGTGTCCCCATGGGGCTCAGCAAAACACGCATTTAAAATGCACTGACCATCCCCAAGGAAGCGTCTTTTGCTTACCCGCATCTTTTTCTCCCCGCCCCTCGCTGTTTCATTGGAGGCTCAGGCAGAAGCTATTTATCATGCTATGTACAAGATTTCCAGCTGCCAAAATGCCTCCCCCAGCCAGATCGAGCAATCTTGCTCTCATTTACAAGTCCAAAAGAAAAATTTAAAAGTTCTCTGTTGGTCTTCCCTGCTTGCGGAGGCAGCCGGGCTGGAGGCAGCTCATACACTTTCACTTGCAGGGGAAGCATTACAATTACATTCATTACAATGTATCTTTCTCTTTGTGATTGGAATGCCTGCCTACTGTTTTCATATGGTGAATGCTGGCTGTGGATGAGAGGCAAAAAAAGAGAGAGAGAGCTTGCCGCCTCGGAGAGAAGTCCCGCCCCTTTTGCCACAGAGCGTCTCCATGCAAAATGTTGCTTTGAATACCCGCGTCTTCCTGGAAAGTGCGCTTGCAGTCTTCTTTAAAGGGCTGGTTTTTTGCAGCGCATTTTCCTAGTTAGCGGCGCTGGAAGTCCGGATAAAAGCCGTGCATGGGGGTACCCTGTGACAAAATAAGATTTTCACCAGGCTTTAAATTGCATGGGGATGCACCCCAAGTGTCATTTTGCCCCTTTATAAATCTATAGTGAGGCCACATTTGGAATCTTGTGTACAATTCTGGTCACCACACCTCAAAAAGGATATTGTGGAACTAGAGAAGGTGCAGAGAAGGGCAACCAGAATGATTAAGGGTCTGGAACACCTCCCTTACGAAACCAGGCTGCACCGTCTAGGCCTCTTCCGTCTGGAGAGACAGCGTTTAAGAGGGAACCTGATTGAAGTATATAAAATTATGCACAGTATAGAAAAGGTGGATAGAGAAAATTTCTTTTCTCTATCGTACAACACTAGAACCAGGGGGCACTCTATGAAGCTGATGGGTAGGAGAATAAGGTCTGACAGGGGGAAGTATTTCTTCACCCAGAGGGTCATTGGCTTATGGAATGTGCTGCCAGAAGAGGTGGTGACAGCTACCAGTCTGGATGGCTTTAAGGTAGGGTTAGACAAATTTATGGATGACAGATGTATCAATGGCTACTAGAACGAATGCCTAGGTGCATCTTTCAGGCTGAGGGGGGGAGGAACTGGGGCGCTTCTAAGGCCATCTGCTGGGACTCGAGAGCAGGAGAAGGTTTGTCCTTGTCTCTGTTTGAGATGCCCATGAGCATTTGGTGGGCCACTGTGTGTGACAGGATGCTGGACTAGATGAGCTGTGGCCTGATCCAGCAAGGCTTCTCTTATGTTCTTATGTTCTCCTGCTAGAACAAATGTGCACAGATCAGTGGCCCCTGCACCGTAAGACTGGCCCCATAGTGCCATAATTTGTCTCAGTTTTCTTTTTAGTGTTGTGTCTTTTTGGTTGCAAACCAGAGAGTACAAGGACCAGGCCCACCTTATCACTGACAACTTGCCAGCTGCCCTCAAAGGCCAATAAAGTTAATAACTTCTCATTCTCTTGCAAAATAGCAAGTGATGCGTTCCACTCCTTTGGATGGATTGAACAACAGCCATCCTATATCTTATTGCATATCCTTTGATATGCATATCCATAACCGTAGACCTCTGGGTATATAGTGGACAGAAATATCAATCAATCAGTCACTCAGACCATTTGATGCATTTATTATGTTAGGTGCTGAGATTTTCCTTTTCCTGACCACTAGTCATGCTGGTTAAAGTAGATTAAAGCTGGAGTCCAAGACTATCTCCACAGCATCAGCAGTCTGGGGAATGCTATTATGTATCCATCTGCGATTAACACAGTCCATAACACTGTCACCAGATGTTCACTTATCTTTCCCTAAGAGCCACTGAATACCTAACTTATGGAAGATCCACCTAAATGAAATAGTCTTAAAATATTTTGACTCTTGTCACATATCCTACAGTTTATGCAGCCTTTAAAACCAATGATCCATGACTTGACTGTTTAGCTCTACTTCTAGAAGAATTATAGGATGGGTGTGGATAGGAGAGGGTGTAAAATGGAAAGATATACTTTAGGGAAAGAAGAGAAACCAATTTCTTCCAGCGTTCTTAATGACAGGTCAAGTTCTCCAAACAATTTCCCTATCTTCCCTGCAGGGGTTGTCAGCCATCAAAAAAGTAATGAAGGCAAAAGCTTGTTTTAGAGAGAGAAATGGGAGGAGAAAGAATGAGAACACACATTAGCAACAGCTCAATGGTCATGTGGAAATGTGTCAGTCACTGTCAAGAGCTAGAGACATTCACAAAAACACCTTGCAAATAAGAAGCTAGAAAAATAGTCATTGGGTGTTTCTGCACTGGCTGCGGAAACCGGTTTAACGACCCATTTAGAACACATTTCAAACCCTTGGGTACTTCCCTTCCACATTGCAGACCTCTTTAGGGACCTTCCAGGTGACCACTTCCACATTTCAGCGTACAAGCTCCATCTCTAAATCGGGTCTCGCCGCCAAAAGCCAGTTCTAAACGAAGACCTTAAAAATTAGGTCTTTAATCTGTCTCTTCACCTTGATCCGTGTGGAAGCAGGACACTTCCACACATGGACAGGTGAAGGGATGGATGTCCCTGCAGCTGCCATCTTGGGGAAGGCAGAAGCCGGCTGGTTTGCCTCCTTCTGCCCTCCCCCGAGCACCGAGCGCTGCCAGAAATGCACAGTGAACGGCTGCTGCATGCTCCAGTCCCGTGGCTCTGGGAGCAGTGGCGGCAGCATCGGTGGCGCAGGAGGCCGGATCCCCTTTAGAATGGGTGCTGCGACCTCCACACAGCACCCAGGGGATCTGGCCGCACAAATCTGTCTTCCTGCGCAGGGTCTCCGAGGATCTGTCCCTATTTGGGATGGATTCTCAGGAGGACAGATCACCAAGAAACAGATTTACTTTAATCCGTTTCTCAGTGGCAGGTGCAGAAGCACCCTTTGTTACATTACAAAAAGGTGATAAATTAGGGAGATTAATTGCCACATTATTCCAGGAAGCCAGATGTTCACCCATTTGATTGTGTTAATTCTAGGCCTCTTTCTGCACTGAGCCTTATTCTGGATTATATCCTGAAAAGGGACCTGCCACCTCCATGCTAGAGCAGACAACAGCCGGCCCTGGCCTAGAATGAGTCCCTCTGAAATGGACCCAATATTCAGTTCCTCATCAGTCCTGAAGAGATTTTAGAGAGCCAAAAAGCATTTTTCCATTCATGTGATTCCCTCCTCTTCTATCACACAGAATTTTATTTGCATGGATTTCTGGCACTAAGTACCCATTGAAGCACCCATTAAGGACCCATTTGGCTGAGGGCTGGATGACCCCATTTCCACCACAGACGCCATTAGGAACACATCTGTTTCCACCACAGCTAGGGAAATCCAGATCATATGGGTCATGGAGGACCTATAATCCAGGTTTCATGTAGACACCATTAAAGGGGTCTACAATGGGGTCTTCAGCCTTAAAATCTGGATTATAGGGAGTCTGTTTCCACTACAATCTGGCAATGGGATCTAGTGCAGGGGGGGGCAAAAGTCAAGACTTTGGGGTCCCTCGGAAAGCAGCTCCAAAGTCCCTCCGAAGGCAACTTTGGAGGTTAGCGCAGACTCCGAAGAAAAGCTGCAAAGGCTGCAAAGGCCCTGAAGGGTCATTGAAGTCAGAGGCACCAAAAGCATCCAGGACAGAGCTGCATGAGGAGTCCGCAGCTGACAATGCAGCAAAGGGGAAAGCGAGGAGGAGGAGGGGGAGGCATTGCTGGTGCTGGTGCCCCATGAAAACCACGGCAAATCCCTGTATTGGGATGTCATGGTTTTCTCTACCACCATCCCGTGGGGATCGTGATATTGCTCCCCTTCCCAAGCAAGCCGCTTGCTTGCCTCGAAAGGGGAGTAAAAGCAAGGGAGTTAGGGGGTGCAGAGGCTTGAGGTTTCTGTCTTTCTCAGGAAAGTAACCTTATTGTCCCCCTGGAAGAGAGAAATTTCAAGCCCCTGCAACCCCTTGGAGCTGCCTGTTAATTAGCTCCTTACCAGGAGGCTGATTCATCCAAGCGGAAAGAGGTGCATAATTAATGAGCTCCTTGCTCTTGGCTCCTGCTCTTGCATGTTTTAAAAAATCTTCCCTGCTCTTTGCAGCTCCTATAGCCACCTGACAGTTGCCCAGCTGTCAGGTGGGTATAGGGCACCCAGTTGGGCAACTGTCAGGTGAGTAGAGGGGCTGTAAAGAGCAGGGAAGATTTTTAAAAATAGACGCGAGAGCCCTTTAAAACAGACAGGCTCTCCCGTTTCTTTTTAGAAATCTTCCCTGCTCTTTACAGCCTCTATACTCGCCTGACAGCTGCTGTGCAACCAAATAAAGACTCTTCGGGAGCTGTGTTGCTCTCGCAGGGGGTTTTTCTTCGGAGCCTAAGCTAATCTCCAAAGTTGCCTTTGGAGGGACTCTGGAGTTTTTGCTAATCTCCAAAGGCAATCCGGATTTGCCACATGGGTGCTCTGGTGTTTCCACAGCAGGCAGGCTAGCACCCATTGCTATGGGGTGCTAGACCACCCATGGAAACACATTGGGTACTTCCCTTAATCCAGATCTACTAGATCCAGATTAAGGGAAGTACCCATTCCTTGGATCTGGATCTTCTTAGATCTGGATTGAAGGAGTGCAGTGGAAAAACACCCCTTGTTTCCTATTGGATGCTGTTCATGTCACTCAAAGGAAGCAAGGGTGTGTGTCTGCAGTTCTTTTTAAAGCCTGCTCCCCGACCTCCATGCCCCCCTTCAATTTTTATGTGCTTTTCTTCTCCTTGCAATGATTTTTTTAAAAAAAGTAATAAAAATTAATTTTTGTAAAAATGCTAGAGAAAGGAATCATACACATAAACTGAGGAGAGGGGGAGGTGCCTCACAAACTCCACAGGTGCTGATTGGCCGAAAGGAAATACGGGGCGCCACCCACCACAGCACAGTTCTGCCTCCTTTAGCCATCTCTCAGCTCACACCTGAGGAAGCGGAAGGCAGACTGGAATTCCAGACTGGCCTGACTCCCTGTCAGTCTTGCAAAAACAGGAGAACATTTTAGGACGGTCTAAGGAGTGTAGGCTGGCTTGGAATATGGCTTAGATTAATCTGAGATACAGGAGTGTCGGGCTGACTCAGGTCAACCTAAAACTTCCATGTGGCCGTGGCCTCATACAGCCCTAAACAGCTTGGTCCCCAAATATCTATTTTTTATAATACAATAAGTCAAACATAAAAGAATAAGAAGAAAAAGACACTGCCCAAAATATTTAAAGGAACACCTCCTCCCTTATAGGCCTTCTGTGCTCTTGAGATCTGGCAATGAGGCCCTCTTGGAGATCCCACCACATTCAGCAGTTAGGGAGGTGGGGGCATATGGCAGGGCATTCTTGGTTGTAGCCCCCAGATTATGGAAGAACCTCTCTTGAATTGAGTTGTGTCAGGTGAAGACACACCTCTTTACCCTGGCCCAACATCACTCCTTAAACAGGCACTGTTTTAGTGATATTTTCATGTTTTTATTGTGATATTATTGTAACCCACCCTGAGACCTTCGGGTATAGGGTGTTATATAAAAATATACAAGAAATAAATATAAACATAGGAAACATATGTGAAAATGAACACACCAATTATGACTACAACATACACTATGGAAGCATTACAATGCTATTCATTTCATTTTCACTCTCTTTCCTCATAATGCATTGCTTCAGTGGGGTTGGGGAGCTGGGAAATTAGTGTCCATTGTGTTTCTTGTGGATGCTCTATACTAGCAGAATTACACAGATTGGCTCTTTTCCCTGAATAATCTAATTACTAGGAAAGTTGCTGTTTCTTTTTCCACCTGCAGTGTGATTCCATTATCCTAGTCTGTCAAGACCAGGAAAAAGCTGCTGATGGGCTTAATGGTGAGTAATAACTGGATGTGGGTCACAGCAGGATACCTGTAGGGAAGAGAACAGAAAGGGTCCGTGAAAGAGGTGCAGCATTTGAGCACCGGCTGAGTCCATTGATTTTTTGTGTTTATTTTGTCTCTCCCCCTTCCCTGTTGCCTTTCTTTTTTCTTTGAACATTGTCAAGCCATAGTAAGGCAAGTAGCATCATTAGAAAAATATTCTCTAATAAGGCAGGAATTAATCTATTGGTGTGGCTCCATGGAGAGATATTTCAGTTCTCTATATCCTCATCACAGCTGGAACAGCTTTGGTAAAAATATGAAAAACTCACAAGTGCCACCTTCACAAAAATCAAGGCACCTTGAAAGACATGACCAAGTAACTAGAGGACAGTTCCAGCAGGAAGGTTAATCCCAAACCCCTGACTCCCTGTGAGTGTTGCGGTATAAGCATGGCCCCAGAATGCATGGCCTGCCCAAGTTCTTTCCACAGATAATTTGATGAGCAGAACTCAATTTGGAGCCTGGCTACACACATCCGAACCGTTTTCACAACATATATGTGAATTTGCAGCTGATGCACACTGGGTAGCTGTTATTCCACCATATTTGCCAAGCCATTTGTTTACAGATGGAAAGGAGCACATTTGCTTCCTGGTGGGGCAAGCATGCGTAAGGGTGAGCGAGAGCATATGGACCCAAAGGAACTGTCAACCAATCAGGATCAATGGCTTAAAAGTATTGTCAGTCACTTGGGATCGAGAGTCATTTCTTATTTGTGCCCAGCTTTGTGCTGAGATTTTTACACTTAAGTGGATATAACAATTTCTTTTGCACTTATATGGATATAATCTTTTTTTAAAAAATCAGTGTGATTATGCTGTTTGCTTTTTAAAATACAATTAACTACACAGTGTCAGAGGACCTTCAGCAAGCCTAGCGGTCTGTTGCCAAATGCTTCTGTGGAGGGTCTGATTTGTTGCAGACAACAAAGGCCCTGTCTACACTTACTTGTTAATCTGCATCAAGGAGCTGTCAAGAACACCTTTGTCTGCACAGCAATTTGGATCAAGAGGTGCTAAGAACACATTGTCTGCATGAGGGTCGAGTAGATCTGGATCAGAACTGTGCTAAGGGCTCACTAATCCAGATTATTGGTAGACCAGATAAATGTGGTCTAGATCTGTGCTAGCACTCTTTAGCCCACTCAATACAGATGTCTCTACCTGTGGCTGATCCAGATCTAACTAACACAGATCTAGCAAATACAGACTGGGTGAATTCCCACTCATGGAATAAAGCGGTTTAGAAACTGTTTGGATCCTCTTTGTCCCCATTACCAATCCATTTCAGGGTTGTTGTGTGGGGTTTTTTAGGAGTATTTGGCTCTAAAACGGAATAAACAATACACCTGTTTTTCCAGGTATTTCTCTGCGTTTTTGCCATTTAAACGCTTTATCATTATTCCTTTGGGAATGCTACAGCAGATTGGGGCAGATCCGTCATGAAATGGGTGGGATTTCTCCTTGCAATACAGTTCCTAGCCAGATTTTTAAAGTGCCAGGAAGCCCAAAGCCTTTTTCCATCAGAGTACTTCACAGTTTTGTTTTCTGATAATAAGTAACAATTCATCCCATACACTTTCATTTCCCACCCAACACAATGGTAACAAAGTTACTGGAAGAGCTGGAAGAACTGTCTCTCTCTCTCTCTCTCTCCCTGCTTGAAATGCAGGAATTATCTGTGCATGTGTTTGTGTTTTCGTGTGTCTCTGAGGCTAGGGGTGGCTGGCTGTTGCTTTGGTTGTTTGGTTTGTGTTTGTTAACAGGCAGGGCTGAGGATTTTGTGAAACATGTAAATGCTGCTTAGTCTGTGGAATCAAATGGGGCAGCAAAAGCAGGAGGGAGGGGGCTGGGATTCCCCACGTCATTGGATCAAAGCCAATGGGGAGAGAGGGGTGGGAAAAGGGTGAGGAGGGAGAAAAATCACTTTCCCCAATCCAGTTTTTGGAAGTGTTTGAAGTGTGAGGACACAATTCAGGGTTGACTCTGTGACAGACTGCGATTGCCAGATGCTTGTTTGCTTAGTTTTAAAAGCATTTTAAATAATGTTTTAAATAGTGTTTTATTCCATGAGTGGGAATGGGGCTACTGAGTTACCTGCAGAAAAAAGGGCCAAAAATACTGTTAAAGCTGAGCAAATGGAACTCCAAAAAAAACCTGACTCACAGGTATTTCCCTTGAAGATCATTTTTTAGGTGAAATCTTAAATGCATTATTTTTCAAATAACTGTTTTGGTTTATTATTATTATGTTTATTGTCTGTTCCTCCTAATAGTACTGAGATCTCCTTCCCCTTTTTTCAGGATACAATAAACAAAAATCCGATTAAAAATAAATGGCCCCTGAACAGATAGGAAAGGTGGGATCCCCCACTCAACCAGTTTGCTAGGATGGGAATCTGGGGAAATGATAGGTTCACTATCATTTCTCTAATAAGTTGAGAACCTTCAAAACTAGGAAGGCCCTCAGCTTTGTAGAAAGGGGTTCCTGGTCATACATGATGTCTATGAAGAACAGGCAAGGTAAGCTGCACAACTGACTGAGATGGAAAGCTGCCCCCAGATTTCTCTATTCCACTCTGTAAAAAGGACTCCTCTGAGCCAGCAAGTGTTTTCAAAGAAGCATCTTGTGCTGCAAACATCTTGAAGGGGGGGGGGGGTGCTTCATTGGATGTCTTCCCTGTCCCATGTGGTTGCTGCTATCATTAGGTTCACTATCATCTCCCTATACACCTGTAAGAATTCACACAAAGGTTTCATAAGATTTTTTTCCCTGACATGATTATTACAGGAACAAATATCATTCCATATTGCACAGGTTTCCCCAAGATAACCAAGCTGCTTAGCGCAACTCGAAAAATTAGTTTTCCCCATCAGATACATGGGGAACCTTTGGGGTCCACAAAGTACCATGCATTCCATGTGAACTTGTTGTCCTTGACTTGCAGACATGGGGTGTTTCTGCACTTGGCTTCCCATCCACTGGTTTGGAAAAGTGAAGAGCCCACTAACATATTCACCTGTGGGAACACTAGTACATGTTACACTAAGCCCCACACACCCAGATAATTACCTGTGTCTGGGCACGTGTCTGGTTGCTGACCAGGTGCCACCATCTTGAGTTTTGAGCATGGTGCAACTATGCGTCTGCCATCCCCACAGTGACAATAATGCTCCACACATGCACAGTTGCATTTGGGGTTATCTGAGATCCCAGCGCACTTGCACGGCACCTCAGAGGCATCTTGCACAGGAAATGGTGCAAGTGCTTGTGGCCCTGGACATTGTGCATAAGCTTAGGGTAAGGGTTGAGTTGTGTATGGTGAATAATTTTGTGCACCACCACTAGTCAATGATAGGGTAACATCTGGTAAGGCAGGAGGAGTTTCCGGGTTGTAAACACCTCCTGCAAGTGCAGACGCAGCTTACCAGATGCTACTGAGGGTCAAGTGCGATTTGGCAGACGATTTCTTCCCTTTCTGCGGCACCAAGCTAAGCAGTCTTTTCACGTCTGTGCGCCCAGGACCCTTCCCAGCCTGGCACTGGAAGGACTAAAACTGCAAACTTTGGCCAACCAGGCCCTCAGCCTCACATGTTTTTGTTTGAGTCCATAGCAGTGGGTACTTGTTTGTTACACTAATAAGATTTCTGTAACAACCTTGACATGTTCAGGGAGAGGCAGTGAACCTGGCGCTTTGCAACCAAAATCTTCTTTCACGTTTAAAGGTTTTAATTTTCACTCATCATCCTTTTGCCTGACAGGAAGTGAATTAGAAAAGATAGATGGGGATGAAGGAAGGCTGTGACCCCAAAAGGCAGGTAGCAGGAGAAGTAAAAACAAGATAGCAGAATTTCAGGATATCGACACATTTTGCTTCAAAAGCCAATGGAAGACTTCTCAGCTGGACGGCACTCAGAGAGTCTTGACAGGAAGCAATGATTAAAAAGACTAGAGTGATGCAACTATCTAATGAGCCACATTGTATTTGAACTGAATCTGGAGTAGAAACAGAAGTTGATATCTAAAGCAATAGAAGAATCCTGCTGACAGGCCGGTCAGATGGGATGAAGCCTGCGAGCTGAATTCCAGGGGCGTTGTGTGAGCATCAATTAATTATTGCTATTTATATATGTTATGTATCATAGCAAACAACCACAGGGCAGTTCTCATGAAGCTCTCTCTTATTCCCAATGGTAAAAAAAACAGCACTAAGGACATTACCCCTGAAGAAAAAGGGTTGGCTTTTCTGCCCCGCTTTTCTTACCCATTTAAGGACTCAAAGCTGCTGACCAACCTTGGCCACATCCCTATTACAAGTTTAATCCAGTTTCCCTAAATTGAAATAATAGAACCGGATGCAAATGTGAATTTGCCTGTTCCCATTACTTTTAACTTAATCGTGTTCGATCTGGATTCTGAGGATCGTACGTGGCGTACGTGACTCAAGGGGGGACTCAAGTGGCTACTTTCTAAAAGCCACTTTTCGGGGCTGCCCTGCCCTCTTCCTCCAGGCGTGAATGTGCCACCCATAACGGACCCCTTCACGGAGCCTGGCTGAGTGGCTGCCGCTTGCCTGGATGGAGGAAAAATGGCAGCAGGCAGCCAGCAATTCTCCCCATTGCCCAGGGCACACAGCAGCAGCGGCAACTCAAGCCCCTTGCTTTAAACATTCACACATCTCCCAGAACCTGCCCCTGCTTTCCTTTCCCCTTTAAAGGTCAGAACTCTAAAGAGCTAGAATTGCGCAGAATTGCAACAACGTTATCAGGTGTGAAGTGCATGGATTGCTACAGTGTAGCAGCTGCTGTGAAGGTTGGATTTTTACACTGACATCAGTGTCTTTGGAAGACAGTAGGGGAGGGAAACCCTAAACATGGATTCTCATCCCTTAAAACGGTAGGGTCCCCACAGTAAAAAATGTAACACCTATCAAGCGCACGATCCGGAGTGAGACCTGTTGAAATGAGGGTTAACATTTACAACGCTTTGGGGCGATTTAACACGTGGAAAGGTCAGAAGTCCAAAGAGTTGGAGTGGGGTCTGCGAGGATTGAACCCGTATTGAATCCGAAATAAGCTTGCCGTGGGGATTCACCCCTTCTGTTCTACCCACAACAGACACTTTGTGAGGTAGGTGGGGCTGTGAGAGCTCAGAAAGAGAGCTGTGACTAGCCCAATGTCACCCAGTCGGCTTCATGTACCCAGTGTGTTTGCACGGGTGGTCTAGCACTCAATAGCAATGGGTGCTAGCTTGCGGACAGTAGAAATGCCGGAGCACCCATGTGGCAAATCCAGATCTACCTACTTGGGGGCCACCCATCACCCCAGGTGTTTTGGGGGACAGGGGGTGCTATCTCCGTAAATGCTGCGGAGATTCTTTGAAGATTCTCCAGAGCGGCTCTGGAGAATCTCCAGAGTTTTGCCACAAACTCCAAAGATCCTCCGGAGCCTTTGACAAAGGTCCATAGGAATGGCATTGTTCTCACTTGGGGTCCTCCTTGAAACCTGTGCTATTCTTCAGAGCCGGCTTTGGGGCTGGCTACGGAGCCAGCTTCGGAGACTGTGTGTAGGCTTTGGAGCTTTGGGTTTGGGGGCACCCTCCCACCATGGGGGTGCTCCCCCCTAGGCCCCATTGCCCAATTGTGGTGGAAACAGGCTCTGTATAATCCGGATTTGATGCCTGAAGACCCCATTGTAGACCGTAATGGGTACTTAGTGCTAGTGGAAAAACACCCTTAGTTAGATCTGGATTTACTCATGCTTATGCTAAGTCCAATGAAAAAAGTGGGCTGAAACCCTATTTATTCCAGTCACAACTTTTCCAAACAGCTCGCTTGGACCAGACACACTAGGTTGTATCATGACAAGGCAAGTTCAGAAAGACACTTCACCCTCTCCCACTGCCCCAGTCTTCAGGAAATGGCAACTCTGAGGAGGAAAATGTGGCAGGATGTGATCCCTTTAATATACACACAGATCTTTGGGGGCAATCAGCAACCCGGGCTGAGAGAAGGAAAGCAGAACCTTGGCCCTTTCTGCACTTGGCCTTATTCTGGAGTATATCTTGGGATAGCAGACTGCAGGCTGCCATGCAGATTATGCCAGGCACTTCCATAGTTTGCACTAGCATGTAGAAAGTAGGTCCCTTATTCTGGGATATATTCCCGATTAAGGCCAAGTACGGAATGGTCTCTTGATGGTATCACAGCCTGAGGTTGTTTAACTAAAAGGTGCTGCAAAGAACATGGAATGGCAGTGCAGATCAGTATTGCACACACACACACACACACACCTTCATTCCAGTGAATATGCAGGTCAACTCTTACCAAAAATATCAGACCCATTGCTTGACTTCTTAAGGAATGAAGATAAACCTTCATGGTGATGGTGTAGAGACCGTTCTGTGAATGACTGAATCCTGTATACTATTGCTAGCTATGAAATGGGCCACCAAATGTGCTGAGGTTGCTGCTCAGCATGTGTTGAAGACATTCTTATGAAACCTCTCAACAAATTATATGAAGATACTTTGCTTGTTGACCTTGAAACATGGATTCTAAGGCTGCATTCCAACATCAGTTACTCATTCTGCTATATTTGAATATTCTGGGATAAAGCACGGATATATCCATGCTTTATTCTGCAATATCCAGATACAGTAGTATTGGATATTTGAACATAGCCTAAGGAAACAATTTCTTCAGAATTTTGTTGTATTACTCCCCTCACTTTCTTGAAAATTTCTTGCTTCCAGTGGCTGAAGGCGTCCATCTGTAGCTTCCACCTCATTAACCCTAATTTCGCATTCTATTTTTAATGCAACCTGATAGAGAAAAAAAACTTCCAAAATGAAAAGAATCCAGCCTTATCAGGCTGCCTAACCATGCCACTTGAGGGTGATAATAAATAATTGACATCAGATCACAAAACAAGGAATGTCACAAGTACCCATCAAGCCACTGGCAGTCAGGAGACATTTCCAAGCTGCTCTAAAACTTTTAAAAATAAAGCAAGGACCTGTCTTGTCAATTCGGCTCAAAGCAGATGATGCCTAGAATCACACAGGGAGATAGCCAAAAAATAACCTACTGGCTCCCAGTCAGGGATTACACTTTAGCTCACTTTTCCATTACAGGGCAATGTTTCCAGTTTAAGAGAGGATACACATGAGGTTGGGTTGGGTTTTTGTCATACTATTTTGAAGCTAAATATCTAGAACGAGTTTAGTTAAATTATTTCTCACCAGTTGGCATCACTAGCCAGATCGCCACTGGGTGACAACTAATGTATCACCAAGGATAAAAGAGGGGGAAAATATTTGCAGAAAATGTTCAGCATCAATACTGATGCGTGTATGGCAAAATTATTCCTCCTTGATAGACCAACTTTCTGTGGCCAAGAGGCTGATCAGCTACATATATACAAACATGTAAATTTTGCAGACAAAGCTGAACTGGTTTCTTCCATTCGTTCCTAGTAAAAGTGCATCCCACTGGTGTGCACTAGCATTCACACTTGCAAACACTAGTGCATGCCAAATCCCCAGTGTAGCCATAAACCTACCTGGGTCCAGGTGCGTGTCCAGGCACCACCATCTTCTGCTCATGCAGCGGCACTGTCACCATGGTGACAGCGACATGCTGCACATGTGCAGTCAGGTTTGGGGTCACATGAGGTGCCAACATGCTTGCAATGCACTTTAGATGACCCCCCAAACCAGCAGAGGTTGAATGGTTGCTCCTCTGGCCAGAACAGGTAAGGTTTAGGATGTGTGGTGCACAATTTCATGCACCATGGCTAGTAGATGCTGGGGTAGCCTTTGGGACAGCAGAAGATGTGGAAACAACTCCTGCAAGTGCAGATGGTGCTTCCCAGAAACTACCCCGGTATCTCCTAGCATGTGTAGTGCAAATTGGCCTCAGATGATATGTGAATTGCTCTCCAGTTATAGAGCATTCCTACCTTCCAAGAGGACTGTAGCCCCATCTTCACGGCATCGTTATCTCGAATTCAAAACGATTTGAGTCCTCACAGTTCAGACGGCAGTTCGGCTTAACACGCTTCTTCCGTGTTAAACCACGTTATACCGATTTGAAATAAATCCTGATTTCAACAGCTCTCACTCCGGAACGTGCCCTTGATATGTGTTTCATTTTTTACTGTGTGGACAGTATCGTTTTCTGGGATGAGATTCCGTGTCCAGGCTGTCCCGCCCGCAATTGCACTGTAACCAATGGCTTGTCTGTATTCGAGGCATGTCATGTTTAGGATTTCCTCCCCCAATAGCTCGCTTCCAAAGAGTGATTCCATTGAAAGAATCCAATCTCGAAACAGCCACTACCTCCAAAGCTACACTGTAGTGATGTAGCTTATAACAATGTTGCAGTTTTGCGCAGTTCTGAACTTTAAAAAGGAAAGGAAAGGGGAGTCCCCGCGGAACTTTCCCAGCCCACTCTCCCCGCTCTCCGAGTTCCCTCCCGGCCCCCGGGGGAAGAGCGAGCGAGGAGCCCCCTTCGCCCTCCCCCGCGGTGGGCACGCTGAGCCCGCCCGCCATCTCGCCCACCTCTCAGCTCTCCTCCTTTTCCAGCGGTGGA
Organism: Aspidoscelis tigris stejnegeri; assembly: GCA_023333525.1. Taxonomy (NCBI): domain Eukaryota; kingdom Metazoa; phylum Chordata; class Lepidosauria; order Squamata; family Teiidae; genus Aspidoscelis; species Aspidoscelis tigris. Next base: position 18,362,273 of record JALMGA010000015.1, read on the forward strand.
GGCGGGCACCAAGGAGCCCCAGGGCGAAGCTGCCCGCGCCACAGCGCCAGGATGGATGGATGGATGGATGGATGGATGGATGGATGGATGGATGGATGGATGGATGGATGGATGGATGGATGGATGGATGGATGGCTGCTGCTGGTGGTGGTGGTGGTGGGAAGGGGGAGGGGAGAGAACGGGAATCCCCAGCGGACACAAAGGGAAGGGAGGGTGGGATCCTGGGACGGAACACCAATGAGAGAGAGGGGGTGGGCAATGGGTGGGAGGACAGGGCTGCCGTCTGGACTCCCAGGATTGATTCCAATTTAAGGCTGAAATCGGAATGCCACTGAACCGGGTTAACTTGCAAGTCGTGTAAACAGGATTAACCCGGTTCACTTATTTCGGATTCCTTAAACCGAATTAAGGCATCCCATGTGGATGCAGCCTGTATGATCTCTGGTAATTCTTACAAAGAGAAGAAGGTCCACTGAACAAAGTATCATATTTGCCCAACACAGTTCTTGCTTTCCCCCTTTTTAAAGAGACTGAGGCCCCATTTGCACTTGACTCTTTTACTCCCTGTTGGACTATTTTAATCTGGATATGAGGCCAAGTGCACATTTTGGACTGTTCCCATTTACCTTACGGTAAACCAGACTGAACCCGAATATTGCCATTCCCACTTACCGCCCAAATTCCCAGCACTGAGAAACAGGACCATTTAATCTCCGCTCCCCAAGTGCAGACCCTGTACTTGGGGAGCGGAGCGGTCAATCAGCGGAGCAGAAGAGCAGACCCACACACTTTCCCTTTTTCACAACCTCCCTTTCAGATTGGACGTTCTCAGTCACGTCACCTCCATCCATTTGCACTCAAGCAGATCAGCAAAGGAGCGGAGTGCAATCAGAAGGCTTACACATCTCCTGCAGGAGAGAACACTTTGACTCACAGCTTTAAAACCTTTTTGCTTGATACATATGTATCCCATTGTTAATAGCTACTAGAAATGTAGCTATGTAGCTGCTAACAATCAGATACATTTGTATAAAGAAAAAAGGTTTTAAAAGCAAAACCACAAGTCAAATTTCCTCCCCCCCCCCCGCTTTTTCATCCAGGGGAAATCCATGCCTCTTAATCCAGGCTCTAGCATTGTGGGTATGGCGGCCGGGGGGGGGGGGGGAATACGTTCACAGCAGTGAAATCGCATCCACACCTAGCAGGCATTAGCCAGAGGGCTAGATCTCCACCCCAAATAGCCCAGGAGTGTTCCCATTTGGGGGGGGGAGCAGACTTGGCTCCAAAAGGGGGAGGGAGTCCAGTTTTTCTCAGGACTTTTTTTTCTCTGCATTTTCTCTGGATAGTTCAGATTCTATTCAGATTTATAGAAAATTAAATGGGAACTCTGGATACCAAATTCGGATTCGATTCGGATTTAAATGCCTATGCGAATGCACCCTGATGTTCTATTTTTCTGTCCCACATTTGTCCTTGTCTGACATATGGAAGTGCTAATTGTAGTGTCCAGCATCCGCCTCGCCTTTGCCTTGATTGATCCCAGAAAGTGTTCATCTTCCACCTAAGAAGAAAATTTATTAGGATGCTACCTCTTATTGCTAAAGGTCTGTGGAGGCGGGGGGGGGGATCACAGCTGTAGAGTTTTTGGAATCCTTACTATAAAAGTAATTCTTTCTAAGCACTGCACTGCCCCCTGCAGGTTCTTTAGCAGCAATGCATGCAACGTCCCAAAGTGCAAGCAGACCATCTCCTGAGAAATACATAAGGCAACAGCTGGGGTCCCTAACGGATGCTTGGCATGAAGCATTTTGCTTCAGATTTACTATGGAGCCATTCCTGACACAAAGACTACCTCCAAGACACTTTTCCAGACAACAGCTACCTGCCCCCAGTTCTAGTTTCCTTCTCCTCTCATTTAAAGCTGTCCTCGCCAGTCAAATTTAGAATCATCCCTTCCTCAGATGAGATAGAATAAGACAAGCAAGCAAAGAGAAAAACAGTCATGAGTTATGATGTGCAGACCTCTTCTCCGTGACCCTCTGCCAAGGACACTGGATAATTACTCTGACTTTTCTTTTCTTTATTTCTTTTCACTATGCCTACTTGCTAGGAACTCTTCATTCAAACAGAACTGTTTGTATATTCTCTCATTAAGTGATTTCTCGGCTGGGCAGGACCTTGAGCATTGATGGAGATCTACATGAACAGCTTTGTGGGTGTTCAGACCTTCCATCATTAGTTTATTCAAAGATTACCCTGCATAGATAGATAGATAGATAGATAGATAGATAGATAGATAGATAGATAGATAGATAGATAGATAGATAGATAGATAGATAGATAGATAGATAGATAGATAGATAGATAGATAGATAGATAGATGATAGATAGATCAGTGATGGCAAGCCCTTCTGGGTGACGCGTAGCACCTGGACACGTTGTTGCCATTCGGTATCTTGCAGGCCACAGGCCACTTCTGGCTTGCAGCCTACAAGATACCTGTGCCCAGTATAGGAGGCGCAATGGAGTCACGCACAGGGTGTCTGTACTCCTGGCAGCTACAGGACTGAAGACCTGTATGTTGCAGCAATGGCTTTATGCACAATTTCCCCCTCTACGTACTTTTGTGAGACCTTATTCTCAGCATCGCATAATATTAAGACCAACAAAAGAATCCAACTGACAGATGAAGCTTGCTTGAGTTTGAAGTGTACGAAATACCAGCCTTCAATGGAAGATTTACCAAATGAAATTCAGCAACAAAAAAGTCAGTAATGTAAAGAATTATTTGTTTTTGCTTTCAATAAATACATATATAAAAAATATAAACACTTTTTTACTCGAGCTACAAATATCACAAAATTATTAATATTTCTAGGTGTGACATGGCACCCGAGTTAAACTAGGGGTTTTTTGTTTTGTTTTTTGTTTTTTGAGAATTTTGACACACTGAGCGCAAAAGGTTTGCCATCACTGACCAGACAGACAGACAGACAGACAGACAGATTCTGTATCAACTGCCCGTGCCTGAAGATCTGGAGGGTAAGCCCTCATGGTTGTCCCACCACCCTCAGTAGCAAAAAGGGTGGGCACCTGGGATAGGGCCTTTTCAATGGTGGTATAAGCCTATGAGCACCCCCCCCCCTTCCAAACCCATCGTAAGTACCAACTGGCATTTTGGCTGGACTTGCAGATTGGATAAAATATGTCTATATTATCAAGATTCTGTGCCAGGCCAGGTAAAGGGTATTTTAAAGCTAAAAAGAAAGGAACATGTGCTCCAGGATTTCTCAATTACAGCCAGTATTACCAATTTACATATGATAAGACTTGGCCAGGCAGTTTGGCTACCTTCTGGAAAATGCAAAACAAAGGAGACCATCCTATTGTTCAACTATCTGGGAAGATCTTCACCCTGGCAGACTCCAAGGATTAAAGTGTAGAGCCAACCCATTGTTCTGCTCAGATGGGCAGCCCAGGGGCCTCCTTTCCCTCACCTCCCACTGTCTCCAGGAGCTGAGATCGCAGCTCCTAGAGCCGGGGGAACCGCACCTAACACCCCCCAACCCACCCAGGGTTGCGTGCACGAGTTCACAGACTTACCTGCAGGCTGCCGGGTTGATTCTGCCTGCCGGAGGCCTGGCGTGCTGTGCACATGCTCACGGGGCGGCCCCTCATTGGTCAGCCAACCGCCCCTGCCCAGATGGCCTGGTGAAGCCAGGAGGGTGGCTGGCCAATGAGGGGCCACCCTGTGAGCATGTGCACAGCACTCCAAGCCTCCTGCAGGCAGAATCAACCCGTCAGCCTGCAGGTAAGGCCACGAATATGTGCGTGTGATCCGGGGTGGGTTGGGGGACGTTAGGTGTGGGTCCCCCTGTCTCTAGGAGCTGAGGGAAAGGAGGCCCATGGGCTGCCCACCACTGGCTCCAGGGGAGCCAATGGGAGCAGCCCAGGGGAGGGCCCCAGCTGTCACAGAAGGAAAGCATGCAAACGCTCTCCCACTAGAACAGCTGGGGATGTGCCAAATGCACGGGGATGCCTTCAGAGCAGGTTTTTCTGCTCTGAAAATGGAACACGTGGAGAGTGCATTGGGACACTTGGGGCGGTCCAGAACGGATCCGGCTGCCCCTGAGTTGCAAATGCTGCATCCCCACGTGTTCCCCACACGTTCAAAAACCCGTCATGTGGAAAGGCCTCTGGTGTTTTCCAATACTTGTAGAAGGATATCATTCCTCAATACATAATCCAGTTGTAATTAGGTTTTACAAATAGGGCAGGTTTTACAAATTGCCCGGCCTATCCAGATATTAGGCTGGGGAATCAAGGGAATTGTGCCCACTCATAGACAGCCACTGTAGGACTGCTCCCAGGTGCAAGGTGAACCCTGTGACCCTCTTCACATTGCACTGCATACCCACTGCATTCCCCATGCCATGCTGGTCGTAGCACGCATGACATCCGTTGCAAGGCTACTACAGAAATCCCAGCAATGACACCAGGGCGTTCCTACAGTAGCCTTGCTTACCTGCACAATGGTTGAGGTACAATTCGCTTGCTAAGAGCTTCCACTAGCAAATAGGGATGCAATTTCTGGGATTTGATTCGATTCAAATATCTGAAGATTCAAATGTTTGACATTTGAATGTATTCACACTCAATTCAAATCAAATACATTTGAACCTATTCATGCAAATCTCCAATTCGTATTCGTAGATACGAATGCCAACAACATTCAAATGTATCCGGACACATCCGTATGCATCCCGTTTTCATCCCATATGCATCCCGTTTTCATCCCATATGCATCCCGTTTTCATCCCATATGCATCCCGTTTTCATCCCATATGCATCCCTACGAATGTGTACGTATATGAATAAGATGCGTATGGATACGTATGCACTGCATATAGATATAAATATCTGAATAATTTGTACAAATGATTTGAAAGATTCAAAAGTTCATTCAAATGTTAAATTTGAATTTAGAGACATTCAGTTTGAATTTGAATGTCCAAATTCCGTCAAATATCGAATGTCTCAAATATTCATGCACATCCCTACTAGCGAAACAAGGGAGTGAAAATTTGCAAGAGGCAATGGTGGGATCTTGTTGTCGTCCCACATTTCCTCCAGATGTGAATCACAATCAGTAGAACACATTCTGTTAAGTGTTTTTTGTTTTCACAATGGGACCCAGGAGAAGTTCACTCTGCTTTTAACTAAGCGTCCTTCAGACAGACCCAAAAGAGACACTGTGGAATTTCTTATGGGAGAGACCAAATCTATGGTAATTTTTGCAACTGCCAAATTTATGGCTATTGCCCTTAAAATCATGTGGTCTATCTTAGGATGCATCCAGATGGGATGAAGATAGTGCCATTATGTTGGGGTCACCCTAAGTATTGTAGGTGCTCAGTTTCAACACCCTTGTTTGATCTGAACCAGTTTGGACTCAGTCCAATTCAACACATCAGTAGTCAAAACAATTCAGATTGAAACAAAGCAAAGCAATCTGCCATGTCCTTGGGCTGCATTGAAAGACATGGATGATCCTCCACCAGTCAAGAGAAGGAAGAACAGCAGAAGATATCAGAGGACACTTGAAACAGGAATGAATGAACCTCTTCACCTTCTCTCCTTGATGGAGTCATTAGGAGAGGTCTTTCTACCATTCTGTGGAGCCCCAGTACTCTGCCTGAGTGAGGTACTCTCTACTCTGCTTGAAAGAAGGTTGCACAATTTAGAAGCAAACTGCCGGGAGCATGAATTTATCTGTGCAGATATTGGAATCTGTTAATCCTAATTCATCATATGCCTTCCTCGGTGATCATGGCAACAGAATCCTCTCTAATAGCATTTATCCAAATGTTTATTTAACTGGCCCTCAGGCTGCCTGGATGAGTTTTGTTAAGTTTCATGCAGTATTACCCAGTAATATAAAATTTATCTGACTTTTCTTTCTTGATTTATAAAGCAGTCTTGTGAAAGGGAGAGTCTGGAGTTGGGGGGCCTGAGAAGGTTGTCACTGTAGCAGTAGAATAAGAAATCTGAGGCCTAATTACCTTCTCCACACTCCTTCAGCTCCCATGGCTCAAGATTTCCACTGCCCGTGAGGGAACCAAAAGGCTTGGTATTTTGGTCCCAGCAAATCTCGGCAAAGCAGATGAGAGAATAACACTTTGCTCTACTGCTTTATAGCCTCCATAAGGAAACACATAATTCAGTCTCCCTGCCCAGTGGAGTGCTGATGAGATTTATTGGAAATGCAAGTTATCTTTATGAACGTGCTGGGAGCCAAATGTATGACTGTGAATTCATTTGCTGGGGGATCCTCAAGAAAGAAAAGGAAAAAGGAAAAGGAGATAAATATCAAACATGTTGTGGGGAGAGAAAGAAATCAGATGCTTGAAGCTACAAAATGTACATAAATAGACAGAGAGCACAATTATTATGTCCTTCAGATCTCTTGCCATGATTTGTCAGCACCACAGAATCTCTCCTGATAGCCCACGAGTTCAGCAACATTAGCAGCTAATCTTTGTGAAGATGAGCCATAAGGTTATCTGAGAACACGCACATTCTTACGTCATGTTTCCATCAGGCAGGCAGGGCTGGGAGAAGTTACAGGAGTCAGTCTAAACAGAAATGATATCTATAACTGGTGATTCACAGACTTTTACCCTACCATCACAAAACAAGCAGTCACAGTAATCACAGTAAAAAAATTCAGTGCATAAAGCTGGCTTTTAATTAACATTTTAAAGAAAAACATGAACAGCTTCCTTCAAATTAAGAACATGAGAGCCCTTTCTGCACTGGGGCTTTCTCTGTAATATATCCCAGAATGGAGACCTACCACCCACATGCCAGTGCAGACTATGGCAGGGTCCAGGAGGGGCTGTGGTAATCTGCACTAGCATGCAGAAAACATTTTTATTCCAGAAAGTTTTAACTATATATGCAACTCTTAACCTATTTTTATTGTAAGTTATGGTGTTTTATATACTTTTATGGTATTTTAATATGTTTTTATTCACATTTTATTACTTGTTTATATATATGGGTAGCTTTAATTTTATATATAATTGTATTGCTGTTTTAATTATGTATGCCACCTTGAGTCCCTGTCTGGGAAAAAGGTGGGATATAAATCAAATGGATGGATGGATGGATGGATGGATGGATGGATGGATGGATGGATGGATGGATGGATGGATGGATGGATGGATGGATGGATGGATGGATGGATGGATGGATGGATGGATGGATGGATGGAAAGTCCCTATTCCAGGATATAATCTAGAATAAGGTATTCTGCAGAAAGGGCCAAGAAGTGCCCCACTAAATCAGACCCATGACCCAGCTAGCTCAGCAGCCTCCTCACCCAGAGGACAACTACAGCTTGCTTTGCTTACCATCTACCAGTCTGCTGATGGAAAGCTGAACAGAGACAATGATTTCCTGGCACTTTATACATATTATAACAGTAGAACCATAGAATCATAGAGTTAGAAGGGACCTCTGGGGTCATCGAGTCCAACCCCTTGCTCAATGCAGGATATCCTAAACCATCCCAGACAGATGTAGGTTCAGCCTCTCCTTGAAGACCTCCAGTGAAGGAGAACCCACCACCTCCCGTGGCAACCTATTCCACTGACTGATTGCCGTCACTGTCAGGAAGTTTTTCCTAATATCTAATCAGTATCGACTCCCTTGATGTTTCATCCATTGTTTCTAGTTCTCCCATCTTGTGCAAGTAAGAATAGGGACAATCCCTCTCCACGGCACAAAGAGTAATAATAAAAACCCAGCTGTTTGAGCAAAGCCACTATGAGGTTTGGTAGCAGTTGAGCAGTTTTGCACACCTCCATTCCACCAGAGAATCGCTAGAACACCCGCAAGCAGAAAAGGGAGAAAAACCAAGCCATTATCATGCCAGCCTTGGCGATCGGGAAACGGGAGTGGAATATTTGCCTTGGAAAGGGAGAAAAATCAAGCAGTTATCCTGCCTGCCTTGGGGAAGGGGGGTGGAATACTTGTATAAAAGAGTCTTCTGGGGCAGCAAAGGCCATTGGACCCCCTCATCATTTCAGCTTTAACACCATTTACTCCCAAAATATCTCAGCATTTGCGATCTCCAATGCCCAGGGCAGGAACAGCGAGCACAGGATGTGAAACCCCAACTCCCAAAGACGCGAGCGCTAATCTCCTCCCCAAATAGCCCTGAACCATCCCCATGCGCAGGCTCGACTTGCGAGGCAATACGTGCCAAACCCCCAAAGCGTGATGAGAACAGTTTTTTCCAGTATCAAATTTGGTCCTGGTTTCGACAATTTGGTCCGCGGAAATCGGACCAAATCTAAAATGCATGGGGACGCCCTTTCCCGAATCCGATTTCTATTCAGACCAAAATGTGCATGGGAATGTGCCCTAAGTCTACAGCATTTCCCTGATCAATCCACCTAGTGATTTTGTCATAAAAAGATATTAGATTAGTCTGGCATGACTTCTGGTTCCCCACCTACATCCGCTGACCATTCATACCTCCACCCATAATACTCTAAGCTCATCATCACACCCATAGTTTTGCATTTCTATTCACATACACACAGCCTTGCATTTCTCTAAACGCATTATATTGCTTTTCTACTGCTGTTCACACACAGCTTGCCTATTTAAGCCTGTTCCTAGGCAATCCATTCCATGCATCTAATGAAGTAGGCTTAGTCTATGAAAGCTCCTGCCACAACTTCTTCTCTCTGTTTGTCTTTAAGATACTCCTAGACCTCCCTTTTAATACTGATCTAGGCTAACATGGCTGTGTCTTTGAAGCCTTCCAGTAGCTGAGGGAGGCCTTTATAGAGTTATCTGCTCATATCTAGCCACCTTTTACACACTTGGCTGCTCAAACTCAAAGAGATTTTTATTGAAGCCAGTTTTTCTTAGTCATGCTGGCACAGTGACAAAAGTTGTTGACCTTTCAGTGTTCAGCTTTTTATGGGATCACCCCACAGTGGGCCAGAAATCTGGAGCAGCATCAAGTGCTCACCTTTTCTAGTCCAAGACACCTGCAGCACGATCAATAAGAAACTGACACGTTCATATGGTAGCGTCTGTTTTTCTTTGCACGTGGGGCGACAACAAGAGACGGGATAGGATATTAGACCCATCATCTTCACTTGTGGCTTTCAGGGGCAAATGAAAGTCTTAACTTCGCCTATTTATGGACGTAGTACTGCAGACTGGCAAAGAAGCCACAGGAAGCCACCAGCTTACTTGCTTCGCCTTCAGAATACTAACCCAAGGTGTATTGCCTAAAACGGCATTGTTTTAGTTTAGCTTGTTTAAGAGCCTCTGAGTGGGAAGAATAGAGGCTTCCGTAGTCAATAGTCATCTCACCTGTCATAGTTTTGGGGTGGTGTGCCATGTTCCATAGTTCCGCTTTGAATATTTCAGCTACAGCTACAATATCCACCTTCAGAGGATGTGACTGCTAGAAGAGTCAAATGCAACTGGCTCTTCTATCAATCAGATCCTCTGAAATTGATATTGTGGTCCTTTTCAAAAGTTTGGCTTGAATGCAGAGCCATGGAACACGGCATAACCACCCCAGTTCTGTGTAACAACAACTAGTTTAGTTAAGTTCTATCACCTGCTGAAGCACTGTAGCTAATATCCTGTTAGTGATTTTGCATAGACATTACAGATGTACAAAATGTCATCTCAAAGTGTCTTCATGTTGCAGTTTACCGGGGGATATGATGTGCCTTATTGCACTGCCAAAGTAGGTCTCCCGGGAACCCGTTTCATTCCTAGCCATCACAGACTGTGTGACAGCTGGTCTGCATTGCTGTGCAGACTGGGCTCTTCCAGACCACAGACCTTGGCATGATCCAGGCCAGAAGGCCCTGCAACATCCAGAACAGCTTGACCTAGATCAAGTTGAAGATGTAACTGAAGAAGGTTATGATTTGCTGTTCAGTCTCAAGCACCAAAATATCTTGAGTCAGCTCCAGAATATTAGGCCAATGAGTTTGTGCTGAATCCAAAGGAAAGAAAGCCACCTGGACAGTACTTTTTAATGCTGACACTGCAAATTCCAATTTTAAATTCAGTGCTATTGAAAAATATTTCCCTTTTGCATGTTGTCCTATGCTCAATAAACTGTTCCATTAGGAAAAATAGCAAGAGCTAGCCGTAATTTCTCCCAAGTAGATGCTCCAGTCTTGCTGCCATTCCTCACACTTGATTTTAGAACTGTGAGATCATCGAGCTTGTCTGAAAGAAGAGAAAGAAAAGCAGGGATTTAAGATCACATTAAGGAGCAACTTACCAAAACAGTAAAATGCCTACTTAAAAGTGTCAGAAAGCATTTCATCAGTATAAATACCCAACCTTCTGTGCTTGGGAGCTCTCAAAGAACCAAAATTTGTTCCGCTTTGAGCAGGAGTCAGCTGAATCCAGGGTGCAAGGCCCGGATAGCTCAAGCCCATTCCCCAAAGAAGCATAATGGCTAGGGATGCGCAAAAATATTCGTCACATCTGGAATATGTACAAATATGTATGAATTTGTGGATTTGTGGCTGAACTATCTGGTGTTTGTCAAAGCTTTGGCTGAAGCTTTGGCAGAGACCAGATGCCACAGGGCATCCCGCCCCTTCCCCCCCTTCTATCCGGAGGCCGGAAAAGCACTTCCCACAGACCCCCTTGCCTTTTGGGGGCCTCCAGTGGCATCCCGGACCTAATCTGTCACTCTTCAGAGGCCAAAATAGGCCTTCTGGAGGCAAAAAAGGCACTTCCAGCTCTGCGCGCACAGACCTGGAAGTGCCTTAGAAGAAGGTGCTGTGGCACACGGTGGCGGCGAGGGGGACAGGTAAGTGGGAGACGAGAAGGGAAGGGTGGGGGAGGTTCCATTTGTCTCCTGCACAAATATTTGTTTGAATATTCGTGCATGAATATGACCCCCCCCCCATATTCCTGGCGGTGGGATTCGGCCAAAGTCACATTTTTCCACATTTGATTCACCCTGAATTGAATGTGAAAAATGGCTTCATCCACAACCCCTAATAACAGCATGTTGCAAGTGGTTGTTGAAGGTCAGATGTTCTATATTTGTATTATTAATGCTCTTTCAATTGTCTGATTATTTATTAATGCTTTTTGCTTATTGTTTTTGTATTCTACCCTGGGAAATTAATTTAGATAGATAGCCTAGATGACACAGATGACAAACCAAGTTTGCTTGAAAAGAATTCAGCCTGGGAGAAATTGTTTCATGAACTGATTCTATGGGCATTTTCACACGTGGCCCTTTGTGATGGCCAGCCATGCTCCAGCACAGAGCATATGCGCCTCACTGAGTCACTTCAGTCTTGGCACAGCTATCCCTGATCCTCAGAAGGAGCACTTAGGACACTCTTGGTGCAATCCCACGTGAGGCTTTCACACTCATGACCACCGTCACCCAGTGCCTCAACAATGGCCTTGTGCTACGGCAAGGCAAATGGTCCCAAACAGGTAGCGCAGTTTGGGATTTCCATGTGCAATAAAAACACTAGCTACTGTCCCCATACTTAACTTCCATGGGACAGAAATTAAGTGCCAAAATGCTCTATCCAGATGAATCCTCAGTCAGGCCCAGATGGAGGCAACTAGGTATGGAGATGCCACAGAGGCAGGGAGGTTTCAGTCAAACAACTGAGGACCCATCCTTACCTTACGCACTGGGATGTTCATGGAACTTAAGTTAAGGACTTGGCCCTGATTGAGCTGAGCCCCAGGATCAATGAACCATGAATTTCCTTCTGGAAAGATGCCAAGTGGTTCCCTGCTTCCCAGGCAGTTGTTCTTCCACTGTTTTCCCTCCCAAGAGGTAAAACAAGAAGAAATAATAATGATTAAGATATATCTAAATGATTTGATAATGGAGAAAGTGGCTACAAACATTGGCCCTTTCCACAGAGGCCACTAGTACAAGTTATGAAGGGGTCCAGTGGGCTTCATGCCACATGGCTGTGTGTACTTACCTGCAATTCAGAGCATGGGCCTCTTCAGAGCCTCTCCTGACTGTGCTCTAGTGCAGATCAGAGAGGCGCCATCCACTGTTACCCCGCAGACGGTCGCGATGGGGGTGGGGGGACCCTTGGCTGACCGGAGTGACGTTCCGCCTTGTTCGGAACGCTTTTACCATTCACACACAGGCGTGCCGGAATGCATTTACACGCGTTCCTGCGTTCCTGTGTGTGAATGGTGGAAGCGTCCTGAAGTGTCTTAGGCCACCCGTCCTACACCCGTTCCAAATGGAACGAGTGTAGTGCGAACAGGCCTCAGGAATGCACAAGCAGTACCATCATCAAGATAAATTAAGATCAAGGGTGGCCGTATTAGATGTAAATGTGGCTTGATTCACTCTATGGTCAAATGAGGCTTGGTGTTTACAAACTAATTATTGCACCAGCTAACCAGAAATAGATTTCTTTTTCACAGATGCATCTGTTTCTTGACAACACCTGTAACAAATGTGTCTTTGATAGATTCTTTCAGTTTGTGCAGGTGAAATACTTGGCTTTATGTGGTCTCCAACCCAGCCCTGCACTTCTGTCAGAAACAACAGAATGCAGTCGGTTGTGGTTGCACACAGGAAATGCCAAAGGGAATATCTGGATTTGCTTTAGGAAGTGGTGCTAGGAAAACATTTTATTTACTCCTATTAGTGGAAACATCAGATGATTGCATGTCTTCTACTGAGTTAGTAAAAAGCATCTGCAGTGAGTAAAAGTGCTAACGCAGACCAGCCAATAAATAATTTGTACATTTCTTTAGGGCACCATGGAAGTTTTACTTCCAAATTCATCTTGTATATCTCATGCAATTTTTCAGATGAAGCATCTCTAAAATCAAGAGCTGAGGGAGCACAGAAGTCCCGAAAATTACGTTTTTGGCTCCAACGGTTGTCCAACTCAGCCTTTGGGTGCAAGGTGCTTTCTGACCAGTCTTAGGCTGCGCTCACACCTAAGTTTTAATTCAGTCTCAGTCCACTTTCGGTGTCAGAGAACACATCAGCAAAATAACTAGCCATTTTTCCCCCCATTTTATCTAACCCAAGGGTAAATTTTTTGAGTTAGATAATGCTGAAAGAAAACAGCTTAATACTTTGCTGATGCATTATCTCACCTTGAAAGTGGACCAAATCGGGTGACTCTGCACTGGCCGGTATATCAGACTATCAAGCATACTAGGACCCTCCCTTCTGCATGCTGCTGTGAGCCAGTTTGGTCTCGTGGTTAGAATGTTAGAGCCTTATCTGGAAGTCACCGGGTTCAATTTTGTGCTCCTCCACAAAGCCAGCTGGGTAACCTTGGGCTCGTCATAGCTCTCTTTCTAAGGTCTCACTGACCCACTTGCCTCACAGGGTGTCTGTCGCAGGGAAAAGAATAGCAAGTTTTGTCAGCCACTTTGAGTTCCCTTGAAGAGTGAGAAGATCAGTATAAAAAACAACTCTCCTCCTCCTCCTCCTCTTCTGGAGGCCCCAGGGACCTTGCAAGCATTTGGCATACCGGCCGGTGCAGAATCAACTTTCCTCAGGCACAGGTTTTTTCCTGAGGTGGACACAGTGGTACCTCACTGCCATACTGTCCAGCAACTGAAGTTCAGAATCTGATTGTATACCACAAGTACCATTCCCATTGTTGGACGAGCAGTGCAGCATTGTGGTTAGACTGTTGGGCTCCATCCTGTAAGAGGCTGGGTCGGAATCCTGACACAGCCATGAAAACTCACTGACCTCCAGCCAGTCACTGACTCTCAGATTAACCTACCATCTTGGGCTCTTCAGAGGAAAGGCAGGATATAAATGCCATAATTAAATAAATTGAGTGAATCTGATCACTGAACTAAATGATATATATTCAGTGGCATACTTTAATAATAGTTGGAACAGAGTACGCCTGAAACAATCTGGATCTATCGGTCAATTTTCTTAAGCAAAAGCTTTACTTGGCATGCATGATATTCCAGTTTACAATGAGAGAGAACATTTTTTCCTATTTTATTCTATCCTGTTTTATTTTGTCTTTCAAATATCGCACCTCAGGCTCATGACCTTCAGCTTCCCCCTGGGTGCCCTCTTCTAAATTCCCAGCACGTTTTGCCATTGCTGCTTAACAAGCTCATCTTCAGAACTTCCCTCAAAACAAGGTTGTTTTCTCAGATAGCCATATCAGAACAAGATATAAGTACCCTACCACATCAGCAGGTAATAAATGAAAGATAGGAAACTGTTTTTGTATTTCTGATCAACAGCCGCTGTGTGGCTGCTTTCATGTAGGGCAAGGAATGCATGTATGATGACTCATTATCTGTACATCACCAGCCTGACTGTCATTAACGTGGCTTGTTGCAAAGCTACAACCAGCTCCAGCATTCTCATTAGCTCAGTATTGACACAACCCTGAAGAAATACCCCCTGCCACACTTCAAGGGACCTGTAGCTCCCCTGGATCAGAGACTCTCCGTGAAAGTCATCTACTGTGGAAGTGCTTGTTTACGGTTGTTTCCTAATCAGAGATCAAGCTGTCATGTGTCATCCTGGGGTGTTTTCCTTCTGCATCTTTGTACAAAAGTACAGCACCTTCTTCCTTCTAACTTTCCTAATACTTGTGAGTCAACACTGCAGTTGACTGTGGATGTGCTCTCATCACAATAATTATGTGAATAATCTCATCATGGGGTCTGAGGACCATGGCAAAGCGGTAGAGATTCTGCCTAGAGAGCAAAGGTCACAGGCCTGATCCTGGCATTTCTCAAAAGAAGGTAGGACAAACCGCTTCCTTATCCTTACCAAGAGAACAGAATGTGTATTTAGTTATTTAGCTCATATACTGCAGATTTCGAATGATACCATGCAGTTTACAAGTAAAAAACAAAACAAAACAGAAAAAAGTAAATCATGAATAAAAAAATACAGAACACAAAATTTTTCATGGTCACCAGCTAAACAAGGTGAAGAAGCACGTTTTTAGATATTTTTCAAATGAGATCAGTAAAGAAACCACCCAGAACTCACTTGGAATAGAGGTCCAAAGGATGGGGAGCTCAAAAAGCGTCCCTTCTTCCTGGTCCTGGTTCCTGGTCCCTCATGTGGGCCCAAGCAATCCAGGCAAGGCTCTTGACTGGCAGTAACATGTTCCTGGAACATGAACAGCCAGCCAAGGCTCACTAGAGACTATAAGAGGAGTCGAGGGGTGTCGAGCCACCCACTCTTCTCCGACAAGCCCCTTTTGATGGTCAGGAACTTTGCAAACTCAAGCAATTAGGCAGCAGGTTAGCAGTGCAGTCTGTCTGTCTGTCTTGACGAGGCAGGATTGCAAGGGGAACAGGAGAGACCAAAAGTACACTAAAGCCTTTGAACTGAGCACCTAAGGATGTGGGACATCCATGTGGGACTGAACTCCTGTTCAAAAAACACATATAGTTTAGCAACTGGTTGCAAGATTCTCCATTTCCCACCGATCAGTATATTTATTCCTTCCTATCCTCATATGGTGGGCTTTATGTAAAACAACAGTTACACACAGCAAACGAGGTCACTATGCTGGATTTCGTATTATATCACTAGACGGGCACTTCCCAAGCACCTAGGACTGCGTGATATATTGGCAAATTATGCGAGCAGATCCCGTAAAGTGGCTTTTTGTAGTTGGCAGATGGATATTTTCTCAGGTGCCCACTGAGATCTTTTGGCACCGCACCAAAATATTATTATTATTATTATTATTATTATTATTATTATTATTATTATTATTATTATTATTATTATTATTATTATTATTATTATTATTATTATTATTATTATTATTATTATTATTATTAAAAAATACCTTCTTTGAGAAAATCCAGATACCCAGTTCCTTAGGTGCTAGAGCTGCATGGCAGGATTTTATTTATTGGCACCTCTTTCCTTTCTATCCCTCTTCCAATGCAGATGCACACAGAGAGGGATCCAAATTAAAAAGTGTCCCTTTCTAGCCTATGAGAAAGGGGGAGTGATGCCGGAGAACATTGTTTCATCAATTTGCTAGTGAGAGAAGCAACACAGAGAGGATGTCCCCATGCACTCTATACACTGAATCAAATCTGAATTTGACCCCATGCAAAGCCCAGAAACCAAGCTACATGTGGAACAAATCACCCAAATCCATGCTAAATAAACTCCCCTTGCAAACTGTTCTTGCTGCAGTTCGGGAGGCAAGCCCGGATTATTTTGGAGGCTTGGGGATGCTCCTGGGATATTAGGAGAGGAGACTGATGCCCACATCATTAGCAGGCAGGATTTACATCCTGTGCTCGCTGTTCCTGTCCTGAGGGGAGTCATCTGGCCCTTGTTGTCCCATGAGCCTCTTCCTGCAACCCTTATTCCACCATCCCCCCAATTGCCAGCAAGCAGCTTCTGAAGTTAGAGGCAGTTTAGCAGAGAAGCAGAAAAGCACTTCTCTTCTAAACTGCCTCTAAACACTGTAGCGGCTTTGGTTAGCCTTTTAGCTGGCAAACTTCAGAAGCTGCTTGTCAGGGAGTGGGGGTGGAATACATTAACCAAAACCACTACAATGTTTAGAAGTAGTTTACCAGAAAATACACTTTGTAGGCAGGAGACATGGAAAATGCTGGTGGAGAAGGTTATCAGGCAGTAGTACAAGATGATCCTGAGGACTTCCGGTTGAAGACATGGTGGACTGAACTGCTTTGAGCAAGAGCTCAGCAGATACTCCAATTGTTTTGGTCTTGGGGGGGGGAGAACTGGGGTACACCCTCCGGTTGATTTATCTCTCTGAGATAACAGGGAGCAGAAGGGATTCTTCTCAAAGAGCTACTTAATTGCAGCTCTTCAATGGCAAGAAGTTACTTCCTTGTTGAAAGCAGGAGAACAATTCCATCGACTTGAAGCCGAAGAAGGTCAATTAAGTCTGTCCAAAAAGATTTGACTTGGAACATTGGCAAGCAGCCAAAAATTTTACTGCAACAACCCAGAGCCATAAAGAGAAAAAGAAGGTGATTCCACTGGGGGAGCGCGAGGATGAAGACATGTCTGAGCAGAGCTCTGTGACGCTGCAGCGAATAATTCCTGGAGAAGAAGAAAGAAGTAAACTCCCCTAGTTGAAAATTGGTACCTGGGAAACAAGTATCCGAAGGAACTCCTGAAAGAGCTTTTTTATAGCTCTCTCTCGACAACAGTCAAGGGCAGGGAATGAAAACATCTACTCCGAAAGCTGCAGACCGTAAATAAGTCCATAACGTCCCCCCCAAAAAATTGAAGTTATCAAGATTTACAAGTTTAAAAGGAAGTCTGAACAACATCTAAGGATATCTAAAATCTGCCCCACACATCAGAAGCAGCGCCTTGGAAGAAAGAGATAAATTCCAAAACAACTTATTTTAACTGAAAACCAATAGGTGAGAAGAAGAAAACTTTCTCCAGCATTATCCGGGGGGTGATTGGAAGAAGAGGGAGACAAGGTAAAGCTTTTGAAAGCAAATTGTACTCAATGGTACTTCTCCTTTGTTGTCCTGATGAGAGGAAGTGTTAGAAGCAATTAAAGATAAATTAAATGTAAATTGGACTTAAGATGTTCCTCTTCCCGGTTGTTTTGAAGATGTTTTCTTTTTCGGGAGATGGCAGTAGAGATGAAAAGGCTTGAGAGAAAAAATAGTTTGTCAGCAGAAATGGTGAAGTGGGCTGAGTAAAAAGCTTTTTCTTTTCCTTCTCCCCTGAGCAATAAGAAAAATGGCAAAATTGGAGCAGGCAGGCCAGTGTTGTGAAACCATTTTAGAGGGCTGTATTGAAGTTTTTGGCTGTTTGACTGACTGGATAGGGGAAGTCATAAATCTGAAGCTGAATTTAAGAGAATATAAACAGATTAAAAAGACCACTAAGCAGAAAACCAAGGTACAGAAATTCAAGAAAAAACGTCATGAAAGTGCCAGGAAGCGCAGTTTCAAAGAGCCGGCTATAAAAAATACTACTCAGCATTGAAAAAGGAAATGGAGGACATTTTCATTAAACAGATAAGGTTGGTAGAGAGATATTGTGAATTTTTACCTGCAGCCATTTTAAGAAGCTGGAAGAATTTGAAACAGACATCTGGGGAAATTTTGCAGCAGGCCAGAAGAGCCCTTATAGGAACAGTTACCTGACTATGGGGATATGAAGTGAAGAGTAATGAACTTTTCAGTTTGCCCTGAAAAGTAAAACTTTCGAAGAGTCTTTTTTTCTTCTTTTGCCACGTTGTTGTTGTTGTTGTTTTAATTACAGCTTTATATATTGCTTTCTGGAGGAGAGGTAGTGATTGAAAAGAAGTAATTTTTGATGACTAGCTGTGGTTAAAAAGGAAGGGATTATTATTATTGTAATATGGTTGAAATACAGGAGTTAATAATTAAGGGGCAAATATCGGGAGAAGAGGTATAGAAATGTAATTCTTATAAGGGTGCAACTGTAAACTATTTAATAGTATATGTTGGAAGGGGAAAATGTGAAAAGCCTTAGTTTTCTTATATGTTTGTCATTTTGACCATTGCCCATTTTGTATCAAGAGGGGAGAGATGTATTATTGAAACAAATGTATGTGTGTAAAAGTACAATAAATGTAGAATAGGCGGTAATATAAGGGGTATGTATTAATAATATATAGAACTATTGTTAAAGTGTAAATAAGAGGTTCACTGATTATTAAGAGAAGAAATGGGAGGCAGAGGAGATTGAAGTCTGAAGAGTGAAAGACGAAATTCAGTCTGTGGAATCCACAAGGAAGAAGGAGTAAAAAAAATGGTTAAGAGATTGATGTATCTGTATTTCCTTGAATTTTTGTTTTTATATTTGTTAACTGTTAAAATCTTCATTAAAAAATTGGATTTACAAAAAAAAAAGAGGAAAAGGAGGTAAGGAACACTTGAAATTTATCTTTAAGCTGTTAAACAAGCAGGAGAGATGAAGATAAATGTGTTTAGAAATAAATCTTGCCTCTGGAAAGATTCCTACAAGGAAGTGACATCAGATCATAGACTTGGAAGTCCTAGCAAGATGCCGAGTAAACGGAAAATGATAAATTTTCTCATCAGAATAGAATCTAAACTTGATGAAATGCAGAGGCAATAGGCCAGAATGAACAATGGATTAATTAATCCCAATGAAATTAAAAAAGAAGAACTAGGAAATGAAGGGATGAAGACAGAGATTAAGGAGAAAAAGGACAGTTCTGCAGGCAGGAAGAGATGCCAGTTAAAGAAATGAGGCAAAAAGAAGAAAAACAAATCTGAACTTTGTCAGCCAGTTGAGAGCAAGAGCCGAGAGAAGGCAAAGAAACAAGGATTTTACTCGAAGAAATATTTACAGCCAAGGAACAGAAGGCATGAGCTGGAAGAGAAAGTAATAAATCACCATGCAAAGACCACAAGCTCTCGGTCTGGTGAAAAGAAAACAAGATTATTTACAAAAGAGATACTGAACACCATGAAGTGGAACTGCAAGGACATTTTCAGAATTGGTATCACATAAAAAAAAGAAAGAAAGAAACCATTAGAACTTTTGAAGTAAGGGGGGGCATTTGTTGAAAAAGTAAAAATAATAATAAAGTAAAAATAAAAATTGATAACAATATTAAGAACAGTAAAACTGGTATGGTGACAGAATGTTACCAATAGAACAAGGCTAAATAAGGGAATGGAAATGCAGATATATGATTTTTTAAAAAATTATAGACTAGAAAAGAATAAGAATTGATTTTTAAAGATAAAAATTTTTCAAATTCAGATTCAGATTCAAAACCTTTATTGGCATAAAAGAACATACAAATAATATAAAATCCCTGTATACAATCAAAGCCATTAGTTAATAATTAAAAATGAGGACTTGATATAGTACATAGATAAATGCATCAGCAGCCATAATCTAGGCCTCACACATAAACAACTTTTTGTCTCTCCTCCAGATAACAGATTCAATATACCTAACTGCTATCTTTGTTAGCTCCTTATTGGACCCTTTTAAAAGATAAGTGATCTTCCCTAGATCGGGCTGACCAGCCAGATCAAAGAGAAGAACGTCAGATCGACAGCGCTGCAAATCTTGGTACCATATACAGTACAGAAACATATGCTGTAGGGGGTCGATAGCCCCTGAACCGCAGGCACAGACTCTTTCTCCATTGCTACTTTTCTAAATCTGCCATATAGACCATTGGAAGGAACAACATTACATCTTGCCATAGTAAATAGCCTCCAGTCCTGTGGCTGCTCCAAAAAATACAGATAACGTGGTCTCCATCCATGCTCCATATAGTGGGGAGCAGAACATAAGGGCAGCATCATGCAGAATTTGCCCCTCCATGTCAGAAATCCCTGTCAGAGCCCCCCTGTCCGTGCATGCGTGTGTGTGTGCATCTGTGCATGCGTGCGTGCGATGGCTCAGGCTGCACAAGGGAGAGATAGAGAGAGGGGTGAAGGATTAAGACAATCCAATCCTCCCCCTGTCTGTTCGTGCGTGTGCTTTGCCTTCTGTAGCCGGTTGCGAGTGGGGGGTGCTACTGTCATTCCCACTGTCAAGTGGATGTGTGCACTTTTGGTAACCTGTGCTTGAAAAGAATGATCTGCTTATGCTTTTGATGTTTTTACTTTGGGTTATGCTTTTAACTGTGCCGGCCAAGGGAGGGGATTGTGTTATATTTAGGTGTATCTGAGCTGTTTCCCTGCAGCCGCTAAATCAAGCAGCGTGCGGGGCAGGAATAGGGGGCAGAAGCGAAACCCTGCCCACTCCACCCCAAATAACCCTGGAGCGTCCCCATTACCCTGGGCAATATGTATTAGACCTCTATTTTGCAGCAAAAACACTTGTGAAGTGTTTTTTTTAAAAAAATATGTATTGGCTCCAGGATGCCATGTATTAAGGCTTTGTATGCGGACGCTCCCAAGGCGGACACGTAATCCTTTCAGATTATTTTGAGCATGTGGACGTGCCAGCCTTTTCATTGGTGACTGCATATTCCTGTTCTTCCTTTTCTTGCAGTCTTTCCAAGTTTTCATCTGGTCTAAGTTGTTCAGTGCCTCCAGATGCTGTTGAAGCTTCAGCTACTGCTGCTGCAGTCTGTTGTTGTACTTCCGTTTCACAGGTTTTCCATATTTCTTGAAGTTCAACTGCACTGAACACTTTGTTTCTGATAATGAATCGTCTCTGATCTGCCAGACGCAGTTCAGTAATTTTTGAGTCTGGATAGTCTTGTTTCCGTAACGGATGCATCCTTTTCTGGTATCCACGTTTTTTGGGTTCTGACTTGAAATAGCATTTCATTACTGTGCGATTCTCTGGCCTTGAATATGTCTGCCTCGTTGGTTCATTTTCTTCCTGCAGCCCGCTTGTCGATGGGTGCCCAGGTTCCTCAGCACCCGCCACAGTCCTTTTTTTGTCCTGGGTGACGACCGAGCCAGTATAGACTTCTTTTTATTTTGGTTCTCCATTGGGGTAAATGGGTCGGGTGCCCTTGGTCCTGCTCCTCAGCCTTGACTGCCCTGATATGGTTGAACCTACCAGTAGTTTGCACTACGGCCAGCACAGCTCTCAGCTTCATTGGAGCAGTTAAGCCCCACAGCCCCGACAAGGCAGCATGTGTTGGGGGATGATGGTGATGAATGTTGTTGTTGTTGTTATACCTCTTTACAAAAAAAGTTGCATTCGCATCATCTCCCTCACACACATTTACACACAAATTGTGCTATCAACACTTTACGAAAAAAAGCATTACAGAAAAATTGCATGAAATACTACAACATACATTGCACAGCCCACTCCTGTGTAAGCAACAGGTACAGGTCTTCTTTCCTCCTTGACTGCAGTCCAAAGCAGCCACAGTTCTTGTGATCAGCCATGATGGCTGACACCCACTGAGGAATCAAAGATCTCTTCCCAGTGCCTTAAGGTGCACCCAAGGTGAGGTATTCTTTTGCACAGAATTTCTGTTCACGCTATTTTCAAAGGGTGAGCTACAACTTGAGAAGAATGGAGAAGAGGTTTCTTCTTTAAAGCTCAAACTGAAGTAGGCTCTTGGTATTAATTTAAGCACTATTAAAGCACTACTTCACTGAATTTATGGCCCTAAGATGTTACTGGATTCTAGGTTCTGTCAGCCCCAACTGACATGCAGACAGAAGATCTTGGAGTTAATAAAATAAAAATTTTGGATGGAACAAGAAGGCTTTACAGTTAACAGACAACAAAAAATATGTATTCACATAAAATTAACTCTTAACTATATAAAATTAATGCTCCAGTTCTTCAGCAGATTCTTCCCACCTCCACAGTCCCGTGCCTAAATGACTCACTCAGGTGAACTAAAAAGGAAAGTCTTTAACCCCTTCTGGGAGTGTAGAAGATCCTCCTCCAGCCAGAGGGCTACAGGGAGACTGTTCCATGAACATGGAGCCAGATCTTGAAAGGCTCACAACCCTGAGGAAGCTTTGTTTGTTGGTGGAACAGCCAATAAACCCTTAGTTGCAGAGTGCAAGTTCTGGGATGGCACATACCACATTAGCCCGGCTGCCAGGTAGTTGGGAAGATTAGAGTGCAGGGCTTTAAAGACCAAAATCAGTCATTTAAAATGGGTCCTGGCTTGAATTGGCAACCAGTGAAGTCCTCGGTGAGTGGCAGAGACATGGGAGTATTTGAGAAGATTTAAGACCACCTAGACAGCACTATTTTGAACTTAAGTCAGAGGAAGGACAGAACAACTAGGCAGGCCTGTCAATAAACTATTACCATAAACCAAACTGGCATCAACAGAGCTTGGGCAAGTAAGTAGGCAGTCTCAATAGTTAGGAACCTCTGGATCATTCAGGTGTAGAAAAGATGGAAATTACATGTCTTAGCTGTCACCCCAATAAAGAGCCATAAGAAAAAATGGTAATCCATTAGGATTCCAAGGTTTGAGCAGCCGGGACTGGGACTGCTGAACAATCCGGTTAACACACTCGTGAACATGCTAAAGGAACGTCCAGATCAGGGTGGAATACCAGGATCTCTGGTTTATCCATATTCAACTTCAGGTGATGGTCAGTCATCTACTGGGATACACCTGACAGGCAACTTATAACAGAAGTCCATGCCAAAGCTCTGAATGACACCAGCATAGATGTGATGCTCAAAGCCGCACTCTGAAATAAGAAAGCCAAGGGAAGGATGTATAAAGAAAAAGGAGAGAACCCAGAACTGATCCTTGCGGCACCCCAGTCATTATGGGGAACATGTCCAACATAAATCCCCCAAATGCCACTGAGAAGGAACAATCAGACAGAATGACTATTGTCATCCATATCCTAATTGCGAATCGGGAGCAGGTTTGATGCCACAGAAAGGAGGTGAAAGACAAATGAAATTAAGGTCTGGATCAAAAGAATCAAATAGTATCTATAGCACAAGAAGCTAATAGTTCTGCCCTTTCTACACTGCTCAGACCACAACCATGAGAATGAAGGTGGGCTTCACAGCCCAGGGTTGTGAAGATAAAATTGCTTTGCTGATAAGTTTTTTTTAATTAAAAACCTGATTGAGTGATAAAAAGAGCTGAACTGTGACAACTATGAAAACTGGTGATCATTCAGGCTGCATCCAGATGTTATTTATTCCATTATATTTGGATATTCCAGAATAAAGGTCCTGCTGGACAGATGTCATCTGGGATATTTAGCCCTGACTGCCTGTTCTTTGCAGGTAAATAACCAGATCTGCTGAGGCTCAACTTTCTACATGATGGCTCCAAGTTTAAATTGGTTTTGAAAAATAGTTATTGCTCATTGGTTAAGGGCCAAACCCCACCTAGCTATGAAACATATAGATATGCTGGGCTTTCTGCTCCAAGTTGCTCCCAACAAGAAATGTCCTAACACTGAGCTGAAATAAATCACTGTTCATCTTTTTTAAAGAAAGAGTCTCGTGGTCATTCTTTGCCAGCCTGACAATTAGCATCCTTTTCCTTTATCATCCAAACCATGTGGTTTCTAAAACCAATCTCCCCTGTGATCTTATGCCCGTGTGCTCTTCCTTTCCCTCCCACTCCTCTGTGGTGAGTGTGCTTCAGTGCTCCATGTTGCCACCTCCTGTCTCTCTAAAAGGGAGTCAGCAGATGGTGCTGTGACACATATACTATTATTACTGATGCCAAAATGACGGGTGAGCACTGCTACCAATGAAATAAAAGAAGACTTACAGTCAGCCAAAATAAATAGCACGGTTAGCAGAGGGTGAGAATTTATTTCTAGTAAGTTACCGTGATCGTCTGCCATAATGCCATATGATCTACAGGAGCTTCTTATCTTACAAGCACCTCATGGTTATTATTGTTTCCCATGGATGGAGTAGTACCTGGGTTTGGTCTTAATGCTGCTATTACTGATCACACACTTTGTGTCTAACATTTCTGGGCACCTCGGCCTGGAGCCCTCGGTCACTGTTCATTTCATCATTGGTACCTGCAATCTACTGTGGCACATAACCTAGCAGAACATAGGCAGCAATTTGGTGCCTTTCTGAAGCGAGCCAGTGGGATTGAAGATTGCCAGCCAAAGCTGGTTCTCTTGCCGTAACCCTCCAAACAAATAGGATTCATTGGTGAGTTCATACGCACCCTTGTTCTGTTTTATTGAGGATTTGCAAAGAGCACTGTGCAATTAAGTGGCAAAATTATGCAAAATACCATGTCAAATGCTTTCCAAATTATTTGTAGTATCCATGTTCCTCTTACAAAATACCAGGAGGGGCAGCCAGGGGCAAGGAAAGCTCAGGAAATGTGCTCCTAGAAGTGAATTAACCAGAGGCCTTTTTGCACTACAGACAGAAGGCTCTAATGCACTAACGCTGGGACATGCAGGGATGGATCCCCCAGTCACACATTGGCCAGTAAGGGTTGTTAAGAGGAGCTGGAGTCAGCACGGACCCCTGGGTGGGGGTGGGCATCCGGGAGGCTCCTGTGGCCGGCCCAATTGGGGCGGCAGCAGCCTGCGGGACCCCAGGACTAGCCCGGCCTGTTCTTGCCCCACCCCTGAAAGGGGCTGCCAGCCGGCAGGAGAGTGCAAATACTCTCCCTGCCGGACAGGTCTGGGACAGCCGGGGCCAGGTTGGGCCAGGTGTGGAGCACAATTTTGGGCTCCACACTCTGGCCACAATTAGGCCACCCTGGGATGGGATGGGACAGGTCCGAACGGAACCACCCAGCCCGCAGAGTGAATACTCTGTCCCAGGGCTTGCCTAATTCTTATCCAGAGGTCTAAATGTGAATAGGCCTCAGGTGTTCCACTCAACAAACCTGGTCCCATGTAAAGGGAGTGCACCCATCACAAATGAAAACATCTGGTCTTAATATAGTTGCAGTTTAGAAATAATTGCCTTTTTTTTCCTCCCATCTCTGAATTTTGCAGTTTATTTCATTTTTAAAAAAAATACCGCACATTCAAATGCAAAAAAAGTGTTTAACAAGTATTGTAGCTAGTGTTTTAGGATAAAAAGCACACTCACAAAAGTGGAAATTGTGGGTACCGTGGTGGTTTATTTCAGAAGCACAA
Source organism: Aspidoscelis tigris stejnegeri (assembly GCA_023333525.1). NCBI lineage: Eukaryota > Metazoa > Chordata > Lepidosauria > Squamata > Teiidae > Aspidoscelis > Aspidoscelis tigris. The sequence goes on from JALMGA010000015.1 coordinate 18,387,869, forward strand.
CAGCAGTGTTGAGAGAAGAGGAGAAAACACTATTACTTTAGGAACAGCACCATTTCCCCTGTGGAAATGTTTCTTGTTTCTTTTTTTCTTTTTTCTTCATGTCTATTAGACTGTAAACTTAAGGACAGGGACCTGCCTTGTATGATTGACATTTTGTAGGTTTCTCTGGAAGCCTTTTAGGGTCTTATGAGTGGGATTAAAAATACAACAAAGAGATAAATAATTGAGTTGCTATTGCAATTGAGCTTTGTGACTGAAGTGATGCTAAACTGACAGAATCAGAACTTGATTAAGCCAAGCGTTCCTCCCTTATGTTCAAAGGATGTACTATGACTGTCCCAATGCATCGTAGATGCATTTGAGTTTCAGAGCACAAAAAACTGCTCTCAAACTGTTCCTATGCTCTCCCTCCATGACGGCTGGGCTCCTCCCCCGGCCTCCCCCCATTGGCTCCTGTGGAGCCAGGGGCAGGGAGGCCTGTTGGGTGTCTTCCTTGGAGTCCCACACACTCCCCAGGGCCAGATCAGCTTTCCGGCACTGGCAGGACCCCCACCCAGTATCCCCCAACCCATCCCAGGGGCGTGCACATGTGAATGAGGCTTACCTGTTCAGCACCGGGCAGCAACTGGGGCAAGGAGGCTGTGCGCATGTGCACAGCATGGCTTCTGATTTACCAGGCACCCGCACCTGCACAGATCGCCCACCAAAGCTAGGCAGGTGCCCCAGTTGCTGCCCGGCACTGAACAGGTTCAGACACACACAACCCTAGGGTGGGGTGGGGGGTGTTGGGTGGGCGTCCTGCCAGCCCTGGGAAGCCAATCTGACCCCAGGGAGCATGCAGGACCCCAGGGAAGGCACCTGACAGGCCTTCCTGCCCCTGGCTCCACAGGAGCCAATGGGGGAGGCCGGGGGCAGGACTTATGAGTCCCAGGATGGTCATTCACCCTGAACGTGTCTAAGACAGTTTAGCATCCACATGTAGGCAGGTAAACGCATCCTTTACCTGCCAACGCGGATGGTAAAATGTCTTAGACGCGTTCGGGCCGAAGCACTCTACAGCTGTAGTGCGAAGAGACCTCATGTCCTACAAGGAAAGGTTGAAGGATCTAGGAATGTTTAGCCTGCAGAAGAGAAGACTGAGAGGAGACATGATCGTGGTCTTCAAGTATCTGCAGGGCTGTCACAGTGCAGAGGGATTGTCCCTATTCTCACTAGCACAAGATGGGAGGACTAGAAACAATGGGAGTCAGTGCAGATTAGATATTAGGAAAAACCTCCTGACAGTGAGGGCGATGAGTCAGTGGAATAGGTTGCCACGGGAGGTAGTGAGTTCTCCTGCACTGGACCTACATCTGTCGTGGATGGTTTAGGAAATCCAGCATTGCGCAGGGGGTTGGACTCGATGCCCCAAAGCTGCCAGCTGGGAATATTTTCACTTGGTGAATAGAAATGGCCAGTTACCAGGACCATTTTCAGGAGCTTCACAATATGGCATCAGGCTCTGTGCTCCCTGAGTCCAAACTAGCTGTCTAAATGACAGACAACTGGTCCACTGCAGTGAAGGGATCCTTTGGGTGTGGCTTTTAAAGCTGCTTCTGTTCACATGCTCTCCAATGCCGTGTTTGTGCTAGGGAATGGCCCTGCCACTGGCCTTGCATGGCCGGAGCATTCCCTAGGAGACTGCTCCTTCTGAGGTCTGCTCTGACAAGCAGACACAGTGTTCCTGGTGGTAACAACTGTGGTCATAAAGAAACACGCAAAAGCTGTCTGTGTGTCTACTTGCAGGCAGTTGTTGGGGGCTACGTGATCTCTAAGTCCTTTCTGCATGGTGCTGGTGGACCAGTCCACGGGGTGTGCTAGACTGCTGCACATGTGCACCCCTTGCTGGAGTGGACCGGCAGATGATCCGCCCCCCATGAGTGTGCGCCATCTGCACAGTACAGTGTTATGGAGCAAAGTATGGTGCTATCTATTCATGCAGAGTGTGATGACAATGCATTGCAGTGGGCCAGTATCCCAAGCATGGACACGTTTCAGCTGGACACCTGGGAGCAGTATGGCAAATGCACTCTGGGTGTCCAGATGAAAAAGGCCCCACTAACAATTTCAAATGTTGGGTCCCACCTAGTCTGTGTTGGTGTATCCTGCACTCTGTAGAAACAACCTAGGACTATGTTTTGCCTCTGATCTGCCTTGTTACAATACTTGTTAAACATCTTTGCTTTTGAGCTCAGTTCTTGAAAGAATAGGACAATTAGACGGCAAGGAAACTTTGTGAGTTCTGTGCTGCAGAAAAAGTTTTGGCGCAGAAGGGAACCCATCTCACCACTGTCACTTCCAGGCTCAAAGACATCCCAAGTATGGTTGCAAAGGAGGTCAGCTTCTGGGTTGGAGTGCTTGCTGTAGGTCAGGAGTAAAAAGGTGTGCTGTTTGCACTGCCCTCACACCTAAGCCTTCACAAATCACAGGTCAGGGAACAACGGTTCTCCAGCTTTCAGCACAGCCATCGTTCAAAGTGCCAGAAATGGCAACAGCAGTCAGCCATTTTGGGCGTTTCATATAATGGCATCAAACTGTGAGACTGTCCCTCTGCATATTGGCCACGGGAATGAACCAGAGCCAGACTCCCCTTTGCAGGGTGTTTGGTCTACTCTGCAAATGAAGCATTCTCTCGAGGGGATTACAAACTGGGCAGATCTCACCAAATGATACTCTGCACCTGCCTTACTTTGTACAATCCAACCATCCTTGCTCATTACTCCTATTTGCATACAAGGTGTAACAAGCAACTTGCTTGCTGCCTTAGACAGAATAAACGTTTCTGCCCATCTGACCTTGAAATTCCCTATCTCCTCTATAGGAAATTCACGGAGTGGATTTCTACTTTTCTTGTCATCTTTAAAGTGACAAGCCCTTCGATGGGTGTCAAATTTTCCTGTTCCCCAGCTCAGTGTAGGATTCATGAGAAGAGACTATGCTGCAAGCTACTTTCCATGGGATGTGTAAAAGGTACAAGGCGAGCCAAAAGCAAACTGTAATCTTCCAAGGAAAGCATCAGAGACGGCTTCCTTCAAAGGATTCACGCAGTGCCTCATTCTTAAAAAATGGATCCTTCCCCGTGGACAAATAAGACCATTCGACCATGTCATAAATACATAAACAGAATTGGAAGGCAGTTGCTTAGCTACGTTCCATGTCCTGAACACGCAGTGTGGATTGCTCACACCACTGTACTGACAAGGCCTTGTTCAAACTAGGGCTGTTTCTGCATTTAGCTGGGCTGGACTGCACCACTGGAGTGGTCCAGCTGTCCTGGAACAAGGTTGTCTGCACTTTGAATGACTGTTCCAGGATAGACCTGGTACCACTCCATGTGCAAGCTTTGGAGCTTGCTGCAAGAACTTCTGCTAGGAAGCCCAGGGGGACCTATACCAGTGGTGCAATTTTAGGTGTCACTGAAATGGGTCCTCCAGCTAAATTGGACAGGGAGGTGTGCATGATTCCCTGCTCTGTTCTAGTGGACCCTGGACTGCCTGGAGACGTTTTAAAAAAGAACACCGGTACTCACCGTAGGGTGGTGTTCCAGAAGATGGAGAGAGAAGGAATGCCTGACCAATGGGTATATCTTCGACTACTTGCAGGAAGTGACTGATTGCGCACTAGACTATAAAAGCCCTTGCCTTGCCTGCAGTACCCCAGTCCTTCTGGAGCGAATAAAGGAAAAGACCCTGGAGACTGCAGTTAGTTGTGTATTTATCTAACATCATGATAAAACACCGAACTTCAGTGAAAGAAAAACATATACAAACCCCAAACAGGAGAAAAAATAACAGCATAGCCTCTCCCTAGTCGAGGGAGGGACCGGCATTCCTTCTCTCTCCATCTCCTAGAACACCACCCTACGATAAGTACAGGTGTTCTTTTCTCAGAAGATGGAACTGAGAAGGAATGCCTGACCAATGGGAAGTACCCAAGATGAGTAATAGGAGGGAAACTAGGTAGAAGTAAACTCCTCTATGTGGTTGAAAACCTTTCTCCCAAACGCTGCCTCTGCCGATCTGAGCATGTCAAGTTTATAGTGACGGGTGAAAGTCAATGGAGGCGACCACGTAGCTGCTCTGCAGATCTCCTCCCAAGAAGCTTTATTATAGAAGGCTGTGGAAGTAGAAGCGTAGCGCATGGAGTGGGCCCAGATATCCTTTGGGGACTCCATAGCCATAGACCTATAGGCCAGCTGGATGCAGTGTACAATCCATGATGAAATAGTTTTCAGGGAAGCCTTTCCCCTCGTCTAACATGGTTAAAGAGAATAACAAAGACTCTTATTTACCCAATGTATAGAGATAGAACTCTTTTGACATCTAAAGAGTCATGATCCTCCTCCTGCTCGTGAGCCAAAGCAAGCGACGGTATGTGGATATCCTGGTCCCTAAGAAAGGAGCAAAGGACTTTGGGGTTAAAGGATTGTGGAACCCTTAATAATCGAGTCAGGGGCTGACTCGAAAAACCGATTGGATAGGGCCATCTGTTCGGAGACCCTCCGAGTGGAGACCATGGCTACGAGAAGCACGGATTTACCTGTAAGGTGGAGCCAGGGTTCTGACTCCAATAGTTCAAAGGGAGGTAAGGAAAGGGCTTTTAGTGCCAAATGCAGCTTCCAAGAAGGGAAGCAGTGAGTTACCTGTGGTGACCTAGATTTCACTCCCTTCAGAAATCTCTTGACATGGGGGTGAGATGATAATGATGAGGTCCTATTAATGTCCACTACAGCAACGATGTCTGCGAATGGTTCTGAACTTAAGCCCCATACGCACCCCATTGAGAAGAAAGGATAACACATGATCCACCAAGGGGGAAAGGGGATCAAAGCCACAGGAGTTAGCCCAGTTTACAAACTTACGCCAGGCATGGACAAAAATCCTCATGGTGGATTTACGTTTAACATCCAGTATCATGTCGATCACTCCCTGGGAATATCCACATCTATCTAGCTGGATCCTCTGAGCAGCCAGGCAGTTAGAGAGAGCCACCCTGGGTCTGGGTGAAGGACTCCCTGCTGGCACAGTAGATCCTGCCTGACTGGGAGTGGTACTGGTCCATCCGTTGCCATGGCCACAATTTGAGAGAACCATGGCCTTCGAGGCCACCAGGGAGCTATGAGGATAACCTGCACTGAGAATTGCCTGACCCTCACCAGAGAACTGGAGAGCATTAGGATGTCAGGAGGGGGGGCGTAGAGTGATCCTAGCAGCCAGGGTTGGGATAGGGCATCCACCCCCTCAGCTTTGGGATGCCTGAAGCAAGATAAAAAGCGAAGAACTTGGAAGTTCATGTGTGCGGTGAACAGGGCCATGATTGGAACTCCCCATGTAATGGTCATCATCTCTAACACCTTGTAATTCAGGGCCCATTCTGAGGTCGATAGGGATCATCTGCTGAGGGCGACGGTCTGAATATTTACTTTTCCTTGTAGATATGAGATAGAACTCCACCCACTGAAAAATGAGAGAAGACAGATCCATCAGCGACCTGGATCTGGTTCCCCCCTGGCGGGAAATGTCGGCCTGAGTGGTGGAGTTATCTGTCAGTATGAGGACAGGCTGATTCTTAACCAGGTGTTTGAATGCCAGAGGGGCTAACGAAATGGCTTTGAGTTCTAGCCAGTTGAGGGAATGACTGGTTTCTTCTTTCAACCACACCTCTTGAGCAGTTCTACCTTTGCAGTGGGCCCCCCATCCCCCAAGACTGGCAGCTGTAGTAATAATCACTCTGTCAGGGGCTGACAGGGGCAACCTTTGGAAATATTGCTGCTCACTTTCTGCCATGAAAGGGAGGATTTAACGTCCTTCGGGATAACCAGGATCCTAGGAGATTTCTTAGCACTGTCATAGGAAAAAAGAGGGAGAGATGGCATAGTCTTCCTCCTCCCTTTCCCCTCGATGAGCACATCTTAATGTCTCATCTCCAAAGAGCATCCCACCCCCTACCCCCCCGTGAATGAGGCATTAGCCAGATTGGCTGTGGCTGTGGTGACCACCTGCCAGAACTTTAGCCAGAGCAGCCTTCTAGTCAAGACTGGGGCGGGCAATTGATGCCGGGGTCATCTCATCTTCCAATATAGAATCTTAGGTAAAACCGGTTGACTGGCAAGGTCTATCTGCCCTTCTCCTGCGGTGTCATCATCTGAGACCCATTCATCAAGTTTCTTTTTCTTGGAGGTGCTGTGGTCATCAGGGATTTCTGAAAGGGACGCTGGGTCCTCCCAGCTGCCTTCATCAGAAAGGTCCTCTGATGCCCATCCAGACACAGAGCTTGTCGATGGGTTACGCCCCCTGCAGCTGCACCCCACAGGCATCATTTTGGGAGTCCCTGGGATGGAAAAGGTCAGCAGCGAGCTTCAGAGGCTGGGCTACGGCTCAGCTCCCAGCTCCTGCGGTGGCTCCTGCGTTGAGGCGATGGGGGGCAATCCCCGCCGCCTGCTGGAGTTGGATCGGATGCCCCCTGGGACAATCTAGGAATGCAGCTTGGATGGGGTGAGAAATGTTCGCTCTGTTCATTGCGTTTTCCCTCTATGGTTTTGGGCTTAGATGGTGATTGCATGCTTGGGATAGCGAGCTATCCGAGTGATCCATCCTGTGAGGGGCGAGCGCTGGCTCCTTGGAGGGGTGGGAAGTCTTGGAGGCCAAGGGTCTGTGCGCCTTGGCCAAGTTCTTCATTTGGCGGTGCTCTGGGGCCTCCGCCTCTATGGTTGTAGGTGCCATGAGGGCTGAGGCGGCGTTTTCGTGGCTTTTTTTTTCTTTTTCCTCCGGCGGGAGGGGAGGCTGACAAGGCATCTCCTATGGACTCTGCCGAGTTTCTTTTAGCAGGCTGAGGTTGCGGGGAGGGGGGATCATCCGAGTCCTGCCCGAATAGATCCTGTATGGAGGGTTCTCCTGCTTGGGCAAGCCATAACAGCTCCTCCTCTTGTGAGGTAAGAGTGGCCCCCGAGAACTGGTTTTTGTAAAAATCCAGCATCCCCCCTGCCACAGCATATCTTACCTTCGCTAGGAGGGCCTGGGGGGGTGAGGATCTAAGCCAGTGCTTGGCCCAGGGTCCTGGCATGAATTAGAGGCCAGCAAGGGGGGGGGCTCTGGCTCAGTCTCTAGAGTCGGTTCTGTTTGCAGCCCGTTCGATGAAGATGGTGCCCCCTTGCCCACCAGCTGGTGGACAAAATTTCCAAAGGTTTCAATATCCTCCTCTGAAGGGGGACGACAGAGACAGAGCAGCAGCTCCGGTGGAAGGGAGCTATCTATGATAAGGCTTCTGTCTGTAATCAGATCCACCATGGACCGCTCTGTCTCAAGATTTGTAGTGTGGCCGGTAGGCCTGAAATCCATTCACAAGAAAGGAACAAAGTCTTTGCTATCCTGCAAGAAGTGACAGAAGGACTGGGGTACTGCAGGCAAGGCACGGGCTTTTATAGTCTAGTGCGCCATCTGTCGCTTCCTGCAAGTAGTCGAAAATATACCCATTAGTCAGGCATTCCTTCTCGGTTCCATCTTCTGAGAAAAGGTCTACTGGTAACTTGGTCTAGACAGTCATTTTGGCTGGTCTCCATTGGGAGCAATGGAGACTGACCTCACTGTCTTTGCTGTGTAATAGGGATGTAACCGAGTTCTGCCACATGGCCTGTTTCAGCTTTATAGAGTCTTTGGTTTGTGGAGTATCCACATCTATGATGGGGAGCATTCTGGGGAGGCTACAGGGGCACTCTGTGAATAGTGCTGGAAGCCTTGCAAGCATCCTCTGCAGCAGCCTTCCTCGGAGCAAAAGAAAATACTTTGAGGGTGTGGCAAGAGTGACTTCCGTGCCCATTTGCACAGGCAACATCGCACCAAAAGTCCACTTCCAAGGGCCATGCTGGTATGAGGGAGCCCCTTCATCTTCACAGCTGCTACTCAACTTCAAAACTGAGTTTTCAGCTTTGAGGTGAGTGAGGGTGAGGTGAGGGATAGGTGGAATCCAAAATCCACCCCAGGGCAGGAGCAAATGTCTCCACCTAACCCTAACCCTAAAAGAAAGAGAGACAGGCAGGGAAGGGCTGAATCCCCCATGGTGTCTTGTGGGTTAGAGTCTTTATATTGCATGCCTCACCCTCTTGCTAAATTTGACACTAGGAAATGAAAGTTCTTCCACTTCAAAGTGACAGCAAGGTCGTATTTTTTGACATGCTGGAAATGGGCCCTAGAAATCTCCCTTTTCAGCACATGAAAAATTAATGCCACTATGTGGAGCATGGTGCAAGCAGATCGTTTGTGTAGCCACTCTTTATCTACACTGCAGAAATGCGAGCACCTGAGGGTAGCCAGTTGTCCTTCCCAGTCTGCAGGAAGGGTGTATCCAAGGGTACAGGCTGGTCCTCAGAGGGGCACTAAATAGCTGGGGACACCACTTGCTTCAGGACATCACGCCCCTCCAGCCTCACCAGGCACACTTCAAGCCCTATATAGATGCAGTCAGAATTAGGTCTTCAGTTCACAGACAAGGGGCCTTTCTTCACTCAGCCTTGTTCTGGAATACATTCTGGAATATGGGGCAGCTGTCAGTATGGTAGAGCAGACTATAGCAGGCACCAGGCAAGGTCTGCCATAGTCTGCATCAGCATGCAGACAACAGATCCATGTCCTGAGATATATTCCAGAGTAAGGCCAAGTGCAGAAAGGATCAAGGTTTGATTTTCAAATCTTATTTTCTCCCATGACTTCATGTTATTTATTATGTCTAAGCTGTTATAGATCTCAGAGCGACTCACAGAAAACAAAAGCACTGGCTTAGAATAATGGCTAGAGTGCAGGCACGACTAAGACCTTGGAGTCCCTGGATTCAAGTCCCCATTCAGCCATGAAACCCATCTCTGTCTCTCAGACTAACCTCTAACCTACCCTTGCAGGGGTTTCGTAAGGTTACAGTGGACGGGAGAAGAACAGTATGCATGCCCTGCCCTGAGTTCTGGGAAAGACAGATGGCTTCTACACACCATAAATGAAAGGGAAATAAATAAAAATAAACAATAGAAGAGTTTAAAAGCTAAAATAACATCAGTAAGAGTCTCTGAGCAAAGCAGTCATAAGAAAATTAACAACCACCATTAAGAAACCAACTCCCCAAAGCCCTGAGTAAACACACTGTCTTCACAAGGTAAAAGAAGGAAGCCAAGGTCAGTGTCAGATAAACTTGTGAGAATTTCACAAACGTCAATGCAGGAGGATTGTTGTTAAAGTAAAAGGAAGTGCATACCTTGAAAAGAAAAATAAGTACTTTGCGGTGTCTTAAGCTTTTCCCCACCTACCATCATCGACCAGCATGCCTCCAATGGATTCCTTTCCGTATTAGGAAGCTCAGGCCAGCAGCGAGTCTAGAGAGGATCAGAGAAAACAGAGTAGAAAAGAGACCTTTTTGCACAAGGTGTTTTTGAACGCACGGAGAACACGTGGGGAGGCAGCATACGCACTGCCAGGATGGCGAAGCCATCCCGGCCCGGCCCCAAGTGCTCTCCGCGCGTCCGAGATGTAGAGCAGTTAAAACTGCTCTACATCTGTCTCCACACATTGCAAGCATCCCCGGCCATCCAGGGAGGGAAGCATTTGTACACGCTTCCCTCCCCGACAGCCCTGGGCACCTCAGGTATGGGGCGGGATATAAATATAAATAAATAAATAAATAAAATAAAATTTCAGATTTTCCCCCATAAAAGGGCAAAGCTACACGCTGGTTGTCTGACTAAAATGGGATGTACTCCGCTTAAGGCATAAAAATATCTTAATATGATGAAATGCTCATTTATTTAGTCGTGTTTGGGATCGTGCATATTTATTTTTGTTCCTTTGACTGTTTAGGTGAAATATGTCTTTAAGATGGCTTTACATTTCATTTTAACTTTTCTTCTGTATTTCTAATAAATTCTTTCTAATGATTTAACAAGAAATACTGGCTTTTTGAGTTTGAAATGAGTTTCTGTCTCTGTTTATGGTATTTTTTGTTATGTAAAAACCTGTGTAAATGATCCAGCTAGAAATTACCTGGGAGTTTGAATTTGGTATATGTTTGGATTTCAAATTAATCTAAATTATCCAAAATTCTACTCCACATTTGGTAACATCTACACTTGTTCCTCAGCAAATGATATTCAAAGGCAATGCTTTCTCTGATTACAGACTGATTGTGACCTATTATATCGAGTTCCCACTCAAGTTTTAAAATGTCTTGGAAATGTTTCAGAAATCCTTTGTCCCCATTAAAATTTTTATTCCTGGACTTTACGAGGAGTAAATCACCAAAAAATGCATTTAAAAACCCTTGGAAAAACAGCTCTCACACCCATTTTTGCTGCTAGCCCGCTTCCCCCCCCCTTTGGGATTATTTGGGGTGGGGATCTATCCTTCTGGCCAATTCCTGCCAAATGTGGGTGGGATCTCACAGCTGCAAAGTGTCTCCCTTTCCCTTTCTATGCCTGCTCTGAACAAGATTGCAAGAGGAAAAAGGAAAAAAATTAAAGCACTAGCCAGCCTCCCCTTCCCTCACCATCACTGCTCTGAACACAATCATCAGAGGAGAACGAAAAAAATTAAAGCACTATCCAGTAAGGGAATTCTTGTGACTAGGAGAGATATGCCAGCTGGAAGTTTTTAAAGACTCAAGTGATAACTTGTTGCAAGGATCACACAGCAGCTGACAACCTGCATTTTACAGAGGGAAACTGAGGGAAACTGAAAGGGGAGATTAATAGGGGTGGAGATTAAAAGGTCCTGCTTCTCAGTGCTGGGTTTTTTGCAGATTGAGTGGGAATGCCAGTTACATTCAGCCCGTGTTATCCTCAAGGAAATGAGAATGCCCAGAATGTGCCCTTTGTCCTGAATCTGGATTTTAAAAGTCCAACCCAGATTTTAAAAGTTAACTGGGAACATACCCTTAGGCATCCAAATCTCTTCCTTTCCCTAATCTTTCAGCAGGTGATAGAGGTGGTGATTGCAGCCACCTCTGTCAGTGTGGCCCCACTGACAGTGTGGGGGGAGCATTGGGGCCATGATCCTGCCCACCAACTGAAGCAGGCAGCTGTGATTCCACTCCCCCCCCCAGGCAGGGATGCCACTCACAGCTATGGAGCCTATGTAAGGCTCAGTAGCTGCAGCGGAGCTGGCACCACCCATGGGTGCAGCTCCACTTCTATACCCACCCCTGACAGCTATAGCTATGACGCCATCCATTCTGATCAGGTGCTAGAGGACTCGTGTGGATGCATGGGGTCCTCCTCAAGATCCAGATCTTCATGATCCAGATCTCTAAGAAGAACCCATCTCAAAGATACGGATCTTCAAGATCCAATTTTTTAAGTGCCCGTACAAAAACAGGCCTATTCCACCCAAGCACTAGCATTTCATACCAGTGTACTGTAAGGCTGTGTTTAGACATAGCAAAAGATGCTTCAGAGATGTCCCAGAGAAACAATATGGCTCCCTTGTGTTTTCAATCCTTCTCTAATCCACCTTTTCTAGCCCAAAATGCTCATGAGAGGGGGAAGGGGGAGACTGGTGTGTGAATGAACAATTCCACCTCAAAGCCTTCTGCAAGCTGCCTCAGAGGTGGCGTTTGTTTGTTTGTTGGCTGTATCTGACCACAGCCTTAGTCTCATTAAGGCTCAGTTTTTCTTTTTTTAAATAAGGCCTCAGAATTACACTGGCATTTCAGTGTTGCTTTTCTTTTCTTGTCTGGTTTGTACATGTCCATTTAGAGGGAAAAAAGAGAAATAAAGGCAAAATCCTGTCTGTACAGAACCCCAGCCACCAGCTCTGTGGATCTTTTGACCTTCAGCATGCTTCAAGGTACTAAAGATTTTGACATTGCTTTAGGTTTTTTTTTAATTAATAGATAAAAGGAAGTGCTGTTGAGTTTATCTTGTTCATTCCTCAAATGACACTTCCAGATTGAGGCAAAGTTTCATGGGTGATTTGATTCCCTTTACTTACATTCTCATGTTCACCGTATAAAGTGAAATTATGGATTCCCTGTCAGACAGCCGAAACCAATCCAAACTGCTTTACAGCTATGCCAATCACTTTTAAGATAAAAAGTCAGGAAATAAATACTCATTATATTTGAGTCCAACAGAAATGAAGGCTTCAGTTCCATGTTTAGCATTATTTATTCCTTCCCTCTGCTGATGACTTTGAAGGTACAAAATACAATGTGCCCGTATCTTGTATTGATTTTAACTTCTAAATGTTTTATGACAAGAGTCATCCAGCGTGAATTCTGAATAGGAGATCAATGTGATACTTAAGATATCATGCGACATCTACTTATCAGCATCTTTCCTCTAGGTCTGCTGCCCAGTCTCTGTATATTACTTGACTAACGCCTTCCTCTCTAACGGTGTGAAATTTTAAGTTAAGTTTTCATCCCTTTTTTAACTTAATATCATATCGCTGTTTAAACCTTGATATAAATGTTTAACTTTTTTTAAAAAAAATCCCAAGTGGTTCACAAACTGTAATTATCACATTGACATAAAACACCAAAAACACCCTTCATGGAAAAAAATGCATAATTCATTTTTTGGGAGAGAGAAGGATAATATTCAAGTATCAAATTAAATAAACCAGTAAGGGGGTGGGACAAATACAAAAGAAGTCCCTCACTGCAGGGAGATTCCATGAACCCCACTCCCAAAGACACTGGTGTCTCCATTTTGGAGTGCCTATGTTATATGTAACAGCTAAGATGTTTTTCAAAGGTGCCCCCAAAGTAAGACAAGGTGCAGCCTAAAGCTTGCTTGAGCAGCTATTTGGCTTTACAATCAAATAAATGAATACAAAAATAAAACCAACTTCCTAAGTGGCTGGGAACTCTGCTACCAAAAGACCCAACATAATTGACAAGAAGAAGAAGAGTTGGCTTTTCTACCCTGTTTTTCTCACCCATTTAAAGGGACTCAAAGCAGCTGACAAAGCTTTCCTATTCTTCTCCCCACAACAAAATACCCTGTGAGGTAAGTGAGGCTGTGAGAGCTCAGAAGAGAGCTGTGACTGGCCCAAGGTCACCCAGCTGGCTTCATCGGGGAGGGAGGAATCAAACTCAGTATTCCCAGATAAGTGTCTGGCTCCCTAACCACTAGACCAAACTGGCTCACAAGAAATTTAGATAGTTTATTTCTCCTCACAGCACTGACACCATGAATTCCCTCTTGTCATTCTTTTCCCCTAACTGGTGTTAATTCTGCCAAATACACACACAGTCCCCCCCAAGAAAGACAGAATATCAGGTGCATTAAATAAAATCAAGAATAGGCCATAAGCTGTTACTCTGCTCTGCAATAAAACTGTCCTGTTGATGAGTCACAAAAAGGCCACAAGGATTTTCCCCAATATGAGATTAAATTGTCTATCACAGGAGAGGGTGCAAAAGCTAATGAAATTGTCATTGAGAAGCACAATTGGAGCTGTGCCCCCCCCCACACACACACTATTTCTATTCTGTAAGTCATTGCTGGTTTTACATAAACTTTGAGTTAACCTTCTGCAAACTAAGGAGCCGGGCTCTTATCTGGAAATACCGGGTTCGATTCCGCCCTCCCCTATGAAGCCAGCTGGGTGACCCTGGGCTAGTCACAGCTCTCTTCTGAGCTCTTACAGCCCCACCTACCTCACAGGGTGTCTGTTGTGGGGAGAAGAACAGAAGGTTTGTCAGACACTTTGAGTCCCCTTAAATGGGTGTGAAAACCAGGGTAGAAAAACCAACTCTTCTTTTAAAAAAAAAAATTCCAAAATGATTTACAATCTCAAGTTCAAAACTAGTATAAGCACACATTTACATCGGGCATATTTGATGGGTTGTAGTGGTGGAGGGGATTCCACGCGTGACCCCCTTGTCTATCTATATCTGGATTTCAGCACTCAGTATTTATGCAACCATTAATTTTCTTTTCTATTTTTAGCCAATATTTGGGTTTTTACTAAAATTTTGTCTCAATCTAGGACAAAAAAGAATAGCTGAGTAGTAAGCAACCAGACAAGGACTAGGTTCCTGGCACAAATGATTGAGTAGATGAAGAGAAGAAAAAGTTAAGAAAGTTTACTAAATGCAACAATTTTCAAAGCTTATTGGGTCACATTTTGTACATTTGTCATTCAAGCACTAGGATTTACTTGTTAAAGTTGTAGATTATATACTTTATGGGCCTTTCTGCCTCAGAATGGGGTCCTTTAGTCTGCATGCTAATGCAGACAGCATGTCTGCCCCTGTACTAACCTGCAAACAGCAAGCCCCACTCAGGATGTAATCTGGAATCTGTGTACAAAATTCAGTTCAGGTTCAAATTTCATATTTGCAGATATTCTCTTCAAAACTATGGAACAAACTTGTCCCCTGCTTGCAAAAACAAGTAATTTGAACATTTGTTTCATAGGCTGTGATTTCACTTGACTTTTTAAAAGTGGAATTAACAGAAAATGGATGCAAACGCAAAAGAGTCGGCACTTTGGATCTTCTACTAATTTTTCAATTCTGGCTTTGATGGCATTTGTTCCTTTTGCTTGTTCTTGTGCAGCAAGAATCAGTCCTTCTGTTTCCTTTTTCAATGTTCCATTCGTAAGCCAAGACCAGAGGCATTTCCGCACTGAATCGCGTTCCAGACGGAACGCGTTCAGGCGGAAAGCTTAAGCCAGCTTCGGGCGCTTTCCCCGTTCACACACAGACGTGCCAGAACGCGTGTAAACGCGTTCCGGAGCGTCTGGGTGCGAATGCTCAAAGCGCCCGAAGCTGCCTTAGCCGGCAAATGCCGGCAAGGGGCGCGCCGGCAGCCGCGGAGGCAGATCGACAATCAGCTGTTTGAGAAACAGCTGATTGTCAAAGCCGCGCGGCGTCGGAGGCGCGCCGGCAGCCGTTCGGGAGACAGAAGCGGCGCGAACGCTTCTTCTCCCGAACGGCTGCGGGCGGCTCGTCCGCGTTGGAACACGTGTAGAGCACTTCGAAGTGCTCTACATTTCGAACGCGGAAAAGACAGCTGCGGACACGTCGGAACGCAAGCCGCGCGCGGCCAATGCGTATGACGTGTCCTCAGCTGTCTTTTCCGCGTTCCGTTCAGCCCCGTGCGAAAACGTCTCAGGTCTTTTCCATGTCCACTTTGCCTTCAATCTTCTCCAGGAACTGCCCATGCAGTGCTTTATTGTGCCAGCTGTCCGTTCGGCATTGAACTGCAGTTTTCCGGTACTGGTTCTTGGTTTGCTGCACCTTGAGAAGCTTCTGGTTGTTGACTTCAATCAAAGCTGATTCTTTGCTTTCTGACACATAATCTGCTAATGCATGCTTCTCTTCTTCCACTGTTTGCTTCACTTGCAAAAGTCCTCTACCACCTGCTTTCCTGGGCAAGTACAACCTGTCGACATCACTCCGGGGATGTAGTGCATGGTGGATCGTCATCAGTTTTCTGGTTTTTCTGTCTAAGTTGTCCAACTCCTGCTGAGTCCAGTTCACAATTTCCGCAGTGTATCTAATGACTGGTATGGCCCAGGTGTTTATGGCCTTAATGGTGTTACCGCCATTCAGTTTACTTTTCAAGATTTTTCTAGTCCTTTGGATGTACTCTTTACTGACCACAGATTTCACATGGCCATGCTTAATGTTATCCAGTTGCAGGATGCCCAGGTATTTGTAGGCTTCTGACTGATGGGACCTGATGACTTGACCATTTGGTATTTCAATGCCTTCACTTTCAGTAATCTTCCCCTTCTTCAGTGCCACTGTGGCACATTTGTCCAGGCCAAACTCCATACTGATGTCGCTCCTGAATATTCGCACTGTGTTGGTCAATGACTGGATCTCGATTTCAGATTTTCCATAAAGCTTCAAGTCATCCATGTACAGTAGATGTGAAATTTTCTGTGAATTCCTGGCAGTTTGATAGCCCAGGTTTGTTTTCTGTAGGATGAGTGACAGTGGGATCATAGTGATGATGAAAAGCAGTGGGGACAATGAGTCCCCCTGGAAGATGCCCCTTTTGATGTTGATCAGTCCGTAGCTTTCATTTCCAACAAAAAGCTCAGTCTTCTAGAGTTTCATCACACTTTCTATAAATTTTGTGATGTTCTGACTGATCCCGATGGTTTCCAGGCACTTTGTGATCCGACCATGTGGCAGTGTATCAAAAGCTTTTTTATAGTCGATCCAAGTCATGCAGGTTTGTTTTTCGGCTTTTGCAGTTCTCCAGAATCATTTTGTCAATCAGTAGCTGGTCTTTTGTGCCCCTGCTTCTCCGTTTGTTTCCTTTTTGCTCTACTGGAATGATGTTGTTGTCTTCGAGGTAGTCTTGAATCCTGTCTGCTATTATGCCTGTCAGCAGCTTGAGCATAGTAGGTAGACAAGTTATCGGCCTATAGTTTCCTGGTGTGGCTCCCTTTGCTGCATCTTTCTGTATTAAGTATGTTTTGCCAGTTATTAGCCATTCACTGATGTTTCCTGTTTACAGCATTTCATTGAACAGTTCGGCCATTTTTGCATGCAGGCTGGTCAGGTATTTGAGCCAGAAGCCATGCAACTGATCAGTGCCAGGGGATGTCCAGTTCTTCACTTTCTTCACTCTTTTCGTGACCATTTCAGGTGTTATTTCCAGCTGCTGCATTTTGTTCTTGGAGAATTTCTTCTCGAAATCCTTAATCCACCCAGCAGTTTTGTTGTATTCTTTTTCAGCCTCCCAGAGATCTTTCCAGAAGTTGGTTGTTGCTTCTTTCTCTGGCTTTTCCATTTTCTTGTCTACTTGCTCATGCAGGCTCTGGTAGAACTGCCTCTGATTAGACTGGAACATTTGGTTCTGCCTGTTCTGGATGATTCTTGCTTCATATCTTTCGATTTTCCTGGCTGTAGCTGTTATCTGCTGTTTCACGATTTCCAAAGCTTCATCAATTTTCCTTGTATTCAGCCAGTATTTTTTGATCAGATGTTCTTTAGTCTTCTCATTGTTCAGTTTCTGCTCCTTCATATTTTTTAGGTTGCTGGCATCTGAGGCATTTCCGCACTGCAACGCGTTCCAAACGGAACGCGTTCAGGCGGAAAGCTTAAGACAGCTCCGGGCGCTTTCCCCGTTCACACACAGACGCGCCAGAACGCGTGTAAACGCGTTCCGGAGCGTCTGTGTGCGAATGCTCAAAGCGCCGGGAGCTGTCTTAGCCGGCAAATGCCGGCCAGGGGCGCGGAGACAGCCGCGGAGGCAGATCGACAATCAGCTGATTGTCAAACAGCTGATTGTCGAAGCCGCGCCGGCATCGGAGGCGGCCGCAGCTGTTCGGGAGACAGAAGCAGGCGCGAACGCTTCTCCTCCCGAACGCCTGCGGGCGGCTCGTCCGCGTTGGAACGCATGTAGAGCACTTTAAAGTGCTCTACATTTCGAACGCGGAAAAGACAGCTGCGGACACGTCGGAGCGCAAGCCGCGCTCGGGCAATGCGGATGACGTGTCCGCAGCTGTCTTTTTCGCGTTCCGTTCAGCCCCATGCGAAAACGTCTCTGATCTCAGGCTTTTTATTTTCAGTTCCAGTCAAACTTTCCACTTTGGCTTTCCAGTTGATTTTCTAGTTGGTTTTGGCTGCAGTAACCCTAGTTCTTCTGTTACTATCACAGCTGTACTGTAGGCAAGCTGGTTCAGTTCTTCAATTGTGGCTACCTGAACAGTTACAAGGGCAGAGTTGATGTCATTCATCAGTGGGACAAGTTGTTTTCTGCCTATAGTTTTTAGGGTTGGCAGTCGCTTTCGCTCTGTACTTGATGCTGTATGAGCCAGTATTCTGTCCTTCAGTTCCTGCTGTCTTTGAGACAATGTGCTTCATCCATGACTTCATGCTGCTGTTCTTCCTCTTCTTGAAGAATTTCCAGACTTTCATCAGGTTCTAGTTGATCAGTGACTCCTGGTCTTGTTGGAGCTTCTGTTGCTGCCACAATAGGCTGGGGTGCTTCAGTTTCATTAGTTTTTCGTATTTCTTCGAGTTCGGCTTCACTGAACACTTTAGTCCCGCTTATGAATCTTCTCTGATCAGCTAGTTGCAGTTCTGTTTTCTTCGAATCTGGGTATTGTTTCCATATTTGGTGCATCCGTTTTTGATAGCCTCGTTTTCCAGGTTCTGATTTGTATTAACACTTCATGACTACACAATTCTCTGACCTTGAGAATTTCTGCCGCTTCCTTGTTGGTGGATTTTGTTCCTGTAGCCCATTTGTCGACGATTGCCCAGGTTCCTCAGCAACCGCCACAGTCCTTTTTATCCTGGGTGACGACCGAGCCAGTATAGACTTATTTTTTGTTTGTGTCTCCATTGTGATAAATGGGTTGGGTGCACTTAGTCTGGCTCCTCTGCTTCGACCACTCCGGCATGGTTGAACCTGCCAGTAGTTTGCACTACCTCCGGCCCAGCTCTCAGCTTCATTGGAGCACTCAAGCCCCACCGCCACGACAAGGCCACACCCATTGGGGGGATTATTATTATTATTATTATTATTATTATTATTATTATTATTATTATTATTATTATTATTATTGTTGTTGTTGTTGTTGTTGTTGTTGTTGTTGTTTGTTATTACTGTTATTACTGTTGTTTGTTGTTGTTTGTTGTTATTTAACAACAAACACCAAAAACCAATAACATAAACCAAATATACACTACTGAAGATCACATAGGCCATACAATTCATTTGAAATTTATCCAATACAATCTAGAATGAAAGATTTAGAAAAAGCATCAGTATCTTTTGTTTCAAAAATGGTACTGAGAAGGAGGTAGAGGGTCGAAGTCTGGGATCGATTTGTGCCTGAGAGATGAAAGGTGTCCATTTCTCGATGAATCGAGCCTGTTGTTCCAGGAATTGCATCTTATACTGTTGTACTATTATGAGTTCATTAATCA
The DNA here is from genome assembly GCA_023333525.1 of Aspidoscelis tigris stejnegeri. NCBI lineage: Eukaryota > Metazoa > Chordata > Lepidosauria > Squamata > Teiidae > Aspidoscelis > Aspidoscelis tigris. The sequence continues at coordinate 18,406,790 of JALMGA010000015.1, forward strand.
ATAAAGATCAAGTACGGCTAATCCATTTGTTTAACTGATCTGCAGATTTCCAGTGATCAGAGAACGAATCAAATCCCTATTATGATTGGGTCCCCTTGTTCTTTAAAAGAAAGTAAAAACACTATAGCTGGCGATAGCTGAACATTTCGAGAGACAACGCTACTTACCTTTTCCTGAACAGCTTCCCCAAACACTTTTACCTTAGGGCATTGCCACCATTGAAGAAGATATGTACCTTTTTCTCCACACTTGTTCCAGCACAATGGGGGGAAAGTATTATTGATCCTATTCAAAGCAACTGGGGTGTAGTAACACTGAAATAATGCTTTAATAGATAGTTCCCTTTCCGTTTCAGACCTAAATGAAGAAAACATCCTACTGGGAATTTTTTACCATTCTATTCAACAATCTGTTTCCCAAAGCCCTTTCACAGCCTGAAGCTCTCCCACATTGTGATCTAACAATATTTTATACAGAGTGGAAGATATCCCTCTATCCCTTGCTTTATCATCCAGAATTAGTTGCTCAAAGGGGGTAAGGTCTCGAGTACCCCTTCCTTCATTCTCAAGTTTTAAGAAAAAGTTCCTATTGCCATTGGAATAAGCCATATTTTACAGCTACCAATCATATTTCTTATCTCTTGTGAGGAAATGGAGGTGAAATGACCCTGAAGAAACCTCTGATTGTGATATAGCCTTTCTCCTTCAAAGTTACCCAGGTTGAATCTGGTATTTGTGATGAAGCTTTCTTTAAATCAGAGGGCAAAGACAAGGGTGAAGGTGGGGGGCTGAACATTTTTGCCAATTCTTCAACGTAGCCAAAGTAGAATGTGTAAGCAGGTTAGGAACCTTAGCCTTTTTATAATCCAAAGCATGGGCTATATAGCTTTGCATTGAATGAGAAAATTCAGCTTTCTCAATTTGAGCCCATAGAAGAGGAAAGAGTGACAATGTGATGCCCACGGGCTTGGTGTAATTAACAGGATGTGGAATATTTAGAATTGATGAAAGTGTAGTGAGCACACAACCATCTACACCAGTCAATGTGGGGTCAAAGTGTTTTAAACTGAGAGCTAGAGAGTTAAGTGGAGAGAGATTTCTCCCCAGCAACAGCAGGGGAGGGGATGGAACTCTCAGGAGGAGCCGACCAATCAGGTGAAGGCTGGCAGAGCCAGAGCTTATATAAGCAAGAGCAGAAAACTGTTGGTGGTTCTATGCTTCGGGACCCAGGGAGGCAGGTTAGGTGGATAACCTGCCCAGCAGCTGGGGGAGGCTCCAAGGTAGACCCAGGGGATTCTAAGTAGGATTATCTGGGAAGGTACATGGGGAAACGTGCCCTGACCTGAAGAAAGCAATCCTCATAGGCAGAATTCAAGAACTTAGGTTTATAAGCTGATATGATCTCTAGTGTGGCGACTAGTGTGTTTCAATAAGTTCATTGAAACTTATTGATTTCATACCAAGAAGTCTGTATACAATAAGCTTATTGTTCATTTGATAAAAGAAGCTACAAAGCCTATTATTAACATATTCATACAGAGGTTTGAGCAGTGAAAGGATACAGTAACTACTAGAATGGGGGAGGGGCCTCACCTTACAGCTGGAAACAGTTTCAACCAGCCATAGCAGGAGCAGAACTAAAAAGGTGGCTGGGGGAAGACATCTGAAAGTTAATCTTAACACACCTACCACGCTTCAGGCCATAAATAAACAAATAAAAGGAATCACAAGCCCCTGGACGGAAGGTGGCGACACAATAGACAATAAGGACAGAAATCTGTGGAGCTGGCAGGAATCATTATACTGATGTACTCATGGATAGCCCTAACCTCCTTGTTGGGTGGGCCTTCAGAAGACTTGTTTTGAGAACTTTGGGCATTTCCCTAAAATATATATATTCCTCAGTTTTTTAAAACCAGCTTTTTGCCAATTGTAGTAGGGATACTAATAGGGAGAGTATGAAAAAGATAGTGATAAGCAGGCAAAATTTTCATTTTGATGGCCACTATTCTGCTCCCCAAGCTAAAATCCTTAGTCTTTCTCCATTTGGAGAGTTGTTGGTTGGTATTATTTATTATTGGGGCATAATTATAATTCAATTTTTTTTAATTTTATTTTTTAAGTTTCACATCATTACAACAAGAATATTTTCCACATCCCATTATTAAACTACTTTAACAATTTTATACATGACTTACTCTATTCTTCTGAACCCTCTTCTTCTAATCAAATTAAGTCTATGTTCGTCATATACGCTTTATGTACTTTTCCATATATGTTAGCTGAAGCCTTTGGTCATCACCTCCAAGTCCTGTAGAAATTCGATAAGGGGGCTCCAATCTTCCAGAAACTTATTCACTGTTCTGTCCTTTAACAGATTCATCAATTTGTCCATTTCAGCCATCTCAATCAATTTAATTAGCCATTCCTCCTCTGTTGGTAATTCCTCCTCCTTCCATTTCTGTGCATATAACAATCTGGCTGCAGTGACCAAATACAATATCAAAGTCTTTATACTATTTAAATTCTCATCTACTATTCCCAACAAAAACAATTCTGGTTTAAACTCTTAATAAAATTTCACATTACAATTTTGCACTATAATTATGAATTATAATGCAAAATTTTATTAAGAGTTTTGGTCAAATTCCCAAATATTTCAATTTTTTATAGGCAATGGTTATACCATAATTTTTTATGTATGGTTTCTTGGATATGTGGAGGAACATTTACAAAAAGAATATCAGTTCTTCCTGGGATCCAGCCTCCTCAGTCTGGGTCTTGTCATCAATTATCTGCTTGTCCGAACAAAAAATTCCAACTTCCACCACTAGGTGGCGCATCTCCTCTCTCAGCTCCCTGAGTTTCAGTCTGTCTTGTTTGCTTAGTCTGAAGTGGTTGAGAGAGAGCTGAGAGTTTCTGTCTTTTTTTACTGTTTCTAAAGGCAGTTTTTGGTAAAAGGAATTTCTTTCAGGGTGGTTTTTCCCCTCCCAGGCACAGGGCATCCACCTGGGGGTAAAAGGTGGTCCCCGTGAGAGGCTTTCCCCCCCCCTTTTCTTGGCAAGGGTCATGCTGCCTCAGGGCTGCATAGGAAAGCGAGCCAGCACAATGCCTCTCCCCCCCCCCCGATTAGACAAAGACTTAAGGGCGTGAAATAGGCTGCCAGGGAAATACAAGGCTTCTCTGAGGGCTGGATCGCCATTTTGGTGAGCCCACCACATGGCAGCCACCATTTTGAGAACTGGTTGGGGCCTACAGTAATCAGTCCTGCTTTTAGTTGGGGCCTAACCTGGCACTGTCTAAGGCCTATTGTAGTTGCTCTTGCATTGGATGAAGGCCTTACAGTTCTCTCCCTCCTGTCATTGCAGGTGATCTGAAATGGAGCAGGTTTCTGATGTTGGAGCCCCTCAGAAGGCCAAGGTAGCCAAGCCTCCCAAGATGAAGACAGGCCCTCTGAAGCCAAAGAAGTCACCTTTGGGCCTGAGTGAGGCTGCTGGGAGTCAGAAGATGATGGCGGCTCAGTCTCAGGAGCAGATGGGCATCTTGCCCCAAATGGATCAGGCCGCAACAAAAGTCAATCCATTGCCATCCTCAATGGTGGATCCGTCTCCAGGTTTATCAGGGGCCTTGAGATGGTCTATGACAGTGGTTCTCAACCTTCCTAACACCGCGACCCTTTAATACAGTTCCTCATGCTGTGGTGACCCCCAAACTAACCCTAATCCTAACCCCCAGCAATGGGGGAAAGTGAGATGGTGGGCGGAAGGCTATTCAGCTTTGTTCCCCAATGGGAAGCAACCTGTTCAGATCCATGGGTCCTTCAAATTGTTTGTTCTGGTTACGCTTTGGATTCTGTTGAAATGTTCCATCCAGGTTTATTGTTTCCCCTGTTCCTTCTGATATCAATAAAAAGTTGGCACTGGATAAAGTTGTGCAAGAGTTATTGGACTTGGGTGTAATTGAGCTGGTCCCAGCAGGCAAGGAAGGTCATGGGGTCTACTGCATTCTCTTGCTCTTCCCCAAGAAATTGGATGAGTGGAGGTCCATTCTTGACCTCAAATTCTTGAACAAGTTCCTGAGGGAGGAGGAAGGTTCAAGATGGAGACATTGGCGTCCATCAGGGGGCTATCAGACAAGGGGATTTTCTAACTTCCCTTGACCTAAGGCACACATATTTTCATATTCTGATGGCCCCTTCTACCAGACCCTTCCTTAGGTTCTGTTTGGGCAGCTGGCATTATTGTCATGCCCTTTCAGCCTCATCAGAAGAGGAGGATATGCCTGCAATGCAACCACAGGCTGAGGGGCAGCCACAGCAGGGCATTGCAGGCATGGAAGAGCCAAGGCTGGGTCCAGGTGAGCAGCCAGACAGTTCTAGTGATGAATCCACCTGCAGTGAGCCTAATCAATGGCTCTCTCATAGCCTGCTTAGGCAGCAGAAGCAGGTGAGATGGAGGTCGGAGCGATTAGCCCAGCTGCACCGTGGGCGTGGCTCTGACTCTCCTATTTAAGAACAAGCTCACCTTGCCTCAAGTTGCTGCAGACAACGTCTCCTCTTGTTACCTGAGCTTGAAATCCTGGACTCTTTGTGACCGGCTGACCCTTGCTGACTTCTGGACTCCTAGACCCTGAACTGGAACTGACTACGAGTACGCCTGGGACCTTTGGGACTGAGTAGCTGCGCGAGTATTTGCCTGTTGCCTGACCGGCCTGCGACGTAACAATTATCAATATTGTGCATTGCCCTTTGGGCTCTGTACAACCCCAAGGATCTTCATCAAGGTTTTGTCAGCCTTCATCTCAAATCTAAGGATTCAAGGATTTGAGGTTTATGCGTACCTAGGTGATATTGGGTGCAAAGCGCTGTCTTATCATCACGCAGTCCACACTACGCAGGAGGTGGTGCATGCCTTCCTGGACCACGGCTTCCTAGTCAATTGGGAAAGAAGTTCCCTCTCTCCTTCCCATACCATCACACATCTGGGAGCATGGTTTGACACAGAAGCTTTTTCCATTGCCCCGAGTCGTGAGACGATACAGACCCTGTCAGCCATCGTCAAGGATGTTTGGAGTGTTAGGCTGGAAGAGCCCATATAAAGAAAATGTAGTGATGTGTGCAGAAAGGTAACTAGGAGTCACAAGAATCACCAGACTATCACCAGTTGCTGAAGGCTGAATGAAGTAAGGATTACAACACAGGGATTGTGCAAGAATTGAGTAAGATTGTGTAACACTTGCAACACAGGCTTGTGTAATACAAAGGATGTGAGTCACCTTCTTGTGATAACGGAATTGTATAAAGGTGGTCACACACGGCTGTGTGTTGCTTAGCTTGTTGATTGTTCGAGACTGGAGAGGGAGAAAGATGTAACAGCAAACGAATAAACAAAGCCTCTATGGAGAAATCTGTCTCAGTTTCCTTTGCTTTGAACTGTGGGCAGAGAAAGGAGGGGCCAACCTCCTGAAATGTTGGAAAGCGCCAAGATTGCTGACAGCCAGCAAGCTGAGAGGCAGAGACCAGCTTTTCAGCACGGAGAAGCGCAACTCTGCGATGAAGATTTATTACCAACAGGGGGGTACCTGACACCCCAATACCCCCTGACATGGAGGGCCCCCAGGATTAAGGTTAGTAGGTTGGTCACTCTGATGGGCAAGATGGTCTCCGTCACTGATCTGGTGCCTTGGGCCAACTTCCATCTGAGGCCACTTTAATGGTTTTTGAAGCCCTTCACCTCCTTGATAGCATCCCATAGGGACGCTAAGGTTTTTATCACTGCAGAGGTCAGGTCCTCTCTGAAATGGTGGTTTTACGTTCCCCACTTTAGCAGGGGGTGCCTGTTGTCCTGTGTGAACAAGGTCAGGGTAACCTGTGATGCGAGTAACAGGGGCTGGGGCACCTACAATTTGGGAAGGACAGCCCAGGGGAGATGGTCTCCAGAGGAGGGTTCCCACCAGATTAACTGGTTGGAGCTTAGGGCCATCTGTCTTGCTCTAGTGGAGTTTGTCCCACGGTGGAAGGTCGCCATGTCCTAGTGTTAACTGACCATGTGACAGCCAAAGCCCATGTGGTCCGTCAGGAGGGGATCTAAGTCAGGTCTCTGATGGCCCTATTGAGGGAACTGTTCTCCTGGGCAGAGGTTCACTTGTTGTCCTTGTCTGTTATAACAACAACATAAAATGACCAAAAGCCAGATCTGCTGTTTTAAGTCAAGTGGGAGGTGATCCATTTATTCACTTAGGGCCTATTCCCATTATCAGTTCCATTGTTTTCTGGTGACGCTTGTCCACATGCCACCATCATAGTCCCAGAGCTTACCAGGCCATCTCCAGTCCTAATTAGCTGTAGTCCACAGCTTGACCATGAGCAGCTGGATAGCTACCAGGCAGCAGTGTTCACACCTTGTTCCAGATACAACACTGTGAGTGTGTGTGGTAGACCAGCTGTTTATGTGCAGTGGTGGGCTGCATCCCAATCACCAGTGTCTGGGTACATGCCAGATGTTGACCCATGTGGGGGTGCATTCTTGCCCATTTCAGCAGAAGAAAAGCTACTAGGGCAAAGGTTGCATTCCAGTTGCCATATTTCCTTTCAAGAAGTCAAAACAAGTGCAGTGCCCAGGGACAATCTATATTGCTGTCCAAGAGCGTAGCATGCTCCATAAGCAGGCTTCTGATTGGCTCCTGAGCTTCCTTCCTATAATACCATGTATGGCCCTTCCTATTAGCACTATCCTTGTATTAAGCTTGATCTATCCAGTTCCACTGAACAAATGTATCCTGTGTAACAGGTATAAAAGCCTGGAGATGCTTTGAGGCAGTAAAGTCTTTCCTTATCTTCTTCGCAACCACCCATGTGTCCGTGTCATTACTTGTTACAACAGACCCAGCCATTTCTATGGCAATCCAGCTTGTCCAGACCTGGCCATCCACACTTCAAATGCTGATAGACCAGTCAGGACTTCACTAACCCTTGAAGTGCAAATGGTTCCTGCCATGCTTCATCTTCACCTAATTGATATGGTATTAGTAAGTGTGAACAGGCCTTTAGTTGCCTAGCTGCCATATTTTGCATTGATTAGTTTGTACCTTATTTGCTTTCCAGAGGAGCCAGAACATAGAAAACTGTTCAAGACCCACTTCAAAACTGTGTTACCTGTGGTCATTATGTTCTACTGGCAGATATAGCCTTCTAGCATATCAGCCCACAATGGAGATACAACATTCTCCAATGCATATGCTTCCAAATGGCTCTTTGTAAGGTACCAAAATATTAGAGTTTTCCAAATATGAGGTCAGTTCAACTAAACGAAGCAAGGCATCCTTAGTAAGTGGGGACCCAGCAATGGCCTTGGACAGTATAGGTCTCCTGATTGACAAAGTTATCGTTTTGGAGTCAAAACCTACTCCCCTTCTCTGATCCTTATCCTGTACAAATGGTAATCCAGTTAACTAGAAGGGCAAAACAAAGTGAAACTAATTAGCCCAAGCTCACTCAGCCAGTCTCAGTACAAACCACACCAGGTCAGTTTCCTTAGCCTCAATCATGTCACATCTTAATTCTATTGATTATACCACCATCAGTAGTTCAAAAGGTAACTGCCAGACAGTAAGAGCATCAGAGAAACTTATGGGCCATCACTATTAGGACCACCTTCTCCAAATTATTACCTCCAACCCAATGCTCTATCTCCATGGAAACTTACCTATCTGACTACTTGCAGCCTTTTTTCAGGTTTCACATAGAACATGAGATCGGCCTCTCCCCAAGAGGTATAAGTTTAGCTTGAAAAATACCCTTGGCATTAATTAGCCATAGATGCTGATAACCAAGCACCCTGATTGACAAGCATAGCACTGGGAAGCGGCACCACACATGCTTTTCATTAACATTCTCCTCACCTGAGAACATGTCATCCGCTAGCTAGTAATTATTTAGGTAAAACGCTTTCAGAAAAGTTTAGCTTGAGTACCATGTCATAATTTATGAAAGAAGCAAACTTTTTATTCTTGGAAGTCAGACATAATTTATCAGACGAGCTATTTATCTTTTAATCTAAATTCTAACCAGATCTTCCTTTAGCTCATTTACACCTTTTATCATTTCGTATCTCTGCTCCAAACTGAAAATTTATAAAGTGCAGGAATTCTATTTTAACTTGCACACATTGTGTTTCATGCTAACAAGCCGAGGTGATCAAATATTCTGCAAATTCCAAGTTTCTGATTTAGATAGAGCCTTCTATGACACACTAAGCCTGGGAAGGAAAATTCAGGTCTTTCAATCTTTTCCTTGTATCTGTACTCTCCCTTTTTAAAGTGTGATTGTAATTATCACTATATTACACTGCATCACAGAAAAAATATTTGACATTAAAAAGAAAAGTGAAGGCAAAGGATTCCCAACAGATTGTTTCATAATTGTAGATAACTAAAAACTGGAACAAAAACAAAGCAACCACCAGGCTCAACTTCAATCCTGTTCACTAAGAAACAAAAACTGAGAAAAGGCTGCTGCCGCCTTCTGTTTCATGTAGCAAAGCCAGCGGTCAAGAGCGAATGAAGTTGTAGTTGACAACATCTGGAAGGTCTCAGGATGTATTTATATGCAACTAAAAGGATCACACAGGGATCAGGGCAGGCAAACAGCTGTGCTCCAGTTAGGACCACTTTTCACCCTGACAATCAGAAAGGGAGGGTAACTGAAGATCAGGAGACCATCCTCTCAGAGTGTCCCTTCCAAAGAAGAGGTGGCACTGGCCCAAAGACAACTGAACAGGCTGGGGTCTGGCCACTAGGGAGGTGCATGAATATTCATCACATTCTAAATTCATACAAATTCTTTCAAATTTGGACATTTGAATCCAAATCCAATGCTGGAGCATTTGAAGACTGACATTTGAATATGAATCGAAACTTCTATATGCCTGTATGAAGCTTCATTACATTTGTGATCCTGGGGAGGTGGGAAAGCAGATGCTCAGTCACATCTGCAGCGGATCCAGAAGAGACTCAAAGTGTATCCGGAGCAGATTCAAGGTGGATTCAGAGCATATTTGACGCATTCGGAGCTGATTCGCAGGGGATTCATAGGTGTGACTTGCAGCAGAGATTTGAATCAGATTCAAATAGCATTCAAAGAACATTCGTATCAAACTCAAATTCTACTAAATTTGAAGGGGCTATTTGAATGCACACGGATTTCTTCTCATGCTGTTTGAATTGAACATGAAAAAAGCATTTGTGCACACCCTACTGGCCACACATTCAGTCCTTTGGCCTGGGAAGCTAATCTAGAGCTGCCGCTGCCTGTGGGCTTGTCACACACACCCAGAGAAATCCCTGCCCCACTTTCACACAGTGGGAATCTGCCCCAGATGACTGTGCACTGCCTGGCACCTTTTGAGAGCAGCCCCAAAGAGCCTGGAGGGCTTCACTTCTGAGGTATTTAAAATGCACTTTTTGTAATAGTATTAAAGAGTGATATATATCATCTATTTTAGCAAATTAACCATCACTAGATAGCAGAGACTCCCTAGTGGAACTGATAAATTCACCACCAGTTGAGTGGTCCTGTTTATTATCAAGGCTGCCAGAATACATGCAGCTATGTTTTAGATTTAGCATTTTAACAATGAGTGTAATTAGCCTATCATCTATCTATCTATCTATCTATCTATCTATCTATCTATCTATCTATCTATCTATCTATCTATCTATCTATCTATCTATCTATCTATCTATTTACAATTATAGCCTGCCCTATACCCTAAGGTCTCAGGGCAGGTAACAGCATATTTTAAAAACAAAAACAGTCATATTTAAGATAAAACCATATATATAAAACAGTATAAAACACTAATGTCTGCAGTGGGGGAAAAGTGTGCCACATTTAGCCAAAGGCCAGAGCAAAGAGGTGCTTCTTCAGCCCCTCCTGTATACAGTGAAGGGGCCTGACGCACCTCAAGGGGGAGACTATTCCACAGCCTGGGGGCCATTACTGAGAAGGCCCTCTCTCAAGTGCCCACCCATCCTACTATTGAGGGGGGTGGGACAATGAGGAGGGCCTCCTCACCCCAGATCTTAAGGAATGGGCAGGTCGATATGAGAGGAGGCGCTCCTTCAAATATTTGGGGCCCAAGTCATTTAGGGCCTTATATGTTAAAGTTAACACCTTAAATTGGGCTTGGTAATGAATTGGCAGACAGTGCAGCTCTTTTAAGACCGGTGTGATATGCATTCAGCCAGCTGTCCCTGTAACCCATCTCGCAGCTGCATTCTGCACTAGCTGCAGTTTCCAAACCATATTCAAGGGCAGCCCCATGTAGAGTGCATTGCAATAGTCCAATCTAGAGGTTACCAGGGCATGGATAACTGTGGCCAAGTCATCTCTGTCCAAAAAAGGCTTAAGCTGACGCACCAATCATAGTTGGGAATAGGCCCTCCTAGCCACGGCCTCCACCTGAGCTTCAAGCATCAGTGCCAAGTCCAGGAGTACCCCCAAGTTACACACCTGTCCTTTCCAGGGCATTGTGACCCCATCAAGGACAGGGTATTTCCCAACTACACAGACCTGAGACCCTGGCCACATCCCCATTACAAGCTTATTTCGGTTTCCAACCATTTTCAATCCTCGCAGTTCCCATGTCAGGTTGGCTTAACATGCTTTCTGTGTGTTAAATCACCCCAAAGCGTTGTAAATGTTAACCCTCATTTCAACAGGTCTCACTCCGGTTCATGCGCTTGAAACATTTTACATTTTTTACTGTGGGAACAGTACTGTGTTAAGGGATGAGAATGCGTGTTTAGGGTTTCCCTCTCCCAATCGCTTGCTTCCAAAGATAGTGATTTTACTGTAAAAATCCAACCCTTAAAGCAGCCGCTACACTGTAGCAATCCAACCACTTCACACCTGATAACAATGTTGCTATTCTCCACAATTTTGAAAGTTCTGACCTTTAAAAAAGAGAAAGGAAAGGAAAGCAGCTGCAGGTTCTGTTTTTAAGGCTGTGGCCATGGAGTGAGCAGGTGAAGGGGGCTTGAGTTGCCCCTGCTGCTGTGTGCCCTGAGCAATGGGGAGAGGAAGGGGAAAGAATCGCTGGCTGCCCGCTGCCATTTCTCCTCCATCCAGGCAAGCAGCAGCCACCCAGCCACCCAGCTAGGCTCCATGAAGGGGTCCGTTATGGGTGGCACGTTCACACCAGGAGAAAGAGGGCAGGGCAGCCCCGAAAAGTGGCTTTTAGAAATGAGCCACTTGAGCCCCCCTTGAGTCATGTACGCCACATACGATCCTCTGAATCCGGATCCAATGCGATTAAGTTAAAAGTAATGGGATCAGGCAAATTTGCATTTGCATCCGGTTCTATTATTTTGGTTTAGGGAAACTGAATTAAGCTTATAATGGGAACGCGGCCGATGTCTGATTGCAAAGCTACAAATGGAACAGTATATCAAAGGTTTCTGAGGCTATGTTTTAGCAATAAAAGAAGAAATATAAAAACACAACTTTAAAATATTTAGTTTCCAAAGGCATATAGCAGATCCAGGAAGCAAGAGTCTAAATTTCCAAAAGCCATGGACGTTTATACTTTTTCCTCTTCTGGGCTGGACTAGGAGGGAGAAACAGGGGCACGTGCCTTTCTGTGTTGTGACGGAATAGAAGGAGAATGGGGCTGGAAGAGGCCAGGGGTAGCAAATGTCATGTGCTCAGGGTTACTCGAGATCAAGGACCCAGCAGACAACTTACAGACAATGGCTAGGCATAAGAGCCAGAAAAGAGGCCTCTTCGCACTACGGCAGGAACGACTGCAGCAAAGAAGGCAAAGATGTGTGGGAACGCTTTCCCAATGTACATGGAGGGAGGCAGGAACATGTCTACACATGTTCCTGCCTGCCTCTGTGCGAATGAAGAAAGGGTCCCAGAGTATCCCAGCCTAAGGAGGACAGGATGGGAGCAGGAGGCCCTTCCCAGGCCTGCCTGCTATTGGGTGACTAACACCCAGGGACGGGCAGACCTGGTAGGGTCCTTCCCCAGATTCCTGCACATTGTAGGGGACCAGATCAGGTCCCCTACAACTGGCAGGCACCCCCATGGCACCCCACCCACCCCATGGCCCGGGGACACACACGTGCATGCAGCACCTACCTGCTGGCTGTCCTGGGTCCCAATGACCCGGCTCAGTCGGACCCGCGGTGCACGTGCACGCAGCACGGCCTCTGATTGAGCAGCTCGCCCGTGTAGTCAGTCTGCCCAATCAGAAGCACCACAGGGCCGACTGAGCTGGGTCACTGGGACCCAGGACAGCCAGCAGGTAGGTGCTGCACGCACGCACGCACACACGCGCACACACACACCCATCCCCAGGCCACAGGGTGGAGGGAGCTGGGGGTCCTCTGTGGGGCTGAACCGCCTAGATCTAGGTGGCTCAACCCCGCAGAGGCCAGCGATCTGTTCTGATGGGCCAGGGGATGTGGGATCCCTTGGTAGGCACGGTATACAGAGAGGCCCCACATCCCCCGGCCCATGGACAGCCACAGATCGACCTCTCCCCACCCTGGAAAGGGGTGAGGGGAAACCAATCTGGGTGTCTCCCCAACTCCTGCAGTCGCAGTGGGACTGCAGGAACTGGGAGTGAGCCACCTGCCCCCCCCCCACGTACATCACTCACCTGGTCAGGCCCAGGGTTGCCATCTGCCATGGACTGTGCAGGTGCGTGCACTCCTGGTAGACGGGACCCACACGGTCAGCCTGGGTCCCATCTACTAGAGTCCGCGCGCCTGCGCAGACCATGGCAGATGGCAACCCCAGGAGCGGCAGGGTGAGTGATTTGTGCAGGCCTGCCACCTGTTGGGCTGATTTTTTCCCAATTGTGGCAGCACTTTTTAGTGCTCTGCTTTTGGAACGCGTCTACGACACGTCAGGACACTTGGGGTGGCTTGGAGCAGATCCAGCTGCCCCACAAGAGTGAACGCAGTATCCTGGCGTGTCGTAGATGCGTTCCAAAACCCTCGTGTGAAAAGGCCTAAGGTTTCCTCATGGGTGTCTTCAAGATGTATTCAAATTCCAGACAGAGCACTTCAGTTGGCCAACGTTTTGCAGTGACAAAAATGATAAGTTTTAGATATCTTTTGGTATTTTTGCCCTAGCTCTGCAGAGGCTTTCATTGCTCTGATTGCCTTTTGCCGACATGCTTCCTTGTAAGGCCCTTGTAGAAGGGCCAAAGGAAAAATTATCAATAACTTATACTTTTTAAAATGGAGTTCCTTCTTCAATGTGCCAAAATGGATTCTATTACAGAAATTCTGTACCATTCTAGTCCATTCCCTGTACTTTCAATATGTGACAGTCATTTCACTTAGTCATTTCACTGTGGACCATATCAAAGACGAGGCATTACAGGCCCCAGTGCAGTGAGACTCAAGACTCCAGGACATTGCACGGAAAGAACAGCATTTTCTTGCTAGCCATTGACACAGTATGGTAAGTCATAAAACCTGTGTAATGAATTGTTACAGACGACAATCTTTTATACAGTTTCAAATGGGTGTATAAAGGGAGGATGAACGTCAGTATTCTGTTCCTATAACTGCACCCTTCTGTCTAGCTGTCAGCTCTTCTCCTTCTGAGCGTCTGTGACATAGAGATAAGAAACACAACTGGGCCTTAACTTAAACTAGGAGGGAGAGGGAGCAGGAGCAAATTCAGCCTTTTAGCCTGCTAATGGCAAGCATTGACTCTGTGCTTGCTCTATTCATTCAAGCAGAAGATTTAAAGCTACATTCAGCATAAGCAAAACTTACAGAAAGCAATTAAACATAATTAATTTTATATTTTTTTTCCATTTGACCCCATAGGTAGACTTTAGCAAGAGGCAGTTCCTGCCTTATGCAGCAAAATCCCATAAGAATTCATATTATGCCAATGCTTTATATGTTCACCCTAATACGAGGTTGTTTTGCTCCTTATACACCAAAGTGTGCATAGATTCATATTTAATAAAGTCATCCCTGCTAGAAAGAGAATAATGCACATGCAGAATGGTAAAAACTCACTCTCCAGGGGGTGGGGGTGAAAAAATGAATTTGAAGTTAAATTTTGCAAAGAGGAGTAGTAGCTTAATTTCTCTTATATGCACTGCCCAAAATGAAGACTGAATAAACACGTTATATAACATGTGTAGCTAAGTGCTAAATATTATTTCAAAACATGAGACTTTTATGACTCAAATAGGATAAGTCCAATTAACTGTCTGACACCAAAAATGCCGGAACTTCAAGACCATTTCCAGTCTGGCCCTTTCTGCACTTGCTTCCTGTATCTCTTGGAGCAGGATACAGTTATCTGCATTTGGACGACCGGCCCCACTCCAGTCACTACCACTGTGGACCTTATCAAAGACGAACAAACCTAGAGCACCTGGAGATGATTTTGCTGATGAATCAAAAAAACCAAAGGCTATTTGCATGCGGATACACAGACTTCAGATCCCTGTGACTGAGGATCATGGAAGATCCAGTCCGAAAAGTTTTTCTTCTCAAGGTCACCTGTCTGCCCTACAGGAGTTTCAGGCTGCAAAGTTCACATTAATAAAATAACTCTCAGGGGGCATTTCATTGGCCAAAATCTGTTTTATAAGATAATTTTCATTTTGTCCCCAAATGGGTTACCAGATCCTGCTCCATGCTGCAGTCCAATACCTATTGTACATAGCGATGTATCTTTGGCCTTGATGTGATGGAACAGTGTGTACAACTTCAGCCTCAGGCAGCATTCAACCACAGCAAAAGGAGCAGCTCAGAGGCGCTTCAGAGACAGCGAGTGGCCCAGGCCTCTTCTAACCTTTCCTAGCGCTGAATGTTCACGAAAGGGGCAGGGGCAGACTGGAGTGTGAACAATCCCATGCGCAAGTGGTCTCTTCTGAGTCAGCCTCAGCCTGTCCGAGATGCTTTTGTTTTGCTGCGTCAGTTTACAGCCTCAGTTGATAACTTCCCGTACTCGGAGCTCCCTCAGACCTGGGAGAAGCTTATTTTTCTGTCTCCACAGCCATGGCAGCAAAGTATTCCTCCTACCAAGCACAAGAGCAGTGACAACCTTGAGCCTGCCGGGGAAGAGGTGTGGCAAACAGCCGCGCTGAAGCATGCCCCTCTGTGCCAGGCGAGGCGCTCAGTTCACCCACAGGTTAAGAGTCTTGGCGACAGCTCCTGCTGCTGGCCTCCCTGCGAATAAATGGGAGGCTTGTGTTTCCATGGAAACGGGGCCTTTTTCTACCTCCATAAGCAGCAACACATGCTAACAAATTAAATGCTAAAAATACCAAAGAGAATAGGAGAGCAAAAGGTTCCATTTTCATTCCCCGTCTCAAGCTAATTTAAATGCATTGACGCTACCCAAGAGGGAAGCAGGTCTTTCAAGTTCAAAGATTTCTAACTGAACTAATAAAAGAAAACATGGGGACTTCATAGCGTGAGCGACACGTGCAGGGCTTGTTGATGCGAGATAGTGTCTGAAAGAGCTAACGGAGTAACTGGATGCATAGTAATTTCCACCCTCCTTTTAATTGCATGGCTCAGTCCCTCCTTTTCAATCAAACGGGGCCCAGCTAGAAGTAGGTTCCACATAGAACAGAGTTACTGACTTGCTTCCCTGACGATGGCTGGAAAATCAGCATTAGATGAGATCAGATTTCAAAGGGAAGACCAACTGGCTTCCTACGAGAAAAATTAGAATGCTGACACTCATGCATAGATTCCTAAATGTGGTAGCCAGAATCTCTCGACATCCAAGGGGCTGAGGTCACCCGCCCCTCGTAATCCGTCAACCATGGAGAACGCCTCTTCCCTCTCTTTCCACAAAAATTGCAAGCTCAAGGAACAGCCTTTTGCCCAGTTAGTTCCTCCGTGAGAAAAGGAAACCAACACTGAAAGCTAAACAATACCTTTTGTAATGAACTGCTTATTTGCAACTATGGAGATTGATAAGGGGCAGGTAATTCTCTAGAGAGCCCCTGATCTTGAAAAAAATAATGCGCTCTGGAGAATAACTCTCAGCAGAAGACATTTTGAAGACTTTCTGCACTGGGTCTTATTCCAGATTGTATCTTGGAATAGGGAACTTGTGATTCACATGCTGGTGCAAACTATGGCAGGCCTCCTCCAGGGCGTTCCAGAGTGAAGAAGAAGAAGAAGCATTGGCTTTTTTACCCCGCTTTTCTCACCTATTTAAGGGGACTCAAAGCGGCTGACAAAGCTTTTCTGTTCTTCTCCCCACAACAGACAACCTGTGAGGTAGGTGGGACTGTGAGAGCTCAGAAGAGAGCTGTGACTAGCCCAAGGTCACCCAGCTGGCTTCATGGGGGAGGGCGGAATCGAACCCAGTACTCCCAGATAAGAGTGTGGCTTCCTAACCACTAGACCAAACTGGGAAGTCCCTATTCTGGGCTATAATCTGGAATAAGACCCAGTGCAGAAAGGGCCTTAGGCTGTGTCTCTACTTGCCAAAGAAGAGCATATTTCCATTTCCAGAGGCGAGAGATGCCCCACGGCAAGTACATTTCTTTACTAAGGGGCAGAATCAGCTCTGTACGAGCTTTCTTGTGAAGGTCATGATTTCCCTCCTTAGGCCAGTCACTCACCACATACATCATCAGGCACCTCCATACTTTGACATGGATGCGTGGAGTGACTAAGACATTTGCGCAAAGATGCTGTTCCTCAAGCCCTCTGTTTTATCCCATGGAAATATGACCTTAGGAAAGAGGGATATTGGATTATCCTACTGCCACAGCTACCAGTACTGATGGGGCCTGTCCCCAAGGAATAAAAAGTCTGCCAAGACTCTCCTTTTGCCTCTGAGCGTCCCCAAGCCAGGGTTTTTAACGAGGTTCCAGCCCTACAAAACGTGGAAATCGCGCGACAAAATACATGCACTTTAAACAACTCTTCCAGCGCTCTTTCTGTAAGTCGCGGGTTTTCCTCGCTACATTTACCTTGAGGACGCTCCGTGGCAAAAGGGGCAGGGATTGCCGCCTGCACACACAGCAGAAACACAAGCAGCTTCACTTTCTAAAGCTCAGAACTAAAGAGCCAGAATCACGCAGAATTGCAACATTGTTGCAATCGCTGTGAGGTGTGAAATGGGTGGATTATTGCTAGGGGTGGATTTTAAAGCGATAACAGGGAAAGTGATGAGTGAATGAGTGATCGTGCGCTGGACAGGGTGGATTTTTGAAAGCAAAAACAGGGAAAGTGGTGAGAGTGAATGTTTTCCAGCACCAGAAGCCATTTCGGAGGAGGGGAGATCTGGGAGACTAACAGATGGCTATTTTTCCTTTAGGCTTGTCAGGGATTGTCTTCCTGGTTGTGGCCACACCGAGCGTAGTCCCTCCCCCTTCCCGCTGGCACCCTATGAACAAGAGCAGGGGCGGGGAGAAAAAGATGTGCGCAAAGAAAACAGGGATCCTATGGGGACGGAAGGTGCGTTAAAAACACGCATTTTCCTGAGCCTCATGCGGACGCTTATTCCTGATTTGCATGGCACTTTTAAAGTCCACTTCAGTAAAGTGACAGTAGAGTGACAGTGGAGAAGTAAATAAGTCTTTTGGGGATGCAGCCATGGTATATTATTTTAATACATAATGTTGTATGTATTAAATAATTTTAAAATAATTATTTTAATACATAATGCTGGAAATCCTACAAGCACTTCCCACGCTCCATGACAGCAGCACTTCAGTTGCCTGAAGAAGCTTCCTCCATCCAACCATAAAGATACATCCAACCCTGCTCAGTACTCTCTGGCACTCAGTTTCACTCTGAGCTGAAGCACTCAGGGAGAGATGCCCACAGGACGTCAGAAAGGGCTCCCACTGCCATATGGCTGCGTCTCCAGATCCAGGGCTGTTGCAGGCTGATGGGGGAGGCATTCGCATCTACAGCGCCTCCTCAATTTTTGGGATTTCAATTCAATTTGAATCGAATATCCAAAGATTCTAATCAATACTAATGTTTAAAATTTGAATATATTCACATTTGATTCAAATCAAATACATTCGAATGTATTTGTACGAATTTTCAATTCATATTTGAAGATATGAATGTCAACAACATTTGAATGTGTTTATACGCATCCGTACACATTTGTGTGCATCGCATTTTTATCTCGTACATATCTGTACAAATGCATTCAGATACAAATAACATGTGTACGGAAACATATATAATAGGTACCTATCTTTACACAAATGAATGTCCAAATATTTCATATGAATGATTCAGAAGATTCAAAAATTCATTTGAATGTTAAATTCTAATTTAGAGACATCCGATTCAAATTCGAATGTCCAAATTTGATCAAATTTGGTTGAATTTTGAATGTTTTGAATTTTCGTGCCCATCCCTACCCTCCTCATCTCCATTTCAGAGAGTAGGCATCATGTGCAGAACAAGAAGAAACAGCTCTGCTTCAGAGACATCTCTGCAAGAGTCATGCTGCAAAATATGGTTCATGGTCACTTTGGAAACATCCGGAAATGGAGACAAGTTGGCAGTGGGTACTTTTTAAGGACAATGAGAGGACCCTGTTTTGTAAGTGGAGACTCAGTCTAAAATATGTTAATACTAGTCCTTTTTTATTCATTTCTAAATTTCAGGGGACTGCCAAACAGCTGATATTCATTCCCTTTGTACTTTTGATCTTGAAAACCAGCCGCCTGATGTTCTCAGACTAGCAAATATGAAAGTGTTTCCCTTTTTGGTTACAAATAGGAAGAAAGGGTCTCAAAACCTCACTACACAAAACTGGCACTGATACGTGGGCCTACTTCAATTTGTAGCATAAATTCCCATATAATCTGGATTTATGTATTTTTTGCATCTTCTGAGAAGAAGGGAGAGACATTTTTGTGCACAAAAGCAGAGATTATGCACTCTTTGGGAATGCTTCATCCAGGAATTTTTCCCACCATGTCATGTGGACTCTTGGCAAATGGTACCAATAACTCAAATTGTTTGTGGAATGATATAAACTACCTGGGGAGATGTCATTGCTCAGTTTCTTGGAAAGCAGACGGTTACAGAGTTGCCTCCTGTCACCTGCCGGGAAGAATGCAATGACGAACCACCTCAGCCTCTCCCAAGGAAACTGCATCAGGAGTCAAGCCCAACTAGGAGGTGCCAAAGAACCATGCCAAGGAGACATGCCAAGGAAGAA
Organism: Aspidoscelis tigris stejnegeri; assembly: GCA_023333525.1. NCBI lineage: Eukaryota > Metazoa > Chordata > Lepidosauria > Squamata > Teiidae > Aspidoscelis > Aspidoscelis tigris. The sequence goes on from JALMGA010000015.1 coordinate 18,425,993, forward strand.
GGTTTCACAGCATCGTTCTGATATCCACAGAAAAAAAAGGTCTTAGATGCCCAAAACCACAATATGTCATGGCAAACATTTTCATGTCTTTGGATCATATGGATTGCTGTACAGGAATGAATTACAGGGCGGAAGACGCCTGACGGGGAAGGAAAAGATTTTGAACCCTGGAATGGAAACAAATCTCAGAAAGCAGCAGCAGTGTGTAGACCAGGATCGCAAGGCTTGTGGGCCAGAGAGAATGTTCCGGACGGGGCTGACCTTTCGATCTCCCACTGCAGATAAAATGCAGTTTGAAGAGGTCCAAGAGAATCTCACCCATTTCTCCGCACACTCGCAGAAGTTCTCTGAAAGTTGGCATTGCAAGTAGGCACAGTAATTGTTGCATTATTGCCACTAATACCAACTCCAAAAGGACAGAATTATGTTTGTTTTTGTGATCCAGAGAACGAATTTAAGTACTGCTCTTAAAAAAGAAAAAAATCCAGTTGTTAAGCAAGAATCACATTTATGAATAGGAGCTATTGCTCAGTGTAACAGGAATTTATTCAATATACACTTTACCACTGTCATTTCAATTACATAAAGTAATTACATAATCCTCAAATGGAGAGCATAAAGAGAAGCTTAGAAGGCAAACTGACATTTCATAGCTACGATAACTAATATAGGGTGTATTTCATGGAGTAGTAATCACGGCAGCTTCTCTCTCTGCACCATGCAGTGGCAAATTCCAAATGTTCTGAGCACATTATGGCCCACAGTTTATGGGATACCTCTCATAGGTGAATCAACTGCCACAAACACAAATAGTCAGTTCCCTGTACGTAATGAATTGTGCTGATTATGTCAAGATCCGGATGGTAGAGAAAAAAGCACCCAAAGCATTACTGTGAATTAAGAAGGCTGCATTTGTAAAATTATTCTTAAAGGGGAAGCACGCTGCTCACATGCCACTGCTCCGTATCCAGCTGCGGCAGTATTGCAGAGGGAAACTTTTGTTCCCTGGTTGCAATGTTGACAAGTGTCTTCAGACACAGGAAATGCCCCAGGGGGCATTTTTCAAAGACCTCTGCAGGCTGCCAAGGAGATGAGTTGTCAGAGCTCCTCTGACCACTTGCTATTCAGGTGCTACGAAGGGTGCTTATGGTGGCATGGTATGGCTGCCTGAATACATCAACATGGCATGTGGATCCTTCCTATATCATAAACCCTCTTGTGTAGCAGCAGCAACTAGAGGTTGATTACAAATGAGGCTCCTTTGTAGCAATCTGAAACAGCCCTAAGAATCACGTGAAAGCCGAGGGAAAGAAAATTAGGTGATCTGTGGAAAGACTTTTTATTAAACGAGAACTGATTTTAATTTATCATCTGGCTGTGATAGAATTGTTAATCAGCATAATTTCTAGGAAATGACATCTTGAGTCATAGCCAGCTGCCAGAAGGAGACAGAAACAAGAGCAAGGAGTCCTGCCAGCAATGTCAGTGCCAAGGAATAAAGATAATAATAGTTCAGTACCAAACAGATGAAAGCACTAAAGAACCAGGACGGCCTGGAAGGGGAGCATCAGCCCAGTTTATAAGCTCGCATATTTTTAAGGTTAAATTTCTGATTTAGTTCTCAATCTGCCATACTAAAGGTACTGAGGTGAAATAAAAAAAGAATATAAGCTACAACAGTTTTAAGGAAAGGGACAAGCAAACTTGATATACAATTTTCATGTGTTGGGAAAGTGCACTGGGTGATGGGTGATTTACAAAAGAAAATGCAACAGAGGAAATTATATGAAGAAGTAAATGGAGTAGTTATTTCAAGGCCGGCTTCTGCTCCTAGGTTGTTTGTTTGTTTGTTTGTTTGTCTGAAATATGTATATACCACTGTATGGAGCAGGAATAAACTTGTTCACACTGGGAATGCTTGGATGTACAACTACGTTTTCAGTAGGCACCTAAAAGATGTACCTTGTGGACATCCGTGGAGGAAAGTATTCTACAGTGTAAATATAGAATGGAGAAAATGGGATACCTTGTTACTAAACCTTGTACTTGTGCAAAGGTTTTGAGATCTTTTTAAGATGATGGGCTTTAGGCCCTTTCTGCACTGGCTAACCAAAAAACGGATCTATTAGACCCGTTTTTCGGCAATCCATCCCTGCTGGTAGATCCATCAGTATTTGTGACGGATCTACCGGACACCTTGCGTCCGCGCACACACAGGGAGGACAGATTGGGAAACGGATTTGGCGTGGGTGTAACAAACAGGTCATGCCAGACTAATCTAATATCCTTTTATGATAGAACCACTGGATGGGTTGATCAGAGAAATGGTGTATCTTGACTTCAGCAAAGCATTTGACAAAGTGTCTCACACATGCTTATTGAAAAACTGATCAAATACGGGATAGACAGGACACCTGTTAGGTGGATTCATAACCAGCTTAGCAATCACACTCAAAGGGTGGCAATAAATGGCTTCACGTCCAATTGGAGGAAAGTTTCAAGTGGAGTGCCACAGGGGTCTGTCCTGAGTCCAGGGCTATTCGATATTTTTATAAATAATCTAGATGAGGGAGTTGAAGGGATGCTGATCAAATTTGCAGGTGACACAAAGCTAGGAGGGGTTGTTAACACTAGGGAGAAGAAGGAGAGGACTCAAAAAGATCTACGTAAGCTTGAACAGTGGGCTCAAACTAACAGGATGTTATTTAATAGGGACAAATGCAAAGTCCTACATCTTGATAAGAAAAATAGTAAAAATGAATACAGAATGGGAGGAATTAGGCTGAGTAGTACACAAGTGAAAAGGTTCTGGGTGTCCTGGTTGATCACAGGATGAACGTGAGTCAGTAATGTGACTCAGCAGCAAAAATGACAAATGTCATCCTAGGATGCCTTAAGAGGACTATTGAGTAATGTGGTGGAGGCAGCGGCAGAGCGGCAGTAGCAATGATGTGTGTGTTCAAGCAGTTTTGAAAATGCTGCAGAAAATTTATGGTGATTTATAGTGTTACCACTACTAACAGAAGAAAACCATCAAGACTGAAACATTTACTTGACTGTCTGATGAAAAAGATGTTATAGATTGCCAAGCATAACATTATCACCTGGCTGAAGAAAATGTCTTAGCAGATTTCTGAATATATGCTTCTTTTCTGAGGATGGAAGGTGGTTTCTTGACTGCTTAGTAAAGTGGTAGAACTAATTAGAACAGCAAGTCTCTGAACTGAAATTTCTCAGGATTTTTTGCACGCCAAAGTGCATCCATTACATGGATTTTATTTACATTTATAAAAAAATATTTTTCCAGTCTTTTGTGCTCTGAATCTGATTGGTTCACGCAGAGGATAAAAGCAGGCTTCTGAGCCCATAGATTTACAGTCAGTCTTTCCCATCACTTCCACGCTGAATCACTAGATGAAACCTCCTTGCTGAAATCGCGAAGCTGAAACCACTTGGCAGTCCTGCCCTACTCAGGATCTGCAACCCCTGCCAGCCATTGGCTTGCTGGGAGGCTTTGACTTCCCGGCCCTGCACAACTCTCTTCTGCCTTGGAGAGAGAGAGAGAGAGAGAGAGAGAGAACCTGCTCCTTTTTTTCCCAGCTGCACCTGGACCTTTGCTACATGACCCCTGTTCTCCAATCTGCTCTGAAGAAGAACCTGCATGGCTGAGAAACAGGTTGCACTATAGCATACGGTATTCTTAGGATAGGCTCTTTCCTTTCTTTTTCTCCTCTATATATCTAGATTGCCAAAAGGTGTGCCTTTTAAATTGATACTTTTTCCTGTCGCAAGCTGCCAGCCCACTGGGAATCTGCTTTTGCTTATGTTTTGACCTATGCAAAGTGCTCTGCATAGTGCCCCTTCATTTTTTATCCTTTTTAATACTGATTATTATTAAAAACCATTTTTCCTATTGAGGAAAATAGGCTCTGGATCTCTTTCCTTGCTGTTTAGCATCAAATTGCTCTGGTGTTATTAAAACCTTCTACATAAGAAGATCCCAACACAAGAAGACGTCCTGGCAAGCTATGTCCCCAAAAACACATGTCAGGACATCTGGTAACAGCTGCTCCAAACCTTACCTTTCTATTGTTGGAATCACCAGACCTGGCAGGATTAGACCATGGGATGGTGAGTGCAGAAAGGCCAGAAAACACAAGCCCCTCTAGTTGAATGCTTTTTACAACAACATAAGGCAATGTCGTGTCCCAGGCAGGGGTGGGCGGTGAGGCAAGACACGCGCGCTCAGAAGTACTCAGCATCAGTTCAGTCCTAAAGTCAGAGTTCCAGAGATACGGCAAAGTCACAAGGGGGTCCAAGAGTCAAGATACACACACACAGCGGGAGTTGGATCAGCATTGTCTGCAACACCAACACAGCGTGTGCCGCTCAGTTAAGTAGGGGAAGGAGCGCCACTCCCTTGCCGACGCAGGTGGGCCAACCGCTGTGGTCTGTGTTTGGTTTGTTTTTGCTGGCGAAGAAGAAGCGGGAAGGGGCGCGCTATGGGTTCCGAGCTCTCATCTCCAGAGGAGTCCGAGAGCTCCCCCAACACGGGCTGCCGTGGTGTAGCTCTGGTTTCTGCACTGGCTGTGGTGCCATCGCAGGCGGACCCTCCTCCTCTGAGGAAGGTGGACTAGCAGGACGGGGCAGGACTGGCAACTGTTATATTTTGTTTGTATGAACAGATTATATTTTATGTATTGTATTTATACACCATTTATATTATGGTAGCCTTTTTATAAAATATATTTATACAATTTTTATTTGTCTGTATCATTTATATTGCTTGTGGGAGTTTAATCCATCATTCATTATTTGTGTTTGTGTGTGTGTGTAATGAATGATGGATTAGAGTTGGATCTAGAGGATCTAGAGTTGGCACTAGATCCTTTTGTTTTCCTCCATAAGGAGATTTATGCCTGCATATTAGTACTACTGGCTGTTAAGTAAAGAAAATATTAAGCTGTTGATTTCAATTAGGTTGAAGAAACCTATTCCTTTAATGATAACCACAGGCAAATGCTTTTGAGTGAGAAATCTGAGTATGTTAATGTTAGGAAAAATATATATCATACAGTTAATGCCTGGGTTATTTTAAGGCATAGAAAACATGGTTTTGTCTCCTATTACAACTCAAATGTGCCTTTAGCATTCTGATAAATTTTAATGCTGTATGGAATAAATCTGATGAAATCTAATTAGCAATACTAAACTTGGACAAAATGGGACGACAAGATTAGTAAATGAGGTTTATTAGAGCTCTGCTTAAGCTGTAATTGAAATAAACCTCTTTAATTCCTGGTAGCAAAATCTTCAGCGCGATGACAGGTCGTATTTGTAACCCAAACTGTTATAAAATAATTGGTCTTTAAAGAGCGTTTTTGAAAAACAAAGGAATCCAACGTGGCCTTTCCCTAACTGGCCACTATTTTCCATCCACAGTGTCTGCCTATACTAATTGGCATAACATGAGAAAGCAATCACCAAAATCACGCCCCAGGATTCCGTGGGATGGCTACGTGGTCTGGCCATACGCCTTCCAGCTTTTCAGAACCAGAAACTCATGGTGTGCCGCTCAAACATTTTCAATGAAGATTCCATGAAAAAGTAATTGATGAATGACATCAGAGAGGCACGGCTGCTCAGACAACAACGCTCCCCGAGGGGTGAGTGAAGATATTGGTGAGAACAAGGAAGGCTTCTTCTGCGTGGCAGGGAGGAGGAGGGTTCTGCTGGGAAGACGGGGCGCTTGCTTCAGCCTAGAAGCGAGGAGGTGGGAAATTCACAGCCCCTCCCCAGGAATTTATAGACTGACTGACTGACGTATTATTTGTATTCCTATCCCACCCTCTACCCGAAGGTCTCAGGGCAGGTAACAACATTTAAAACCAAACATATTAAACAAAAACAGTGTCTGTAAAGTGGGAAGAGATACTGTATTCTAGTTTAGCCAAAGGCAAAGAGAAATGGCCCAGGAAGTCAGCGGTTTTTGCGCCAGGCAGCAAGACCACAGAGACTTCCGTCCTGCTGCCTCATTCCTCCTTGTGGGGAGGGCAGGAGCAAACCAAGGCTGAATTTGCACTTCAGTCCTTAGCGTGTAATTAGGCAAATCTGGACAGGTGCATCTGCACTTGCAGGAGGCATGTACATGCTAGAAATGCCCCCTGCCTGCCCAGAAGGTGTCTAATTGCACACTAGCTGTGGAGCATGACATCACACGCCACTAGCTTGCTAACCTTCCCCAGAAACGTACCTGTTGTGTCCAGCAGTCACCATCCGCACCTCTGCTGGACGGGAACATCAAGGGAGCTGCTGCACGAGGACACTGACAGCTCCACTAACCTCCTGGCGCGATTGCAACAGCGCAGAGCATCAGTGTCGTCACAGCGACAGTGCTGGCGCATGTGCAGTGGCAGAGGGCGCTGCACTCAAGGTGACAGTGCCCTGAGGAGACCGGCCCTGGGATTGATCACAGGTGAGTGACCAGCCACGTGAGCTGTTAGTGACTAGCGCTCGCAAGTGCGAGTACCAGTCAGTGTTAGGTGATCACGCTCCTTTCCTGTCCATGGGACGGGAATGGAAGTGTGGAGAACACCCCAGAACTGTGCTGTCTTTCAGAGTGGTTTTTCCTGCTGTGCCAAAGGACTATTTCCAAGGTGAGATTTCACCTTTGGGAGTAGTGACATGTGGTCACTGCTGTCTTGTTGCCCTTCCAGGCAGGCTTATTTGGCCATGTGGATTTTGCCTGAGACGAGCGCTCCCCACAATATCCTTCATGTGCTGCAGAGATTTCTCCTGGCCCAAAAAAAGGCCTTTTGGTCCAGGAGTACAGGCGGAGCGTAAGGCAGAGTGGGTTGACATCTGAAGGTGCAGGCCAGGGATATTTTGCTGCGGCCCGAGCATTGCCTCCCAAAACGGACCGTCTTCTTGAGCTCAGCGAAATGTTTCTAGGCTCCAAATGGCACCTTAACTGCCCTGCTCCGGCCACATAATTGCACTAAGGCAGTAGGAACTGGAACCTAATCAAGCCTCTGTAGGGGCCGCTTTTAGGCACTATGCACTAGAGTTCTCCAGGCACAGATTCTACACCTGAGAGTGAACCAGGAACAGGCGGCACATGGGCATCACAATCCAAGATAGCTGCACCTCTGTGGACACTTGCAGCCAGCCAATGTTGCATTCACTACATGGCATGCGTGCCAAGCCATGTTGTCTCTGCTTTTGCTATACTGCAAGTCTCCCCCCACACACACACCTTAAATTTTTTAGTCCTTATGTGGCTGTTTGTTTGGTTTTTGCTTTTTGTTTGTATTAGCAACATGATTATCCTTGGTGCTATCTTTGGCAGTTTCTTGACTCCTGCAGGTTTCCACATTATGTTCGCTTTTTATTTATGTCATATTTTCCTTTATCCAAGTCCCATTTTACCCAATGGAAATTTGAGACCTGAATATCTTGAAGCAGATACAGTTTATGCGATGTTCAAATAAAGCAGTATCCTAAACAGTGCCTGATCAGGCCTGAAGATCAGCAATAGAGTCTGAAAATGTACTAGGGAGTCTCGAATGTACAATGCAAAGCAACTTCAAAAATAATCAAAGTTTAATGTGCTGTAATAAAGCAGCTATAATAAGTTCTAGCTTTGATGCCTGTGGGGGGTATTTTACAGTGGTGTATTATGGCTGCCTCTGAAAGACACCCCTGTACTCCTTAGCATGGGACTACAGATGAACGTTCCATGTACAAAAAAGCTGAAAAGGCTTAGCTACTTTTGCGGCTTCTTTACATTAACTGAGACCCAAAGCCTCTGACACATTTCAGAAGTGAAATAAATCAAAATACATGAAAGCAAGAAAACTGACTGGAAAGAATTATCAGTTAGCAACATTTTATGAGAATGTTTCCCATTTCTAATCTAAATACTTCCAAATTTGTAATCATTTTAGGGCCTTTCCACACTTACCCTTAAGCCAGTCTAGAAAGGGATCCAGTCCTCAGCGTGGACAGCCATAAGATGAAGCCCATCCCCTGTGAGTACGTTGTGTCTGCATTGGACTTAGCTTAACCCAGAAAATGCAGAAAGGCCCAAAGAATGGCCTTATGGGCCCCAGATCATTCTAGGATTCCATCGCCAGAAGAAAATTGTTCTCCTAGACGTTGTTCTCCAAGGTGTCATTCCCACTGTGTCAGGCAGGACTAGCTGCCTGCCATAATATTTGAATGTAAGATCTCTGCCACCTATGTGATTCTGTATATATGTATATAGTAGTTGCCTGTTGTTTGGAAGTGACAGTTGACTCCCTGGGGTCGAGTGATACATTTTGGCTCCAAGTTTAAACTGAGTTTTGAAAAATACTTATTGTTCATTGGTTGGAGGCCAAACCCCACCCAGCTATGAAACATATAAATATGCTGGGCTTTCTGTTCCAAGTTGCTTCCAACAAAACAATGCCTTTACGCTGAGCTGAAATAAATCACTGTTCATCTTTTTAAAGGAAGAGTCTCATGGTTATTTTTTGCCAGCCTGACACACTGTTTGCATTTCCTCTTAACCTAATGAAATTTCTTTAAGCTTGCACACCAGCACAAAGGCACAGCGTTCTGAAATGCCAAAGAAAGCAATTTACAACTAGGAATTATGAAAAAGCATCATTTGGTGCAGGAAGCAGTGTTGAACGAACAGGATACTTTAGAAGAAAACACAACTGGAAATGGAATGAATGAGGAGTTGATGAGGAAACCCAGATACAAAGGTGAAGGGAGCTGAGCTTCACTGAATGAACAACGTAATCAATTGATACTATTGCCTGTCAGCCTTACATACATTACTCTGCAGTTTACATTTCCCTCATCATATTCATCTAAGGATGGCTCTGTTGTGGAAGGCATTCGCTCTAATCTATGCCATGCACAGCTCTGCAATGAGCCGCAGGGATGATAAACTGTGGAGCTGTATTTAATTTGGCTCTCTATTATAAATAATACTTCAGTTTTTTAAAAAAAATAAATAGAATAAAAGGACTTTTTTATTCAGTACGTATTCGGATGCTGTGGTGAATAGTCCAAACATCGGCTCAACAATTTTAATTTATCTCTCCTTCCTAGTCCCTTTAACCCATTCATTCCAGCTTTTGCTTTTATTGTTAAATCAATCCCTTTGGAGAACCTATAAAGTGCTTATGAATCATCTGTCTTCCTCCTCATCACTAGTTTAACCTTCCCGCTAGTCTGTTTTAAACGACCTGAAATATATCAGCTCCAAGCATTCAAGAAAGTAGAGGGCAATGGTGATAAAAGAAGGTGGAAGGCAGGCAGGGATCCCTGTTGGTTAAAAAAGAAAGAGGGAATTTTATCATATGTTGGGATCTCTGATAGAAGTGTCCTTGGTTGCAATTATTGCAAGGTGTGGTCATTCCAGCAGATCTTCACCATTGTCTCCTAACAAATAATGATGAACATTGGTGTTTACTTTTTTCTTTTGGTAGATTTTTGGGAAATGGAAGAACGTGAATCCTCCAGTGAGGCTGCTATACATTTGACCAACTTTGTAATAATGACTAATATATGAGGCTCTCTAGGGCCGTGATCCCACTTGACTTTTTAAAATCGGAATTAATGTAAATTGGATGTGAACGTGCATTTTGTCCATTCCCCCTTTTTTAAAAAAAAAATTGCAGTCAACCCTGATTCTGCTTTTCCCAAAACAGCCCAAAAATGCATTGGGGAAAGGACTTCTTTTCCTCCCTGCCCTTTGCCATTCAGGGTGCCCACCCCTCTCTTCTGATTGGGTTTGCTAACATGATGACGTGGCCGAGCGTGGGGAATTCCAGCTCCATTCTTTGATCCTATACCCAGCCTCTTTTGCGCAACTGTAATTTCAGACTAGCAATTCCCTCACAACCATGGGGATTGTTTCCACAGTGTTTCAATGTTGTGCAAAATAACCTCCCTAAGCCTCCTCGCCCATGCCTTCCCCTCACTTTCTCACTTCCTGCCCACCCATCATGGTTGGTTCATGCAGGAAGGAGCCAGCCAAGCCATCTTTCCCCAAGTGAGGGGAAAGCATGGGCAGGAAGCGAGGGGAAAGACAGCTTGACTGCAGGAAATTTCTGAAGAAACGAAAGGAAAATCAGCTTCAAAATGTGTAGGAGATAAGATGATCATGTTCCAATTTTAACCAAGGAAATGAAAGTTTATATAAAACCAAAACCTCCAGTTGCTTAATGGCTCAGGAAAGATTTTTATTCCTTTTCTTGAGGGAAGCCGAACAAAATAACTGATTTTGTCTAACTGGCTACAAATTAGCCTGGCAACAATGCTGTCTGTCACGTCGCAGGCCAGTTGGGCAACAGGCAGACACTTGCGTGGCTACTCAGTCCCAAGGGTTTCAGGCGTTCTCGAAGTCAGTTCCAGTCCAGTGTCTAGGAGTTCAGAAGTCAGCAAGAGTCGGGTAGTCCAAGGAGTCATCAGATCACAAGGAGTCCAGGATTTCAGCTCAGGTAACAAGAGGCTGTTCAGACATTGTCTGCAGCAACTGGAGGCAAGGTGAGCTTGTTCTTATATAGGAGAGTCAGAGCCACACCCACGGTGCAGCTGGGCTAATCGCTCTGACCTTCTCACCTGCTTCTGCTGCCTAAGCAGGCTATGAGAGAGCCTTTGATTAGGCTCCCTACAGGTGGACTCGTCACCAGAACTGTCTGACTGCTCCTCTGGACCCAGCCTTGGCTTTTCCATGCCTGCAATGCTCTGCTGTGGCTGCCCCTCAGCCTGTGGTTGCATTGCAGGCATTTCCTCTTCCGACGAGGCTGAGCAGGGCATGACACTGTCCTTCCTTCATTTCCTTGTCCCTCTCTTTCCTTCTTCCTTCCTTTTTTCTCAGCTGCCCTACCCAGAGTTAAATCCCACCCATTTAATGACACACCCACAACAGCAACAGGCATTGGGCAGAAGGCTATGGGGTGACAACCTGAAAGGCATGCTCTCCCCCCCAATACTGCGATACCATTCCCAAAGGAAAAAGATAAAGCATTTCAGCAGCAAAAGTGAGAGCGAGAGCTGGTTTTTTGTTGTTGTCGTTGTTGGAGTTTTTTAAATGCGGTTTGGGGTGATTTACTCCTCAGAAAGTGCAGGAAGCCAATTTTCAATGGGAACAAATGATTTTCAAATAGTATCAATTGATTACGTTGTTCATTCAGTGAAGCTCAGCTCCCTTCACCTTTGTATCTGGGTTTCCTTATCAAGTCCTCATTCATTCCATTTCCAGTTGCGTTTTCTTCTAAAGTGTCCTGTTCATTCAACACTGCTTCCTGCACCAAATGATGCTTTTTCATAATTCCTAGTCGTAAATTGCTCTCTTTGGCATTTCAGAACTCTGTGCCTTTGTGCTGGCATGCAAGCTTAAAGAAATTTCATTAGGTTAAGAGGAAATGCAAACAGTTTGTGAGGCCAAAAGGTAGAAAGCAATATGGTGGGTGTTAGCCTACCAAAAAAAATTCTATTTCTATTTTGACCTCCAAACTGAGTTTCAGCCAAAAGGAACAGAAGACTCGGTTAAGCAACCCTCAAAAGAAAATGTAGTATCTAATTCCTTTCCAAACACATTCCAGATGGAATTAGGCCAACTCCCCTCCCCCCCATCATGCTTCATCCACATTGGATGAAGGATAGACCAGGATAGGCCTGGTATAGCAGTAATATGCGAGACTGTGGGCGTGTGTGGTTGGCACCCACACCCATCATGCTTTGATATACTATGAGAGACCCTTTTCAGCAATGCTCCAAGAGACACCACCAAAAATGGGCCAAACATAAAACCAGCCAGGTCAGAAATGTTGCAGCCTGGGAATGAAGCTTCCTGGCCTTCAGAGTCTTGATGCTGCCTCTGCGGGCTCTCCAGAAGCAACAGTAAGAGCTGGGGACTTTACCCATCTCTGATAAAGCCCATCCACACATCTATGTTGCTGGGCAGGTCATCTGAGGTGCCATGCAAGTGTGCTGGGACCTCAGATGACCCCAAACATGAGTGCGTGTTGCATCATCATAGTCCCAGTGACGGTGCTGGTGCATGCACTGGCATGCTGGCCTCCAGGATGAAGATGGAAGCACCTGGACACGCATTCAGGTAGGTCTGTGAATGTGTAGGAGGATGGATGGTGTGGACAAATGCGAATGGTAGTGCATGCCACTGTAGGGGTGTGTCACCATGCAGGATTTTTAATCCGAGTTCAGTCCTGTTTAGGCAATTTTTGGGGACTATTTTTATTCCAAATTGAGTTCTTGTCAATTAATCCAAACATAGCAGTCCCCATGCGGGTTTTTTAGTCCTGGTTTTGGGACTATTTTTAAATGTAAAAACAGGGCTTTTAAATCCTCCCCCCGCCCCCGTGCAAACCCTGCCTGCAATAAAAGCAGCAAAATGGAAGTTTTAAAAAGAAGTTCTAGCTGCAAATACTTTCTTTTTCACACCTCTCCCTTTTGAGATTATCAGCAAAAGTGTGCTCATGCACATCTGCGAGGCATCGAACCCAGCACAATATAAAATTTGGGGGGCTATTTTTAAAGCTAAAAAACAGGGCTTTTAACACTCCAACCCCCCATGCAAACCCTGCCTGTAATAAAAGAAGCAAATGCAAAGGGGCTTCAAACACAAAGGGAATTACTTTCTTTTTCACACCTCTCCCTTTTGAGATTACTGGCAAACATGCATGATAAAATGTATCATTTCAAAGTATTTCAAGCCTCTCCCATGTATCTTTTGAAAAAAGATACATATTTCCAGCGAAAATGTTTTAAAAGCCCCTTCTCCCCCTTTTCTGCGTTTTTCGTTCCGTACAGAGCTTTTGCAAGCATGGAAAGGGAGGGGGGAGCTTTACATCTGTAAAAAACCACCTACAGCTGGCTGCCATTGGCCAGAAAGTGAGAACTCCACCCCAAATAGTCCAGCATTGTCCCAATGTGGGGGGAAATAAGTGGACTTGGCTCCAAAAAGAGGGCTCAGTCCTATTTTCATAAAGACTTTTTTCCTTCCAGATTTAGGCAGGATAGTCCTCATAAAATCTGGGAATAAGGAATTGCATGGGGATGCTGGGTGCCGAATTTGGATTCTATTCAGATTAATTACAGTAGCCATTGGGAGACTCCTTCCCGAATTTAAATAAAATTCAGATTAAAGTGCCCATGTGGAGACAGCCTAAGTGGCTTTATTTAGGGTAGTAAAAACTAAAAAATACTAAATTATTCAGGATAGTAAAAATGGAAAGAGATTGTGAAGAGCTCCACAGGGATCTCTTGTCATTGGGTGAGTGGGTAACCAAGTGGCAAATGTGTTTCGGTCTTAACAAGTGCAAAGTAATGCACATCGGGGCCAAGAATCCTACTTATGTCTCTTAACTGATGTGGTCTGAGCTTTCTGCAACACACAAGGAAAGGGATTTCAAGGTTCTGGTGGACAGTTCAATGAAGGTGTCAACCCAGTACACGGCAACTGCAAAAAAATCTAATTCAATGCTGGGAATAATGAGGAAGGAAATAGAAAACAAGTCAGCAAGGTCCCGTTCCCACTAGGAAAAACAAATGGGAACGCAAATAAGTTCGTTCGCATCTGTTTTTAATTCCGCTTTAACGGCGCTAAGTGGGAATTCACCCCAAGTGTCATTTTGCCTCTTTATAAATCTATGGTGAGGCCACATTTGGAATATTGTGTCCAATTCTGAGAAAGGATATTGTGGAACTGGAAAAGGTGCAGAAAAGGGCAACCAGAATATTAAGGGGCTGGAACACCTCCCTTACGAAACCAGGCTGCAATGTCTAGGGCTCTTCAGTCTGGAGAGACGGCGTTTAAGAGGGGACCTGATTGAAGTATATAAAATTATGCACGGTATAGAAAAGGTGGATAGAGAACATTTCTTTTCTCTATCACAGAACACTAGAACCAGGGGGCACTCTATGAAGCTGATGGGCAGAAGAATCAGATCATCGGTCTGTGGAATTTGCTGCCAAAAGTGGTGGTAACAGCTACCAGTTTAGATGGCTTTAAGAAAAAGTTAGACAAATTAATGGATGTCAGGTGTTTCAATGGCTACTAGAATGGATGCTTAGGTACATCTTTTAGGCTTGGGGAACAAGCAGGATGCCTCTAAGGCCATTTGCTGGGATTCGAGAGCAGGAGGAGGTTTGTCCTTGTCTCTGCTTGAGATGCCCATGGGCAATTGGTGGGCCACTGTGTGCGACAGGATGCTGGACTAGATGGGCTGTGGCCTGATCCAGCAGGGCTTCTCTTAGGTTCTTATATTCTTAAGTGCACAGTTCCCATCTCTGGAATGGGATGGGATGGGATATGATGGGATTGGAAGTGCAGAAAGGCAGCTGTCAAATGTTGACAGTTGTTTCCCACTCCAGGGGCAACCTGTCCCAGTTGGGATGGGTTGCTTGTTCTGGAACCAAGTTATCCACACTGTCCCAGTGTGGAAAGGCCCTAAAAACTGAGAAAAGGAGGTGGCTTTTCTACCCCACTTTACTCACCCTTTTGAGGGGATTCAAAGTGGCTGGCAAACCTTCTGTTCTTCTCTGTGAGGTGGGTGAGGCTGTGAGAGTTCAGAAACAGAGCTGTGACTAGTCCAAGGTCACCCAGCTGGCTTTGTGGGGAAGTGCAGAATTAAACCTGGTATTCCCAGATAAAGAGTCTGATACTCAACTGCTAATTTAAAAGTAACCAAAAATGGCAGCAAACCTATTTGGGAAAGTCTTGCTAGATTTCTGTGTTGTTTTTGCAAGTAGTACATTGCAAAGGAAACTCACTTTAGATACAATTCCAGAGTTCATCGTCTTCTGACATAGTTTTCCAAATTCCATTATTTAAATGACTGTTATGCAAAGCAAGATGTGTGAGCAGAAACAAGAGAAAAAGGAAAATGATGAAAACCAAAGAAAATTTATCTGATATTGTAATCAGGAATATAAAAATGTGTCCAACTAGGGCCGAACAGTGTGTTCTTTCCATCCTATGAAGCTGTGCAACTTTTTTTTACCTCAGGACACAGTTCAGACCCCGCCCCATGCTCCGGGCAGCACATTTCCACATCCTTCTGCACGCTTCATTGGACATTTCCATGCTTTGTTCCAGAATGTCCAAATAAGAGGAAAGCTGAGCATCCTGGGAAGTGGCTGCCTGTCCAGCAGGCATCATGCTCTGTCGCCTGCATTGGAGGCACAGGATCCCACAGAAAGTGTGACGTTGGGAGATGCCAGTTAATCGGCCTCTTGTCTCCTCAGCTGAATACTGCACTGCTGCTGGGTCTAAAAACAGCCGAGCAGCTTTTGGCTGAGCTGGAAGCAGCCATAGTGGAACAAGCAAGTGACGTCTGGGTGCGCACTGACTCAGTCACCATCCACTGAAAGAAACGGCCAGGGTGCCAGGCTATGCTTGACCCTTTCCCCTGCCAAAGCTGCTTCTTTGATAACGCAACCTCAAATGGAGGAACTAAAACCCCATTCTTAACAGGAAAGCAAGACCTGAGAAGGAGAGACTTTCTTTTCTTCCAAGAAGCATGCTTTTTCTAATGAGGCAGTTTGGTCTAGTGTAGTGATGGCGAACCTTTTGAGCTCGGTGTGTCAAAATTCACAAGAAAACCGAGCTTAACTCGGGTGCTGTGTCACATCTAGAAATATCCAGAATTTTGTGATATTTGTAGTTCTAGTAAAAAAAGTTATATTTTTGATATATGTATTTTATTAAAAGCAAAAACAAATAATTCTTTACATTAGTGACTTTTGTTGCTGAATCTTCAGTTGAAAGTTGGTATTTTGTACACTTCAAGAACAAGCAAGCACTACACGCCCAGGTGCCAGGGCGACCATGTGTGTCACCCAAAAGGGCGTGTCATAGGTTGGCCATCACCGGTCTAGTGGTTAGGGAGCCAGGGACTCTTATCTGAGAATACTGGATTTGATTCCACACTCCTCCATGAACCCAGCTGGTGACCTTGGGCTAGTCACAGCTCTCTCCTGAACTCTCTCAGGTGAGGCTGTTTGGGCCCCTTTAAGGCCATGGTATGTGCTTCCAGAATCTGCTTTTACCTGAGGCTTGTATACCTACCCTATTGTTTAATGCAAGCTGTCTTATTGCACATGTCTTATTGGGAACAGCTTTTCTCCCTTGGGGCTTAATCACTCACACCTGTTCAACATACACCTGCCCTGCAATGTTGGGTATAACTAAGATTAAGTTGTCATTATGCTCTTGTTACAGTGTTAGGGTGTTAGAGTGTTGCAGAATTGCTGTATTATTGAATTGCTTTCTAGTTACTCTGATGTTTGTGTTAACAGAGATAACTGAATATTTACTGTAACCATTACAGGACTGTCCAAGAGATTGAGGCTGAATGTTAAGCTGTACAATATTTTCATTTCATACCTACATGCAACTGTTTCTCCTTGGTTTGTAGTTTTATACTTGCAAGCACTGAAGAATAAAGCACCTTCTTTTTGGAAAGAACCTTAAGTGTTTGTCTTGTTGCAAGTGGTCTCAGGAGAACAAGCTTCTCTGTGCACGAGCTTTCTGCTCCTCTGCTATAATCTCTGTCTGCATTGCCAGAGATATACAAAATATTCTCAACAGAGGCACCCATCTCACAGGGTTTCTGTGGTGGGGAGAAGAACAGAAGGTTTGTCAGCTGCTGTGAGTCACCTTAAATGGGTGAGAAAAGCAGCGTAGACAAGCAAACTCTTCTTCTTCTTCCTATCAGATATTAGAATGCTTTGATTTCTTCCAAAACTAGTTTTCTTTTTCTTCCAAAAAAGTTTTTCTAGGCAAACCTTGGGATTCCTATAGCAACATATGAAGAATCTTCTCATTTTTTAAAGAACTTTGTTTTGGCTACATAGCCAGTGACAACCCCCAGCAGCATGTCTCAATATTCTTGCCATATAACAACTCTGCCTGTGCAAATCATAGTTCTATGATCGTGTCCAATTACCTGCTTTCTGAGCAGCCTTTTCCTTACTCCCTGTCTTTGAAGCACAGGATTGATTGCCAGGATTCCAGATCTATAAACATAAAAGGAAGCTAAGCATATTACGCCACCCAACCTAGGTACACACCAAATGTATATACGGGGATACATAAACCCAGAATAATGGTAAAGACCATAGTTTTAAACTAGACCTTGAGCAAGTCAGATAGAAACCAAGACATATGTTTAGAGCGACCAAGATAAATTAGATTATTTTACCGGCGCTATAAGTAAGATGGAAATGGATTGTGCAGCCATCTGTGATTTGTTTAGTCCAATAGATCACAAGCTAGCTTACAGCTGGCTTGACTGGAAGCAGTTATCTATGTTACAATAAACTGCGTGTTTGAATTGTTGACTCAGTTCAGGACCGGCTCACATGAGGCCGATGTACCTTAACCACATAAAGTTGCCAAAGTGATTGATTTAAGCTAGAACAAAAGGAGAAGGTCTATTAGAAATTTATGCAGAATAAATGGCTAGCCATATGTCCATCTGCAGATTTCCATCTTGATGTACTTTGTCCTAATCAAAACGTGTGAAATTGATCCAAAAGTGTGGCCATAATTAGATTTAAATCACAATCAATGGGTTCCAACTGTGGGGAAAATGAGTTAGGCTGAACACTGGAGGGGGTAGAATTTCCTGGTTGAAGAAGCGTCCTTAGAATCTGAAGGTTTAAGATTCCCTTTAGCTCGGTGGAGCCATGACTGTTGCCCAGGTTGTTGGGAAATTGCCCCCTTTTGCACACTTGCTGGTTGACTGGACCATGGTCTACCTCTGAGCCTCCTTTTTGCACCTCAGGAAAGACCAGGGCGGCCATATTCCCTCCTAATATGCGCTGCCCACTTATTCTGGACTCCATCCTAGAATACCCAGAGTCTGCTATGTGTGATCACGTCCTATGTGACACCTAATTATAAAGTCCTCAGCAATGTCCAGTTTGGCTCTGAGCGAACCTTATAGACAAGCAGTTGTGTTGCTCTTCAGCCCTCTGCAAGCACTCTTTTCAAGTCATGCGCAACACTGCTGGCGCCATGGCGAGAGTAATGCTCTGTGCACATGCAGTCACATTTGGGGTCCTCTGAGGTGCCAGGGTGCTTGCATGGCACCTCAGAGGGCCCCTAGCACTGGAAAACACAGGTAAGCTTCTGGTAAAGGTTGGGGTGCGTGTGGTGCGCAGGCATTTCTGGGTTGCAAACACCTCCTGCAAGTGCAGATGCCTCTTACCGGATGTGACCCTTTCATGTTCAACTGGCCAATTGCGAACTGGTCTCAGTTCTCTGAACGCGCACTGTGAGGAGGTGTGGAAGGCCAGAATATAATGCCCCCGTCCACACACAGGATCTTTGTAGGCAGTCCCTACAGTGGTCTAGTTGACATACTGAACCGGTAGCTCAGGCCACCCCAGTATACCACACCTAGCACTACTTTGTTGGCACTCTGAAGTCATGTGGAAGTGGGCTGCTTCTGGACACCTGATCAAAACAGTCCCAACTGGGAACCTCAAAAATCGGGAACTTCAGATGCCCAGCAAAATGACTGTGGTATTCTGGTCCATGGCCTGTGGGCTGTATGTATGTGGGTTGCTGGTTCAATATTAGAAGAAGAAGAAGAAGAAGAAGAAGAAGAAGAAGAAGAAGAAGAAGAAGAAGAAGAAGAAGAAGAAGAAGAAGAAGAAGAAGAAGAAGAAGAAGAAGAAGAAGAAGAAGAAGAAGAAGAAGAAGAAGAAGAAGAAGAAGAAGAAGAAGAAGAAGAAGAAGAAGAAGAAGGGGACTCAAAGCATCTGAGAAACCTTATGTTCTTCTCCCTTAAGGGGCCTCAATGTGTCTGACAAACCTTCTGTTCTTCTCCCTTAAGCAGCCTCAAAGCATCTGACAAATCTTATGTTCTTCTCCCCACAACAGACACCCTGTGAGGTAGGTGGGGCTGTGAGAGCTCAGAAAGAGAGCTGTGACTAGTCCAAGGTCACCTGTCTGGCTTCATGGGGGAGGGTGGAATCAACCCAGTATTCCCAGGTAAGGGTCCAGCTCCCTAACCACTAGACCAGCGGTTCTCAACCTGTGGGTCGCGACCCCATTCGGGGTCGAATAGACATTTTGGCGGGGTCGCGGAATCTCCCGCAGGCCCCCCCGCGCCCCCCCCGCCGCGCCCCTCCCCCCGCCCATTCCATCCTCGTGCACGCGCGAGCTTCCCTCACAGTGGCTCCTGCCGGTGCTGAGTGGAAGCGGTGGCAGCGAAGGCAGCGACAAGCGCGGGAGATCTGCCCACTCGCCTGGCCGGCCGCTGTTGTCTCTCTTCCTTTGCTAGCGGTTCCTCGCTCGCAGCAGGTGAGGGAAAGAGACCGCCGGCGGGCAAGTGAGCGAGCGGGCGGGTTACCCAGCGGGGCCCGGAACCCTCTCTTCAGCATCTCTTCAGTGTCTGTGGCTAGGTGGGAGCCCCCAAACCTCCCCTCCTGCCATGCTTCCCTCCCCCCCACCACCACGGGCTCTAGCTGCCAGCATTCTGTTGTGGGGAGAAGAATAGAAGGCTTTGTCAGCAGCCTTCAGCCCCCATAAATGGGTGAGAAAAGCAGAGTAGAAAAGCCAATACTTCTTCTTCTTCCTCCATGAAGCCAGCCGGGGGACCTGGGCGAGTCACAGCTCTCTTTCTGAGCTTTCACAGCCCCACCTGCCTCACAAGGTGCCTGTTGTGAGGAGAAGAACAGAAGCTTTGTCAGCCGCTTTGAGTCCCTTGAATGGGTGAGAAAAGCTTGGTAGAAAAGCCAACTCTTCTTCTCCAACCTGTGGGGCAGGTGGGGCTGTGAAAGCTCAGAAAGAGAGCTGTGACTAGCCCAAGTCCCCTGGCTGGCTTTTCCCAAGCTCGCCTGTCTGCTTGGTTGGGTCCCCAGCCACGGAGATTGATGGTCCGGGTAGTGGAAACCAGCAGCAGACAATGGAAGGGGCTGCTGCTGATTCAGCCCCCGCCTGCCTGCTGGAAGCTTTTGTGCAAGCCCTGGACTGCCCTGGCATGCGGAGTGAGAAGCCACCTCAGAAGGGCTCCCCCAGGGCAATCGCACTGAAATGGCTGCAGAGACAGTCTCCTCACTTGGCCCTTTAATGGGCAACAGGCTCAAGGCAGCGCTGGGAACAATGTGGTGGAATTAAAAGGGTCATCTGGGTGGAACGGAGCCTGGCTAAGGCTCAGAGCTCTTCAGAGTCATGGCTCTCTGTCCCCTCTGCTTCTCATTCGTTCAAATTTTTATCCTCCAGTATACTGAAGGTCTCAGGATGCATTGCAACATTAAAAACTCTCCGCAATCCAGATAGAAAAGCCCACTCTTTCTCTTCTTCTCCCATGAAGCCAGCTGGGTGGCCTTGGGCTAGTCACAGCTCTCTGAGCTCTCACAGTCCCACCCACCTCACAGGGTATTTGGAGAGTGTAGAAGAACAGAAGGTTTGTCAGCTGCTTTGAGTCCCCTTAAATGGGTGAGAAAAGCCTCTGGTTGCTTTGGGAGGGAAACTTCTGTTTTGCATGGTTGAGTTTGGAGGTTTGCTGTGGTGGGAATCATACTACAGGTATATAAAGGTTTTTCAGTGTCAGCCAGAGCTGGAATGAGGTAGTATGTGAACTGGAATTCCAAAGGCCATTCTTTCACTGGCAATTTTTCTGCTGCGAATCCTATGGTGCTTGGATAGGCCGGTGTGTGGGTGTGAACTGAGCAGGTTTGTATTGTTGTTCATTCACTGGTTGAGTTCAGTTCCATGCATGAATTATTTTATTTGTTTTGTTCTTTGTCTTTCTGTGCCCTGGACCCCGCTCCCTGCCCCCGCCCCTGGCCCTGCCCCCTGGCCCATTGGCCCCGCCCCCATGGCTGGGGGGTCCCTGAAGCATGGGGAGCGGCATTGGGGGGTCACGGCATTGGGAAGGTTGAGAACCACTGCACTAGACCAAACTGGAGCACTGTGTGGACTTTCTTTCCCAGTTTCCAGAGCCAGGTTGGGATGAGCTGTACACAATACAGATGGACCTAAGAGCTCAGCCTATCATTGTCCAGGTTGTCCAAAGCAGGCCATCATGATGAAGAATAGCCCTGGACTGTGCAGACAAGGTCAAAGTACCAAAATGTTGAAAGGAGGTGAATCTTTCATATTAGCAAGATTTCATATTAGCAGAGTTTATTCTTGAAAAGAGCTGAACCTTTTGTATTAGCATCTGACTTCTGAATAATGAGTAATTCAAACTGTGCCTTATCTCAGATTACAGACATAATAAAATGTGTATATTGGAAGTATGCACAAATAAACTTTGTGCTATGGATAATTCTGGAAGAGAAATACTGGAGAAATAGAAAAGGTGTAATATTTGCCATTCAAATAACCTTGTCTCCCCTTGCTCTCAGAGTAGCACTCTATTTATCTCAATATTAAATTAAATCCCTTGAGACAAGAGGCACCTTTTAACCTCTAATTGTAGGTTTCAAATTTATGCTTTTAAAAAACAAATAACTACAAGCACCAGACAATTAGGGCACTGGGTGAGAGACATAAACATCTCTTTTACAAAAAAAATTCAAAGTGGTAATTCACCAAATAAACTCATTAGACAGTGGCTCTTCTAATTATTGAAGAGGGATTATAAATCTCTTTAGATGCACCTGGAGAAAAAAGTCTCCAATCTCCCTTATTACACAAAAGGTATATTTATCTTTTAGCAATACTGTGGAGTTCAAAGATCACACTTCTTAAGATCTGGAGGGGAGGCCCTTCTGGTCGCCCCACCACCTTCAGTAGCTAGGCGGGTGGGCACCTGGGAGGGGGCCTTCTCGGTAGTGGCCCCCAGGCTGTGGAATGGTCTCCCCCTGGAGGTGTGTCAGGCCCCTTTTCTGTTTGTGTTCAGGAAGGCAGTGAAGACGCACCTCTCCCCTCAGGCCTTTGGTTAAAGGTTGCTTACGCTTCCCCGGACTGCAAACACTGATGTTGTATTGGTGTGAATAATTTGTAGGAATGACTCGAAATATTTGAAAATGCCTTTGGATGTTACATTCGAATGTCCAAATTGGATTTTTAAATGTTTTGAATATTCACACACATCCCCAATATTGTAGGATCAAGTGGCGTCTGCACAGGCGCCTCATTCTTCCTCCATGCTAAACACCCAGTCAAGCGCAGAGCCATGTAGACAGGACAGCGCACCTTCCTTGGGCGTCCTGGGCACCATAAAGGCACCATAAAGGCCCCTCTCACAGTGCTCTTGGGCTTGCTTTTCTACCTGTGCATTTTGGGAGTTTGGGCAATTTGGCTCCTTCCAGCCTCTGAGGGAGCATGACTGGGCTGTTCCTGCTCTAGAAGCTGTAGAGAAACTCAAATGCAATCAATTCCTGCCGTAACCCTCAGACTTGAGCTCCTGCCCGAGTCTAAAAGTCATTTTATTCATTCTTTTGCGCACAGACTGACAAAACTTCGATTTCCCTTCATTTTCCCCTACAACCACCTGTAGAGCAGTAAATGAATTATACAAGGAAAGGTTCTAAGAAGCGCCAAGTGGAGCTGTCAGGGCATCGAAAATACTCATCAGGTTCAGTCTGATCAAACAGTGCCTGAACACTGAGGGACCTATCCGGACACCCGCTGGCTGCCTTTCACTGACCCTGGACGGCTTCCCACTGGGTGCATCTCTGCAGGCTGTTCCAAGAACTCAAAATCTGTTTATAACATAAGCAACAGAAGGTCAAATTCTAGCATTTCTTGGTTCAGCACCTTCCGGCACCTCCCAGATGACTGCTTAGAGATGTTACAGGCCATCCAACGGTTTGTAAGCACAAAAAGTAATGTGATATTTTTAAAACAATGTTTTATTGTTAATTTTTTCTCCCAAAATCTAACATTTAATTGTCAGAGCATGAACAGCCTTTGTTGAAACTGTGGTGCAGTTGGGACAGAAAGGCATCCAAATATTAAGCTTTCATATATATTGTGTATTAGAATGGAAGAAGTGGGAAGCATTGGGGCTCACGGGCTATTTGTGATCAGTTTTAGAGGTTTTAGAAATCAAATGCATTCAGTATTAAAAATGAGGGAGGAAATTTAGCTTGTTGAGTAGAACCACAGATGGTATATAGGTATATATCGGGAATGATTTTTGCTAAATAGAATGTAGCACTTTAAACCAACTTTATTTTAGTCTTGTTAAGTAGCTAGAACATTGACTCAAACTCCTCCTTTGGCTGCCCATTTTCATTTCTTACAGAATAGACGGATGCACCGCTACCTCATCTCCTGCACGCTAAAATAGCCTTTTCCCGCATTATGCCCGTTTCAGCATCCTTGAGAAAACTCACTGTAAAAATGTGCAACTATCCATTATAACTCTGTGCTGCCTCCAGAGTGCAAAGGAGATAGATTGCTCTTATTAACACAACCTTGGGTCCCATTATGCAGAAAAGAGCACAGAAAGTGGAATTTTCAGGACATCCAGTCAGTGGAACAATTATAATGATCATGATAAAACAACCAGAGGTTTTTATTTGTGTGTGTGTGTGCGTGTGTTCAACAGTGTAAAGCTTGTACAGCTGAATTATCCTTAGCTCAAGAAATATACTGTAATTCAATATTTAAAGTCATCAGTGAACACTGAATTTTCAGAATGGAATTCTAGCCTGATAAAAATTCTCTAGGACAGGTTTGGCTCCTGACCGTAGCTGATCAGTGCAAGCCTAGATCGAAATTAGGAACAATCAACCCTCATTACAGCAAGTTTTGTGACTGTGGGGTTGTCATAGACTCATAGGTCCAACCCCCTGCTTCTATAGGATTTTAGATACTAGCCCCAAAGACTGGTACTTCCCCACAGGCCTCCTGGTCAGCTCAGAGTTCTGTCACTTCTTCTGGTTCTAAGTTCTCGTAGTTGTCACTCCTGGGTTCTCAGTTTTCTGAATTCTGACTCTGCAGATGCTCTTGCTGGGGCTCTATTTGCTTTACTCAGTTCCAAGTTCCAACCTTGCTGTTTTGGACTTCTTGAGAGGCTTTGGAAAAATGGAAGACAGTTGCATCGATTTGATAGAAACTCTTACTGCCTTAAAGGCATTAGGAGCACGCTGCATTTCCCCCCATTTCTTTTTCCAAGAGTTTTCAAATACGACTCCCCCTAAATGCTACTTTTCCACTTAATTTTTTGCAAATATGAAATTTACATGCTTTTCTTAAGAACCTAATACCTCTGAATAAAAAGGGAAATTGCTAGGAAGCACAGTCACTCCTTTTACCTCTGGCTCTATAAAGTAGTTAAGGCAGAGCAACCCCATTGGGCAGTAGTTTTAGGGCCTTTCTGCACTGGCCGCCGAAAAACTGGCCACACTGGCCACCAAAAAATGGATCTAAAAAGATCCATTTTTCAGTGAATCATTCTTTCCAAGGATCTGTCCCAAGCACAAACACAGCGGCAAGGCCGGATTGTGGAGATGGATTGGAGTGGGTGCTGTCCAATCCATCCTCTGGCGAGCAGAAGACCCTCCCCCCGGCCTCCCCGATTGCCTCTCGTGGAGCCAAGCACGGGGAGGCTGTCGGGTGGCTTCCCTGGGGTCCCGCTCACCCCAGGAACCACGATCGTGGCTCATAGAGCAAGGGGGACCCCCACCGAACACCCCCCAACTCACCCCAGGTCACGCGCGCATGTTTGCGGCCTTGCCTGCAGGCTGTAGGGTCAATTCTGCCCACAGGAGGCCTGCGTGCACTGTGCCTGCATGTGGCGCGGCCCCTCATTGGCCAGCCACCCTCCTGGCTTCACCAGGCCATCTGTGCAAGCGTGGGTGGCTGCCCAAGGCCGGATGAAGACCTAATCTTTTTAGGTCTTCCCAAGGCCAGATTTTTCGGTGGCAAGACCAAATTAAAAATGGGTCTTGCCTTCCAAAATGCAGAAGCACCACCCAGAAGAGTCCTTAATCCAGCCTCCTGCACGGAAGGTAAGTTTATATGGCCGCATCCCCATTACAACCTTATTTCGATTTCAAACCGTTTTCAATCCTGGCAGACCTCACGTGTTTGGCTTAACACGCTTTCCACGTGTTAAATTGCCCCAAAGCGTTGTAAATGTTAATCCTCATTTCAACAGGTCTCACTCCGGTTCGTGCACTTGAAACGTTTTACATTTTTTACTGTGGGGACCGTACGGTGTTAAGGGATGAGAATCCCCCAATAGCTTGCTTCCAGAGATAGTGATTTCATTGAAAAAATCCACCCCTCAAAACAGCCACTATAAAAATCCACTCCTTAAAGCTACACTGTAGCGATCTGCCCACTTCACACCTTATAACAATGTTGCAAACTTGCGCAATTCTGAAAGTTCCGACCTTTAGAAAGGGAAAAGAAAGTAAAGCAGCTGGAGGTTCTGTTTTAATGGCTGTGGCTGTGAAGGGGGCTTGAGTTGCCACTGCTGCTCTGTGCCCTGGGAAATGGGGAGAGGAGGGGAAAGAAAAACGCTGCCGTTTTTCCTCCAGGCAAGTGGCAGCCACCCAGCCACCCAGCTAGGCTCCCTGAAGGGGTCCCTTATGGGTGGTGCGTTCATGCCAGGAGAAAGAGGGCAGGGTAGCCCCACAAAGCGGCTTTTAAAAAGTAGCCACTTGAGTCCCCCTTTGAATCATGTATGCCACCTACGATCCTCAGAATCCAGATCGAACGTGATTAAGCTGAGAGTATTGGGAACAGGCAAATTCGCGTTTGCATCCGGTTCTATTATTTCGGTTTAAGGAAACTGGATTAAGCTTATAATGGGGATGCGCCTACTGTGTGTCTAATGTGTCCTATATGTGGGTCTATGGCCCTTTCCACACTGGCTCTAAAAACAGATTTGGGGAGGGATTAAGGGAACGGAATTAGGGACCCTTTGAGAAGTATGCAAGTCTGCTTGTACCTGAGCAGGGCATTGGGCAGCCCCATGACATCTTTGCTGGTTTCCTTTAACTTAACTCTCATTAGTATATTAATTGAGGCTATACTTGTTCATGAAAACATCTGTTCTCTGGAGAATGAGAAGTCAGTGGATCCAGCTAGGATATATATGTCACCGTTTCTACCAGTCTCCTCTCCTCCATCTCTGTTCTCCCCCCAGGAAAGCCAGTTGGTCTTTATATCAATTTTGACAGCTTACTTGCTCTTTCTTACCACTTCTGCTCTCGGCCATTGCTTGCTTGCTTGTTTGTTTCTCTTTGTGCTTTAGTCGTCCCTCCTATTTTGAAAGTCTGTGAGATTGTCTCTGACAACCTTTCCAGAAAAGCTTATCACCAAAAAGCAAGGAGATTGAACATTAACTAAACAGCTTGGAAGGAGTTTGTGCCACTTTTCCCGCATGCCACTTAAGACATGCTATGAGCTTCTGATTGTGGTTTCCCGTGCGCCCCTTGTCCACATTCAAGACAGATCCTTCTTGTTACAAATGAAACCTTTGCCTCCCTGGTGACACTGATATGATCTCTAATTCATGTGGCTTCTCTGAGGTCATGGCACTTCTTTTCTTTCACAGAAATGTCCCTTGCATTTAGAGCAATTATGGCACTTCTCTGCAATTTGACACGTATTTTGCCCTTTCCTTCCCATGAATTCTCTGATGCTTCTTCAAGTGTTACATTCAGGGCTCCGATTTCAATTTGTTTCTGCATGTTTTCCCTGGTTAAGTAATGATTGAACCCTGAAGCTTTGATTGCATTGGCCACACTGGCCCGGCTCATTTCTTGTGTGAGTCTACCGCTATTCCTGAATTCTCTCACAACTCAGGGTATCAGACTTAAGAAAAGGGGCCCCTCAGAAGCCCCTCAGAGAGAATGTGTGTGGCCGTCACGTTCCTAAATTTTCTTTAATCTGCCTTTTCAAGCCTGGTGTGTTCATGACTGGTGTGTGAACATTCCCACCTCTAACCGGTCTCTAAGCTACCTCAGAGATGCTTTTTTTTCTGTATCTGATCACAGCCTTGGTTAAACTTTCTCTGGCGGCATTCAAATGATGATCTCTTGATGATGAAGAAGAGCTGGTTTTTATACCCCACTTTTCTCACTCTTAAGGGGACTCAAAGCAGCTGACAAACTTTCTCTTCTTCTCCCCACAACTGATAACCTGCAAGGTAGGTGTGGCTGTGAGAGCTCAGAAGGAAAGCTGTGACTCACCCAAAGTCATCCATCTGGCTCCATGGAGGAGTGCAGAATTAACTGGGAAATTACCAGATAAAAGTCCAACACTCTAACCACAAGGCCAAGCTTCCTCTATCATGGAACACAATAGCAAAGTCCAGTTTCATGCTGGTTACTCGAAAAATGTCCCTGTTTGCAAAGACTCCATCTTAGCACTGCTTCCCTCTGTCACCAAGACTGCAATATTTGGCCAGATTTCACAGTCTCTCACTTTGCTTTGCAAACACGAACAAGGCCTTTGGTGGAATTTTAATACTGCAAGTAGGGCTGTGCACGAATATTTGTCACATTCGAAATTCATACAAAGTTGTCCAAATTCAGACATTCAGATTCGAATAGAATGTTGACCCATTTGAAGATTGACATTCAAGTGCTAATCAAATGCCTCTGCACATTCATATGGAGCTTCGTTACATTTGTGAACCTCGGGAGGTGAGAAAGCAGCTGCCCAGTCACATCTGCAAAGGATCCAGAGTGGATTCAGAGTGGATTCAAAGTGGATTGAGAGCAGATTTGACGCATTCAGAGCAGACATGTAGGGGGTACATGGAGGATTCACAGTGAATCTGATTCATATCAAACATTCATATCAGATTTGAATCCTGCCACATTCAGAGGAATCTATTTCAACGAATACAAATTTTCTTGCATTCAATTCAATACAAATCGAACATGAAAAACATGGCGCGCGTCTCCAACTCCAAGTCCTATCAGCCAGTCAGTCGTGTCCTCAGCCTGCTTCCCACTGATTCAGCAACGCGCCCGCACCTCTTCCCCTGCACCGAACGCTGCGACGATCTGGTCCGCTCTGCTCTGCTCACACACACGTTCCAAGAGCACATGAGCCCTTTCTTCTCGGTGAGCTTTCCTTCGCACTGAAATAAGTCTCCCCTAGTCTGAAATATATTTGTCATCCATTTCAGATGATGATATGACAGTGGCATTTTCCAGCCTTCAAGTCACTGATAAGGCTTTTCATCTGAACGATAATACATCTGATGGCATTCATACATTGACTTGGCAAAGAAGCTTTGCTCACATGCTTAACATTCAACTGACAATTCTGATGTTTCATAAATGCTTATGTGTCAACAAAGCACATACCAGATCAAATGCAATGATAAACCTTCTTGCTTGCATCAAATGTCCAATGCTGGCAAAGCATTCATTTGGGTAAAATGAAGAAAATGCTAAGATTTCTCTGTCGGATGATCTTGCTGACATTTTATCAACAATAACTGAACAAGGAAAGTTTCCTCTTGGGAAAGCAATGAGACCGCCTGTACAGTGCAAATTCTTTGGTGCTGTGCAACTTCAAATGTCACACTCACTTCTCCCATACCCTGGTGGAGATATAGGATACATAGAATAAATGTGGACATGAGGCAAGGAGCAAGGACAAGTCGTTGGCCCAGCGCCTCCAATGGGAAAGCACCAGCTACCCTCGCAAGGCTTCCTGGGAAATGTAGGCAGCAGCGCACCTAGACTCAATGGATGCTGGCTCTGCTGCTCTCACAGTTGCCCCACCAGCGATCAGGTAAGCACCCCAAAAGTGGCCATGGGTGGGGTGAGGGGTGGCAGCTGCAGCTTCCCCTGGAAAGCCGCGATCGGCTGTGAAACCTTGGAGGGGGGTTTCTACTTTGGCTTCCCTGGCAAAGATAAGGGGTCATGCCCGCTTTTCTTGCCAGGGCAAAGCCAGGGAGGGCGGCAGCCAGCCACACCATGGCCAGCTGTCAAACAGGGAGGATGCGCTCTCCCTGTTTAACAACTGGGCATGCGCCGGCAATCCGGCTTTTCCCCCTCAGGAGCGGAAATGTTCGTTTCCAAACCGTTTTCAGGGGGAAAGCCAGATGTAAGACCTGATTTTTTCAGGTCTTACATCTGGGTAGGATTTCGGTGGCAAAAACGGTTTAAACAACCATTTTTGCCTGCCGATATGTGGACGAGGCTTCCTCAAAGGGGTCCTAATTCCATCCCCTATGCGGAAGCCAGGTCTAAATGCGTTCCACATCTGGCTCTAAATCCGTTTTTAGATCCAGTGCAGAAAGGCCCTAAATGCTTTGAGATATAATACTCCCATAATGTCAAAACAGAAAAAGGTCAACAGCCATATCTAGGGAAACAAGAATATTAAAATTAGTAAACACCTGCTCTTTTCAAAAGCTCTTCTGTGTATGAATTAATACCGTCCATTCTTACTTCCAGTGTTTTGGACTCTTTGTGAAAACTCAGTAGTTCAAACGCCTCTTATGTACAAACAACAGCATTGTTATTTTCATGGGTATTGAGAATGAGGAGGAGGAGACAAATACATGCAGTGAATGCTGAGAAGCGGAAGAGCAATGGGACTAGGAGGATGAAGGATGTTTTCAATACTTAAGGGTGGGGAAAGGGTGCTGGGAAGCTGCTTAACAGAGAATAAGGAATGGAGTGAGCCATAAAGCCAGGATATGCACCTCCATTGCATAGGTTCATCTTCCTGCCTTGCTGCCATAAGCACTCATGGGGAGCTGTAATGGGAGAGCAGGATGAAGACCTCTTCAACAGTGAGACCATCATTGAAAACAAGGAATGGTCCATGGGATTATTTCACGTCTTTGATGAACTCCGCTCCTGGAGTCAGCTTCACAGTCAGAATTGCCAATGGTGGGGGCAAGGGCAGACTTCCCTTCTTGCTGTCAACCTGACGCTGAGGATTCCTGGTTGTGAACTTGAGAGTGGGAAGGGGCTGCCTCCCATCCCTCCCCCAAGTCAAGAGCAGGTGAAATCTTGCTGCAAGAGAGCGGATGCTGCCTCTCCCTCCCTCCCTCCTGGAGTCAAGATCAGCTGTGATGGCTATATAGGGGGACGGAGCCTGCCCCCCTCCCCATGTGTCTCAGTGGCAGCTGTTTTTTACCCAGGAAGGTAGGCAGGGGCAGCTTTCCCCCTCCAGGCAGAAATCTTGCAACTGGTCCAGACTTGGCAGCAGGAAGGCATCCTGTCTACCCATTAAATTTGTGCTCGAGAACTTCCTGGCTGTGATGCTGATGGACGGAAGGGCCGCCCTCCTTCCCCCAGATCACAACCGGGAAACGCATGGGTGCCATCTTGATTCGTAGGGACCCAGGATACAAACTGGAGCAAAGAGAGAAACAATGAACAGCCATAAAAAGAAATCACAATGCAGGATTATGTTTTTTTAAAAAAAACTGAACCTAAAATAAATTTGCTGAAATTTGCTGGGCAAAAGAATAAAATTAAGGCTTAGAAATGGCCAGCACACAACACATATTCTAGATCAGGCCCCTGCAGCTTGACATTTGTTAAGTCCTGAGAAATACAAAATTGTAGCGTCTTTTGTCATTCTACATTCACCTTGTGTCATTTGGGGTAATTTGTGAATCATTTTTAGAAGACCAATTGTGCAGCACTGCAGGTACATCATACATTTCTAGCACATGCAACGCAATATAACAGTTTCCTATCCCCCAAATAATGCAATTTCCTTCACCTGCCCTCTCGCTGCTCTTTTTTAGTGCTGATTAGAATTTGATTTTCTCTGGCATCTATAGGACAAAGGTGGCAACATGATCAATAACCATGTCCCTCTTCCATGCTCTCCAGTTTTGTGTGTATGGCATATTCTGATGCTGCTGTCTACTACCAATATTCATAAGGTAAGCATGGTTCCAGTACTCTGCTCAAGTCTATGGGAAGTTAAACAAAGAAATCTGGGGGGGGGGGGCGTAGTTCGAGGGCAGATCTTCCACACTGCATGCAGAAAGTAATAGGTTCAGTCCCAGGTAGAAGCCCAGAAGAAGACAATTTCTCTGTTGCCAAGAAAAGTGGATTCAGTCACCTGGAGTCACACTCAATTTGAGGCTATTGTTGCATTTATTTTTAACTTTATTGCAAAAAAAAAAACACCAAAAACCAAAGTGGAGTCTATAGTGCAGTCTCTCTCTCCAGTCAGAAATTCCTGTCAATTTTCCTAGAAAACTTTCAAGTGAAAGTGAAACTGTGAAGGGCCTTGTGGCTGATTTTGCATCTCCACGCCTTTCCAAAAGCTCACTCAGTGGTGCATGTAGCTCTTTGTTGGGAGGAAGTGAATCACGTTTTACCATTCTTCTCCTCTCTGGTATCCAGGCATAATCTAGATTTGATCAAATGACTCACCAGATCCTCTATACAGGAAACCAACAGTAATTATCAGCAGTTTGTAACTGAATGGAGAGAGCTGTCTCTTTTGTAAAACGCTACAGAGCCTTCCTTTTGCTTTTTAGAATATTTCATATCATAAGCCCAAGGCTTTTATTCCAAGTTAATGGTCCAGCCTCTAATTACTCCAATTAGGACCAAATCTTAAAGCTCTGATAGAATCACATTCCATTTTAGGACTCATGGCCCAAGACAATGCCTTTACACCAGAATCTTTCCCAATCGTACTCAGCCAATTCTTTTTATTAATAATCATCAGTGGTATCATTCCTGTCAAAAAAGACCAGAGTTGGTGACCCAGTGTGGTGCCCACTCCCCGGCCAGGGCGGTTATTCAACTTCCAGGACACCTTAGTCCTTGAATGTTTATTTTAAATAGCGTTAAAAAGCTATTTCGGCTGAGCCCTTTCCCAGCCCTGCACTGGGAAGCACGCTACTTTCCCTTCTTCCTTTATCAATGAGCAGTGAAGAGGCACCCATTCCTGCCTCACTTTCACTCCCTCAAAGCTACTGGAACCTTCTCCCCAATGTTCCCCTTTATAGCTGTTTGAAATAAATACTGCTGAACAAGTCCTTTCAAAACAAGAAAACTGTTCTTTATTGTATACACTTCAGTTGCAAAAAGTAAGGGAATGAACAATATAATTTAACACCTTAGCCTGTCTAGCCATACACTAGCATTAAGGATCCTCTCTGCCTACTTTCCCTTGCTCTCTTCCCTCACAAATGCTACTAGCCTACTAGCCTAGATAACAAAGCATAGAACAATTTCTTCTGTTTGGCATCACCTTTTATACCTTCTATTCTGCATGTGCCACTTTCTATTGGCTGCTCCTGTGCGTAACTCCCCCCCTTGGGTATTCTGAGTGAGTTCCACCTACTGCTTACTGTTTCTTCAGCCTTAACTGTATACATATTATACATTTGCACACATGCTTTACTACAAATACCATAAATACAATTAATACAATAAATGCTTTAAATAAACGAGGCACCACAGCCAGCCTCAAATGAAAGTAAGCATTCTGAGCCGCTACCTCCAAGTGAGCTTCAAGCATCAGTGCAGACTCCATGTGTACCTCCAGATTGTATATCTGTTCCTTCCCAGCTATATGACTTCATGGAGAACAGAGTGCCTTCCTACTTCAGGGACCCCAAGGCCTTGTAATACACTGCACTTCCATCTTGCCTGAATTTAGCTTCAATTTTTTTTTATTTTATTTTTTGCCCCATCCAGTCCATTAGTGCCTCCAAGCACCTGTTAAGCACCTCCCCAGATTCAGGTGACATGGAGGGATAGATCTGAGTGTAGGAATGGGTGGGAAATGTTCATCAGCTTTGAATTCGCATCTGAATTTGAAGCTTTGATGTTTTGCCTGTGAATAGAATCTATCTGTAGATCCACCCAACTCCCACCTCACATGTGCCACTGACCTAACCACCACCGCGCCTCCTTGGAGACGCATCCCAGGCCTCCTGGAGGTGCGCACCCAGCTGTTCAGAAATCATGGGGAAACTGGTGTGATTTCCCGAGAATCACAGGAAATCCTGTGTGATTTTCCGCAATTCCCCATGATTCCCAAAGGGGATGGCCACTCCAATTGTGTGCACACCTCTGGGAGGCCTGGGTTGAGCCTCTGATGAAGGTGTGATGGTGGCAGCAGTGACAGGAAAAGGTGAGGTGGAGTACAAAGGAAGGGATGGATGGATGTTCTTGTGAGAAGGTGAAGCACCAAACATTTGCTGGGGGAGCTTCACACAAAGTTGAACATTTTCCTCCTCTGATTTGAATTGAAGGGGGAAATGTGCGCCATGCCCCTCCCAAGCTGAGTGTCATCTGCATATTGGTGACACCTCACTCCAGATCTCCCAGCAACTTCATATAGATATTAAACAGCATGGGAGGTAAGATCTTCTCACTTCCCCTAAAGAGGGAAAGGAACGACGAAGGCAGACTTGTTCTGTCCATCCTTCCGTCCTTCCTTCCTTGAATGACTTTCATATGCACCACAGCTATCATTAAGCACCTTCATTATAATTCTCAACTGACCTTCAAAGTATACTATGTTCTGAATTTAGTTGGCAGACACTTAGAGTTCTACCATCCTACTGGCTGATGCAAATAGCCATTTGCAAAGAATTGGATCACTTTGGGTGGACACCGTCAAGAACTGCGGTTTGCTTCATGAGCAATTTTATCTACATTGACAGCCGCATAACTAAATTGAAAGGGCCATTCCTTCATTGACTAGAACTGCTTCTTGGCTAAGGCCAATAGTCTATTCAGCTTCAAGAAATCAATTCACTTTGGATTTAGCACACACATCCCTCCTGTGTTATTAACCGCTGCAAAAATACAAGATATAGATTTCCCACCAAGCTCAAATGTTGATGTCTTTCTTAGTGTCAGAATAAAAGCCATTCAAATATCAAGAAACATAGGTGGCTTTGAGGACACACTGTCTACCTTTAAATGAAATTTAGGTCAGTTGAAAGCTTTTCATCCAGAATTTCTTTGTTGTTCAGATATTACTGCTTTATTATTTAATTTTGGAGAGTAATAGATAAATTGTTAGACTAGGATGAGGCACAGTAAAAGGCTATTTATATTTCTATTTTGTACCAAGATTATCCAATGTAGTGGACAGAATGCTTACACCCTGCCAGAGAACAAGTCTATCTACAGCTATGGCTCAGCCTCCAAAAGCAGAACCAGGATGCCTTCGGAGACCAGCTGCTGAGCAACACAATAAGAAAAAGTTCTGATCTCTTGAATGGTCTTCTTCTTCTTTTAATAACACATTAAAATACAGCAAACGTTTTCAAAAAGAAACCCTTGAAAACAGCATTGCATCCTACGGGCACGGTTTTACTATGGCCAGGGTTACGACAAGCAAACAGTGGAAGACTCAAAGATAAGCACACACACAAAAGTGCCACGTGGCTCTCCTCAACGACAAGACTTTAGCGGCCCAGTTGAGACAACTTGTGGTGGTGGCTTAGAATGAAACTAGATGTCGCCTTAAACGGTACCTGGCCAGTCTTCCCCTGCTCAGGATGCTATTAGAAGATGGTGGCAGCCAAAGTTTCAAATCAGAAACACTTTTATCCCACCCTAGAGATGTAGCACACAACTGACACATCCTCCAAACTCAGCTTGGCCACCCAAAGTGACACTGGAATTGGAACTTTTTCAGTGCAACACGTACAGGCACAGTGTAAGTCAAACTCACAATGGAGGCAGAGGACGTGCCTCAGGACGTTTCTCTCACTCTGTGGATAGGACACTGTAGAAGGTGCTTTCAGGTCTTCCGTTGCCCTTCTCAGAGTGCTATACAGTGGTGGGCATCCTGGGCGCTTGGGTGTCATGCCTTTGGTCCCTCCTGCTGCCAGATGTGTGTATGCAGACTTACTCTGGATAGAGTTTGCACAATGCTACATAAAGTCTCCAGGCTGCTTGCATTTCTCAGTGACACTTTGTGCAAACCATTCACTGTGGTTTGCATGCCATTCATGAAAACTGCTCATTTGCACTTCAAGGGTCCAATCA
Organism: Aspidoscelis tigris stejnegeri; assembly: GCA_023333525.1. NCBI lineage: Eukaryota > Metazoa > Chordata > Lepidosauria > Squamata > Teiidae > Aspidoscelis > Aspidoscelis tigris. The sequence goes on from JALMGA010000015.1 coordinate 18,460,904, forward strand.
GGGTGGCGGTAACCAGTGGAACACTGGGACAGCCCCGGCCCAGTCTTGCCCCACCGCTGAAAGGGGCTGCCAGCCGGCGGGCTGATAGCAACCCAATGGCGGTAGCCTGGAGTGGGGCTCCAGAGGTGTCCAGCAGGGAGAGTGCAAATGCTCTCCCTGCTGGACAGCTCTGGGATGGCTGGGGATGGCTTGGGCCAGGTGTGGAGCACGATCTCATGCTCCACACCCTGGAGAGAAGTGGGGCAGCCCTGGGACAGGTGGGATGGTTCTGGACAGAACCACCGGCCCATAGAGCAAATGCTCTGTCCTAGGGCTGTCCTACTTCCACCCAGAGGTCCACATGTGAATGGACTGTTCTATTCTAGGTAGAATTATTTGAGAAGGATTTCCACACTAAGGTCACAGTCACACCTTCACTTTAATCCTTCTTCAGTCTGCTTTTGGACCCTGCCAATCACAACATTTTACTCCAATCCATTTTATTTACAGACTTTCCTCCCTTCAATCTTACTTTCTTGCGTCTTGAGTTTTACAGGTCTCAATCTGTTTTCCTTTTTTGGGTGTGATCAGGGAAGATGGCTGCAGTCACACCTAAGACTTAATCTAATTTCAGTCCACTTTCAGAGTGAGGAAGGACGTCACCAAAGTGACTAGTCATTTTCTTTCCACATTATCTAACCCAAAAGTGGATTTTCTGAGTTAGATAACACAGAAAAAAAATTCTTATTACTTCACTGATGGTCTGAGGGTGGACTGAAACCGGATTAAAACTTAGGTGTAAACACAGTAACTAAACAAAATTTCACCAACTGTGCCGAGCAGTGCAATGACACTAAAGATTTCCAAGATCCCCACAAAATTTCTTAGCACCACCATTAGCTGCTTGAAAAAGCAAACAAATTTCTTTTTTCCCTTTTTAACTTGAATTTACGGATTAATAAGTCGCTCCGAGATGGCATCATTGTAAAAAAGACAGAGTTTGATATGCTGTTATTAGCAATGTTTCACAAGTTGTTTTATGGAGTAGTTACAGCTAAATTGCTGCTGTGTTTCTAGTTCTGTGCCATTAACTGTCATTCTGTGGGAGTCACCAAGCGTCTACCGAATCCAAGCACACAAAAGGGACGGAGGACAGTGTTCCCATTCCAAATGCCCGCCCACCCTGAAACTTGTCCTGCAGCAGGGAAGGTGTGGACACTGCTGGCCGGCAGTCCCCCTTGAAGCAGCAACAGCCGTGCACAGCCAGCTGCTGCCACAGCAATCATGGGACACGGCACGCAGCTGTGCCTGCCCTGCCCCACGCAGCCTTCACGTGGAAGTAGGCGCAAGGGCTGAATCTGTGGGGCAGTGTGCTGGTCCACAGCCATCAAAGATAGGGATGGCCACACAGGCTGGGCGCTGCTCTGGGACAGAAGTGGCGACATGGGGTGCGGGTCTCCCGTGCTGGAGCATCCCCAGCCATCCCCAACAAACACGCTTCAGATGGCCCTTATTTTTACAAACAACACAGTTCCACAGCATTTAATAGATTTTACATTCTACCACAGGCACATACATAAAAATCTTCCTGACTGTTCTTTTTTCACTTCTTATTCTTACAACAAAATGAATGGATTGAATGGAGAAAGAAGAGAAAATGGATGCGCTAAATTATGGCCAGTGATGAATAAAACGCTTCTGAGAGCTGCACAAATGGTACGTGGCATTGTTTATTTTTAGAGGCCAATTAAAGATCTTGGAATATTAAGGTTCATTCATTGAGGCACAGGCAGAAATGGATGCCTTTAATTCTTTACTGTTTAAAGAAGTTTCAACAATGAACTTCTTTCTGTGCTGTCCAATTTTACAATGCTATAATTAAACTGCATCAGCCACTTGAAGCATCAGCAAGGGAGGAACTGGGCAGAAGCAGGAAACAATTCAGCGCTGCACAAAACATCTTTCTTTAGCCTAAAAACTCTCAGATAGACTGGAGAGCTTGCTGAGCCAAATAACATAATGAATACAATCCACAAGCATCTCAATGAAAATACTTCTTCCTCTCTTTCTTTTGGAGCATAAAATGAGGGGGGGGGGAGAAATAAATGGTCCTGGCAAATGTGTGTTTCTATGGAATTTGAAGGAACGGGGAAATTGAAATTTGTCCATCTAGAGTCCAAGGTTTGTGTGAGAAAACACGTTTTCTCTAAAATAGAAGCAGCTCAGGTTCAGGACAGTGTGGGGGAGGTTTGCCATGGCGTGCGCCCGCGCAGAGGCTAGCAGACTGCTCCAGCAAGCCCCGGGACCCATCAGATCGAACCAGAGGTCTGATAAGGTAAGTGGGTTGTGGGGAGCTGTGGGGTGGGGGCTGCGTGCACCCCTGGGTCGGGGTGGGCACCCAGGAGGCCCATGTTGGCTGCCACCAGTTCAACTGGAGCTGCGGCAGCCCACAGTACACCAAGACAGCCCCTGCCCGTTCTCGCCCCACCCCTGGAAGGGGCTGCCAGCCTGCGGGCCAGTATGGCCCAATGGTGGCAGCCCAGGGTGAGGAGTCTGCCTCATGCGGCAGCCTTTTCAGGGGAGTGCCCACAGGGGACGGATTGACCATTTGCACTTTGGCCAATAAGAGATGCGCTGGGAACACATCCCTTACCAGCGGGCCCATGTGTACCAGGCTTAGTGCACTTCGGTTGTCTGGCTGAAGTGTGAAAAGGCCTCTTCTTAATGTAACTGCAAATTAGCCCCCCAAATGGTGCGGAAATGTCATTTGAGCACGCTTTAAAGAATATTAAGTCTATTTTTCATTCCTCCCTAGAAATTCCACGATCCCTTCAACTCCTGGTGTCTGACAGCCATGCAAAACATAATACAGAAGATTATGGATGAGGGTAGAAGATGCATCCCGAGGTTTCTCCAGATGGCCTTGAGAGGCGGCAAAAGATTTAAGTCTGAGCTCTGACGGCATCAGGCAGGGCCTCAATACATCAGTGTCTCATAGCAGGTGTCAGCTTTGCAGGAAACGGCTGGGATAGATGCATCTTCCCCAGGTCGCAAGTACAGTTCTCTTCCTTTTCCTTCCACAGCACAGATGCAGGATTTGATTGAGCCACACAAAATGAATGAGAAACCCCTGAGGGAAGCCACCATCAAGATGTGCAGCTGGGGCTTCATTTTTGAAAACTTCCTTCCCACACCTCTGGCTGCCAGAACAGGGGAAGGGAAGCGTCTCTGCAGATGGCTTGCTGATCCTGCCAAGCTGACATCCCCTGATGTTAAACAAAGAGCTACATGCTGCCAGGCTAACTCCACAGGGTCTGTGGGATGATGTGAAGAAGCCTGACAGTAGTCTTGTGCCACCACATCACATAAGGAGCAGACTTATGTTCTTCTGTCTCAAGAGACAGTAGAAAATGTATTGGAGGGGCCCAGTGCCTACCATCATTAAATAGTCCAATCCTGGGTGCCAGGCCTTGCTGCTGGTCATTTTGCTGAGATCTGTCCAATGAAATTGGTCTGGCCAGCTTGTTAGGGCTCTCCTCTAAGCTCCACCAGCACCGTTGCAAGTCAGTATCTCATGAACTGGAGGCTGCCCAGCTTAAGGTGGATGGTGGCTGACCACTGGGCCCTAGGCTGTGTTGACACACTTTTGAGACACAGCTTTCTCAAGTCCCTTTAGGAAAAAGCATCCAATTGCCAGGGGCACAATACAAGTATCTTCCATACAGAGAGGTGTAAATGTGACCGTGAACCTCACAGCAATTTTCCAAATGAGAGGACACCTCCTCTGGCAACAGTTGCTCTCTAATGATTGGCCACCACTCTTCCTGCCCTTCACTTTCACCAACAGTTTCTCTTGTATGATTGGCTACTTTTTCCACCTCTTGCTTGTTTTTATGTCCTCAGTTTTAGAATTTTGGGATTCTGGAATTCTAGAAATAAGAATATTAATGTGTCTGTGGCTTCCTGTCTTTTCAATAGTCCTTTCCTTTCTTAATTGCCAGTTTGTTACCATGGTAGGGATGTGCACAAATATTCAAAACATTCAAAATTCAATCAAATTTGTTTGCATTTGGACATTCGAATTTGAATCGGATGCTTATAAATTCAAATTTAAGCATTCAAACAAATTTGAAATTATTTGGACATTCATACGTGTATGGATATGCACACGATGCGTACTTGCCGGGATGCATCTTTCCTGCACTTGTACGGATCCATTCGAGATGAAAGCGGGATAAATATGGGATGCACACAGATGTGTTCAGACGCGTACAGATGAGTGAGGGATGCGTATGGATGTTGTCGACATTCATATCTGGAAATAGGGATCGAAAATTCACACAAATAGATTTGAATGTATTCAAATTGAATCTCATGTGAATACATTCAAATTTTAAACATTTGAGTCAAATGGAATTTTGGGATATTCAATTCAAATTGAACCATATCCCGAAAACTGCATCCGTGCACCCCTCCATACCATTGCTGGTTCTCCTCATTCAGCTTTCCAGTACCATCTTCCTTCACCTCCATTTCTTGGACTTCCAGTGGCAGGAGAGGAGGATTTAATGTTTCTTGAAATAAGAATATTTGATATTTGAATGTATGATCAGAAATGTTCTTTGCCACAGTGCATCCTCTTCTCAAGTTGGGAAACTACTGCCCGTTGATAATGCAGTTTTTGCGCCAAATGGGGGAATAGTGCAACTTGAAAGAAAAAGATTACCCAGCGCTGACAAATTCTTCCCATCATAGACCCAACCTTTCTGAGCCTTCAAAACCCAAGAAGTCACATGCTGAGATTGACAAGTGACAGATAAGAATGAATGTGGCTCTTTACCAATGCCTGGTCACACGATTACGGCTGGCTTGGAGATGGTTCACATCGAATCAAATCCCCATTATTCAGGCTGCATCCAGACTAGTTTATACTACACAGCGGAATGCGCGTTTGCAGTCGAGGCGTCTGATTGGTACTGCGTGCTTACCTCGATGCTGATTTGATACTCTTTGGCCGCATCCCCATTAGAAGCTTAATCCAATTTCCCTAAACCGAAATAACAGAACCGATGCAAACACGTATTTGCCTGATCCCATTACTTTCAGCCAGAATTGCGTTCAATCCAGATTCTGAGGACGTACGTGACTAAAGGGGGTACTTAAGTAGCTACTTTTTAAAAACCGCTTTTCGGGGCTTTTCTGTCCTCTTCCTCCTGGCATGAACGCGCCATCCATAAGGGACTCCTTCACGGAGCCTAGCTGGGTGGCTGGGTGACTGCTGCTTGCCTGGATGGAAGAAAAACGGCAGCGGACAGCCAGCAATTCTTTCCCCTCCTCTCCTCATTGCTCAGAGCACGCAGCAGCGGCAACTCAAGCCCCCTTCACCCGTCACTGTCACAGCCTTTAAAACATTCACACATCTCCCCAAACCGTCAGCTGCTTTCCTTTCTTTTCCCTTTTTTAAAGGTCAGAACTTTCAATGGCAAGATCGTTATCAGGTGTGAAGTGCTTGGATTGCTACAGTGGATTGCTACTAGGGCTGCTGCTTTAAGGGGTGGATTTTACAGCTTGCATTAGAAGCAAGCTATTGGGGGAGGGAAACTCTCATCCCTTAACACGGAACGGTTCCCACAGTAAAAAATGTAAAACGTTTCAAGCGCACGATCCATAGTGAGACCTGTTGAAATGAGGATTAACATTTACAACGCTTTGGGGCGATTTAACACACGGAAAGCGTGTTAAGCATTTCTTTGCTGTTTTCAGTCCCCTCTGACAGCCAGCATCTCCTTGACTCAGCGGTCTATGCGTCTTGGGATAACTGTGCTGTGATTAGATCTTATGATGTTTCTGTTGAAAAGGATTAGATAGTTTCACCTTATTTTCTACGACATTCATTGTGTTCTATAGATTTCTTTTTTTCAAGACACCTAATCAACATCACGGAAGCTGGTGACAGAGAGGAGCAGAGTGAACAAGAGGTAGGCAGAAACAGCGTTTCATGTTAATTAGATTACATTGGTGTTGCTGCAAAGCAAGAAAATTCTACAAAAGCCTATAATAGAACCTAATGAGAATTTTATCATGCTTGTTAAACAGGACATTTAATTTTGCAAAGGGGCTGCTGAATGGAACATACAAACTGGTTAATAAAAAGAAATCTTAATTGCATATTCAGCCCGGTAATGTCTAAGCCGGCCAGTACAATTTAATAGCCGGCGGCCACGGCAGTCAACTATTTCTTCATTTTGTATAATGCGATTAGGGCAGTTAATTTCCTCTGATAGGCATAAAAATTAATGAAGCGTGGATTATTTACACCAGGGGGGTGGATTCTGTAATTATTCCAATTGATCTTGTTTGTTTCTGTTGGGAAAATTGCAGCCTTTTTCTGCCCGATTCCCAGGTCCCAAACTCACCTGAACCAGAAGGATATTGCCAAGAGCATCAATAGGACTTAGAAAAGGAGGAGGGAAGAACCTGAGCTGTGAACCAGGAAGCCACAAGTTCAACCTTTGTTCTCTGTTACAAGGGTTAGCAGCTTCTGGTTCCATTTCAAAGCAATACGCTTGAAGGACCTGGTTGTCATCTAGTAGTCTGGTGCATGGAAGAGAAGGAAGAGAATGGGATGAAAGAAAGGCCCTTCTCAGGTGTTTTAGTTAAGAATTAGAATATGAAATCCCCGTGGGGCCAGCATGGGGGTTGTCCAGTGGGCTGTGTGGGGGTGCTCCAGCAGGCCGTGCAACCAGTTGCATCAGACCAGAGGTCCAATGAGGTAAGTGGGTCGCAGACAGCTGGGGGGTGGCACCATCCCTGCATGGCGGTGGGCACCAGGGAAACAAACAAGATCAATTGGAATAATTACAGAATCCGTGCCCCTGATGTGATGGCCAAATTTCCAGTTTTCAGTGATGCTTCCAAAGTGTATCACCCTCTTCAGGAACCTACCCCTGGGGCATGTCCTGCCACAAAGCAAAGCAGAGATGGACCACAGCTCCCAGGTAGCCCCAGGGCAGGTGTGGGTGTGTGGCAGCTTTGTGGTCACTTTTTTGTTGTTATGGTCGAGCCAGCACTTCCTCCTACCCTTGCTGAAAAATGCCAGGTGCAAAGGTGCAACCCTACCCACCTGTCACACCCCAGTCCCAGGGAGATGTGGTGGCCATCAGGCTTTCTTTGTTCAACCTTACACAGCCCCTACACCCCAGCTTAGGGGGCAAGAGATGACAGTCAGAGCCTCCCCCTGTTCTCCAGCTGGTTTTCAAGGCACCAGTTCTGTTTGGTGCAAAGGGATCAGAGCCCTAGGGAGAGCAGAGCTGTGCTGAACTCCAACTCCAAAATAAGCTCCAAAAGTAGTTATCCCTGCCTCTGCCATGTGGCTGCTCTCTTTTGTTTAGTGCCAGCAGATGGAGAGAAAGTGGAGTGGCAGCCTGTTACATCCTTTTATTCCTCTTCCTGCTGTATAAAACTGGCCTCAAAGGAAGAGGGTGGGCAGTGCAGGGTGGCCGGCATGAATGTGAGGCTTGACACAGGAAGTGGCGTGGCGGGTGACCTATGGGCACAGTGGGAGATGCAGGTCTGAGCTGGGCAAATCGCTCAGCAGCCCCAGCTGACTGGCACCAGACCGCCTCTCAGGTTCCTCTTCTTACCATCCCCACTGTATGTTGCCATTGAATGCCTGACCGGGAGCGAGAGCAAAATGGATGTTGTTGATATCTTGATTGACATCTCTATGTTTCAGTGTTACATTTTGTGTTGGGGTTACGCTTTGTGTTGTGTTACATTTTAATAACAACAGCAATGTATATTTCTAGCACCCTTTCCACCAATCGGGTTAACACCCAATCGGGTTTGCGAAGACCAGTTGAGTCACCAGTCACCAGTTGTAACACCAATTTAAAATACCAACTGCAATAAAAACATTTTATTCCCTGGTGTAACCGGTTATAATATTAGCCTTCCCTGTGTTTAGGAAGCACTGGTAAGTGTTACCAATTCGCTGCCACCAATGTTGTTTCCTGTGTTGTTTAGCTGTTGTCAAATGTATGTGTGTTTCAACCTCTTCCTCAACAACTGCCGCCTATTGCGGTATCAATCCGGTTGTATTAAGGTTTATTATGTTTGAAGGTAGCGTGTGTTATAGTCCCTATCAAGGATATTTGCCAGAACTTCCCTCTGAAAGAATCTCTTCCCTCGCTCTCCCATAAGGCTGAATATGATAGTATCCAGCTGCCTCTGAGCTGCTTGTCTCAGCCCCTCCCCCCACTGACTCTCAGTGGGAATCTTAAAGATCCTTTCACTCTCTTTGGCAAAACTCGGTTCCCTTTGAGTTCAGAGATCAGCAGACGGTGCTTCTTTAAACTAAGAAGAAAATAAGTTTATTGTTTACAGTTCTTAATATCAAGCAGGAACGTTCTTCTTGTTACACGTAGAATCGACAGTTCAACAAACTGACCCGTCGTCAACCTTCCCCTCAGGCACTCAGCATATAGTAACGTGTAATAGTATTGTTTTCCTTTGCTATTTTAATACCATATCTATAAGACAATCGACTCAGGACCCTTATTCCAGCTTCCCTCAGCCAAGAGCCCGTTTCCCTCCTATCACCACCCTCTCGGTCAGTTATCCCCAGGCAGAGAACGCAGTCTGTTCTCTCAGCCCTCCTTAAATACTCGCCTAGCACGCCAGCTCCAATCTGATTGGCTGCTCCTTCACCAAGGTTCTATTCCTCCCTCCCTCCTGGAGAACTAGAATAGCCCCTCCCTTGTCTGACTTATCGTTTCTAAATAATAAAGTTTGACAACACTTTCAACTGTATGGACAACCCGTTCTCACAACATTTTGTATTTTTTCATTTAAAACTTACTTTTGGGGTTAGGGCATCCTCGCGGGCATCACAGGGTGGCACAAAAGTGCAAAAACAGCATCAGCCATAAAGCTGAAATATATAACATTCCATTCTATTTTCATTTCCGTTTCTATTTCCATACTGCCTCTCAAAAAGAAAAACAAAGAAAAACTTAAGGCAGTTAACAACAAACAGAAAAAGTACAATGCAAAATGATTCATTATAAAATTACATATAAAAATGCATAATAATATTTCCATATGTTACAAAATAGTACCAAATATTTCTTGTACCTTGAGGGGGGGGGGCAGAGGCAGCAAATGCCCATGCGCAGCAGCAAGCAGCCCATAGCTGCATGCATTTCCCATGGACTCTGTGAAAAGCACATTTCTGGGTCTGTGCATTGGCATCTGTGCAGCAGTCTGCAAAACAACAACAACCCTGGATGCATGAGTGCTGTAAGAATCTTGGCTGAAATCGAATTGTTTTAGATATTATGGAGTATTTTGCTTTATTTTTAATGAAGGTGTATGACTATTCATATTTGTGTTGCACTATGGGTTTAAAGGTGACCAAGGTAAGGGCCTGTGATCCCTACAAGTACTTGCAATATCCTGACTCTGCAATTTAAAGAATGACAAGACTTTTAAGAATTTCAGAGATTCAAATTCAGGCAAAGAGAACCAAACAAGAACAAAGTGCCTTCGGGGAACGGTTGGATTCATCTAAATATCAAAGGCCTCGACCTGTCATCTCTTACTATCTCAGAATTCTTTTTTACAATGCATATTAATTTGCACCTCAAAGGTTCCAAGTCTTGTACAGATGGTTCAGAAGACTTTGGACACCAACAACCAATGGGTCCATTTATATCCTGCTCCTCTGTACCCTGATATTACTCCTTCAAAGCCCTTTACGCCAAATCTTTCCTTGGCTTTTCTGGGTAAAACCATGTACATATTCTTATATATTCTGAATAAAATCCTTCCAACTTTTAGACCTTTACAGTTGGCTCAAGTGAACTTGGCTTCCTAAAAACAGGAAGGCCATTTGACTGACCCTCTCTGGATCAGTGTGCAAAGTCTGATTCAGCATCCGTGGGGTTTAAAAATATGATTGTCTAACAGTTTGTGAATATGACCATGAAATATAAAGCAGCCATCCTTTTGTTGCATGGGGCACATTAAGCAACATTAAATTATATAAATTATGCAGTACTAATTTATAACGGCTCTGCATTGTGGGAGGTGCATTTTTGAGCTGATTCATATTTATATTTCTAGCTAACATTGTTAGGAACTGCACGTGCAACATCTATCCTCATGAAGCCCTGGAAAAGTCCAGGAGCAGTGAAATAATGTCACTCAATTCTATTTTGTTTGTTTATTAAAATATTATACTGCTTCCCATCCTAAGCTCCTGAAGCCATTCATAATATAAAGCCTTAACAAAAAAACACGGGTTGGATCAGAGATGGGGGGCTGTGTAGTTTTCAGGTCCCCGGCAGCAATTTCAGCCCTCAAGCTGACTTCTCACGTGCCCTAATCGTCCACACAGGGGAAGGGCAAACGCCACAGAGAGGAGCACCTCGGAGTCGTTTCCACCAGAAGGCTGCTCCTGCCGCCACCACACGTTGAAGAGACCTGTGGGCCAAAATGGGGCCGGGAGCATCTGGACACCCCAAAGGCTGGCCATGGGAATGCAGCGGCCAGAGTCAGAATCAGCACGAGCTGAAGAGTGACGAGGAGGGCTCCTCCAGTCGGAAGCAGCCTTTGGTCAACAGAAAAGCTTTATTTAATCTGCATTGTGACCAAAGGGAGGCCCAAAAGAGGAGGCCCTGTCCTCAGAGTCCCAACTGTTGGCTTACCGCTCATTGGAGCACTCAACAGATACATGGCACTCCTAGAAAGCTCACTGAGATCAATAAACGTGTCTGTCAGGACAGAGTCCATTGGCTTTAGCAGGTCAACTGAGTCTAGGGCGTGAGGGCACTTTCACTCCACAGGTTTCTTTCTGCGTGGCAACCATAACAGTTTCTCAGCTGAGTGCAATGATTTTTCACATAGGCCAACAAAAACTTAAATAAGTGCTTCCCAGAATTTTCCTTTGGGAAAGGAAGAGAAAGCAGCCTTCCTTCCTTCATTACCAATGCAAATACTTCTGACTCACCCAAAGTAAATACTTTCTTAATTGAAACTCCCAAAGTATTTGAAATGCTTGTTATAAACAGCAGCTTAAGCAGCAGGGGTAATGGCAGGGTGTTAACTTGAGAGATCAAAATCTCCCCTGGGGCTTGTTGGGCAAGTGTTCTTCTGATGAACCCTGTCCATGAACTCTGAGAGACATTTTAAAAATGTTTGAGTTCTGCAGCTCTCCTTCTCTTCTGCATTTCTCCTGCAGAATTCAAAAGGCAAAGAAACATTCAGAAGATATCACCTTTTATGGCATATAAGACGCATTATCATACAAGACGCAGCTGTAATTTACCAAGGAATTTTAAGGGAAGATAACATTTAAAAATAGGGGCCTGCTCACACTTACCCTGCGGAGACTCTCTGGGGTGTACCAGGTTGCTCAGCCTGTTCAGTGCGGTGCCGCCTACGTCTTGGACCATCTGGTTGCGTCCCAAAGCATCCTCTACTACTGTTCCACAGCTACACCAGGAGCTACTAGGAGGGTTCAGGTGAGCTCCCAAATGTAGCGTTCGCACCTTCTTCCAGTGCAAATGCTGCATGTGGGCGGGGGCAGGGTGGGTGCGGCTGCGCAAACGCATGCTGCATCGTGATCGCCACGGTAACAGACACACCGTGGAAGTTGCTGCTTCTGTTGCCATGGTGATTCAGACACTCCGGAATGGAGCATCTGAGCTGGAGACGGCACCGGTGCTCGCCATGCGAACTTGGGCCCCCATTCCTGAACTTAACTATTCTACAATGATACAGCTATATCATTCCAGGCAGTTAAGTGCAAATGGGCCCTTGGACACAAGGTGCTTTTAAGAGAAATTCTTTCAGGAAAAATGCAGGTTATATATGGCAAAAAAACATTTTCACTTTAGCATCTATTCGTATTTAGTACCCTTTATGTTTTTCTGATGCAATTTAGGGACCAGCTACCAAGCTGCAAGGAATCTTGCAAAACACTTCCACTGATGTAATGCAGACGCTGTGCACAGTCTGTGTGATTTTCATTCCATTGTAGAATCCAAGTCTTCTATTGCTATGACCATATGAAAATATTTCTCTCTTGTGTTAGATGAGCTGCACATTGAATAAGACCAGACTAAGAATTTAATTTGCAGGGACAGAATGGTTCAGAACTATCATGGGCAAAACTCTTTGAATCAAAACATATCACTCTAAAAAAACGGGGAGATGGGAGTGTTACAAATCTGCATTAATGCACACAGCCACCTGGTGTTCTGGGCAAAACGAAATGCATACTGTTTATTAGAAAGCCAAAATAAATGGTTCAAAATAAATCAGCATCAGATCAAAAAGTAGGGCCTTTTCACACTTCAGCTTGCCTGGGAGTTCCAGAATGGTTTGGGTGCCAGCATGTGGGATCCCCAAACCATTCTATTGCTTAAGCAGGCGCTAACCGTGAAGGAGGCAGCCGCCTGCACCACCGGTCACATACTCCATGCTAACTTCTTTGATCTGCAGGAGGCGGAGATGGAGCGCGCAAGGCTGTTGGGACCAATGCTTTTTAATTTATTCATCAATGATCTAGAAGAAGGGGTACACAGTAAAATAGCAAAGGTTGCTGATGATACTAAATTATTTAGGGTAGTAAAAACTGAAAGAGATTGCCAAGAGCTCCAGAGGGATCTCTTAGCATTGGGTGAGTGGGCAACCAAATGGCAAATGTGCTGTAATCTTAACAAGTACAAAGTAATGCACATCGGGGCCAATAATCCAAATTATGTCTATAAACTGATGGGGTCTGAGCTTTCTGCAACACACCAGGAAAGGGATCTCGGGGTTGTGGTGGACAGTTCAATGAAGGCGTCAACCCAGTGTGCAGCAGCAACGAAAAAAGCTAATTCAGGGCTGGGAATAATTAGGAAGGGAATAGAAAATAAGTCAGCAAGTGTCATTTTGCCCCTTTATAAATCTATGATGAGGCCACATTTGGAATATTATGTACAATTCTGGTCACCACAACTCAAAAAGGATATTGTGGAACTAGAGAAGGTGCAGAGAAGGGCAACCAGAATGATTAAAGGGCTGGAACAAAATCCCTTACGAAAGCAGGCTGCAACATCTGGGCTTTTTCATTCTGGAGAGACGGCGTTTATGAGGGGACCTGATTGAAGTATATAGTAAGTAAGTAAGTAGTTTATTTATATGGCCTACAGACCAGATATATCAAATGTTAAAAATACAGGTATTTACAAAAGGAGTAGATTATTTAAAAACACAAAGACTTAAAACATATGATCAAGCGTAGGTGACTCAGATCCATTTGCTCTGTTACAGGGTTTCATCTCTTGATTGCTCCCTTATTTTGACAGCTACGGCCAGAAACTTTGCCACAGCTAAAGTCAGATCAGAGTTAGTGTCACTCAGCAACAGTTTGATATAGTCCGAGGTGGGTCTTCCTGGGTATGAACTCAGCCTGGGCTTCACCAATTCCTGTGATTGAAGTATATAAAATTATGCATGGTATAGAAAAGGTGGATAGAGAAAATTTCTTTTCTCTGTCACACAACACTAGAACCAGGGGCACTCTGTGAAGCTGATGGGTAGGAGAGTCGGATCCAACAAGGATCCCAGAGGGTCATCGGTTTATGGAATTTGCTGCCAGAAGAGGTGGTGACAGCAACCAGCCTAGATGGCTTTAAGGTTGGGTTAAACAAATTTATGGATGACAGATGTATCAATGGCTACTAGAATGAATGCCTAGGTGCATCTTTCAGGCTGGGGGTGGGGGGAAGCAGGACACTTCTAGGCCATTTGCTGGGATTCGAGAGCAGGAGGTTTGTCCTTATCTCTGCTTGAGATGCCCATGGGCAATTGGTGGGACACTGGACTAGATGGGCTGTGGCCTGATCCAGCAGGGATTCTCTTGTGTTCTTATGTTCTTACATTGATTTAAAAGACCTGAGTAAAATTCAGAGTAAACTGTGCAATGGGAACCTGCCCTCTGATTAGAAGTGGACCAGATGGTCCTTCAAAGGCAAAGCAAATGCTCCTCTGTGTGAATCCATAGCTACAGTATAGTTACATCCATGCAGGACCAAAAAGACTGACTACCAATGAGTGAAGTGAAGATGCTGTGCTGGAGTCAGGGGGCACAGTGGGCAAATATCATTTACTTGGATAGCTGATGTGAGAGGAGCCCATCTGGATTCATCATGGAGAATTGGGGAAATAACCATGAGTTGTCCATTTTGTTGATCCTCTGTGGCAGCCCTAGGGAAATTGTGGCCACCTTATCACACTTTCTACCACCATGGATCCATAAGGAGAGGAGGCAAAATGTTGCTGCCCACCATTCCTCCAAGCTTACAGGAAAGACAACTCTCCCATTAGATATGTTGGTATGGAAACTGCACTGTGGGTAAATTTGGATGCTCAGCCCCCAGATGGATACCATATGGATGCCAGAGGCTAGAAATTTGAATCAGAACCAAGCCCATCTCTCATCTAGCTTCTCCCAGTGATTTCATGTAATTGTTTAATAATGTGGAGGACAAGGTGGAACTTTCTGACACCCATGTGAGCACCACCGAAACACTACCTTCAGTGTGCAATCATTATGTAAAAGATCACAGATCCTAAATTGTGCGTTTCAGCGCCATTTGTTTCCCGGCAGTTAATTCAGCTTCAGGAACTAATGCAGCTGATGGTAAGAAATGTGCCTGGTGGAATGAGGGAGCTCACATTATTTCTAACTTCAGTCAAATCTATGGCTGTCCCAGATGGGAAGCAGAAGCTGGGAATGAAAAGGAAATCTTGATTTCGGAGTATGTGCATTTTTAAGTTTCCATGATTGTTACTATTTGGTCTTTGCAACACAAATCCTCATAGCCTGGTAATGTTGGCACAAGATGGCCAATGCGTTGCACCAACATTTATTAGTTGGCTGGCTGGATTTGATGGGAACTGGAACTCACCTCCCTCTGGAGGACATTGGAGAGATTAGCCCTGCCCAAGATAGACTGAAGTACCCGTAGATCCAGCAAAGGAGATCCACACCCTTCCTGCTACATCACACTAGTTGTATTTGCTTAGAAAAAAACAAGACTGTGTGAAGGTGTACGCAGCCTATAAATTCAGCACAGTCACCTTGGGATCATGGTTAAAATTCCTTATGGAGAACCGCATGTGCCTCTCTGAGATCTAAACAATTAGGCTGAACTTTCAAAAGTTTATTATTTGGCAAATCCCCATTAGTTGCTTAACCAGCAGGATGCAAAACTCTGTGAGGAAGGGGCTCTTGTTCTGTTTCTTAAATTAAAGGAGGGGTGCTGCTGCTGTTTGTCCATGGCTTTATTGATTAATTCATCATGCCTTTGTTTGCATTTGATTTGCACTGATTTCCACCTCTTTGTGGATTAATAAACTGACATGATTGCAGAGAGCCCAGCTTTGACATCCATTCATTACGGCACCTCACCCTGTGTCATTTTTCAAATATATTCCTGGCCGTTGTTATTTCCTTGGGCAATTTATCAACTGTCAGTTAACAAAGGTTGCTGTTCAGCTATTTAAACCAAACGCTGCATAACAACGAACTTCCCCACACATTAATGAATGCTCTGTCTGCGATGAAATCTCATGTGCTGAATCAAACATAACATGAAGAAAAGGAGCGAGGAGGTGCTCTTAGGCTGTCATTTCCTAAGACGGTGCTGGAGAAAGGCGGACCCTAGAGGAGACCAGCTAAGTTCGCCTTAGCAGCCGTTGCATACAAGCTCTTCGGATGGGGTCGAAGAGTGAATATTTGTCTTGCTCGCAAGGCAGTGTTGTCAAGCCGGTCAACAAAATATTTAAAAATCTGATATTAATAATTGTTAATGAAAATGCCAAGTGCAGGAGTGTTCCAACAATGGTGATTCCCCAGAGTTCTCACACACTATGACAGAATTTCAGTTCTAAAAAGATGTTTCCCCTCTGGATTTTAGTACCAAATTGCAAGGGTTAAATGGTATCCTATGTAGTAAAGAAAAAAGTTCTTGTTTTGTTTTTAAATCTGCAACACGTGCTGTTCCATTTGCTGTCACCCTGGCCTTCTGGGTATAGAAGATTAAAAACGCACACTGAGCCAACTGAACCGTCGTTATCCTGATATGTCTTTGTATTTACCATGTCAGAAACATTTCAGTGAAATTCAACATTGTTGGTTTAGTAATTGTCAACCTACAATCGAGGCGGGGGAGGCAATGACTGGCATCTTTTGTGGTTGGGCGTCCAACTACACTTTGATTTGTTTCACATCAAAGCCTCTTTCAACTATGGATGTGATCAGACAAGTCTCTATTAGAAAAATGAGCCCCTCCTGTAGCCGTCCAACAACAGGCATTCAAACAGTAAAACAAATAGGCTTAATCTATGTTTTGTGTTGCTCTTCCCTGATCTCAAAGGGGAAGTTCCACACAGATGCAGTGTCTGCCAGTTCCATCAGAGCCTGGGATACTATTGCAGCAGAAAGAACAACAAACCTGAGTTTTCCAAAATAGTGATATTACTTGTCTGGTCCAGCACTTGTTCCCAGGATTCTTACAGTTGAAAATACCCACTGTGCAATCACAGCAGTGGGCGCTTGCATGGTTTGGGGCATTTTCGCTATTGAAGCATTGCAGGAGAAAGCGCCAGAATGGTAAGAATCCAGGCTACAGTTACAGCTTTTGTCCTCCAATCTGGCAGGGCGGATGAGAAGCAACTGCAGGATCTAAACAAGATCCCACATTTTCCTCTTGCCATCTGGAGGCAACCTCTGTGTAGCCTTTGAACACTCATGATTTGAGGAGTTATACCCCACATGTCTTCCATTGCAGAATTTCAAGGCAATGTGGTACTCACAATGTGGATCCAGCCATCAACTAGAACTAACGTTTGCTTAACTTCAAGAAGGCTATAATCTCATGGGCCTTCAGACCAGATCCTACAGAACTTTCCCACCACTTTTTTCTTTGCATTTATTCGGTTTTGTAATGCTTTAGACTCAGATAGAATGGATATGAGAAGGTTTTAAAGTATTTGGTATGCAGAGACCTTTTATTAAAGTTGTGGGCATGTAAGGTAGCTGCAGTCTGTTGGCTTTGCAATGCCAACTGTGTAGAAGCAAAACTGGCAATAAAGGAAATAAAAAAATTAGTATTATGATGCTCTCCCACTTAGCATTATTATAGCAAAACTCTTTATTGATTAATCAGTTAGAACATATCAATATTGAAACAGTTTGTTTAAAATCAAAACTAGAATAAAATAAAATGTACATAAAACCCCCACCAGCAGGAATAAGTGAAGCAGAATATTGCAGTCAACCTCAAAATCAATGATAACCCACAATAATCCTTCATTCCCTACACACTTCCACTTTTGTCTGAACCCACGAAGTTGCTCAGGTTCTTATTGTTTTATGGCAAAACGAGGCCATGCTATTTTCTAACTGAAGAATAAAATTTAGTAGGGAGAGGAAACTAAGAGATCAAACCCTCCACGTCCAGGGAAAGGGCAGAGGTTGCTCTCACCAGCCCTCCCTGAAGCTGGGCTTTCTTCTAGGTGGCCTTTTCCCTGCTCCATTCAGACCTGCAGAGCTAGCATTCACCGAGAAGAAGAGCAGCATCTTCAGGCACTGATGTCATTGCTGATGTCACTTGGTTCCAGCCCCTCCCAGCTGCAAGGCCAGCTGGGGGGAGAAAATTCAACCTGAGAGGACTCAGCCTCAGCCCTTATCCAACCCATGGCTATATCCAGGCACTGATCCAGGACATTCAGTCTCTTTTGATTTAGATGCTAAGGAGAAACGAAGCTGTGTGGTGTCAGGTTGTGTAGCGGATTTGGACTGGAGTGAGATCGCTTGTCACTCTCAGAGAATAGCTGGACAGTCATTCAGTCAAATAAATCCAGAGACAGAGTATTTTTCTTTCCTCACTGGAAGGTTCAGCAGCTTTATTTCAGAGTCCTTTTCTGAGAGAGAGCCCTCTCTTGTAAACAAGAAGCCAGTAAGCCAGTTTTACATAGAGATACTTATATAGCCCACAGTCTGCAAGTCGTCATGAGGCTTTAGAATCATGTCATCTAATTACTGCAACAGCGTGACACTGAATCATAAGACTCTCAGTCATGAGTTGCTAGCTCATTGTGGGCGCGTCCCCATGCACATTTTGTCTGGTACCGAAACCGGGCTCGGCAAGGGGTGTCCCCATACATTTTGGATTTGGTCCGGTTTCTGCAGACCAAATCATGCCAAACTGTGACAGACCAGGACAAATTTGGTACCTGAAAAAAGAAGTCTGGGCATGGTTTGGGGTCCCGGCAAGCATTGCGTAGCAAGCCGAGACTGCACACGGGGACAATCCTGGACTATTTTGGGAGGAGACTGGTGCTCTCGTCATTGGGAGGTAGGGTGTGCTTGCTGCCCCTGCCCTGTGCATTGGAGATCGCAGCCGCTGACATTTTTGGGGAGTGGAAACATCCCGATCACCAAGGCAGGCAGGATAATGGCTTAATTTTTTTTACTTTTTCCACGGCAAATATTCCACTCCTGTTTCCCAGTTGCCAAGCCAAGCAGGACAATGGCTTGATTTTTGTTCCTTTTCCCAAATATTCCACCCCTGTTTCCTGATCGCCAAGGTGGTCGTGATAATGGCTTGATTTTCTCCCTTTCAAAGTTGCTGGGCATTCTTGCGGTTCCCAGTGGAGAGGAGGTGTGCAAAACTGCTCAACCTTCTAGCGGCTTTGGGTCTTTTAAAATTATTTAATAATTTATTATTATTATTATTATTATTAAGCTTTATTTTTTAAAAATTCCATGACTATCAGCCCAGTCCTTGCTTTCTGTGCTGCTAAGGGAGGGGGGAGATGTGGCATTTGCAGCTGACCGCACAGGGCTGACTTGAATCCAGCTTCCAATGAGGAGAGAGGGGGCAGAGAAGAGGGGGTGCTGCACCGCCGCACCAGGATTTGGCAAGGTTTGCACGGGGATTGTTGCATCCATGCCCAGCCCTCACCCAGTCCACATCACCGGGAATGGCATGGGGACGGGCAAGGATTGATCTCGGACCTGCTCCTGTTCCCATGCATGCTGATTCCACATCAAATGGCTTGCAAGGGGATGCGGCCTGTGACTCTTTGGGCCTTTCTGCACTTAGCTGATTAGGCTGCTGTGAACTAAGGCAGGTAAACTTCAGGTACAGGTGGACCATTCACATTTGCCAGGAGAAAAGCTTACCCAAAGCATCCATTACCAACCAGAAATGCAAATGGTCCTCCCATTTACCAGCCTGCACCAATGCTGCCAAGGCCGGAAGTTCCACCTCCATGATTGTCCGCTTGGATGCCATTGCGAGAGGGGCAGGTTCAATCACAAGCTAACCCGTGGTCACCCCTCGCACGAATCTATGATTGATTGGCATTCCCGGGGATCAGGGGTCCAATCACGGCATAGGTGAGTGACTGACTAGCACTGGAAACGCAGCCACGCCTGCAGGGATGCCGCCTCCCCCACCCACTGACTGCAGCAATCCAGAAATAGAGCGAAAGGCCACACCACTGCGTGCTTCAGGGAAGCTTCTAGTTAACATGGGTAAAGATGTAGAGCATGACTTTGCGCTCCACACCTAATCAGCAATTAGGGAGCTTCTGGGAATGGTGGGCACGTTTGTAGGCTCGAGCAGCCTAGACAATGTGCGTATGCTCTTCCCCAGACATTTGCTACTTGTTGATTAGTGGCCAAAGTGCAAACTGAGGCCTTTTCACACTTACAGCTGGGCGGCTGTAGTGCACCAAGGCTGTGACACACAGGGATGGAACCAGCATTCGCTTTGGCATTCCCAACACGTCCCTTACCAGCCAAGGCGCAGACGGTCATTAGCACCCCAGGTGCACCAGCCCAAAAAGGCTGCCGTGGGGGCGGGATGCCCCATCCCAAGCTGCGGCCATGGGGCCATATCAACCCACAGGCCGGTTCTGCCCCACTCGGAGAACTACTTAGTTGCTTCTCTCTTATTCTTCGCCTCCTCTTTTGCCTTCCGGGGAATCATTACTATACTGGTTCTGGTCCATCTTGAGGTCCTGCGAGCTGCTGCTGCTCCAATCAAGCTGGCTGCAGCCCGTGGGGGCCTCCTGGGTGCCCACTCCCACCCAGGGGCCCATGCCACCCCCAGCTCCCCATGCATGACCTACCTGTTCAGACACCTGGTTCGAACTGGGCAGGCCCCAGGGTTTGAACTGCATTGTTCTGCGCAGGCGCGCACCGCGGCCTGTGACTGGGCCATGGCCCATGCCTGTGCAGAACCCCTGGTTCAGACAAGCCCCGCCCACTGGGCCTAATGGGTTGGAAAACAAATTAAATAAAAATAAGGTGAACAACACAACCTGAAGACGACCCGAGGCTGACCTAAAACACCAAGAGCACCATCACCCAACAGTGCTCTGAGATCGTCAAGGCCTCTCTTCCTAGTATGCTTGCTGGGCCATTATATCAGCCAATCCAGAATCACCCAAAGTGGTTTGTAAGCTTGGATGAAGCCAGACAATAAAGGAAGCAGAAGAATCTTGAACAAATAGATTGTGCCTTCAGTTTGATACTTTACCTCCCCAGATCATCACTGCAAGCAAAAATCCACTCGCAGTGGTGCCCTGGAAGGATAGAAGCTGTGACTCAACAGCACTTGAAGGCCCCCAGATTCCCTGTCCTTATCATAAGTATAACAACAGCTTTGTGATCGTGTGAAGTCTGCAGCTCTATCACTGAAACCCAGGCTGGTCGGTTTTATTACCCTCCAGATCTGGTTAAATCACAACTCCCATGTGCCTTAGCAAACTTGCCTAGTAGCAAAGAATGATGGGTGTTGTAGTTCTGCCACATCTGGAGGCCGTGGGTTTGCTAGTCCTGATCTAAAAGAGACCAAAAGTGTCTCTTTATTATGTTCTTTCACTTCCACCCTTTCCACAGGAGTTTGCATTCAGTGGCAATAAACAGTGAAATGAATAACCTTTTGTTGAAAGCTAATATTTATTGGTCCAGTGAAGCATTTTACATATCCTGTCAGTAATGAGCTGCCCTGTCATCAATAGTCAATTAACTCTCCAAGATGAAGATCCCCTGAAACAATCCAGGGATTATGAAGAGCATTCCCCTAGCAGGTACTTGAGGCAAGGGCCCAAAATTGAATCGGACTAGATGTACAGTAAATGCAAATACTTGCTCCACAAACCCCCACAACCCTTCTGAAGATTTTTTGGAAGGGAGGAAGGAAGAAAAAGAGTGGAGAAGCTCACATGCTATCCCCATGGACTGCAGCATTTAGTGAATTTAAAGTTTAATTAGTCTTTTCCTTTTGGTACGTCAGATAATCAGTCATCTATGGAAAAGAGGATTAAAAAAAATGCATTTAACGCACTCCAAAGCCAAGGCTGCTGAAGCGCAGAAGGCTGCCTGAGTGTTTTGATGGGTGCTAAAATTGCTGTATGGCATTATTTCTGGAGCCACCCGTACATCCACAATATGAATAATTCATGTCAGCCAAAGTGTCAGTAAACCGTGTGAGGCATCACAGCAAGAGGCAAGGCACTCTCCACTTTGCCACTGTGCACCAGTAATAATTCCTGGCTTGGATCAAAATATGTACCATGCACCAGCACAAAGCATCCTGGTCCGTGGGGGAGCAAGAGCCACGGGTGCTACCATGTGGCCATCGTCGCAGCCCCACAGCAGCTGGCTTTGATCTTGGAGGTTTTGAGACACCTTCCGCACTGCGCATCTGGCGCACACTGCAGACGATGCCTCCTGGCCCAAAGCAAACAGAAGGCCAGGAATGGCCAAAGACGTTCAGAACGCACCAGTCGCTGTCACTTTATGGTTCGTTCCCTGGCCTCTGAAGCTGCAGGCTGATGGGAATTCCACCTCAGCCAGTCTGCTTGGAGGCAGCTGGGATGAACCAAAGTTCAGGAGCACAAGGGAGACCATGGGCCTGTTCGCACTTGGCTTTATTCTGGAATATATCCCAGAATTGGGGCCTGCTGTCCACAGGCTCTGCTGATGCGACTGTGACTGTGCAATCATGGAGGGCACCGCACTCAAGATGGCAGCGCCCTGAACACAACTGGCCCCACGATCGAGCGGGGGGGGGGGAGTGGGGCCCAAGTGCAAAACTGAGTCACCGTAAGTTCATCGCACACCTTTCCCTTCCAGCAGGCAGGAAGGGTGAAATCGCTCCTGATCCAACAGCTGTTGGCCTCACTTGATAGCTATTTTAGTGCCTTTTGATTGAAATAGTGAAGGTGTCAGGTGACCCCAGATGGGTCCCCAATAATGGTGCATGAGACCGGATTGTTCCAGGAAAGGATCAGCAATATTTATTACAATTTTTTTTACCTGCAGGGACGCACACCCAAAGGTGATGCGTGCCCCTCATTTCAGCCAACAGTCTTTTATACAAAATTACAAATAGGTGTGTCTCTCCTTCATCATCAGATAAAAACACTCAAATTAATATAGTTCTTAATGCACAGTACCTGGGTGGGGACTGAGAAGGACAGGCTGCAGCTTCTGCCCTGCCCAGTCTCCTGTACTCTGTAAACCATAAGTTTCAAGAGATAAGGAACTTCTGACGTAAGCAGAAGGAGAGCAAGAGAGGGATAGTTTAAAACAACTTTTATCCCTTCTTATTAGTTTTGCTTATGATCAATACATTGCAAGCATTTATATTATAATTCTTGCTCAAAGAAAAATACCTTTTCTGTCCCGTTAGTCTTGCTCCTAATTTGGACAGACTCCCTTCTGTCCCTCTGCTAGCTTTGAGTTTCTTGAAGCTAACATACCAAACATTTTACACCTCAGTAACAATTAGCGCCTAGTCTTGGTCTGTGTTTAAAGATAAGGCACTTAAGAGGCGTTTTAGCTGTTTGGTAGGCGTATCCTACAAGACAGCGAAAGGGAGTTGCAAACAACTTTCTAGCTGTTAGATTATTCCCTATTCATGGTAAAGAATACCATTATATTTATATCTTCATTCTGATATTAAAGTTCTAACTTAACACAAGCAGAGTATTACAGAAGCAAATTTGCATTAATTAAAGTTCCTTATTTCATCTTAATTCCTCTCCTAACCACACCCTGTTGCTACCTAATTTTGTAAATGTAAATTCTCTTCTCCTTTTGCCTCCTATGCCTGCCATCTGTGGTCAAAAGATAAGATAAAGAACACAGGCAGGCGTTAACTTGGAGGGGAGAATTCAGACTTTTAGCCTGGTAATGACAAGCATCTTGCTGTATTCATTCAAACAGAAGTTTTACCTTTAATTAATAAGTGCAATTAAAAGTATAATTAATTATTCAGTTCCTACAATAGGAATTGAAAGTGATAGTCACTGTCCAGGGTCTTTGATATTTAAATAGGGACCTGAGTGATTTGGGGAAGGAGCAGAAGAGGAGACTCAGGCTGTGTCCACACCTAAGTTTTAATTCAGCCTCAGTTCACTTTCAAAATGGAAGAACACATCAGCAAAGTGAACGGTCATTTTCTTTCCACATTATCTAACTCAAGGGTGGATCTTCTGAGTTAGATGCTGCTGAAATAAATCAGCTTGTTGCTTTGCTGATGTGTTCTCTCATTTTGAAAGTGGCCTGAAGCCGGATTAAAACTTAGGTGTGAATGTAGCCTCAGTGTGTAAATGAGGAGTTAGAGTGAATGAAACAGGAGTTAAATAGAGAAAGCAAAGAAGGCTCAGAGGGAAGTCACTGAACCTAATTTAAGTAAAAAGACTTGCAGTCTAAAAGAGCCAGTGAATTGAGAGAGTCACAGAAATCTGCTTTGTATTGGCAAAATCCAATAAGAGGGCTGCTATGACTGAATGTTATGATGCTTCCATTTCCATTTCTTATTTGTATGCCACCTTTCCAAAAGAAAATTTTGCCCAAGGTGGTTTACAACAAACAGAAAACATAATGCAAAGTAATAATCAAAACATAAAAATACATTATAAGAATTGCCCATCATACAAAACACTGCAAAATAAGCCAAAACATTAAAATGTTCAAGGCAGTTACAGCAAATAAAAAAATACAATACAAAATGATTCATTATAAAATTACATATAAAAATGCATAATAACATTCCATACATTCCCTGCAGAGACAGGTGGGAGAATCTGCCACTTCTTTGGGGAAAGAAGGAGGTAGCTAAGGTAAGACAAGCGCAGAATGAGAAGAAGAGTAGGTAACAGGCATCTAAGTTGCAATTGTAGAATGGGAAGAGTTGGCTTTCATACCCCACTTTTCTCACCCAAGGCGACTCAAAGTGGCCAACAAAGTTTTACACTCTTCTCACCACAACAGACACCCTGTGAGGTAGGTAGGGCTGTGAGAGCCCGGAAGAGAGCTGTGACTAGCCCAGCATCGCCCAGCTGGCTTCATGGAGGAGTGCAGAGTCAAACCCAGTGACTACAAGATATGAGTCTGGCACTCTTCACTACAAGACCAAGGAAGGAACCAAGTGACATTTGGATCAAAGTATAAGAACCCAAAGCCAGAGAGGAGTCCTGCTGCAATGGCCAATCCCCAGAATCAACTTTCTGTCTACCCTGTTTTCATTGAGTCACAGGTGGCCCCAATTCAGATATGGCAAGTCGGGAGAATGATAGAGCAAGAAGAAGCCCAGGATGAACACCCTCTGAGGCCCGATCCGCATGCTCAAAGTATTCCGAAATGAATACGTGTCCACTTTGGGAATGTCCCCATGCAAGCCCCTAATTCGAGCTACATGCCAGCCAATACGTGTTTAGAAAACCCCACTTGACAAGTCTACTGAATACGTAATAAGGAGCTAACACGTATTGGCCTGGGTGCATGGGGACACTCCCGGCTGTCATTCCCACCCACAGCTGCTGCCCCATTGCTGGTGCTGCTGCCTCCGCCGCCCCGGGGCTCAGATCAGCCACCCCAGCGCTCTCTCTCCACGCAGAGGGCACACACCCATCGGCGGCAGAGACAGCAGAGGCACACAACCCGGCCAAGGCAGCCGGCGCTGCTCCTCTTGGGCTCTGTGTGCCCCGGCACCACTGCCGCCACTGGAATCCGTGTCATCCGTGTCATCCGTGTCCCCACAGCTGCTGAGATGATGCGTTTTGGAAGCGTATGTTTGAAATATATGCGGACGATTTATTGCATTTTAAACACGTATTTCAAACATAGGGCCTTTCCGCACTCGCTCTAAAAATTGATTTAGAGCCAGATGTGGAACGCATTTAGACTTGGCTTCCCCATAGGGGCTGGAATTAGGACCCCCTTGAGGAAGCCCTGTCCGCATATCGGCAGGCAAAAATGGTTGTTTAAACCGTTTTTGCCGCCGAAATCCTACCCAGATGTAAGACCTGTAAAAATCAGGTCTTACATCTGGCTTTCCCCCTGAAAACAGTTTGGAAACGAATGTTTCCGCACCGGAGGGGGAAAAGACGGATTGCCGGCGCATGCCCAGCTGTCAGAGAGGCAGAGCACATGCTCTGCCACTCTGACAGGTGGGCGGGTCCGGCAGCCGGCTTCCCTGTCTTCCCTTCGCCAGAGAACCGACGATCCTCGGTTCTCTGGCAAGGGTAAGGCACCCCCAACACCCCCAGAAAGACCCTACGACTTACCCGATCGGCTGCACCTCAATTCTGAGCCTGGCAGCGCAGGTCAATGCTGAGACTACATTTCCCAGCATCCCTGGGGTGCTGGGACCGGCAGACGATCAGGGATGTCGGAGGGATTCTCGGTGGGGTGGGGGTGAAAGTAGGGGGTGCCTTACCCTGGCCACCCCACCGAGAATCCCTCCGACGTCCCTGATCGTGTGCAGGTCAATGCTGAGCCTGGCAGCGCCGGCGCCAATCGCTGACGGTCCCAGCAGGCCAGGACCACATTTCCCAGCATCCCTGGGGTGCTGGGACCGGCAAGACCGCGGCGCGCACATGCGCGATTGGCACCAGCGCTGCCAGGCTCAGAATTGAGGTGCAGCCAATCGGGTAAGTCGGAGGGTCTTTCTGGGGGGGTTGGGGGTGAGAGTAGGTGTAGGGGGTGCCTTACCCTTGCCAGAGAACTGAGGATCGTCGGTTCTCTGGCAAAGGAAAGACAGGGAAGCCGGCTGCCGGACCCGCCCACCTGTCAGAGTGGCAGAGCATGCCTCTGCCTCTCTGACAGCTGGGCAGGCGCTGGCAGGGCCGATTTGGGATGGGTGCTGGTGCACTCGCACAGCACCCACCCCAAACCATTTCCAAATCCGCCCGTGCCGCCACTGCCCCACGTGTGTGCGTACGCGTGGGGCCAACGAGAAACCGTTTTCACTCAGAACGGTTTTCCGTTGGAAAACGTTTCGCCAGAAAACGGATCTGTTAGGTCCGTTTTCGGCGGCATATGCGGAAAGGCCCATAGGCTTCAAAATGCATCATCTCAGCAGCCATGGGGACACGTCCTGAGATTCTTCTCTTTTGTCTTCCTTTGAACTGGAGGGCCTACCATCAGTCAGAGGAATAGGCTGAGAGGGACATCGCTCAACCATTTCAGGCATGTGTGAGTCCGAGCAATTCCATGGCTTTGGAAGCTGAAATTCATGTTGTGTCTATGAAGGGTTAATAACAGATAAAAGAGTAGATAAGAGATTTGCAACAGAGATATGCGTTAAAGAGCAAGAAGTTGTTGTTTAGAAGCTATATGGTAATGGCTGTATTAGGAGAACTATGGTAATCAAATGCTAGAGAGTGCTGATATGCAGGAATTTTATGACATGCATATTGTAACTTAGGCTAATGCTCCGCCTTCCTATAAAAGCTGTCTTTTCTGTGAATCCAGGGGGCAGTTTCTGCAGTCTGTAACTACATGGTGCAGTTTGGAGAACTAATTCCTCTGCTACCATTTGCATGCAAATAAAGACTCTCTTTCTGGAAGATTCCTTTGACATTGATTCCTTGCGTAGTGCGTAATTTGACCGTAACAGTGTCCACCAGAAGAACAAGACTACAGGCCTG
This sequence comes from Aspidoscelis tigris stejnegeri, assembly GCA_023333525.1. NCBI lineage: Eukaryota > Metazoa > Chordata > Lepidosauria > Squamata > Teiidae > Aspidoscelis > Aspidoscelis tigris. The sequence continues at coordinate 18,487,898 of JALMGA010000015.1, forward strand.
GATTTTGGATGCGCTCAACCTTTATTTCCAGGCCATAGCAGGAGATGGAAATAAATAGCTTGAGGTCTATGTCCAAAAGAAGATAATGTAGAACCCCATAAACTTTTAATAATGTGATTTGGGTTCTTGAGGCGCCATTACCTTATGTTGATAGATTAGATCACCCCTTTGCAGAGCTTCCAACTTGATGGATAGTTTGGTCTAGTGGTTGGCGGGAGCCAGACTCTTATCTAGGAATACCAGGTTTGATTCTGGCTGCTGGGTGCCCTTGGGCTACTCACAGCTCTCTTCTGAGCTCTCACAGCCCCACCTACTTCACAGAGTGATTGTTGTGGGAGAAGAACAAAAGGTTTGTCAGCTGCTTTGAGTCCCCTGAAATGGAGAAAAGCGGGGGAGAAAAACCAAGTCTCACTTGAGGCAAAAAAAGTGACAGTATTGGAAGATTTCTTTTCACCTAATAAGGAACTGTGAACTGATCAGCAACTCAAAGATTTATTGGGAAGAGAAAACCGGCTAAAAATATTCATGATAAAGTCATTTATGGGTAATGCTAAGATGCAGCAACAATTGAGATAACCCTTGAAAGGAATGGAAGAAATTGTTAAAGAATGGAAAAAAGAAAGGAAGGGTATTAGTAGGAGAATACACAAACTGATAATGGAAGATGGGAATAAAATAATAGATCCAATAATAGGCACATGGATGTTGGATGTAAATAAGATGAGGTAAAGAAGAAAATAAGGGACGTAGCACAATTGAAACATCTGAGATTAAGGGAATGATGAAATTAACATCAAAGTGGCATAAAACCCCAGCACAATTATCCTACATGATTCCTAATTTTTCATCAAGATGCTGGAGAGGATGTGGAATTAAAATGAACGACCTTTCACATGTGGTGGTTATGTCCAAAAATCTTACCCTTCTGGGATACGATATTTAAAGAAATAAAGAAAATAATGGGTACAGAGGTAAAAAAAGTATCCTGAGATTGCATTATTACAGCTGTATAAGGGCCAAAGCATACATGAAAGTAAGAGGTATATGTTAGATCAACTGTTTATGGCGGCATCTTGGAAAAATATTGACAAATGTACAATCAATACATGGTATTATATATCTGAGCAGTTTAAATATGATATGATCAGGCAAAGAAGAATGAGGATTTTGGGAGGGAATGTTCAAACCTTAGTTGAATATAGTTGGAAAGATTTATATAGTTATATTGCCAAACCGGAAGTAAATAACAACTTGAAGGAAATAATAAATACTGAGGTAAATGATATTTATTTTGATGTATTTTTTGTTTTTTAGTATTGATTGTTGTATTTTGTTTGTATCTTGTTTTGTTTTGAATGTTTGTATTTCTATATGTATATTTGAAAATTTAAAAAATCTAAAAAAAAAGAAAAAGAAGCAAAACCAACTCTCACAGCCCCACCTACTTCTTCTTCTTCTTCTTCTTCTATAGTTTCTATAACTCTCAGACTTTCATAAGGGGAATTACTTGTGGATGGTTTGTAGGAACAAAACCACAGCATTATACAAGAGGTGCTTGGATTGTGTACGTTGATAAAATCATTTCACTTTGTCCATCTACTTTATTATGTTCCCAACTTGATATCAAAAATAGCTGTGTTGTTTCACAAGTGGGTGGCCTTTTGTACGAAAGACAAGTAGGAAGGAGGTCTACAGATAGAGTCTACAGAACTTTATGTGGTCCATTTCATCTTAATGTAGGAGGCAGAATACTGGCAGTAACCCATTAGGCTATGATTACTTATGTACTGTATATACTTTTGTTTCCCCATATTTTGAGTCTGATCGCATGCCTGAAGAAGCAAAGCATTCATTTTTCATTTAACCTGATCATTTCTTTCTTTTCTGGCCATCCAAAGATTTAAGAAACTTTTCACAACCCCCATAGCTATATACAACACTTTTTCCAAAAACTTGCTCTTAGTTGTTCTGTGATAGAAATATAAGTATTTGGTATGCACCCGGTAAAGAGAGAAAGAATATAAAGCATAGAAATAGCATAAAAGGAAAAAAAAAAGTATGTAAGAACAATGAGATTTTGATCAAAAAGGAGCTGTAAAAACAATAACCAAGGAGACTTCTTAAAGAAAAAACTGTCAGGCATTGGATGACATTTAAATCCTAATTTCCTGCTGCGAATTTGTTCTGATGGGCGCTATTACAGCTGTCATTGTGATCCGTGAGAAGGAAACAAATAGCACAGCACCACCCTGCACAGTGATCGATTCTTTAACTCCTAGCCTGAAAAACATATTTGCCAGCTTGTATCAGCCTCAACAAGGGCAAAATACTCCGAAGCGGGAAAGGATTGTTCTGATGTTGCATCAAATGCTTGAGGTATTTTTGACAGATAATTCCCGCTTTCAACCTCCAGTTAATCAAAGTTTTAGCTCTTATTAAGAATCTTGTCTACATAGTTTATGTGTCATTACAAGACACAAACTACGTGAGTTGTAGCTTGAAAGTAGGGCACATATTTTGGATGCAGAAGTTTCTTGGGTTAATATTTTGCAGCTGAAAAAGCTGCATCCAATGGAGGGCAGAGTGTGACAGGCTGTGGAGTTGGTGCCCCCAAGGCATGGGCATTTGGTCTACACCATGTGACACTTGGGGCCTTTTTGCACTTCAGCAGTTCATCATTTCCAAAGCGTCCCTCACCGGTCAAGGTGTGAATGCTCAGCCCATTCCTCATGTCTACCAGCCTGCACTGCCACTGTGGGATCCGGATGTCCTGCCCCCAGGCTGCCGCCATTGGGCACTACCGGTTGCACCGGCTGGCAGCCCAATGCAGGGGCAGATTTGAACTGGCTTGATGGCTTGTTGGGGTGCTGTGGGCCCCCATCATCTGGGTTGGGCTCATCCCAGCCTCCCGTGGTGGTGGCAGCCAGCAGTTCTGGCTGCCGGGGCCTGGCATGGTTTGGGCATGCGCACAGCATACCTCCCCACTGGCCATCCATGCACGCCTGCGCAGAGGGCCTGCTTAAGCTGGGCATGTGGCTGGCCAATGGGGAGGTGCGCTGTGCGCATGCGTAAACCACACCAAGCCCCAGCAGCCAGAATCAGCCTGGCTGCCTGCAGGTAAGGAGGGGATCACGTGCGCCTGACCTGGGGTGGGTAATGGGGGGTTAGGACCTGAGACCCTGGCCACATCCCCATTACAAGCTTATTTCGGTTTCAAACCATTTTCAATCCTCGCAGTTCCCATGTCAGGTTGGCCTAACATGCTTTCTGTGTGTTAAATCGCCCCAAAGCGTTGTAAATGTTAACCCTCATTTCAACAGGTCTCATTCTGGGTCATGCGCTTGATACATGTTACATTTTTTACTGTGGGGACCCTACCATTTTAAGGGATGAGAATCCATGTTTAGGGTTTCCCTCTCCCAATAGCTTGCTTCCAAAGACAGTGATTTCAGTGTAAAAATCCACCCTTAACAGCAATCACTACACTGTAGCGATCGAACCACTTCACACCTGATAACAATGTTACAATTTTGTGCAATTCTAAAAGTTCTGACCTTTAGAAAGGGAAAGGGAGGGAGGAAAGCAGCTGAGGTTCTGTGTGAATGTTTAAAGCAAAGGGGCTTTAGTTGCTGCTGCTGCTGTGTGCCCTGAGCAATGGGGAGGGGAAAGAATCGCTGGCTGCCCACTACCATTTTTCCTCCATCCATGGAAGCACCAGCCACCCAGCCAGGCTCCGTGAAGGGGTCCCTTATGGGTGGCACATCCATGCCAGGAGGAAGAGGGCAGGGCAGCCCCGAAAAGCAGCTTTTAAAAAGTAGCCACTTGAGTCCCCCTTGATTCACGTACGCCACGTACGATCCTCAGAATCCGGATCGAACGCGATTAAGTTAAAAGTAATGGGAACAGGCAAATTCGCGTTTGCATCCGGTTCTATTATTTCGGATTAGGGAAAGCGAAATAAGCTTGTAATGGGGATGTGGCCTTAGTGAGAGTTAAATGTAGGTCAGCCCACTGTATGATACCAGCTGTATGTATACATCTTTTTCATAACTTTAATTTTCCTTTGATTTGTTGCAAAGCTAAAGACAAGTATTTTATTATAACTAAATTTTACACTTTTTTGGTTGATTTCCAGCTAAGGCTGCTGTTGAAATGTTCCTCTTTGGATTGAACTGGTAGGTCATCAGGCAAATTCCAAGGGCTGTATATTATTGGCTGCAATAAAGCTCCTCCATTAAACTCTCCAAACGTTGAACAAACTGAATTCTAATTGAAATAAATAAGGAAAGAGGCCAAAATTACATGAATGAATTCTGAATGAGGGATTTTCACACTGAGGACATTAGCGCTCTGTTTCAAATCATTGTTATAATGTTGGTTCCTGACAAGGTCCATAATATTAGTTAAGACTGAGAACTTCTAAAGTTGCAACTACTGGCAATCATTTATTTTGCACTTTAAAAATTTAGCAAAGCGCTTTGTAAGGCTTTATTATGCTTTCCTTCATAACTGTCTTGGGTAGTAAGTTATTATGATTCACAATTTACAGATGGTGAAAGCTGAAACCAATTATTTGCTCACAGTTCAGTGAATAAGTAGCAGAGAGGTTTGTGTTAAACTGAATCACGTAAGAAGGCTAAGGGCTGCTGGCTGTTTCGCGCAACAAGTCCAGCATAGGGTCGCATAATGCACAAGTGAGCCCCACAGAAATGTAATGGGGAAGTCAACTGCACCATCATCCAGGAGGCAGCAGCCATCGCAGCCGCCTTTGTGGGTTGCAACACATTGCGCTTGCAGGGTCAACACATACGCACATTGAGGTTCGCTGTGCCTGAATAATAATGTTGTGAATAAGAGTGTTGTTCACAAAGGTAGAAGTAACGGAGGCCACTGCACTCATACAGCGGAGATGATATCCCCATTCAATTTCCCGGGTTCCCCTGAATGTGAGGAGGAGGAGGAGCAGCATTGGCTTTTATACACTGCTTTTCTCACCCATTTAAGGGGGCTCAGAACAGCTGAAAAACTTTGTATTCTTCTCCCCATAATGGACACCCTGTGAGGTAGGTGAGGCTGTGAGAGCTCAGAAAGACAGCTGTGACTAGCCCAAGGTCACCCAGCTGCTTCAAGGAGGAGTCAGAATCAAACCCACTAATTATGAGATATGAGTCCGACACTCTAATCACAAGACCAAATGGACTGAATCTAGATCCCACAGACGGATTGGGGTTGTGGTATGAAGCACACAACACTCCTTAACCTCTATACAACTCAACTGTGTTAGACAGAAGTTACCACAACTTAGCAGCCAACAGAAAGGTTGACCCTCTCCATGGGCTACACTTAACACGCTGATCTGCCCATTTCAGGAAAGGTCATCGGCACAACTTGGATCTGTAGCTGGTTAGAGAATAGAAGGCCGAGGGCCTGATTAAGGGCAGAGGAGAAGTCAGTGTGGGCTGTGCAGAATCTTCTTTTATTTTATATTTTTAAGAAGGGAATGTCACAACGAGGAAAGAGTCACAAGGAAGCTAGATGTGTCCTGTCTTCTTCCCTGTATGGCATCTCCCTCATCATAGCAGTTTTCTAATTAAAACCCAGCTGGGCAGGTGAAAAATACTGCAAATTTGTTTTGTACCCCACTTGTTCTTAACCCTGCAGAGAATTTAATCCCTGTGTGTGGCATTCAGGCAGAGATGCTAAACTTTTCAGGAGGAGCAATTTCTTCTTCTTCTTGAATGACAAGAACTCTGGAAGCGAGTCTCTCCCTCGGCCTGTGAAATGAAGTGTTGGCAACACATGGGCAGAATTTGCCCAAACCTTTTCACGTTCGCTTCCAGTACATTAAAAGTATCACATTTTATTTTCTTATTTATTTATTTATTTTGGAATAATTTTTATTTTTTTATAATGCAACCATAAAATTTCTATTTTCCCAATTGGAATCTTGTATACACTTATATTATTTCATTCAATTGTTAACTATATTATGACTTCCTCCATTCTTCTGAGTCTTGTTTTGGTAGTTTTTTCTTTGTTGCTCCACCTCATTAACCTTCTTCTCCTGGCTGTCTAAACGGGCTTTCTGTGGTAGCATCCATTCTCCATCCATGTGTCACTGAGAGAAAGATAGAACCACTTCAAGGTGCCAGTCTAGCTGGGGTTCTAGATGCTTGTGCAGCAAGCCTACCAGAGGAACCCTCCTCTCAGCTGTGTCGCTTCTGGGCCAGACAGCCATCCAATGTACTAAAGATCGCCAGCTTCCAGCCATGATTCTTGTCCATCAGAGGTCTCTCCAGATCACAAATGGATATGGGTAAGGCATATCTTCCCTGTCTGTGCCTCCACACAGAGGGGGGGGGGGTGACTTATGCCAGCCAAAGGAACTTTGAAGTCCTCTATTCAGGGTTAATGACGAGTCACTTCAGGGGCAGGTAAAGGGTGTGGCCACTGCAGCCTTAGAGGCCTCTAGACCCACTTAGCTTATCGGACCTCCAGTCTGATGTGACTGTTCTGCTGGAGCAATGGAGCTCCACATGAAGGGTATTCTTTTATAAATGTCACAGCCCTGCACTGAAGCCTCTTCCAAATTTGAATTTCTCATGAGCAGGAGTGTGCAAGCCTGGACATTTTATTGCATCCATGTGCCCTCTGATCGGGATCACATGGAGGCATGGGCCAGATCATCACTATCTGCATTGGCGGCACTGATCCAGCCCATCCAGCCCACAGCCATGAAGCTCACGCAAGCTTCACAGCCCTCCACCATGCCTTCAAAGGGCAGGAATGAAAGTGCTGCTGAAAAGCACCCCTGGAGGCATGGAGGCACGCTGTGTTCTGGAACAAAGTGATGGGTCCTCTTGGGGACCAGATTAACCCTATTTTTGCACAGAGCTACAAAGATTTGGATCTTGAGGATCTGGATCCCTAGGAGGACCCCATACATCCACATGGACCTGCTAGCACCCTATTCAAATGAGTGATAAGTAGCACACCATGCAGATGCCACAGGATGCCTCCTGAGGGCCAAATCATTAATGTGCCCCAGGAGGGAGACCTGCGGTTCTGTGGCTACATAGGCCCCATAATCGTTGCCCCAGTGCTGTCCCTGCCGTCCCCACCTCCCACCTCCTCCTCCCCATCACCAAAGCAGGCTTCTGGGGTGGCTGGGGTGGCAACAACAGTGGTGGCCACACGGACAGATGCGGCTGCAGTCGCCTCCGCTGTCATGCCCCCCAATGCTGCTTCAGTGCTGGGGAGGAGGAGATGGGAGGAGGAGGCAGCCGGGGTCATGATCCTGCCTGCCAGCCGAAATGGGGAGCCGCAATTGCCGCCTCCCAAGGCAGGAACGCCGCACACATCTATGTGCCCTGTGCAAGACCCCGTAGCTGCGAGTGGCAGGGTGGAGCCCCGTCTGCGTGCACAGCCTGCTCCTGCCTGGCCCGCCCCGGACCCCATCAGCAGATACGTGGCGCAGATGCACATCCACTAATCCAGTTTCACTGCTGAAAACCAGATTGTAGACACCTGTAAGTAGGTCCACATGAAATCGGGATTTAAGGGTCCGAAGGACCCATTAGATCTGGAATTCTCCTGCCCTTGTGAGGACAGAGCCTGCCAGACGGGGCCTTAAATGGGTTCTGTGTGGGGACAGGGCCTTCCCAGTTGGTACCAGTTGGGTTCTAAACGGGTTCCTAATGGGGTCTTAGCTGCCTGTGCAAAAACAGCCTAAATAGGTCCAGCAGAGAACTGGATTGAGGACCTCTTAATTCAGATCTGGCTCTGTCCAGTGAAGATGGAGCTGGACCAGTGAGGGGGGGGCCTCCTTGGCATTCAGATGCAGATGAGGAAGCCCAGAATCCGGATTAGTTTTCTTAAACAAGATTAGATGCAAGTGCAGAAAGGGCCAAAGAGTGCGGTCTAGCAACGCGGCCCCAAATTCATTTTTATGCCACTTCCCATTTAAAACCTGCAAGAAGAACAGTTTTTTAACTGCAGAGTAACCCTCAGTAAGTATTCCATAATTCTTTGAATGTCTCTTTCTAGAAGAAACTACCTGTATTCTCTCCAACTACTGCTGAGGGGTTTTTTCCAGCTTGATTTTATGATTCACTGACAGGGTGGGGGTGGGGGGGGCTCTGAAAACACACACAGGTAAATCCTTACTTGAAATGCTCACTAAAACATCTGATCTCCTTCCTTTTCTTGGTATTTCATGGTATTTAAATGTATTCTTTAAAATATTCTAACAAAGCCTGCCTCCAGATGCTAGCTAAACCCCACAACCTTTTTGCCATTGCTTTGGAATTGCCAGACATACCCATGGCATTTCCAAAGAATTGCCATTTCCAACACACATTGCAAAGGTACTGCAGGAAATCCAGCATTGCCACTGGGTTTCCTGGGGCGGTGTATGTGTGTGTGTGTGTTTTAAAAATATGGAACACTTCGCATATTCGTTTGTTATTCTTGCTCCATCCCAGGGCTGTCCTACTTCCATCCAGAGGCCAAAGTGTGAATAGGCCTCGGGTTTCTGGTGATAGCTCTGCTTACCTGTACATCAGGCAAGGGACAGATAAAGTTGCCTTACTGAAAGCTGCCTGAAGGAGTGAAAAAAACACAAAAGAACACACATCACAGAATCTGAATCCTGTATGTCAAAACAGTCTGCAGCATCAGGTTTCATCCAGAGCTCTTTAGCTGACAGAACATAAATACACAGTTTTCTCATTTCATATCAAAGTTCAGGTTCCTAGTGGCATTTTACATGCCCTTTCCACATGTGAAGCCATCATGTTGGGTCTCATCAATCACTGTTTGCTTTTTTCAAGGGGCTGCACAATGTTAGTTCTGTACTTGATGCAAACTTTAGCAATTTAGCCTTATTTCTCTTGGCAAATCTGAGGTCTTTTTGTACAAATCCTCTTATAAAAACTTTTTTTATGTCAACCTATTGTAAAGTTATAGTTGCAATCTATTTGTATATGATAAAAGAAGCACTCTGTCAGTTCCTTGACAAGGGACCTTTCTGCACTTGGTCTTATTCTGGAATATATCCTGGAACAAGGGCTTGCTCTCCACATGCTAGTGCAGGCTACAGCAGGGCCCAAGTGAGTCTTGGCAGAATGTATATTACCATGCGGACAAGAGACCCCTGTCCTGAGATATATTCCAAAATAAGGCCAAGTGCAGAAAGGACCTAGGTCTTAGAAAAACTGGAACTAGCAATAGGAAACTGGATATAAAGAAGTATCCATCCTTTCTATATAAGCTATGTTTAATAAGCAAATATATCTGTCAGCACTATTTCTCCAAGATCATGAAACCTACAGGTTGGAATTCTACAAATTCTTCTGTGAATTCTATTAATTCGTCCTTTCTCTGATTACCTTGACTAATATGAACCAGTGGCCCTGGACCAGCAAGCTCATTAGTCCAGGAGCAATGCCATCTGCAGGGCAGGACTGGTCCAGAGCCACATGGGGCCAAAGCCCTGAAGGGCTTCAGATGAAGGTCCCTGGCCTCATAGCCCCCAGGGAACCCATAGAGACATGCCAGACTGGACTGAGCTGGGCTGTAGTCCTCTGTAGTCCTCAAGGACTACCAGTAATTGATCAGGTGGGGTCCTGATCCAGATTCTGCTCCATTGTGGATGATGCCTCCCAGATTCTGCAGTGAGATACAGAAGAGTTTAGGGTCCCAGCAAGCATTGGTTAGTGGGCCAAGACCACGCATGGGACAATTGCCGGCTATCCAGGAAGGAGATTCACGCTCACATCATTAGGAGGTTGGGTGTGCTTGCCGTTCCTGCCCTGTGCATTGGAGATCACAGCTGCTTTTAAAATCCCAATTGCCAAGGCAAGCAGGATATTGGCTTAATTTCTGTGCATTTTCCACAGAAATATTTCTGCCCCCATTTCCCAATTGCCAGTGCAGGCAGGATAATGGCTTGATTTTTGTTCCAATTCCAAAAATTTTCAACCCCAATTTCCCGATCACCAAGGCGATCATGAAATAAAGGCTTGATTTTCTCCCTTTTAAACTGGAGAAAATCAAGTTTAAACTGTGAGCCAGTTTGGTCTAGATCAGTGGTTCTCAACCTGGGGGTCGGGACCCCTTTGGGGGTCGAATTACCCTTTCAGAGGGGTCGCGACGAGTCTCCCACCGCCCTTCCCTCCCACCTCCCAGCTACTCCGCCCCTGTGGTTGGGGGTCTCCACAACATGAGGAACTCCATTAAGGGGTCACGGCATTAGGAAGGTTGAGAACCACTGGTCTAGTGGTTAGGGAGCCAGACTCTTATCTGGGAATACGGGGTTTGATTCTGCCCTCCCCCATGAAGCCAGCTGGGTGACCTTGGGCTAGTCACAGCTCTCTTCTGAGATCTCACAGCCCCACCTACCTCACAGGGTGTTCTGTTGTGGGGGGAAGAATAGAAAAGCTTTGTCAGCCACTTTGAGTCCCCAAAATGGGTGAGAAAAGCGGGGTAGAAAAACCAACTCTTCTTCTTAAACTTGGCAGGCATTCTCACAGTCCCTGGTGGAGCGGAGGTACATAAAACCGCTCAAGCACCTAACTGCCAGTAAACCTTATAGCGGCTTTTGGTCTTTTAAAATTATTTATAAACTTATTATTATGAAGTAAGCTTTATTTTAATGTTTTTACGTGCCTCCCAGCCCAGTCCTGGCTTTCAGTGCTGCTAAGGGGAGGGGGGGGATGCGGGACAGGGGTAGGCTGACATCGATCCAGCTTCCAATGAGGAGAGAGGGGGCAAGGAGGAGGTGGCACTGCTCCCATGCCAGGGTTTGGCATGGGACGCCTCCATCTGCGCCCAACCCACACCTAGCCCGCATTGCCAGGAATGGCATGGAGACAGGCTGGGAGCGATCTCGGACCCACTCCCGGCCCCATGCATTCCGATCCCGCTCCAAATGGCTTGCCTGGGGATGCGGCCTAAGACAGAGCAAGTGATGTATATCAGAGGGTTGAAGAAGAAGAAGAAGAAGAAGAAGAAGAAGAAGAAGAAGAAGAAGAAGAAGAAGAAGAAGAAGAAGAAGAAGAAGAAGAAGAAGAAGAGCTGGCTTTTATACCCCGATTTTCTCCCCCTTAAGGGGACTCAAAGCAGCTGATGAACCTTTTCTTCTCCTCACAATGGAAACCTGTGAGGTATAAGATGCTGTGAAACCTCTGAAAGACAACTGTGACTAGCCCAAAGTCACCCAGCTGGCTTCGTGTAGGAGTGCAGAAATGAACCAGGAGATTCCCAGTAAGAGTCCAACACTCTAACCACAAGACCATACAGGTTCACTAGTGATCTTCTGTGTTCTAGATTTCTCCCGCTGAATGCCCATTGTGGCCTATTTTGAGAAAAAAAGAAAGTGACAGTAATGTTCTGATTTTAATTCTGAGCCTAACTTGTAATCCCACGTTCCCATAGTTTGAGGATGCTTTTACAGCTCCACAACCTCCCACCCCGTCTTTATAATCTTTTTACTATACAAGGAATATTTGACATCAAACTATTGAAAGGCAAAGGAAAAGTTGTTCGTTCAGTGATCTTCTAGGATCCTTGAAATGTGTTCCCTTCTGCTGAGATTCAACAGCAGAATCTGTGTGTGTGTGTGTGTGTGTGTGTGTGTGTGTGTGTGTGTGTGTGTGTGTGTGTGTGTTTCAATCTGTTTCTCATCACCCTGCCTTTCCTTTGAGGCCAAACCTGCCCACAGGGCCTTCAGAGGCCTTACAAGGTCAGAGGAAAAGTGATGAGGAACTTTGAAGCTTTAGTTCATAGCAAAAAAAGAAGGATCAGAAGAATAGAACATGGACTTTTATGCTTGGTCTTCATTAGGTTTGTGAACACCAGTGTTTCTTGCTGAATTCAGAAGAGAAGGAGGAACTAGAAGAGAATTTAGCTGCTAGAATTTAGATCATTTAATGCATTAAGCAATCATAAGCATAGGCAAATGCACAATTATATGTGTGAGATTTCTGGTTTTAAAAAATGCCACAAATAATGTGATTAGGTGTTAGGAGAAAGTATCATCATCATCAGTCTGCAATTCCTAATACAAGACCAGAGGTCTTTTCGCACACGGGCTTTTGGACTGCGTGGAAGACAGCCCGGAACGCGGCATTCGCATTGCCGCAGCCGGGTTTGCATCCTAGCCTGTTCAGGGCTGCCTTCCGCGCGTTCCAGATGCAGAGCACTTTAAAGTGCTCTGCATCCGTCCGTGCGCGTTCCAAGCATCCCCGACCATTCGGGGAGGGAAGCGTTCACACACGCTTCCCTCCCTGACAGCCGTGGGCATGCCTCCCCCGCCAGCATTGGCCGAAAATTGGCCTCACAGCTGATGAGGGCCGCGCTGATCACCAGCCTTGCTGGGCTGGCGATCGCACAGGCGCGCCGACGCCAGTGGACGGGACAGGGGACCCACCAATTCGTGGGTCCCCTGCCCCATCTACCAGGGTCACTGACACTGGTAGATGGGAGAGGCGACCCACGATTCGGTGGGCCCCCTCTGCCATCTACCGGGGATGGTGCACCCATGCGATCGCCGGCCAGGCAAGGTTGCCGACGGCCTCGCATGTGGGGACATGGCTACTTCCCGGCCCCGGCAGCCCCATTGCGGCTGCCAGAGTTGGGGAGCCACCAGGGTTGGCTTCTCTCCCCTTTCCGGGGTGGGAGGAGGCCGATCTCGGGCTGGCTGGGGGCGAGGGGCTGAGGGACCCCTTCTTAGATGGAACCCATGTGGGTACTGTCCAAGAAGGCTTCCCCCCAACCCCGATCACACCCATCTGCGGGTTGTAGGCGCCTACACCCCACAGAGGGGCACGATCAGAGTGGGAAGCCTTCGGAGACCAGAGCCACACGCTCCAATCTCCGAAGGGGTCCTGCCCCATAGGGAGCTTGCCCCAGGCCCCACGATGGGGGGCCAGGGGCCTGGGTACCTTCGTGCCAGCTGCACAGGGCTCGATCGAGCCCCATACAGCCGGCACAAAGCGGGGCAAGTGGCCTGACAGTGCTGCCTGCCCCTTGGGTGCTCGCACCCAATGGGAGGTAGCCTTGTGGGCCGTATCCCTGCCCCTGGCCTGCCTTTCCCAGCTTTCAGCATTCGCACACAACTGCGTTCCTGTGTGTGAATGCTGAAAGCGTCCTGAAGTTACTTAGGCCTCGTGCACTACATCCGTTCCGGATGTAGTGCGAAAAGGCCTCAGATCTACACCAAGGAACAAATGCAGCTGATAGAGTGTTGAACTGGGACCTAGGAGAAGAGGGTTTAAATTTTATTATTATTATTATTATTATTATTATTATTATTATTATTATTATTATTATTATTATTATTATTATTATTATTATTAGTATGTAAAACAACAGTTACACACAGCAAACGAGATGACTATGCTGGATTTCGTATTATATCACTAGTCGGGCACTTCCCAAGCACCTAGGACTGTGTGATGTACCGGCGAATTATGTGAGCAGACCCCAGTAAAGTAGCTTTTTGTAGTTGGCAGATGGATATCTTGTCAATGCCAATGTTTTTTAGGTGCCCACTGAGATCTTTTGGCACCGCGGCCAGTGTACCGAGGATGACTGGGACCACTTTCACTGGTTTTCGCCAGAGTCACTGTAGTTCAATTCTCAGATCTTCATATCAGGTGAGTTTCTCCAATTGTTTCTCCTCAATTCTGCTGTCACCTGGAATCGCAACGTCGATGATCCACACCTTCTCTTTCTCAACAATTGTAATATCAGGAGTGTTATGCTCCAATTTTCAGTCAGTCTGAAGCCTGAAGTCCCAAAGTAGTTTTGCCTGTTCATTTTCAACAACTTTTTCTGGCTTGTGATCCCACCAGTTCTTTGCCACAGGCAGATGGTACTTTTGGCACAAGTTCCAGTGGATCATTTGTGCTACAGCATTGTGTCTCTGCTTGTAATCAGTTTGTGCAATCTTCTTGCAGCAGCTGAGTATATGGTCAATTGTTTCATCCACTTCTTTGCAGAGTTGGCACTTTGGATCTTCTCCTGATTTTTCAATTCTGGCTTTGATGGCATTTGTTCTTAGTGCTCATTCTTGTGCAGCAAGAATCAGTCCTTCTGTTTCCTTTTTCAATGTTCCATTCGTAAGCCAAGACCAGGTCTTTTCCGTGTCCACTTTGCCTTCAATGTTCTCCAAGAACTGTCCATGCAGTGTTTTATTGCGCCAGCTGTCAGTTCGGCATTGAATTTCAGTTTTCCGGTACTGGTTCTTGGTTTGCTGCACTTTGAGAAGCTTCTGGTTGTTGACTTCAATCAAAGCTGATTCTTTGCTTTCTGCCACATAATCTGCTAATGCATGCTTCTCTTCTTCCACTGTTTGCTTCACTTGCAAAAGTCCTCTACCGCCTGCTTTCCTGGGTAAGTACAGCCTGTCGACATCACTATGAGGATGTAGTGCATGGTGGATCGTCATCAGTTTTCTGGTTTTTCTGTCTAAGTTGTCCAATTCGAGCTGAGTCCAGTTCACAATTCCCGCAGTGTATCTAATGACTGGTATGGCCCAGGTGTTTATGGCCTTAATGGTGTTACCGCCTGTAGTAACGAATTGGGACTCACACGCAGGATGGTTGCCAAGTGAAAGTAGTAAGCCCTCTTTATTAACACATGACAAGGTTTTTATACAGTTTCTCTGAACAATGGAAAAGTACCCTCAGGAAACCCATATTTGGTTACAAGAAGAGAACTGGACTGAACCAGTAAATGCAAGGATATGGTGTAGGACCAATAGAAGCCTGTCTCTGCGCATGTGGATATCTCGTGTCAGCATCCTTGGATGCTGCATATTGTTTACATGTACTGTGGAAGTGAGAAAGATGTTATGCCTTTTCTGAGACCTTGTTTCAGAGAGATATTAGGAAAGTTACAGTGACACAGGATATATCCTTTGTCCTAGTTACTTTAGTATAGCAATTTCAGCTTAGCAACTGCTTTAGCTGAGATGGGCAAATTGCACCCCCACAACCGCCACTCAATTTACTTTTCAAGATTTTTCTAGTCCTTTGGATGTACTCTTTACTGATTACAGATTTCACATGGTCATGCTTAATGTTATCCAGTTGCAAGATGCCATGTTAATTGTAGGCTTCTGGCTGGTGGGACCTGATGGCTTGACCATTTGGCATTTCAGTGCCTTCACTTTCAGTAATCTTCCCCTTCTTCGGTGCCACTGTGGCGCATTTGTCCAGGCCAAACTTCTTCTTCATTGTAAGAACTATTTTGGAAACCACAAATGATCCCCAAAACCAAAAAATAAAAAAATCTTTGAAATAATAAAAATAAAAATGATTTTAAAAATACCCCATTCTGTCCCTCTGTAAGTTCGCCTCAGCAGCCAAACTCCAGCAGCTGATTCTCCTCCTGGAATCTCCTCAAGGGGAGAAGACTAGAGAAAGAAAGGAAAAAGGAGGGGTGAGCGGGGAGAGAAAGATTTCTAAAAACAAAAAGAATGCCTTTTAAAAAGCAGAACCTTCTAATTGTAACAAAGCTCCTAAAACTTAAAAAGAAATGATATCTTATGATGGCAACAAATAATTTGTAGAAAAAATGAAAAATAATAAAATCACCATTACAAAAACGTATGGTGACCATTTAGAACACCAAAATGAACGCCAAACCACAAAGTATTTTTGCCACACATCCAAAAGGAATGATGGACTATTGGTTTGGTTTAAAAAAATGTTGTGGACGCACGAGTGGTAATTCATATGCCACACAGCCATGCTCTGCTCTGTGGCCTTGTCATGCCAACGTTCGGCCATGAGGAGGAATCCTAAGTCTCCAAGGTGCTCCAGGCATCTCGCGGTTTGCAGCTTTGGGGCAACTTCCGTTCATTCAGTGGAGTTTATGAGTAACTCTCCAGTCGACATGTGCCCTGTGCCTAATCAGTCTTAAGTTAATCAGAAACATTTTCATGTCGATTTTCACAAAAATCCTGTGAAGTGGGCCATAGCCACATTCTTTCTTGATATATTATTTAGGTATTATTTCTCCACTAGTCTGACACATTAAAAAATTACAGCAGCTTAAGGAACAAGTTTCACCCTGATCAGAGGTATTTCCTCTGTGCATAAGTCAAGCACTTGCAGGCACAAGGGATGCTGAGATATCCCTTGATTAACCACCACAGCTGGAATTTCTCCCAGCCTTGCCTGTATCCAGAGCCAGAAACACACTCTACAGAAGTTCAGAGACTCTTTAGCCACATTTCATATACTTCATAACCACCGCTAAACAGTGACATAAAACAGGATTTCACGATCCTGAATATCACTTCACATTAAGACTCGGCTCTCGAGTATCGTGGTCCAACACGCTAAGGCCAGGAGGAGTTAAGAATATCCCCATTAGTCTAGGCACAGTATTTATCTAAGAATTTGTACCCTGCCTTTTATCTGAGGGTCCCAAGGTGGTGGGTCAAAGCAGCAAAAAGATCAAATATATATAGAATAACGTACTTAAAACAGAAGCCTCTCTTCCTTCCAAAAACAAACACATGAAACAGAGAAAGAGCCTTCTCCACCATCGCCCTTTGACATTCTGCAGCTCAAAACCAGAGTGCTCAAATCAGCATCACTGGGGGACTCTGGGCAGAGGGCATCCACATTGCGCTGTCCTAGATGTGGCTTCACGCGTACTGGAACTATCCCCACACTTCTAATGGAAGAACAGCTTTTTTTGCTCTACTGCTCTACCAGGACTGACCTAGGACAGCCAAGCACAGCTCTTCTGGCGAATGGAGCCTAGGGCGGGGTGGCACTGCTACGGTTGTGCACCACATCACCCAGTCACCGTGGCAACAGCACCATACATGCCTTTTGGCACCTTTGCCACGGTGACCCAATCACCTCTAGCATAGATGCAATCACTACAATTTATTCCACACCAGCCCTTAGGGAAGCGCTGGCAAGGACTGGAATAGAATCGACATCCCAGGGAAATGAAGGCACAGAAATAGCCTTTGTCAGAATTGCTTTCCTATTAAAAATGATTGTAGGAGCCTATTTATCCTTACTCATTTGCCTCTTCCAAGAAACTATTGTATTATGCACATCACATACTCAGCATGTCTTTTACAGCATGATTTTGCTCATTGCAGTACAATATTGAGCAAAGGAAGCCTCATTTTCCAACTCTTTATTAGAATAACAAGCTGTGAAGAAATATGTTCTAATGAAGGACAACTGCAATCTGTTTCTAAATGAAAAGAACAGGTCAGACTATAATGGTGTCTATGGGGCTTTTCACACTTAACTCCTACAGCAGTAAAGAACAGGGACGGTGGATTGCGTTCCTCCCAGACTTCACCCAGAGCAAGTCATCCTGTCCGGGACCTTTCACTCCACCATAGCAACAGAAGTAATGTGTGGGACTTTACTTCGACTGCTCTGCAGCTAACAAAGATGGGGACCTCCATGCACACTGGGAACCCCTCCAGGGCAGAAGTTGTGGCTCTGCATGATGCGCAGGCTCTGTGGAGGAGCATCCCCAGCCGTGCCCATCTTCGAAGAGCAAAAAGGCCTCAAGCCTTCTGTCCATTTTCTCTTTTCATGGTCAGTAACTGAACACAATACCCCAGCTGCTTTTCGCCGCTCCACAAGACAAGACTGAGAAGCTCAAGACAGGTAAAAGCCATAAAGAGGAGGAAATCCCGGTTTGGCTTTCCATAAATAAGGTTTTAAAAATGTACCTTTCCACTGAATTTGCTGACTGACATCTTCAGCCGCAATCAAGTCAAAGCCTGAGCCTCCAAGAATATGACAGTGGCTGCATCCCCATGGGCACTTTAATCCAAATTCAGTTCAAATTTGGGAAGGAGTGTCCCCAGGGTTACTGTAAATAATCCAAATTGAATCTGAATTCGGCACCCAGCAATTCCTTATTCCCAGATTTTATTCCCTGCCTAAATCCACAGGAAAAATGTCCTGCTGGAAACAGGACTGAGTTCCCTTTTAAGAGCCAAGTCCACTTTTTTCCCCCCACACGGGGGCAATACCAGGCTATTTGGGGTGGAGGTCTAGCATTCTGGCCAATGGCAGCCAGCAGTGTGTTTTTTACAAATGTAAAAGCTCCATACGGTATGAAAAAGGCAAGAAAGAAGGAAGAAGGGGCTTTTATTTTTCTTTTATTTAAAGGGGCTTTAAAAAACATTTTTGCTGGAAACACATACTGTATCTTTTGAAAAGGACAGAAGCTTAGGAAAAGGACAGAAGCTTAGGAATGCTTGAATGAGAGATGTGAAAATGAAAGTAATTTCCTTCGTATTTGAAGTCCCTTTCCCTTTGCATTTGCTTCTTTTATTGCAGGCAGGGTTTGCATGGGGGGATTTAAAAGCCCTGTTTTTATGCTGCTTTGGAGATGTGCATGAGCACACTTTTTGCCGGTAATATCAAAGGGGGAGAGGTGTGGAAAAAAAAGTGTTTGCGGCTAGAATTTAATTTTAAAATGTTTGTTTTCAGCTTTTATTGCAGGCAGGGTTTGCACGGGGGTGGTGTTAATAGCCCTGTTTTTAGCATTTGAAAATAGTCCCAAAACCAAGACTAAAAAAGCTGCATGGGATGGCTGTATTTGGATTAACTGAAAAGAACTTAATTTGGAAGGAAAATAGTCCCCAAAATAGCCCTAACAGTACTGAGCTCAGATTAAAAATTTCTGCTTGGGGACACACCCAGCATCCCACTTTTTCAGGGCTGAGAAAGAAGAGGAAGAGAAGCTACAGCCATGCGTGACAATTTTAGACTACAGGTCTTCCAAACTGGTTAGTTTACAGTGAACAGATGGTGTTCAAAGTATTCATTATCAACCTAAGCAATTCACATCACGTTCACTTTCAAACCAAATGTGCATCTGTGCCAACAAGCTATTTGAAGCAGTTCAAAAGCCCTCCGCCTTTTTTCAAAACACATATAAAACATCTACCATACTCTGCTCCAGCTCCAGCTTGCAGAAGTTTGGTGGGCCACTGTGTGCGACAGGATGCTGGACTAGATGGGCTGTGGCCTGATCCAGCAAGGCTTCTCTTATGTTCTTATGTTCTTATGACCCC
The DNA here is from genome assembly GCA_023333525.1 of Aspidoscelis tigris stejnegeri. NCBI lineage: Eukaryota > Metazoa > Chordata > Lepidosauria > Squamata > Teiidae > Aspidoscelis > Aspidoscelis tigris. The sequence continues at coordinate 18,506,979 of JALMGA010000015.1, forward strand.
CATACCAATTTTGGGGTCTCCAGTAGAACTTGGCCCTGCTGCAAACTTCAAACTGCTTTGAGCCTTCTGAAGTTCCATTTGAACCAAACCAAACTAGAAAAAAAAGTTAATGCACATTTCTAATTCGGGCAGGTAACTGGCTACAAGCACAAGAAATTACACTCAGGAGGAGGGCTAATTTTTTGCACTCTATCCGAATGATAACAAATCACCTGCCAAAATTAAGTTCTGGTTGGCCTTCCCTAGGGAAGTGGGAAACAATGGATGGGGGCAAATCTCATGGAGGGGCTCTTGCTGCCTAGGTGAGCAAAAAGGGCAGACAAGCAAACATTCACCATTTTCCTGCCAGCTAGCTTCTTCTAGAATGGGACAATGCTGGGCTTCTCTACAGAAATGGATTTAGACTATTGCTAAACCATTTTTCTCTTTCATGACTTTTATTAAAAGAACCAAGTAATAAACCATATTTTCCTTTTTGTGCACTCTTAGCAGTCAGTCCAATGAATAAAACTAAATTTAGTCTCTGGCTTTGCATATCTCAATGATGCGCACATTCTTCTCCTTTTTGATGTCCCTGGCCACTGTGTACATTCTTTACACTTCCTGAGAGATCCTTCTGGGTTAGCATGTGTGGTGATGCGTGCCTCTTGTATTGCATCCTATTAACTTTTGCTCCCCAAAATAAAATCATTTTCAATCTTTGATCCATTTGAAGGGCCTTATATTCTTATATTCTTTGCAGCCAGGCTCCTTTCAATTAATGGGCCTACTAGTGAAAATAGATGGACCACCTGCAGGTATAGGAAGGAAGTGGCAATTAGGATACTTCAAACAGCCCCTTCTCTGAAAGTGCAAAGGCTTTAATGAGCAGGTTGCCCACAATGACTCTCTTGATAAAAACACAGCAGGGAAACTCACGTGTTAATAATTAATATCTGCAAATATTAAACATTGGCAAAACTATAGAACTAGATGTTCTTTATCTTTGTATTCACTCATATAAGATATTTGAAACAACAAATAACCAAGATCTTGCATTCTTTAAGGATGAACATCAATATTGGTCTTTATTATTGTATACTGTTTGTAAAGCCTGGCCTTGGGCAAACTTGCTAATGGAGACAGAGCCATTACTCCATTTATAGCAGCTCCAGGTGTTCACCAGCATCTCACTTCCACGTGGAACACAATGTGTACATTTGTGGTGTCAGTTGGTGTCTCACAGGGCAGGATCATCAATCGAGGCACCATTTTCACAGGCCGTGTTGTGTCCCAGGCAGGCGTTGTTTAGCACGCACATGCACGCCGGGCTAGCGACAGCAAGCAGCCAGTTCAGGTTTCAGAGTTCTTGGAGTTAATATGATTTCAGGAATGCCAGGGTCAAATTACCAAAGATTCTTCATAGTCGTAAAGCCAGTCAAAGTTCAGGAACACAGGAATTACACAAGCCAAGATCGTGAGGAAGATCCTTTGCCTGCAACGGCGTTTGCAGAGTTGGGCCTTTCCTAAGTAGGACTCGGAGAGCCAGGTTCCCAGCAGCACAGTGATTTGGCATGCTGAACGTCTCGCACGTTCCCATTCTCATCTGAGAGAAGTTTGCTCTGGGTCTTGGTTGGTGCCTGAGTCCGAACTATCCCCATCTTGGGAGTCAGAATCAGTTTCTACGTTTGGTCCCTGAGGCACGCTTTGGCTGGCACGGGTGACTGCCTCCTCATCCGATGAGATGCCCAGGACGTGAGGCATGACAGATTGGGAATTCGCTGCCCTCAACGCTGGGAACCACAACTGCCACTGAAAATGATGCCTCCCCCATAGCGTGGGAACAAGGTGAATGAGAAAGTGGAGACCCAGACAGAGTCAAGTCTGATTCATCCTTAGTAATAAGTTCTCCAGTGGGGTCTTGCCAACAGTCATTGTCCTTCTGGGTTTATCTGCCAGCACTAGGATAGGCAATGCAATTTTAAATACAGGTGTGCCCCCATATCCGAGGAGAATACGCACCTGATCCTAGTGCAGTTAAAGGAAACCGTAGATATATGAAGCACTGGGAAATCTCACAGGATTTCTCATGATTCCTTGCAAATTACACGAGACTTCCCATAATTACCATGAAATCCCACAGGATTTCCAAAAAATAATGGGAACTCCCATGATAATTCACACAATTTCTAGGCCTCCAGGAAGCCTCCAGGAGGCCTAAAGTTAATATTGTGTACAATTCTGGTCACCACACCTCAAAAAGGATATTGTGGAACTAGAGAAGGTGCAGAGAAGGGCAACCAGAATGATTAAGGGGCTGGAACACCTCCCTTACGAAACCAGGCTGCAACGTCTAGGCCTCTTCAGTCTGGAGAGACGGCGTTTAAGAGAGGACCTGATTGAAGTATATAAAATTATGCAATGTATAGAAAAGGTGGACAGAGAAAATTTCTTTTCTCTATCACACAATACTAGAACCAGGGGCATCTATGAAGCTGATGGGTAGGAGAGTCGGATCTGACAAAGGGAAGTCTTTCTTCACCCAGAGAGGGTCATTGGTCTATGGAACTTGCTGCCGGAAGAGGTGGTAACAGCTACCAGCATAGGTGGCTTCAAGGAAGGTTAGACAAATTTATGGACGTATCAATGGCTACTAGAATGGACTAAGTACATCTTTCAGGCTGGGGGGGAAGCAGAATGCTTCTAAGGCCATTTGCTGGACTAGATGGGCTGTGGCCTGATCCAGCAGGGCTTCTCTTATGTTCTTATGTTTTCCTTTTTAAAAAAAATCTGGTGGACTTGTGCAGCTCTGTTTGAATGTATATTCAGACTTCAGTAACAACACTGCTGTCCTCACCTGTAGCCTGTGAGGTAGCTATCCACCCCTCCATGCCAGGCATGCCTTTTGCCTTCTGCTCTCACAGATAGAGCTGCTCCCTCTTCCCCAACATTGATGCAACAGCTATACCACCGTTAGTAACTCCACCTCTGCTGCAGTTTATGTGTACGATTCCTCTTTCTATAAATTAGTTTTGCACGAATGTACTTGACTTTTTAAAAAAAGTATTGTACGGAGGAAAAAAGCACATAAAAAAGAAAGAGGGGGTCCCTTGAGTGACAGAACAGCATCCAATAAGAAAGGAGGTAGATTTCATGCAGCAAAAGGGACTGAGAGCTAAGAGTTCCATGGAGGAAGCTCAGGTTGATCACAATGCGGCCAAAGCAATGACCTGAGAAAGACCTGAGAAAGACCAAAATGACCTAGGTGTGAACAGAACCGGTACAACCTCAGCTCCAATTATGAATAGGACGTAGTATCTCATCTAGGTGTGACCAGGGCCTAGGTGACTTTAAAGAAGCCTATGGCAATAATCATAATCATATCTGATTTGAACCCTAGAGGGCAAGAAAGATCTGCAAACCTCTAGCAAGCATAGCAGCACTTTTGCAACTGTGACACTTGCGATGTTTCATTTTAGTTTCTTAACTACAGTTCACAGTTTCATAATCTTGTCATTTGAATGTTTTGCTCCAGTACTTTTGTGTGATTTTCACCCTTCAAAAACATAGTTCTCTTTTATTACCTTTACTTCTCTTTAGGTGGCATCAATATTGCCATCATGATCTCTTTTCATTTCTTCACAATGCTTGCAAGTAAGTAGCATCCTGTTCTCCTCCTACTGTTTCTCCAGCAGCAATGAATGAAACGCACAAGTGAATTTTATGTTCAGCGATTTTTGTCTTAAGAAGCTGATTGACTTCAGGCTAATGTTTCACAATTTCCCATCTGATTTTTATTACCTACAAGAAAAACTTGGGAAATCAACCTTAACTGAAAGTAATTTAAGTGTAAACTCTCTCCGTCTCTTTCTTTGTGTGTGTTTCTTTTGGGAAGAAGAAGAGTTGGCTTTTCTACCCCACTTTTCTCGCCCATTAAAGGGGACTCAAAGCGGCTGACAAACCTTCTGTTCTTCTCCCCCACAACAGAACTCCCTGTGAGGTGGGTGGGGCTGTGAGAAGAGAGCTGTGGCTAGCCCAAGGTCACCCAGCTGGCTTTGCGGAAGAGGGCAGAATCAAGCCCGGTATTCCCAGATAAGAGTCCCGCTTCCTAATTACTAGACCAGACTGGCTCACTTAAATAGTTAATAATCAGCTATTTTATCATCATTATAATGATGGGTGCTGGAAGTAAGTAAAATAGGAAGCTGTTTGCCAATTGATTGATTGATTGATTGATTATCTTATTTAAGTTTTTCCCACAGAATCATTTTGCTTTCCTAAAGTGTCAGACTAGAATAACCTTCCCATTTTAGAAACAGCCAACAGTAAGATACCAATTTTTTTTTTACCTGTGTCAGAGGTTTGTCCTTTTAGCCATCCCAAATAATGACTACAGTATCAAAGGGAAACATCAGCACAGATTACGCATCAATAATTGGTAGAGATGTCTACTTGTTCCTCAGAGCTTTCCTAACCTATAGTCACAGTTCAGATTTATGCAATGTTGTGCTGCCTTTGGTTTTGCATCCCTTTCTCTGAGACCTCAAAGGTTGCGTCCCCATGCTGGCCCTCTGGCACACTTTGGGAGCTGTTTGGGCATGCATGGGCCTGGCACGGGACCAGGAACGCATTTCGGGCTTCCCCATGACATTCCCAACAATGCGGGACAGGTACTGGTTGGTGGTGTCCCCATGAGAACCGCGCTGAACCCTGGTACGGGGGGCAGGCCCCTCCTCTCTGCCCCCGCTCTCCTCATTGGCAGCCAGATTGTCATCAGCCCACCCCTGTCCAACATTCCCCCCTCCCTTAGCGGCACAGACAGCCAGGACTGGGGTGGGAGGCACAGAAACAAAATAAAATAAAGCTTCATTCACAAAAATAACTTTTAAAAAGTTTTAAAACACCAAAAGCCACTACGAGGTTTAGCGGAAGTAGGCACTTGAGCAGTTGTGCGCACCTCTGCTCCACCGGGGACCGCAAGAATGGCCACAAACTGAAAATCAAGCCTTTATTTGTGATTGCCTTGCAGATTGGGGAAACGGGGGTTGCAAATGGAGCAGAAATCAAGCCTTTATGCAGCCTGCCTTGGCATTCTTGAAACGGGGTTGGAATTACCTCCATGGAAATGGCAGAAAATTTAAAAAGCAAGCCGTTCTCCAGCCCGTCTTTGCTATCGGCATTTTAAAAAGTCAGTGGCCGCGATCTTCGATGGACAGGGCAGGGACAGCAAGCACACCCACCTCCCAATGACATCAGCGCAAATCTCCTCCCTGTTAGCTCGCTAGTGTCCCCATGTGTGTTCCCAGCTCACTGAGCAATGCGTACTGGTCCCCCAAAGTGTGCTAAGACTTGTTTTTTCAGGTATCAAATTTGGCACCCTTATGGCACGGTTTGGGAGGAGTTGGCACACTTTTCGTGGACCAATCCAAAACCCATGGGGACAGACTGCATCAATCCCACGCTCAGAACCGTGCCAAACTTGCATGGGGACAGGGCCAAAGTCTGACTCACAGACACAGAATATAAGGCAGATAAAAATTGTCCTCCACTATTCAGTTGAGAGCTTTTGCAAATTCCCAGGCTCTCGATTAATCAGTGTTTCCTCCCTCTTTAAATAATTACACTGCCTATTAGTAAAATAAAATTTCCATACAATATAGCATATGATTTTCTTACTAGTATAGGTCATGTCTTCAGAATGCCCTTTACTGGTTGCTACTTGATAGTTGTGAGTTTTGAATGTTGCATTTGTGAACTTAACAATCTGCAGTTACTTCTTAGTGACCACATATTAGAGAACAAAGTTCAGGAATCGTTTCTATGCCTGTTTCAAGCAATTTTGTCTATCTGGTGTTCTTCCAGTAGCCCTCCCTGTGTCTGATGTCACTCCCCGCGGCCAAGGAAACCCTGCTGCAATCAAAACAGCAGGAATGGGGGAATTCCTCCCGCCATTGCCTGTGTGTGATAATGTCGTCGAGGCTTCCAGGGGGAAGGTAAATCCCTTGGCACAGTGCTAGTAGGATGGCAGGGTGGCAAGGGGGCAGGGAGGCAGTGGCAGCACGGCAGCAGCCAGGTTTTCTGCAAGTGAAAGATGGGACAGAAAGAGCTGTGAAAGCACTTTGCCATTAAAGCGCACTATTAGCACTTATGATAGGGGGATAAGTGTGGCACCCATATAAGTGCCATATTCATCCTGGACACTGAATGTACCACGAGGAGGCAGGTTCATGCATTCATGGTACCATACAAGGTACTAAGTTACAAACACCCTTTTAAAAACCTTGGCTCTGTCAAAACAGTTCAAATACAGGTGTTTTATTCAAATCAGGGTGGCAACTTCCTCATCCTTGGCTACAAGCCCAGAACTCTCTCCTCAACTGCGTGGAGTAGTGAAAGACCTTGAGGTTTTACTGCACTTCGCACAACGGAGGCTTTTAAGTCTATCTCACCAGCTTCAGGGCCTTTCTGCACAGCACTAGCTATCATGAGCTGTGTTGCCCCAAGAGAGATAACCCAGGTCACGTTGTGGGCAGCTGATCTTGGTCCAGCCTCAGAGGACAGGGATGATAGTTGCTGGCTGGGACTCTTTTAGCTGGGCATCAGCAGGCAGTGCACTTCTGCACTGGTCCCAGGTGCCCAATGAAACAGTGCCGCCAGGCACAGTATGCCAGACCATGCTTTTTGTCCTGTGTTGTGTGTAGGCAGGATGCACTTCTAATGTACCAGCTAGCTTACTGCATACACTGTTTGGAGTGGAATCGCTTTCACGCCACAGCCTGCTCCAACCAACGCCTTATCCTGCACAGACAAATCAGTCTGCTGGGGAGGATTCTTGGTAGACTCATCCACAGTGCAGACAAAGTGTTCCAGGGTGTCCTTTGCATTGGTCTGATATGCTCAGTCTCCATCTCTGAGAGGCAAGTCCATGTTAGGTTGATCTTAGTTCTTTAACACTGGACCTTTCTAAGCTCTGCTAACCTTTCCAATCATGGATCAGCCATCAGCCACATCCCAGTAAGAATAACCCTTTCTTACTATCTCTGTTGGTCTTACTGTTGCATCCAATATCCAAGCCCTGCTGGATCAGGCCACAGCCCATCTAGTCCAGCATCCTGTCGCACACAGTGGCCCACCAAGTGCTCATGGGCATCTCAAGCAGAGACAAGGACAAACCTTCTCCTGCTCTTGAGTCCCAGCAGGTGGCCTTAGAAGCGCCTCGGTCCCCCCCCCCCAGCCTGAAAGATGCACCTAGGCATTCATTCTAGTAGCCATTGATACATCTGTCTTCCATAAATTTATCTAACCCTACCTTAAAGTGATCTAGATTGGTAGCTGTCACCACCTCTTCCGGCAGCAAATTCCATAAACCAATGACCCTCTGGATGAAGAAATACTTCCCTTTGTTGGATCTGACTCTCCTACCCATCAGCTTCATAGAATGCCCTCTGGTTCTAGTGTTCTCTGATAGAGAAAAGAAATTTTCTCTATCCACCTTTTCTATACCATGCATAATTTTATATACTTCAATCAGTTCCCCTCTTAAATGCTGTCTCTCCAGACTGAAGAGGCCGAGACGCTGCAGCCTGGTTTCGTAAGGGAGGTGTTCCAGCCCCTTAATCATTCTGGTTGCCCTTTTCTGCACCTTCTCTAGTTCCACAATATCCTTTTTGAGGTGTGGTGACCAGAATTGTACACAATATTCCAAATGTGGCCTCACCATAGATTTATAAAGAGGCAAAATGACACTTGCTGACTTATTTTCTATTCCCTTCCTAATTATTCCCAGCATTGAATTTGCTTTTTTCACTGCTGGGTTGACACCTTCATTGAACTGTCCACCAGAACCCCGAGATCCCTTTCCTGGTGTGTTGCAGAAAGCTCAGACCCCATCAGTTTATAGACATAATTTGCATTCTTGGCCCCAATGTGCATTACTTTGCACTTGTTAAGATTAAAGCACATTTGCCACTTGGTTGCCCACTCACCCAATGCTAAGAGATCCCTCTGGAGTTCTTGGCAATCCCTTTCGGATTTTACTACCCTAAATAATTCAGCGAACTTTGCTAATTTACTATGTACCCCTTCTTCTAGATCATTGGTCCCAATACTGAGCCTTGAGGGACCCCACTTTTTACCTCTTTCCACCCTGAGAAATTGCCATTTATTACTACTCTCTGCTTCCTGCCCTTAAGCCAGTCACAAATCCAGGACAGAACCTGTCCTTTTATTCCATGGCTGATGAGTTTACTCAGTAGCCTTTGATGTGGGACTTTGTCAAAAGCCTTCTGAAAGTCCAGATAGACAGTGTCTACTGGTTCACCTTTATCCGCGTGTTTATTGACACTCAAAAAGAATTCCAACAAATTTGTGAGGCATGATTTACCTTTGCAGAAGCCATGCTGGCTTTTGTTCAGTAAGGTTTGCTCCTCCATGTGCACACTAATTCTGTCTTTAATGAAGGTTTCCATCACCTTACATGGAACCGCCATTAAGCTACCTGGTCTGTAATTGCCTGGATCACCCCTGGATCCTTTTTTGAAGATTGGTGTTACATTTGCTACCCTCCAGTCCTCAGGTATGGAGCCTGATGTTAGGGAAAGATTATATATTTTTGCTAGAAGGTCGGCAATTTCGCATTTGAGTTCCTTAAGGACTCTTGGATGAATACCATCTGGTCCCGGTGACTTGTTAACATTTAATTTATTAAGACATGCAAGGACCTCTTCCTTGGTTATTTCTGTACAGTTTAACTCTTCAGAAAATACAGGGTCAGCTACTGGCATGTGTCTTCTATCTTCCTCCATGAATACAGAAGCAAAAAATTTGTTTAATCTCTCAGCAGTCTCTGTGTCTTCTTTAATTACCCCTTTCTGTCCTTTACCATCTAGTGGTCCAACTGCTTTCCTGGTTGGATTCCTACTTCTGATATACTTATAGAAGTTCTTGTTATTTCTTTTGATGTTTTTAGCAATGTGCTCCTCAAAATCTTTCTTAGCTTTCCTAATGGCCGTCTTGCATTTCTGTTGCCATTGTCTTTGTTCCCTCCTGTTCTCCTCATTTGGACAAGCCTTCCATTTTCTAAATGAACTCTTCTTGTTTTTAATGACTTCATCTACTGCACTTGTGAGCCACGTTGGTTTCTTCTTGGACCGAAAAGTCCCCTTTCTTCTTTTAGGTATGCATTCTAGTTGCACTTCCATTATTGTGTTTTTAAGTAGTCTCCATGCATTTTGAAGTGATTGAACTCTTCTAACTTTCCCTTTCAATTTCCTTTTTACTAATTTCCTCATTTTGGGGAAGTTTCCCTTATGAAAGTTTAAGGTCTCTGTGTTAGACTTTATTAAGAACTTACTTCCTGTATTTAAGTTGAAGTTTATTGCATTGTGGTCACTGTTCCCAATTGGATCAGCTACAGTGACGTCCTTTACCAGGTCCTGAGCACTACTTAGGATCAAGTCCAGGACTGCATTTCCCCTGGTTGGTTCCATGACCATTTGCTCCATGGAACAGTCATTTAGCAGGTCTAGGAATTTTCTCTCTCTTTCCTGAGTTGAACAGGAGTTCACCCAGTCTATGTGAGGATAATTGAAGTCCCCCATTATAACTATCTCCTTTGCCTCCTTCTCCAGTTGTTGATCTCCTTCGGGCGTATGGTTGGGAGATGGTAGCATGTCCCTATTGTTAGACTTCCATTTTGGCTTGGTATTTTTACCCACACTGCTTCTGTGGAAGAATCAGACTCACCTGGACATTCCAGTTCATAAGATTCTATCTCTTCCACCCCGTCTACATGGCATCGTTATCTCGAATTCAAAATGTTTTGAGTTCTCCCAGTTCAGATGGCAGTTCGGCTTAACACGCTATTTCCGTGTTAAACCACGTTAAAACATTTTGAAATAAATCCTGATTTCAACAAGTCTCACTCCAAATCGTGCGTCGATACGTGTTTCCTTTTTAACTGTGTGGGCAGTACCGTGTTAAGGGATAAGATTCCGTGTTCAGGGTGTCCCTCCCCCAATCGCACTGTATCCAATGGCTGTCCGTATGCTGGGCACGTCATTGGGGGGGGGGGTTGTTTCCCTGCCTGATCTGCCTGATCTGAAGCAAAACAGCAGCAGCAGCAGCAAGTAAAGCCCCATTCCTTTAAACATGAATACAGAATCTCAGCTGCTTCCCCTCCTTTCTCTTGCAAGCCTGAACTTCTTGGAGCAGCCTTCACAGAGAAGCGCTACAGTGTAGCAAGAAAGCCCCTTCACTCCCAATTAACAATGTTGCAAATTTGCACAATTTCAGAAGTTCAGACCTTTGAAAGTGAAAGGAGGGGAAGCAGCTGAGATTCTGTATTAATGGTTAAAGGAATGGGGCTTTACTTGCTGCTGCTGCTGTGTGCTCTGAGCAATGAAAAAGCCCCTCACTCCCCTCCAGCCCAACCTCTCGGCGCAAGGGAAGCACGGGTGGGAAAGGGGGATCCAGACTTCTTCGATGGGGGTGATGAGGGAAGAGCACAAAGCTGGAAGAAAAGGGGGAGGGAAAGGTGGTGCAGAGGAAAGGAGGCGGAGAGCTGCACAGCCATGAGGGAGAGGTCTGATCTCTGTTACTTTGAGCTAAGTGAGAGAGGCTGATCCTGGGAGGGAACAGCAATGGGGTGGGCACAATCCTGACCGGCAATGGGCAGGGAGGACTTGCCGTGGGGCCTCCGAAGATTGAATCCGAGATAAGGTTGCCGGCAGGATGCCGTTGACACGGATCAAGTTGAAAGCCGGTGGAGACAGTTTCGTTCCGGTTCAGTTATTTCGGTTTTGTTAAACCGAATTAAGGCATGCCATGCGGATGCAGCCCCCCTTAATATACAAGGCTACACCACCTCCATGTCACCCTTCCCGGTCTTTCCTGTACAGTTTGTAACCTGGGATGACTGTATCCCATTGGTTTTCACTGGTCCACCAGGTTTCAGTTATGCCAATAATATCAATCCTATTTTCCTTAACTAAGCTTTCTAGCTCCGCTATTTTGGCTCGAAAGCTCCTGGTGTTTGCATATATACATTTATATTCACTCCTCTTGCCCAAATTCCGCCATCGAGGAACATGTGAAACTAATCCCGCACTTAGCTCAGCATTTTCTGCATGTTTCCAGCCCTCCTCACTTGAGGGTGCCCTCTCCCGAACCGGATGCTGCCCAGCTCCCGTCGGCTTTCCCCCAGGGATCAGTGTAAAAGCTGCTCTGCAACCTTTTAAATATTAATCGCCAGCAATCTGGTTCCATCTTGGTTCAAGTGTAACCCGTCCCTCTTGTACAGGTTTGGCTTGTCCCAAAATGTTCCCCAGTTCCTTACAAATCTAAACCCCTCCTCCTGACACCACTGCCTCATCCACGCATTGAGGCTCCTGAGCTCTGCCTGCCTGGCTGGTCCTGCATGTGGAACAGGTAGCATTTCTGAGAATGCAACCCTGGAGGTCCTGGACTTCAGTCTTCTACCTAACAACCTAAATCTGGCTTCCAGGACACTCCGTCTTGCCTTCCCAACATCATTGGTACCGACATGTACCATGACCACTGGCTCCTCTCCAGCACTGTCTACTAACCTGTCTAGATGTCGCGTGATGTCTGCAACCTTCGCACCCGGCAGGCAAGTCAACATGCAGTCAACATGCCCATCACAAACCCATCTCCTGGCAGCATTTCCCATACTCTTTCATCAATGGTGTCTCCAACGTCTTTTTCATAGTTTTTCTCTTTCCTGCTGCCCATCACTCATTCTGAGATAGTTAGCTAGAGTCCTACGGTTATCTCCCACACCTCTAGCTTGAGAAAGCTGCATGTACTTTCTTGAAGTACTTTGTTAAAACATCAGGCCAGCCAAGCTTAAACTAAGTAGGGGAAGCTGCTGGCCTGAAGCTACTTCTCTGTGGTTCAAACCAGTGGGTTTCAACCAGCCAGGCCCATTGGCTTGGACTGCAGAAAGGCATGGTTTGGCAGTGCCATCTGCACAACAGCACTGGCCCAGGCCAGCCTCTGCCCTGAACCTCATGCAAGCTTTGGGGTGGGGGTCTAAGTGCCCTGTGGGTCAGAAACAAAGCCTCTGGGGGACACATTTAAGTGTGCTATCAAAATGGATCTCCTAATGTCCCAAACATGGAGGCATGCCTTCTGTGTGCCCCCATATTCTGGATCAGAGCCCACAGGTCCCCCCAGTAGACCTCAATGTCAAAGTGTACCAGTGATCCTGATCAGGGCCTCTCTGATCAGAATCAAGCTGTATCTCTTGGGGAAAGAGTGTGGAACAGAACTTCACAGATCCATATTGATGTGTGAACTGATAAGCCCCAGAAGAGGAATGTGTGGATTCCTAAAATCAGGATTAATAAGGAGTGCAGAAAGAAGCTAATTGTCCCTGGCACATGTACAGAACTTTCTGTGCAGCAAGAGAAAAAGAGTTGGCAGGGAGCGAGTGGGTTCACGTAGATCATGTTTGCTGGGACCCACATGACAATGAACGAAAGGGCATCCTGGGATAGTTGTGTCACGAACTGGACTGAAATAGGAGAGAAATGCAACAAGTCATAGAGAAGAAATGCAAGTCTCTGCCTGATGCTGATCCTTTCCCCCATCCCTCCTTGCTCAGTGTGCCCTACCAATCAATGAGGACAGGCAAGAATGTCATGTTTTGAAAAAGACCCTCACCTTGAATCACATTTGCCAGGAGACGTTTGATCTTGAGATAGGGGTGGAAAAATATAGGAGCAAGAGCAGACCCATGCCCTTGAGTAATCACTGAAACCTATTCCAGCAAAGAAGGGAAGGAAATTGCTGGCCCTCTTCCAGTCAATATGCTAAGAAAGGCCAAGAAAAGAACAAGACTCTGACCTCGCATTTGTTGAATTGGGGAAAAGGATATACGCAGGGCAATGGCAGTGAAAAAAGGGCCAGGAGTTGATCAAACATTTTGAGCATTTTGAGCCCCCCCAAAAAATAAAGTAACAAGCCAACAGAGATGCAGCATTAATGCTAAGTGTGACTATGCAGGCCGAGAGCAACCGTGAGGAAACCTCCCCTTTGGGGGCATACTGCATCCAAGTGAAACCTAAGCGTCAGGAAGCCTCATCTCATGGTATGTTCAGACATGTAGTTAGGGATGGTCCTGGGACAAATTTGAGACCCAGGGTGTTTCCGCACAGGCCCTTTAACACCCATTTAGCACACTTCTGCCGCGGCAAATCCGCACACGCGTTGCTGTGTGGCACACTTCCAGTGAGGTGTGTCCGCACAGCAACACCGCTTTGAAAGCGGTTTTTGGCGGTACGTCCACATTTGCGGGGTCTATTTAGCACACTTCCGGTAGGTGCGTCCGCACCTATCCGTGCTTAAAGTGTGCTAAATGGGTGTTTTTGGCACACCACATATTATGTGGTCTTGCGCCGTGAAAAGGCATCCACTTAGGATGCGTCCGCACGACGCAAGTGTGCCTACCCAGGGCCCTCCCCTGGCTTGCCATGATTGGCTTGTCGGAGCCAAGCATGGCTAGCTGGGGGACTCCTACCTTTCGGCTCGCCCTTGCCCCAGAAGTGGCGGATCGCCGCTTCTGGAGCCAGGGTGAGCTTCCCTAAAACCCACCCTAGTCCACCCTGGGGGGAGCGCGGCGAATCCCCTCCTTACCTCATCAATGTCGCCCAGATTATGAGGGTTGGCGCCCAGGATGCAGCGCGCCTGCGTCCTGCGCTCCTTCTGAGTGGCAGGAGGCGCGCAGGAGGCAGACGTGCTGCATCCTGGACGCTGACCCTCAGAATCGGGGCGACACTGATGAGGTAAGGAGGGGATTCGTCGCACTCCCCCCAGGGTGGACTAGGGTGGGCTTTAGGGAGGCTTGCCCTGGCTCCAGAAGCGGCGATCCGCCGCTTCTGGGGCGAGGGCAAGCCGCAGCAGTGAGGTCCCCTGGCTCGCCATGCTTGGCTCCAGCAAGCCAATCATGGCAGGCCGGGGGAGGGCCCAGGGGCAATCCGGATCTATGCCCCATGTGCGGCAGCACGGGGCGAGGGGTAGATCCGCATCTGTTAGATGTGGATCTACCCCCTGAATCCGGATCTACCGGGTATCCGGATTTGGTGAAACCGGTTCCCCTGGGATCCGATTTTACTAAATCCGGGTGCAGTAGACCCAGATTAATTAGCCCCTGTGCAGAAGCACTCCCAAGGGTCAAACACAAAGTAAGAAAGACCACTTGCTTCATCCCCAAGGCTCTGTATATCCACCCCTTCCACATTTATGAGAAAATTACTCTGGATGAGAGAAGGACTGAGATAGCTATGAGGCTCCTGAGACAATCCCAGTCTGGTATTACGATGGCCAGTCAGGCCCATGGAAAATCAGCGTGGCAGCAGCCAATGACAACAAACTGGTGTAGATACGAAGCACAGAAAACAATGAAGGAATGTAAGGGGCTTATTTTTACACTGTATGACGCACTTATTTTCAGTGTCTACAGATGGGACACTACTTGAGAAAGGACTATCCAAAAATGCTCAGTGTGATAATACCCTCAGCTATCTATTTAAGGTACCAATGCAGGTGCTCATGGGCAGCTCAAAGAACAGGGAATAGAATTTAAAAGTTCTAAATATAAAATCTAATTAGGAAAATTAGGAAAGAGTAAAAACATAGTTTTGTGCTATTTTAAAAGTCTGGGTAATAATATATACATTTAGCACACTTTAATATATATACATATGAAAAAGATTATTTTGATCATTGCAGGTAGACTCCTCCAATAACAAGCTATCCCATAATTCTGATGAGGAATGTCCCAGCAGTTGGCATGGCCACACAGATGCACATTAACATGCAGATATATGCAGCCTAGAATCTTACCAAGTGGGCCCTTAATTCTGATTAAGGGCCTGTGCGTAACCACTGAGAGTCTAAAGTCATGAGATTTATGTGTCTACTTATTTATTTTATTTAAAAATATGTATACTCTGTTTCTTATTAAAATTTAATCTCAAAGAAGTTTACAAAATAGTTTGTTAGAGTCCCATATTTCAAGCCACAGTTAAAATAGATTGACTATGTCTTCCAAACAAGCCGCACCGGCTCCAGCTGACTGGTGGTGCCACTCCGAATCAAGGCAACATTTGGAAAGAGAGACCAAGGGCCTTTCCGCACAGGCTCTAAAAATGGATTTAGAGCCAGTTTGGGGAGGGATTAAGACGCGGCTTCCGCAAAGGGAATGGAATTAGGGACCCTTTGGGAAGCTGCGTCCGCATTTCAGCACGCAATACCAGTTTCTTAAACCGGTTTTGCCACCAAAATCCTACCCAGATGTAAGACCTGCAACTATTTCGGAAGCAAACACTCTCCCTGTTTGATAGCTGGGGGCCCCCACCAGCCTCTGCCATTGGCTCCATCGAAGCCACCATGAGGAGGCCAGCAGCCAGCTTCCCTGGGTTCCCCTTCACCCAAGAAGGCGTGATCACGCCTTCTCAAGTGAGAGGGAAGCCGCAGCGCCCACCCACCCACTGCCCGCAATCCGGTCCTTACCTGGTTGCTGCCGGGCAGCTTCTGGCAGCGGGAGGCCTGGGGTGCGTGCGCGTGTGTGCCCCGCGGCTTCTCATTGGCCAGCCGCCCTCACAGCAAATGTGGAAAGGCCCCAAGATACGAGACAGAGATCTGGGTGCCTCATTTTTTTCTGGCCATGCTGCTTTCCCTCTGCAAAGTTGACTGTGAGCACTTGGCTTCGTAAGGCGCAAGGAGGAAAAGGCACCACTAGCTGCATCTAGAGCAGATAGGAACTCTTTTCCTTCAGCTTTCAAGGAGCTGTTTTATCTCCTCACCCCAGCAGCATCAGGAGTGGAGAAACCATGTCAAAGAAGAAATAAAAGTGAGTGATGCCTATAAAAAAGAGATATCATGAGAATCTGCCATTTGGGAATAATGAAAGGCACGGGAGCTCGAAACGATTATGCAGCCTTACCAGAGGCCTGTCAGCCTTGATAACAAAGGCAGCCATCAATTCCTATAAAAATGGCAACAGTGTGAATTGGAAATTCTGAAGCACCATTTCAGGTTAAAATGAGATTTTCTTCAGAACGTATTTGTCTACTCAAAAAGCACCAGACAGATCAGAATGGAAATTGGGGAGGGGGTGTTAATGCAATGGGTGGGGCTACAATTATTACTACTTCCTCCTTTCTCCCTTTTTTCTATCCAGTGCTGAAATCACAGACACGCCATCCGATATCAGAGGAGAGAGATTCACAGAATAGAGGTAGAAATCATCACATTCTATGATCAGCTTTTACTGCTGGGTTTTCTTTTTCAGAAAACATGTTAAGATTAATTACAAAAAGAATCGTACTTTCTCCTCATTTTTTAAATTGTCTATAGCTGTGATCCCACTTGACTTTTTAAATACAAAATTAACCTAAATTCGAGGCGAACATGCATTCTGCCTGATCCCATTGAAAATTTATAAAAACATATAGAACCCCAATTTTGCCATTCCCACTGAAAACGCTACATAAAATGCTTTGGGGAACGCACATCTTTTGCTACCTGCCCTTTGCCAGCCGGGGTTCCCACCCCTCTCTCTTGATTGGTTTCGCTCCCAGAGTTCACATTGCGACATGGCCAAGGGTGGGGAATTCCAGCTCCACCCTTTGATCGCATACCCAGCCTCTTTTGCGCAACTGTGTAATCGCAGACTAGTGATCCCCCATGGCCATGCAGATCGATTCCACAATGCTTCGGTCTTGTGCAAAATCACCTCCCTAAGCCTAGCTCTAGCCCATGCTTTGCACCCGGCAGTGGGCGAGAGAGAAATTTATCAACCATAATGCGTTCCCACCACCAGATGGAAAACATGGGCTAGATCTAGGCTTAGGGGGATGATTTTTCTCTCACCCTCTCTCTTTAAAATTCTCCATCTACTTCCAACATCTAAAAAAGCAAGCTCTTAGGTGATTTTCTCACAGTTTGGTAAATGTACCCCTTTGCTTTTCATATAGATTTAGGCTTTAAAATCCAAGTGCTGGGAAGAGGGCTTTTCCAAAGAGAATATTTCCCTGCGAGCGAAGAGCTCTGCTGCCAGTGCCCAAAACCAGACGGGAGGTGAGCAAAAATGGGGGAAAGAAGAAAAAGAGAGAAAAGGATGGTAGAAAGATCTGGACGGATCTGGATGAAGGAGAGGGGGGAAACAGACTGGGGAGGGGGCTTTTTATGTCCAAATGGATCCTTTATTTGGCAGTATTATCCTGTTTTGCCCTACCACAAAAGAGGAGGGGAACAATAACACGAGAGGGATGCAAGGGGCTGCCCTCCCAAGAGTGATACTCCAACTATTTAATGACGCACCCACAATGGCGACAGGCATTGGACAGAAGGCTATACTGTGGATACCATTCCCAAAGCAAAAAACATAAAGCATGCTAGCGGCATAAATGGGAGTGAGGGCTGTTTTTTGAAGGGTTTTTAAATGCATTTTTGAGCTATTTACTCCTCAGAAAGTGTGGGAAGCAAATTTTTAATGGGGCCAAAGGATTTTCAAAACATTTTCGAAGCTCAATAAAATCCAGTGGACGATCATAAGTTGCTCTTTTATGGTCAAGCAGGTGATCTGTCAGCCTGCATTTTCATATCAAATGTTCTTCAGTTTCAAAGTGACAACACAGCCTATTTTGGAACACAACCGAATGGCCCTGGAAGGCAACCATTTTCAGAACATCTTAAAATATGACTATGTTCTTCTTGCACTGTGGTAAGGGTGCTTCTGAGGACACTTGCCAGTCCTAAGATGTGTACTGTATGTCCCTCAAGTCTTCACTGTGTCCTCTTTTATACTCATGTGGATAATCCTAAATCTATATTTAATGGATGTATAAAATGTTTTCAACACTGGCTATCTCCAGACATACTGAAAATGGTAACATAAAAACATAAGAGGGACCCATCTAGTCCAGCATCCTGTCTCACACAGGGGTCCACTGTGGCCACTGGACATCTTCTGCAGAACGTAAAGGCAAAACCTTCCCCTGCTCTCAGAATTTGCCCT